>CM019119.1:37297902-38497902 GCA_009720345.1 Fragaria iinumae
CCAAAATAATACCCCAATAAAACTTACATTTTTAATTAATAACTTTTTCATGCTAACTCCGATTTTAACGCATAGCATGTGTACGAACTCGTAACAACATTCTCTACGACTTTCATGAAAAAAGTTTTCCCAAATTCCATACGGAAGAAAAAGTCAACTTTGGAGTCTTAAATAGAAAACGGTTACTTAAAACGGTAAAAGATCAAAATATTACCAAAGTAAATAACCGTAAAATAACTTAAGAACCGGGGCGTGACACCTTGTCCACAACCGAAGCTGAGTATATAACGGTGAATGAAGCAGGCAAGGAAATGTTATGGCTGCAAAGGTTCATTCGTGAGTTGGGTGTGAAGCAAGAAAGGTATGTGGTGCATTGTGATAGTCAAAGTGCTATTCATTTGAGTAAAAACTCAGTATATCATCCTCGCACCAAACACATGGATCTCCGCTACCATTGGATAAGAGATGTAGTGTCGAAGAAGCTCTTGTAGTTAAGGAAAGTTCACACCAACGAGAATTTTTCTGATATGTTGACCAAAGTTGTGCCACAACACAAGTTGGAGTATTGCAGTAAGTCCGCTGGGATGGACTTCAAGTAAGAAGCCTTGCCTGATATTCCCCGGGTTGGTCTAGAGGGGGAGATTGTTAGAATTCCAGACCAAATAATGATGTTATTTTAGGTTTTCCTATGTGGAAATTGTGAGGGGTTTCTAGAACCTAGGTGAAGCTTCATGAACCTTGAAGCTTGTGGAGGCTTCTAGACAAATGGTGAAGGCTCTTAAATAAAGAAAAGTGTGGAAGCTTCATGAAGTATGGAAGGTTCATGAAGGTGCAAGTTGTTGAAGGGGTCTACAGAGTTCCTCCATGGCCTATAAAAGGAGAGGCCACTTACCCATTCAATCAAGCATTCAAACTTGAAGTCATCATCTTCCAAGTAGAGAAGAGTGTCTACTCTAACTAGAGAGTGTAGTGTTGTAGGTAGCAAAACAAGTGTGAGAGAGTGTTTCCTTCAAATGTGTTCTTGAAGTTGTCTACTTCTTGTGTACCCACCATTTGATAGTGGAAGTTCTTGTTATTGTTGCCCCGTGGACGTAGGCAAATTGCCGAACCACGTTACATCCGGTGTTCTATTTCCTTTACTCTTTTGCTTTCTTGTTTACTCATACTTTGTGTGTTTGAGTTTATACTTCCATTATCTCTATTTTTCCCAACAGTACGTGCCATCAAACCTTGACGAATCGAATCTAGGACAGTTAACTAGCTTCGGAATATCGTTTACATTGTTTTGATGGCGGGGAAGAAGTTCTTGATGTTGTTATCTGCCACAGTAATCAAGAGGTTGCATGTGAAGTCCTTGTGGCATGACTGGCATCCCAATGTTTTGCTTTCAGTTCTGACAACCGGTTGTGATATCACAAGATTTTACTGCTTCCATAATTTCATCGACATGTTTGGGATGTTGCGCGCTTTGAGTTATATTGCTAACTCTATCTTCCTTTTCAGCGCAGAGCTCCGACTTCAACAATTCATCAATCATCAGTGATATACTTGATCTATCCCAATAGAATCTGCAAATGTACCACAGTTTTTCCTACCAATGCGGGGACGGTTTCCTTCAAAATGCGCCTATTTGCTTGTTCCAGCAGTATGACTATCACTTGCATCAATTAAGACGTTTGGCGAAGTTCAAGTCATCAACGTACACGTTTCCAGAACATGAGTACGTAAGAAATGTAGTATTACCAAGAATGTAAGATATGACACCTAGTACTACACTACTACCATAGCATAACCATCAACAACAGTCGAAAGTCGCCTACGCCTATGATCTTGAGGATCGCCATTGGAGGCCACATCGCATTTGAATGTGGCAAGTGGCAGAAAACTGAGCTGAACCATTTGGCTCTTGTGGTTCAACAGTGATGAAGAAAGAAAAAGAAGCATGGATATATACAAAGTCGATCACATTGAAAGTGACAAAGGGCAATTTACATACAGGTGGTCTGCGTGTTTGTAGACTCTTGGTAATATTCATTCAAGCTTTTTTGTTGCTCTTTCAAATTCCAAATATATAATCCAAATCTTTAAGCTTCTGGGGAATCAAAGATAAATTGCATTACTTCATCCTCTTAGAAAAAATACAGGACTTTAAATAGCAAGGGGCAGCCAAAAGCAACAAGATGAACATGTACCCGAATGAGTCTCCAAAAAGCAAAGAACTTTGGAGCCAAAATCACCAATGCAATAACTTCAAGTCCAATATTTCAATATTTGTGAGCGCTATACATATATACAACGCTTTAAAATGATGTACTTAGGAGCATTATCATTTATACAACCCTCCAATTTGATTAAACATCTCCCACAAGAGATTGTTTCTCCCACTACACATGCCTCCTAGGAGAGAAGAGATGGTACCAAAAAACTTGGACCTGCAAAACAAAAGGTCACAAGCTTAAGAAAGAATGGAGCTTTATTTACATGAAAACATAATCAGGAAAAGACAAAAAAAATGCAAAGGACAGGTGTCAGTTTAAAGAAGTAAAGAACCTGGGCCAACCAAAACACATGTCAGGACACGTGGCCTGTTGTTTAGGTAGTATAGAAAGTTAGAAACAGAACACAAACCCAACCCCGACCACAACCACAACCTCAATCAAAACGAACAGTTCAGATGAACGCCGCAACCCTAAAGCCCCAATCTTTCACTGCAGAAATTCAATCATCAAAGGTAAAAATCTCTCAGTTCTCCCAGTAATATCTTCCAATTCATATTCCATTGGATTTGTTGTTAAAGTTTACAACTTTGGGGCTCGTATCTTATCTTCCCTTGTTTTTGTTGCAGCAATGGCTTCTTCTCAGAAGCAAACAAGGGTGCTTCTTCATTCTCTTCGCTTGGTATTAAAGACCCTGAATATCCTACATCAAAGGTAAATCTTTCAGTCCACCCCATCTCAGTTTTCCCAGTAAAACCTTGATCCATAGTTTCTGATTCAGATTTCATGCCTTTGCTATTTAAAGTTGACATCTTTTTCAGTAATGCTGTTGATTTTAGTTTCCAATGAATTATAAAGTTTTGGAGCAAATTTTTAATGTTTGTGTTTCAATTGCTTGATTTAAAACGTAAATCTGATTGGATATCGTGCTGTAATTTTTGTTTCTTGATTGGTTGAGTGTTGACCCACTTTCATGTGTTTTGAAGGTGATAGATAAGTCTAGGCTTCAGCTGTTGGAACTCAGTTTCGATATCACAGTTTCCTTGAAGCAAGGTTTATATTTCAACCAACCTCTTTTGTTTGATTTTTTTTGCAATTGTGTTCAAATCAGAATATTTGGCCTCTGATAAGAGTATTGCTTTTACAGCATGGATCCCAAGCTCTAGCCTCCGAATGTTCCTGTTGATTCACATCTCAAATGGATGTCATTTAGTCAATTTACTTAGATGCTTTGTTACTTGGCCGGTACTAAAGTTAGTTGTCTGCTATCGGTGTTTTCCAGCTTCTTGTGCTGACTTGTAGTCATTTGTATACTTTCCTTTGGTGTTTCTCTTGTAGGTTTATTTGGTAAATTTGCCTCTCGTGATCTCAATTGTGAAGTTGGGCAAGCCCTGATGTCTTCTGCAGTTTTTCTACATGAGGTGGCAATAGCAAGTAACTTTCCCCCGAGAAACCTTATGGCCTTCTGCCTGTTATGTAAGTTTTTCTTATCCCCTCTTTTCCGCGACATAAAATTGTAAATGGAATGGTAAATGTACATATCAATATTCTCATTTTTGTCACTTACTGCTTTTAATCATGGAGCTTCCAACTTCGCTTAGGAAGAAGGGTCTTTAAAGTTAACACATGTATATGTATATATGTCATAAAAACATGAAATCCTACTGGATGATTATGGTTTTGTGGTACCGTATTCTCATCTAGGAGCAAGCTTTATCCATGTTAGTGTTAGCAAATTCGCTACTTTGATACCTTTTGAAACAACAGGCCCTCTAGGAAGGAACTAGTTTTTAACTCGGATATTGTGGCTTGTTTTTAGGAATTCTCTAGACATGGATTTGTTTATAGAAAACATTGCTTCACTAATGGTCATTTATAGTTGTTCTAGCATGTCTGTCTAATTATAGAGTATAAAGTATGCTCTGCTATAAATGGTCTCCAAATTTGGTGAATGTGTTGTGTCTGCAGGTAACAAGTTGGCTAGTAATTTAAGCAGAAACCACATCTAGACAAGTTGTTCTAGGTTTTTGAGTCAGAAAGTGATGAGTAGAAGAGATTCTAGGAACACAGTATTAAGTTGAACAAACCAAAGAGCTGAAGATATGGAAGTGTTTGAACTTAGCATCTTAGCAATATATTCTGAAGCAGATAAAAGAAAATAGGAGTTTGGAGGTTTTCTACTAGAATCTGATCTTAGCAATATATCCTAATGTTTTGCATCGAGTAATCAGTACAGCCTTGCACCACCAACTGCTACCTGCAACTGCAGTGGCTTCTTCTTGAGAACAAGTACTTTCAGTAATTGTTCCATTTGAGTCCGTCTTTTTTTATCCAACTGTAGTGGGGAAGAGGATACACTGCAAAGTGTTCAACATTGAGTATTCCAAGTGGCAGGTTTTGCTTCACTGCCTCATCAACTTCATCTTCAGTTATATCATTTTCTGATTCAGTCATCTTGAGGAAACCATATCCCTTATCCCCCCACTTCTTTCCCATGGTGTTCCTAATGATCCAGTGATGTTTTCCAGCTATCCGCGTGTCGTATCCAGTTATAACCACTGTATGGTATCCCGCAGAATAGCCACATATGTGGCAGTATTTATTCACAGGGTTCCTGTAGTTTGGACATTTGGGTTCTTTGCACCTGGGGAGGTCGTTATCAAACCATTTTGTTCCTTCAAAGAACTTTAGCTGGCTTGACTCTAGTATATCACCACCTCTGTAAAACTGTAATACAGGATGGGCTGCTGTGCACCCTACCAGGGTATGCCATTTCAGTTTCTTCTTCATTTCTGTTCTTCCCTTTACTCTCCCGTACCCTCCTATCAATATCTTTCTTCCGTCCTCCTTAGATAAGAAAGAAACAATGAATCAGATTGTACTCGATTGATTATTTAAGGATAAAATTTCGTAACACTATGGAATTTAATCTACTTGCCTTGATTGGTCCCTGAGAATATGGCCAGTCCGATTCGAGTGCCACTCCATTGCTTGCAATGAAGTTATAGGCATCACGTACTGAGCCTCCCTCTGAGCGGCGACCCTTCTCATACGCCTTAAATGTGCTCTTATGTCTCTCTCTTGGAGCCTTGTCTAGAATATGCCTGGGGGACAATACCACAGTCTCGTCGGTGTACAGTTTGTAAACTGATTCCAAGCAGTCAACTGCTCCGACGGTCCAGCAATGATCTGTCAAAGAATTGAAAATTTTCAAATCAAGTTTATACGTTTTAGAATGTGATAAAAGATATTAATTGTCAAGAGTGCTAGGAAATTGATGATATATACCTTGCTCCTGCGCTCTGACCTCAGCATTCATAAATGGTGCCCAGTTGACGTAGTTGTCATCCTATTACAATAGGATAAGTGCGGCTATAAGACTAGTTTTGTTGGTTAGACTTAAGTTCATTTAGCTGAAGGGATTATTACTTGAGCATTAGAATAGTGTCATGTTAGTAATTGTGCTGGTTTCCTCACATAATTTACCTGCTCTTGTGGCCCAGTGTTGAACCCTCTTCTATTTTTTCCCCTGATGAGCGTTCCAACCTGTTGAACAGCCCCATAGGTAATGTAACTTCTTCCATTCTTGCTTTTTACCACATTTTGAAGTGCATCAGTTGTGTTGAACTGACCGATGCTCAATCTCTGCAGCATAGTCCTCAACTGCACACGGAGACAACCGATAGCCATGCTACTGCAAGTAAAAAGCAAATGGTTGATTAGTTATTGGCTTTACCCCATTTTGTGTAATTTTGCGACTATTTTGAATCTTGTTTGTTTTGGTACATACCTCTGGCCAGAAAACCAGTGGATGGCTGGATGCTGCCAAGCCTCTATATACAAGTTTAGGGTTCTTATGCCCAAAATCAAGAACAGAACCTTATGCAATTTTAGGGTCATTATGCCCAAAATCAAGAACAGATTAAGCTATTGTTTAGGTTTTTATGCCCCAAATCAAGAACAATTTAACATTATATTGGAAATCTATAGAATCAACAGTGATTGTGGATTGGGGTTTTCCCGCCAAATTCAAGAACAGATGAAGTAATGGGAGATTGGGCTTTTGTGGCGCGAATTCAGATTAGAATAAGCAAGCACAGACGAATCAAGAGCAGCATAAACAATTCCGAAAATTCTTGAAGCCATTAAACAATTACAAACAAAGATCTAACCGGCAAATCCCTTGGGCATGAATAAACAATTGAGCACTGAAATGGAATAAATAATCTAACCGGATGTAGGTCGATCGCCGGCGTGATTGGAGGTGACGATGATCGCCGGCGTGATATTACCGGTCACTGTTAGACTTGGGGTTAAAGTAATTTTATCTGAAAATGCTGAAATGTGTTTTATATAACGAAGGTAAGCTAGGGTGGTTAGTTTCTTTTTCTCTCTAGAGGTTTTATTTTGTCAAATCTTTCTCCAAAATTAGTTCACTAATTAATCAAGGAGTAGTGTGAGTGGTTTTTTTTTTTTTTTTTTTCAGCAATATTTTGTTTCTAATACACGAGTTAGCTCTAGAAGTCGACTACCATACAGTTTTACAAGCGATCCATTTTTCTTCTTTTTGCTTCCATGTGCGTTTGGTTTCCGATGGAACTTGTTCTATTTGAGAAGATTATTGCAGCGACTCGGGTCACTCTGTTACCAGTTACTCGCAGCAGTTTTATTCCGTCTGAAATGTGACCAGGATTTGTATTGTGAAGGTATTTTCATGATTCACATCATAGCATGTTTTTTTCACAATACACGCCAAATCAGGATAACTTTTGTGATTTTACGATCAATAATGTATTTAGAAATGTGTCCAATTTTTTTTTTCCGACAAGAAAAACATGTCCAAGTTAATAGAGGTAAAAAGAACAGCACAATGCATCAAAGTATCTAGCATGTGAGTTGAGTTTAACGAGAAATTTGGACAAAATAACGGAAGAACCGACCTGAAATTTGTTGAGATTGGTGATTCATTCTCATGCAACAAGTGATAGTTTGATGCATCAAATATAGACATGGGTGAATAGCTATGGATGTCTTCTATGGTGTGCTTGCAGCAAATTGAATAGGACATGGTACGATTGTTGCCTATAAATAAGTTGCATGGAAACTCATTTGAAGCATGCAAGCAAGTTTGCATCGAGTAAGCATCAGACAAGCAATAGAGAGCTTGTGGGTTATGCATGAGAGAGAGAGAGAGAGAGAGAGAGAGAGAGAGAGAGAGAGAGAGAGAGAGAAAAGTGCTAAGAGGGAAATTCTCTTAGGTGAGATAGTGTTCTTGGGTATTCTATGAGTGAGGGTGTACAAGGGTTTTGAGATTTGGGTTATGAGATTTAACTCATGTATCTTGTACTAGTTTTATTCTCATACTGAAAAAACAATATCTTGGGGGTGGACGTAGACACGAAATTTGCCGAACCACGTTAAATCTCGTGTCAACTGTTCTTTTCATCCTTATTTGTTATTCTGTTTTATTGCAGTGTTGTGAGGTGTGTTTATTTTTGAATCTCATTACAAAATTGGCCATAGGGGGTAAATCTGCCGAGTTTAGGAAAGTGGGGGTGCACATATATGGATCAAACTGAGAAATCACGAGGTAAATTGACAAATGTGAAAAAAGTGGGTGGGTGATTTGGCTATTTTCCCTAAATAAAATGCAACAAATGAAATAAATCTGTAGAGAAGAAATGAACTCTGCCAACTCGAATGAACTGCAGTGCAAGACTCAAACCGTTCGCAGGCATCTGGGTGAATGGGTAATCTGGCCATTACAATTTGTATACATCATGACATCCCAGACATATTTATCACTTTAAGAACCTACAATTCACATTATCTCAAGTCATGGAAGAGTCAGTATTTGCAGAATGGTCAGTCATTTCTTGCAGTTTTCCAGGTTCAGTTCATTCGATTAAGCTGCTCGAAATATGACATTGCTTCAATGCAGCAGGCCAGGAAGTTTGGGGATGAGGCTCAGTAACCTTGTTAGTATTGCATAAATGGTATCATCATAAAATGATGAGACAGAGACATTTTCACTATCAAAACACTCGCAATTCGCAACAGTAGTCATTGTAAATCAACAGTAACTAACATCATAAGATTCAAATTTACCCAACTAAAAATCATTTATGGGGCAAGTGCAAGGTGCTTAGTATCTCCTCCTCGAGGGTATATCTCTTTGTCTTTTGAATCTTTATCTGTCGACCAAAACCTACAACAATGGAGTAGACAATTAAGTAAATCCTCTCTATCCGTATTTAATTTGTCCCTCAGTCTCTTAAAGACTGTCCTTTAGCCTCATCTTATCATATCAGATAGTGAAGGAACCACGTATATCAAAACAATATCAAAGCCATGGAAGAACCCTATATATATTGCTGCCAAAATATGATATAGTTGATGTGACTTACATCGATTATCAGTTGGTCCTAGTCCGAGTACACCCCTGTTGTCAATAAGTTTGATCAAATCCCCGTTGCCATTCTCAGCAACGAGACCAAATAATACGAGCAGCAATGGACGTTTGGCAATCCAAAACTGCTTCACTATTGCTTGGTAGATCTGGATCACATTATCAGCATCTATTGCCTCCAAAGTTAGCATTAGATGATTGAAAGCACCACCACACTCCTGGTTATATGCCTTCACCACTCTTACAAATTGCAGTTGGGCATTCTAAACCATGGAAGCCAAATCAGATCGAGTTGTTAATTAAACATCAATATACAAAACCATTGCTGGGTTGAGAAACGTGTATGTGTGCCCCAATCAAGAAGGCTAGAGTTGTTCCAAAGCATACATTTACACTTTAGTACAGAAAACATAGGGCATGGGTATAATCATATATAGGTGGTAGAAAGTTGTTTAGTTTGACCCCAACATCTAAAATTTGAGACGAACTACTGAAACTATAGATATATGAGCTGCAAAAGTTAATATGATCAGTTCACACCTTTTGCTTATTGAACTCTTCCAAAGCGAAATGTGCGTTAATCACAACTCTTGGGCAATCTCTGGAGGAGTCATGAATAGGACCAACACAATTATAGAACATATCTGGAATGGACTGTTCCATGCAAAGAAACAGCAATGAGAGGGGAAGAACATGAAAATGGGGCAATTTAAAGCAAAATATCAATCAAAATGCATGAATAGATTGAGAATGTACTATCGGAGAGTGTCAAAATGCAAGTGCCTTGTTCTTATAGTACCAGTTGAAAGTAGGAAAAAGAATAGCAAAACAAGATTGAGGCTAGGGCTCTAGTTCGAGTTGCAATACCTGGTCGTCAGGTTTCGATTTCTTTGGCAGCCTTTGAATCCGAGGGTGACGAGAGGAATAACCCAGTTGTAGACTATGGCTGACATTTAGGGTTCTTGTTTCAAAAGGTGTAACATTGTTTGTTATTGATCTTCTATTTCCCACCTTTCCGATCATAGACCGAATAGCAGCTGCCATGCCTCCCGCCCACTCTGTGCTTGATCATTGCAATAACACGATATTAGAAACAAAAAAACCTTAGCTTGAGCTTCTATGCATACTATATTATAATGAATGAGAAAACTAAAACATATGTTTTTTCTTTCATCAAAATGTATATATCCAGCTATATATGTATGTCTCATTAGATAACCTACCAGGAAAAGCCAACCAAATTGATTTACTGAAACAGTGATTTTTCATCGTTAAAAATTTCAATGCTTACTCCACTGGTTATTTGATTTGTTTTACTTTGGCCTAGAATTTTACTTTGACGTACTACAGTAGATCGATGATGATAAAGGAAGTAAACCCAACAAGCACAGGAGCATGGACTTGGAGACCTTTTCTCTTTCATTCACCAAAAAGTTTACGAGCAGAATAGAGCTGTGGTTTCATGCGTGTAATATGTTTCTATAGCAGATTACAGAGAAAAGTGAATCATCAATACCTAAACTTACTATGTGTCTATCAGTCTATGTAGCTAGAGTACAATTATTTGAGATATGAATCACCTGAATTACCCGGTTCTGATTATTTGTCTCAGTCTGATCGTTCATCTGCTCGTTCTATTCTCCTGCGACCTCTCTGAACCCTAATCTATGCAGAACGGGAAAACATATATAAATTAGGATTGGGCCGGGCTTCCGTCTTCCAAAATTTAACCAAAAAGAAATCCCAGTTGATTTTATTGCATAATATTTATCGTTTTTGTTTTTTGATAAAACATAATATTTATCGTTGTTGATCCATCTATTTGCTTGAAACAGACAACTTCTTTGTTGAATGATGCCCAGTTCAGAAAAGTGGATCATTTGTCATTCAGCATCTGTGTAGGAGTAGTGTTGCAGCTATAATATTGGTGCTGCAAGCTTGCACTAATGATAATCTGTGTTTGTACAAAGATAGAATAGGATTGGAAGATAGAGATCTCAAGTTCTGTGCTACTCGGACAAAGGTCATATTGGTCCTTAAGAACGTTTTCTCAAAAATTTATTTATGTCGAAGATCACTATCACCATCACCAAACCTTTCATAACTCGGACAAACCCTCACCATCACCATGACCAGACTTCAACTTGACAAATAGTCGATGATCACCATCAATAGAGTGAATGTAGCTCCCCAAATAAGGGTCCAATTCTATCCATCCTTTTTCCGGGTAGATCACGTCAAACATGTACACTCCGGTTTGATTTCTACCCCAGAGTAAAATTTTGGTGCCTGCAATTGCATGAGTGAAGCCGTTGCGATATCTCCGAGGAGGCACATCCAGAGGCAACCAGTCATCATGTTTTGGTTCTAATACCTCGAATGAATCACAGTCCCACCGACAGCCGAAACGATAAAGTTTGTTGTCCACCTCCACTAAAACAGGTTCACCTCTATTATTCTTGAAAACTTGCGAAGGCTGTAATTTCGGGTTTGGATCGATGCTTGGAATTGTCTCAAACACACATACTTCTTTACTTGCTGAATTTTGTAAAGTATGAGAAGCAATGTCTTTATCCTCCGGGGGAACCAAACCACCAAAGAAAATAATTTTGGAGCCGACGACACCAGTGCTCATATGTCGGGGAACAACCGTATAAGGTGCACTTCTATAAGCAACTCTCTGTAATTTCATATCATCGTCGCCATGTACCGGTGGTGCCAACAAATGGCTTGATCTGATGGATTGAATAACATAAATATAGTTGTTAGTGTCCTCGTCAAAACATAAGTAGAGAGACTTACGCTTAAAGCTTTCTTCTTCCCTGATTCTTTTCTTCATCTTCTCCTCTGCCTGTAGTACTAAAGTAGAAGAATTTCTTCTCATGAATTCTGATAACATGCTAATTTTCTTGGTCTCCTTCTTCCAATTTCTTGCCAACGTTGACGTAGCCGCCGTTGCTGCTGTTTTTCTGGTAGCAAAACCTTGCAAGATTGTAAGACATAGCCGCTTACACCATACCATTATGTATACCCCTCGCTAAACCTTGTTTCCACGGAAGAGGTTTACGATTTTGCCAATTGAAGTTTTACTTTTATAAGGGTACTGAATGCGCACTGATTGCTGAAAGGATGTTTAGCAATAATACAGTATATACATATTTAACGTGAGTTGATTCCTTGTATCATACATATTTAACGTGACTTAAGGAGGTTTATGCATAATGTGGAATGATGACATCAAGCTGGAGTTGAGGTCCTATAGTGAGAGTCATATAGATGTTACAGTAAAAGAAGAAGACGGGAAACGAGTATGGAGATTCACAAGTGTTTATGGACAACCTAAATCAGAGAACAGACACTTAACGTGGGATTTATTGAAGAAACTTGGTGGTCAAGATAATGGACCTTGGCTTCTTGGTGGAGACTTTAATGAGATATTGAGTTCCATAGAGAAGGAAGGAGGCCAAATTAGAGCTGAAAGACAGATGGATGGTTTCAGAGAAGTTTTGAATGTTTGTAATTTGAAAGATTTATATTATACAGGGCCCTGTTTCACGTGGAGGGGAAATAGACACGGGGTGGAAGTAAAAGAAAGGTTGGATAGGTTCCTTGGCAGTAGTGCTTGGCTACAGTTGCTCCCAGCATCCAAAGTCACTCATCTGCCTCCTAATGAGTCGGATCATCTCCCTATTCTGATGCAGATTCGGAGGTGTGGAAGGCGCAAGAAGAGGAAGAAACTTAGAAAATTTCGCTTTGAGGAGTTCTGGCTCAGAGAGAAAGATGTCAAAGAGATTATTGAAGCTGGTTGGTCAAGTGGAATGGGAGGAACCCCCTTCTCTAAAGTGTGTAGCAGAATTAGAAATACAAGAGAGATGTTGTTGAGTTGGAGTAGGACTCGATTCGGGGATATTCAAAGGAAAATCCAATCAGTTCGAGATAAACTTGCTGTGTTCTATGATTCCTCACTCTCTTCCCCTTGCTTGGAGGCACGTGTAGAATTGGAAAAGGAGTTAAAAGAGCTTATGCATAAAGAACAGACTTTCTGGCAGCAACGTTCTAGGGTGCTCTGGTTAGCAGAAGGTGATTTGAACACAAGGTATTTCCACCAGAAGGCTACCAACAGAAAGAAGAAAAATACGCTGAAGGGGTTGTTCAATGAAGATGGAGTGTGGTGTAACGATGAGAGTGAAATGGAGGAGATTATCATTCGTTATTACAAGAGTCTTTTCATGACGTCTAGACCTCAAATGTTTGAAGATGATCTGCGCTTTGTGTCTAGTGTGGTGTCGGAAGATATGAGCAGGAGCCTGAATAGAGACATTTCAGAAGAGGAAGTTGTTAAAGCTTTAAAACAAATGCACCCGAGCAAAGCACCGGGCCCGGATGGTTTCTCACCTGTGTTTTATCAGCAGTTCTGGGAGATTGTTGGAACAGATGTGGTCATGGCGGTAAGAGAATTCCTCAACTCTGAGGAACTGCTTCAGGAAATCAACCATACATGGGTCACCTTAATCCCGAAGGTCAAGACTCCAGAGTACGTCCATCAATTGCGACCTATCTCATTATGCAATGTCATTTATAAACTTGGATCAAAGGTGTTGGCTAATAGGATTAAACCCTTGTTGGATGGCCTAATATCCCAGCATCAGAGCGCTTTTGTTCCTGGCAGGCTTATATCAGACAATTCACTCCTTGCCTTTGAAATTTCTCACGGCCTTAAACGTCGAAGAAAGGGCAAGGTTGGCTATTGTGCTTTAAAACTAGACATGAGTAAAGCTTATGATAGGGTTGAATGGAGTTTCTTGGAGACGGTCTTGCGTAAACTGGGTTTCGGTGGGAAGTGGCTGAGATGGGTTATGAACTGTGTGCGGACAGTGAGGTATTCATTCCTTGTTAATGGTGAACCAAGCAGGGACATCACTCCAACAAGAGGTTTGCGACAGGGAGATGCGATCTCCCCGTATTTATTTCTAGTGTGTGCTGAAGTTCTATCTAGAATGATCAACGAGGCTGAGACAAATGATCAGATCCATGGGATTAGAGTTTGCACAGGAGCTCCAGTCGTTAATCATCTGTTCTTCGCCGACAACTCTTTCATTTTTTCGAAAGCAGAGGTGGAGGATGTTTTAAGTATGAAGCGGATTTTTGTAGCGTATGAGAGAATGTCAGGTCAACAGATTAACTATGATAAGAGCTGCATATCTTTCAGTAAAAATGTCCCGGTATGGAAACAAGTTGATCTTGCTGCGATGGTGGGAGTGAAAAGAGTGCTGAAACATGATAAATACCTCGGGCTGCCTACCGAGCTAAGCTATTCAAAGGATGAAGCTTTCAGATTTCTGGTTGATAGAGTGAGGAAACGGACTCAAGGATGGCGAGATAAGACCCTCAGTGGTGCTGGAAAGGAAGTGTTAATTAAGTCCATCATACAATCTATACCCACGTACGTTATGAGTTGCTTTGAGCTTCCTGGACATCTATGCAATGAAATGCATCAGTTGATGGCAAAATTCTGGTGGGGGGAGTTTGGAGATGAGAGAAAGATCCGCTGGATTGCTTGGGACAGACTATGTTCGACAAAGAAAGAGGGCGGGCTTGGTTTCAGGGACATGAATGTTTTTAACCGTGCTCTCCTAGCTAAACAAGGGTGGAGAATGATATGCAGACCTCAATCCCTTCTTGCACAGGTACTCAAAGTTAAATATTTCCCAAGCACATGTTTCATGCAAGCTGAGATAAGAAAGAACATGTCGTACTCATGGAGAAGTATGTTAAAAGGGAAGCAATTGTTAATCCAAGGTTTGCGTTACCAAGTGGGAAATGGTGAGATGATAAGTATTTGGAATGATCCATGGGTGCCTCTTCCATACAATTTCAAACCTTTCTCGGATCCGATGCAGGGCTCTGAAGATATGAGAGTGTGTGATCTTATTGACGGGGATATTGGGGAATGGAATGTAGAGGTGATTGAGGACCTCTTTAACCCGATAGAAATTGATCACATTCTCAAAATTCCACTTAGTTTATATGGAGGCGAAGACCGGATGGTTTGGCATTTTGATAAAAAGGGTTGCTATACGGTGAAGAGTGGGTACTATGTGGGCAGGTTAGTGGAAGGGTTGGAGAAGCACGCTTCAGGGTCTGACTCGGGGGCGAAGCGTGGAAGATTATGGTGTAAACTTTGGAGTGCTCAAGTACCTCCTAAGGTACGTATGCATGGTTGGCGTTTGGCACAGGGAATATTACCCACTAGAGCTGCCTTAACAAAGAAAAAGGCTCAGCTCCCTGACGTCAGTTGTGTGTTTTGTCTGAATAGTGTTGAAGATAGCTTACATCTGTTTAAAAACTGTAATGCGCTTCGTGCCTTTTGGAAGCAATATATGCTACAAATCCAACCTTATTCCCACCCCTCTGTGAGTGTTGAAGTGTGGTTTTGGGATATAATAGATATGTTGAGTGGTGAGACACTAGGGGCTTTCTTAATGGCTTTGTGGGTGATTTGGGTGGAAAGGAATAACATGGTGTGGAGAGGTAAGTACTATAATGTTGCCAATATGTTTGAATGGTCCATTGCTTTGCTCAAGGAGTACAAGGAGTGTCACCCCCACAGTGGAAGCAAGAAGAAGAGAGCTATATCAAAATGGTCATGTCCCCCACGTGGTAGACTCAAGGTAAATATAGATGGGAGCTTTGGGCAGGAACTTGGCAGTGGAGGTGTGGGTGTGGTAGTTAGAAACTATGAGGGAGAGTGTGTTGCTACTTTTGCTAGGCCTTTTCAGTATGCTTTATCTGCTTTTCATATGGAAACAGAAGCTCTTAGAGCAGGTATGCTAATATGTATTCAGCAAGGGTGGCAAGATGTTGAAGTTGAAAGTGATTGTGTGAACTTGGTACATGCACTCCAAAATACTGATGACGATCTCTCTACTGCAGGAAGAGTTATAGAGGACTGCCAAAGGTATGTTGGTGCTTTTAATTTTTTTCACTTGCAACATGTTTATCGTGAAGCAAATAGTGTGGCAAATAGATTAGCCCGCTTTGCTAGATGTAATAAATTGGATGTTTTTAGTTTAGATGAGACACCTGTTATAATTCAGGATGTTCTCTATGATGATCTTTTTAATAGCTCGTCTGTAGCTCGGGGTTCAGGCCTTATGTCCCCTCCGATGCAAGTTTTTAATTCAATAAATGAAACCGGGCGTGGGGCTGAGCCTCCCAGTTAGGCTGGGTTCCAAACCCCCTTTTCAAAAAAAAAAAACAAGGTCCCGTTTGTATGACAGGAAATTATGGTATGGAATGAACAATTAGTATTATTTTTCATTCTAATGTGTTACTTGGTTGTAAATAAAAATTAGAAATGAAACAAAAAATGAGATATGATTGGAAATTGATTCCTTCGTAAAGTCTGGAATCGAATTACATAGTTTAGAGGTGTGGTATTCAATTTCAATTTCCTACCATCAAAAGTAAATTACAAAAATTAACCGTCTAAAAAGTTTATATTCCCTTATACGGAAGCAACTAGTAAAAGGGTTTGTATTCGCAGTTATTAATCACATCTGTTCTTCCATGACTGACAACTCTTCTGTAATTGTATGGCGAGCTTATTCGGTCATTGTAAAACGCATAGATAACAAAAGAAAGCCCAAATCCCAAACGAAACAATAGGCCCAAACCGACGACCCGGCTCCGGATCCATCTCTGGACTCTCCGTCCTCTTCCTTTTAGGCTTCTATGCTGAAGTAACTAAGCTCTCTCTACTCTCTAGGGTTTATCTTCCTCCTTAAACCCTCCCAATTTCCCAAACACAATGCGCCAAAACGACGACGTACGCTTCATCTCGTTCCCTTCTCTCAAACTCCCCCACCCTCCGCCTCCGCCGCCGCGATTCGACCTCAGCTCTCTCTTCGCCCGCAACTCGCTGAGTCAACTCATCGACTCGATCAAGTCCCGCTCGAAACGGCCGCAATCTCCGATCCTCTGCTCGGCGTCGCTCTCCCTACCTCGCCCCCGCCGCTCCGCCGACGACGACCGGAGCTGGCTAGTCAGGAAGTCGCCGCTGCTATGCTCGGCCTCGCTGTCGCTGAGCCGGTCCGACGAGTCGACTCGGTCGGGATCGTCGGAGGAGAGGGTTCTGATAAGCGAGGTGCTGATAAGGAACAAGGACGGCGAGGAGTTGGAGAGGAAGGACCTGGAGTTGGAGGCCTTGGGAGCATTGAAGGCGTGCCGAGCCAACTCGGCGCTGACTGTGAGGGAGGTGCAGGAAGACGTGCATAGGATCATTGATAGTGGATACTTCTGTCAGTGTATGCCTGTGGCTATTGATACGAGGGATGGTATCAGATTGATCTTTCAGGTAGTTGCATTGTGCATTGTTTGTCGAAATCAAATTCGAGAAAGTAATAGTGTTTTATTGTTCATATTAGTATTTTATGTGAGGTTAGTATAGGTGTAATGTGCGTATAGGTTGTTGTTGAAATTGAATCAAGTAGCTTGTGTTTCGGTTTTTGATGCTAGTAAATGCTAGTAATCAAGTTTCAAAGTAGGGAAAGAGCTTAAAGGAAGTGAAAGAATGGTTTTGTGAACCAAGCATTGGTTTTAATTGCTCATATAATGGTGCATTTGGGTGAGGTTAGGCATAGCTGTCTTGAGGCCATATGCTAATAATCGAGGATTGTAGAAGATTATTGTAGAAGATTGTGGTGGCATATGTGCTAACCTTGCTTGCTCTTAACTTACCATTATATTCCGTGTCTTTAAATCTGAAATGAGAGATTTAGCTAGAAGAAAAGGTGAGTGTGAGCAAACCTTAACTTATTTTGTCATTGCTGATGCGAACTCATCCCATAGTCATGTATGTTCTTATTCAATTGCAAATGGAACTATGAGGATAATAAGTATTATTTTTCTTTTAATGCTGCAAGGTTAAACCAAACCAGGAATTCCAAGGGCTAGTATGCGAAGGGGCAAATGTTCTTCCTGCCAAGTTTCTTAAGGATGCATTTTATGATGGATATGGTAGGTTTTTCTTTGATGTCTTATATACCTATCCACAGCCGCATGTACAGGAGTTAAGAGACAATGCGTGAAAGTTTTTTTTTTTTTTTTTTTTTTTTCTAGTGTCACTTTTCAAAATGTGAGGAGGCCTATATTTATTTTAGATTTTGGTATCAAGTTGTGCAGGAAAAGTTATTAATCTTAAGCGTTTGAATGAAGTAATCACTTCCATCAATGATTGGTACATGGATCGGGGACTTTTTGCCATGGTATGTTTCTTATCTCTATAATATTTGACTTTTATTCTTAACATTTAGACAGAAGAAGTTAATGTTTTTAGTGTTGTAGACTGTCGAATTACTCCTCAGACTCGAACACTTTCTTTGTTATCAATGATTTACATAATAATAGAGATTTTTTTTTTCTCAACTACTTTATAGGTTTCAGCTGTTGAGGTTCTATCAGGAGGTATTCTTAAGTTACAAGTTTCAGAAACTGAAGTCAATAACATCGCCATAAGATTCCTTGACAGGAAGACGTAAGATTCTGCTTACTTGAGTTCAGAGTTACAGATGTTGCATCATTAGATATACTCAAATTTAAAAGAATAGGTGCAATGACAAGATTTCTTGACTAATGCTTCATGGCTCTTCCTAGGGGTGAGCCTACAATAGGGAAGACAAAGCCAGAAACGATACTTCGCCAACTCACAACTAAAAAAGGACAGGTACTTTACTGGAACTTCCTTTACTAGAACTTCCTTCTTTTTTTGTATCTTGAACGATAATTTTCAGTAGTAACATTGGTCTTGCTTTAAGGCATTTCCCTGATTGTCTAGTTATGCTAGTATTTTTGAAGATCTTCTTGCTTTTCATTAATTTTTTTTTCTATATGAGGGAAGAAATTTGATCTTTATTAATTTTATTCTTGGCAAGTAAAAGTAGTAAATGGGGTGAAATATTGGTACGGAGAACATGGTAGATAGAAAATGACAGTTAATTACTATAGTTTGCTTGTTTTTAAGCCTTTAACTAGAGTTTGTAGTGTAAAAAAGGATTGGTTGACCTCTTTTACACTTGTGACTAAGAAAAGCTCCACTCTATAGATTTAAAATCAATGGGTCGTACATTTTCATTTTCTGGGTTGGCAACTTGAGTCTAGTGATTTTCTCTTTTAGTCATAAAGGATTTGTGCATAGATGGTAATCTAGTGTTAACATGTCCACTTTTAAAGGGTTGCAATCAATGTAGGTCTACAGTATGCTTCAAGGAAAGAGAGATGTGGAAACAGTATTGACTATGGGGCTTATGGAAGATGTTAGCATTATCCCCCAACCAGCAGGTGGTATATAACTATAAGTAATTCAGTGTAGATAAAAAAAAATTTACTAGTTAATGTTTGCTCACGGATATGATTGAATTTGTTTTCTAAAATTATGCAACACTGTAGAAAGTGGTAAGGTTGACATTGCAATGAACGTTGTTGAGCGGCCAAGTGGAGGTTTTTCTGCTGGTGGTGGTATATCAAGTGGGTAAGTCAAATGAGTGTAGCACACAGATTTTTATTTTTATGCTAAAATTGAGTTTAAAGTTTAGCTATGTGGTATTGAATGCTAACTATTAATCTTTTCTCTTTAGAATAACAAGCGGCCCTTTGACAGGACTCATTGGAAGGTAATGATAGTGTTTCATGCTTTTATTAATTTTTTTTGTCGCCAAGCTTTTCATGTTTCATCTTGATTCATTAGATACAGTTAGATGAGTTCTTCGGAATGTTTGTTTTTTGGTGGAAGACTCTAGGTTGGTTAAACTCCCCATGACTTGCAATTCAAAAGGCTACTTCTTTATTTTGAACTGAAATATGCTTTTTTATGTTCACATCATTTGCTTCAGTCTTGAATCCTCTTGTTGAAAAAAGTAAAACTAAAGGCAAGGGCATGGTGTCTGAAACTTCAAATGGTAGAGCATACCTCATAGGTGAATTGGACTTTTTGAATGATACCTTTACAAGTGAACAGGGCACCTGTACTAGATTCTTGGACATGAGAGCTGACTAATGTTGGTTAGGATATGTAACCCTTTTGAAGTCAGTAGTAAGTAAATATCAGCATGCTTTGGATTGTTAAATGAAAATAGCAGATGATTAGGGTGTCAACTGCACCAACTGTTTTGCTGACAGTTATGCTGCTACACTTGTAACATTTGTATTACTTGTATTTAAAAAAAGTTTAATGTAAGCATTTTTAGGTATGTGCACGTATACATACAATATACAAGTGTGCTTACATTCAAATTGTGTTGAGAATGGTTTGTTAACTTGTGTGTGCATGTCATAATGAGTTGCCCCAAGCTCTTAAGGATCCATTGTCACACACTCAAGTCTCAATGTAATCTTTGTTTGCATTGCAGCTTTGCCTATTCTCATAGGAATCTCTTTGGAAGAAACCAAAAGCTTCACGTTTCTTTAGAGAGGGGCCAGATAGACTCTTTATTTCGTATAAACTACTCAGACCCATGGATTTCAGGGGACGATATGAGGACATCCCGGACAATAATGGTTCAGGTAGATTTAATGTTTTATGTTTCTAGTGCTACCTTTTCCAACTTTTCTTACTATTCTAAATTTCTTGCTGAAATGTTTGATCAATTCTTCTTCCAATAGAATTCAAGGACCCCTGGCACACTTATCCATGGTAACCAACTTGATGGTAGCAACTTGACCATTGGTCGCATCTCAGCTGGTATTGATTTCAGCCGACCAATTAGGCCAAAATGGAGTGGCACGGCTGGGCTTACGTATCAGGTACTGATGCTTTTATGTGGTTTCTTTTTCTGGCTTGTATGAGTGTTAATACCGAACTACTTGTGGGGTAGCTTGTGAGGTTTGTATAAGATGATAAGCTCTATGTTGGCTTCATTAATTTATTGAAACGCATTTACACTATTAAATACATTCTATGGATAATTGTTGCAGCATGCTGGTGCTCGTGATGAAAAAGGAAGTCCTATTATCAAGGATTTCTTTAGCAGTCCCCTAACTGCAAGGTACTCCAGTCTAATATCAAATTATGCCCAACTTTCAGCAGTTTAGTTATCATGTCTTGCTTAAGTTTTCTTATGATAAATGCTTGTAAGTTTCTTATTTTCTCTCACCATTGTTTTCTGTTGTTTTGCAGTGGTAATAGCCATGATGAGATGCTGCTGGCAAAACTTGAGACTGTCTACACAGGTTCTGGTGACCGTGGGTCTTCAATGGTTAGTCTTCCGTTGTGTTTCTGTAGTTATACCTCTCTCACTGTATAATTTGATTCCTAACTTTTTTGTCTTGTGCAGTTGAAATTCAACATGGAACAAGGACTTCCTGTTTTGCCTGATTGGTTGTTTTTCAACAGAACGAACGCTCGTGCCAGGAAAGATCTAGAAATCGGCCTTGCTCACCTTCTTTTTAGGTATGGCAGCTGAAAAAGATACAGTAAAATCGTAAAATTTTGTAACATGGTGCTATCTATTCCCCATAATCTTTGCTCAAATCCCCCAAAATCAATTTACTTTTCTCGTCTTTCAAAGTAAGTAATTGATCCTCTTGTTGTGGTTTTTTTAATCCTCTTTGCATTACTAGTGTATCTGGTGGCCATGTGATTGGTAACTTCCCACCACATGAAGCATTTGTCATTGGAGGAACAAATAGCATAAGAGGTTATGAAGAAGGTGCTGTGGGTTCTGGTAGATCTTATGCAGTTGGCTCTGGAGAAATTTCTTTTCCCCTGGTATGTGGTGACAATGTTAATATTCCCCCTTTGCTATTTATTAGCATGCTTTCATATGATTCAATGCTCTGTATTAATGGACAAATTCTTCCTCATCTCTTTTCTACAATATTGACTTGTATACATTGATCGATCAATATGTCCCACTATTGTCGCAGGTGGGGCCAGTTGGGGGAGTTATTTTTGCTGACTATGGCACGGATCTTGGATCAGGTCCAACTGTTCCCGGTAGGTGTCTCTAAAGTTTGATTCGCTCTTCATTTTTTCTTTTCAATTCTCTCTTATTTTTTCTCCATCCTTTTTGGCATGGTCTCATAACGTTGCAAAAGGTGCCGTTGCAACAGTATTCTCTTTTCCAAGGCTTTAACATGTTAAACTTTTGCCAATTTTCTTCATTTGCTTAGAAAGCTCAATGTCAGACAGTCATGACTAAGAGTGAAGGTTTGGCATTTGATGGAATGCTTTGAGGATATGTTGGGCATTGGTTGTCCAAAACCATTTCCTTTTATTTTTGAGTCTGACAAAATTCCTGGAATTGTAAAGAACTAGTATTAATATTTGACTTTTTAGCCTTTGAGTTTTAATTTTGAATGCTATATTGATGTAGGTGATCCTGCCGGAGCTAGGCTTAAGCCTGGAAGTGGGTATGGCTATGGGTTGGGAATCAGATTGGACTCGCCTTTGGGACCACTTCGTCTTGAATATGCATTTAACGACAAGGGTACACCGAGATTTCACTTTGGGGTCGGTCACCGGAACTAGAGATCATTGTATTTTGATTCTTTCATTTATTTTTGTTCATGTTGTACATGCCTTGCGATTGATAGGAAAGGCTTTCCCCCCTCTCAAACTGTTGATTCAGCAGTCTGCCTTCTTCATCTTCTCATGTTATCAATTGATAGAATTAGTCACTAAGTATTCTTTGCGAATTATCTGGCTCAGTCTCGAGTCAATTGTAAATTATTTCCGTCTGTTTTTCGTTCTTTCTCGGACAGTATGATCGGTATTGAAATGTAATAGAGAAATGCCAGTTTTCAGTTACTGGTGATACTTCTACAAATTAAGTGTTGCAGCATCTAGTTTCCATTGGCATGGTTTACAGGTTTAGAACGAGGAAAACCGCACCATCAAATGGAGATGAATCACTTTGCTAATATCCTGGCGGACTCGTGTTGGCTCTAAATATCGTACCATTGGTCATCGTCTTCCTTTCGCTCAGCTCTCAACCTCCCTTTGTAGTTAGTTTGTACAATGGCAACATTTCTGTACGTAGTTTTCTCACTTTTGATTTTGTTCATGGACATCGGAGACTTCTCCCTCTGCCGTGCTCCAAATATCCCCTGCCACTTTGCCTGGGGGCACATTCTTCCTATTCATGATGAGCATCCCCGTCAACACATGTATCAGAAAAATCTATACAAAGGCATGGATTTTTGACGCTCGAAAAGAGATGTGGAAGGAGGGACCTAACCACATCCCTCGGCTCTGTTGCAGTGTAGAGTATAAAGGCTTCTTGATTGGCATGAGCTGGAATACCAAACACAAGACCTTGTTGCTTATGAGTTGGATATCAATGGGTTACCCGATTGCTCAAGGAATCCACTCCAGTCAAAGACAGAGAAGCAGCTAGTGACGAGTGCACTATTCTGAATAAGCTGTGGTTTTATCTCCAATTTCGGTGATGATGGTAGCACTATGTTGTTCATGTATTTCCAAAAACCCTAAGACCCCATATACCTTTGTTTCAACGAGTACAAGTTGGATTCTTCCTTTAGCTTGCGTTATCAAAGCAATCAAACTGAGAGATCTTTCTTCTTCGGCCTCATTAACCCATGTGGCTTATGCTTCTAGCGATGATAATCTTCCTGCTTTCATGGGCTGCGCTGCCTTCGGTTCCAACATTCTATCCATGCAGAGACATTTACGTGTTTGAGACTGATCCAACTTTTGGGACATCCAAACTCAAACTATAGGGCAAGACAAGTTGAGGGATTTTCCACAGCCAAAGCAAACACCAATGCTAGTGGGGTTTCACGGCAAGCACTACTCACTCAGCAGTGCCACAGTAGATAACTCACTGAGCTTCCCTTTCGGGGAATTCGACCCGAAAGAGGGAAAGCTTCTCTGCCGGAGCCACCATCTCCACTCGTCAGAACTTTTCTGGACGATCATGGCGGCGAGTCATTCCTGTTTAGCTTTGTTGCCGAGCTGCACTAAAAGATTGTTCGAGTACAATACCAGAAGATCCTCCAGAATACGAAGCTAACACCATTACACCAGTAGTACAAATATGCTTAGTGCTTTTTTGCTGAGAATTATATTTACTGTGGATCTCACCTCTGCGTCAGGATTTTTGGTCTTTGTTTTTTGATGTGAACACACATCACACACGCATCTCCTACTTCCATGCGTTATAGTCGATCAGATTATCTGACCCAGATAGTTAATATATGAACTAAAACTATGAGCAATCAATTGACAAGACAGGAACTCGATCAGAAGCTCTCGCGCCACTTAGCAACCTTGGATTGCCTGACCTACCAAGGCCACCCACTTCAAAATTCGATCTAGCTAAGACCACCAAGCAGCTGAGCAGGGATTTCCAATTGGCCAAAAACTCCAACTACCCAATACACGAGCTCGATCGACCTCCACCATAACTAGCCAAACCACACAAAACAGTATGACCACCAAGCCTTATTAATTTAATTAATATACCTAAGAGCCTTGCTGGTCTGATATTCTTTGTAGCAAATAATAATTTATCTTGTTTCTTTGTTCTCTCAGGTTGCTGATAGCTCCCACTCAAATAGTACAACACAAAAGGATTTGTAAAACATAGGCCAAATTCATCCTTACCAAAATAATATGTAAATTGTGTTTGTGACTTGTGGTAATAGTTGTACATGATCGACTACATGCTAGTATGCTACACATTAGCCTCTATGAACATGCATGAATTCAATCTATATTCTAACAGGAGTATCAATGGCATGATTCATATTTCAAACGTATGGCCTCACGGCCTCATATAATGAAATGTTCCATCATCATCGAAATGAGGAAACAAATTGTCGAATGAACCATTTTCAATTTCCAGGGCATAGTCTTTTCTACCAATAACATTGTCTACAAAAAGTTTTGAATCACCTTATTCAATCTGTTTACATTTCTCAAAGCAATCCATCTTCAAAACTTTCAATTTTTTCAACAACAATTTTCGGGAGTTACACAATAGCTAGCTAGCTTGAACACATTCATAGATAGATACCCAATGAGATTCCAAGCACTGAACAAGATGCTTCACAAACAAAAGATACATGTAGTTGATCGGTTATTTCTAAACCAATTTATTTTCCTTATTCACTACTAAATCGTTGTTTATAGTATGGGCAAATAAGAGTCATTCCCGCAAATGACTAAATGAATCTGACTACTCAAAAGATGCACAAAAGTGACTACTGATCCTAGTGACCAGCAGTCAAAAACCTAATTAGTTGATACGAAATTTTACAGAGACAAACTAGACACCCAGACGGACTCACATACAAAATTTTAGATGAATCGAAGTTCGTTTGCTATATCAAATAAATACTGGAAAACAGAGAACAGAAAGTGACGAAAACTGGTTTTGGTTTTGGTTATGGGAAACAATGAAAATAAAACTAGTTAGGGAAGATGCAATCCACCCTGACAATCACACACAAGATAATTTTTTCAGTTATAGTTCAATTAATCTAACTTCAAATTGCCTTTGAAAGCCATCCAACTTCGACAGGACACTGAGGGCGGCTCGAGATGAATCAGATGATGAGTCTTATATCAACGAAAAGCTACGGATGTCAGTTTTCCATAGCATTTTACGGTTCTGAACAGCATTTTCCTAGAACAAGTTATGACCAATTTAGTACTAGAAGGTCAATCTGCACGAGAACCTGACTCTTGACGGGAATTTGTGTTTTGAGGCCCAAATCACACCGAGAGGAGAGAGAAAACCTAAATAAACGTAATAATAAAAACACAGCTGATTGGGGAGGAGGAGAGAGAAGAAGAAGAGGAGGAGAGAAGAAGAAGACGCAAAAGTTGATAGCACATGGTTTATCATCTGATTCATCTCGAGCTGCCCTCAGTGTCCTGTCGAAGTTAGATGACTTTCAAAGGCAATTTGAAGTTAGATTAATTGAACTATAACTGAAAAAATTATCTTGTATGTGATTGTCAGGGTGGATTGCATCTTCCCTAACTAGTTTTATTTTCATTGTTTCCCATAACCAAAACCAAAACCAGTTTTCGTCACTTTTTGTTCTCTGTTTTCTAGTATTTATTTGATATAGCAAACGAACTCCGATTCATCTAAAATTTTGTATGTGAGTCCGTCTGGGTTTCCTTGGATATTATGATTGGTGCACATCTGTAGGTACAATGAAAGTATGCCAACTCATTTAATTAATTTTTCATAATCAGCTTCACATCGGGGTTATAATATGAAGTGCAAACTCGTCCATGGGCCTCCCGGTGTGATTTGGGCCTCAAAACACAAATTCTCGTCAAGAGTCAAGTTCTCGCGCAGATTGACCTTCTAGTACTAAATTGGCCATAACTTGTTCTAGGAAAATGCTATTCAGAACCGTAAAATGCTATGGAAAGATGACATCCGTAGCCTCAGCTTTCCGTTGATATAAGACTCATCATTGATTCGTCTCGAGCTGCCCTCAATGTCCTGTCGAAGTTGGATGACTTTCAAAGGCAGATTTCTGAATTTCGTCTTATAATCTCTATTTTCCTTCTTTTCTTCTTATTTGTTTCGGAACACCTAGAAAACAAATAAACAAAGTAAATAACTAGAAAATACACCAAACAACATAGAAAGTAAAGGGGAATTTGATACAAATAATGTATAATTATGCACCTATAAGTAGTTGTATGTAGAACCTAGAAACTAAGTTCTTCGTATACTGTGATTGATGCTCAAGTTTGTTTCATAAACAGGTACTTTCGTATGTATGTTTATATAGCTAGCTGGTATTTGTTTTCTTTTGAGTTCTGAACTCAATTGCTGAAGGATATATATGGTACTCATGTGAACCATATCACTCAAATTGTTTCCCAGGTCCTGTTATATATATCCCATATATATAAGCAAGCCCCGTGTTAATGCTCGCACTTGAAAACAGATATCAGTCAATTTCCTCCACCCACATTTGGAACATGATTGATCCATGGCCTATCTATATTTATAAGAAAAGAAAAAAAAGAATTCAGGGGCCAAGTAAAATGTGATTTTAAGGAACAAAATTATTGATTGCTACAAATCATAGTGCAGCATTAGATGATTATTTAATTTGTTCATACTTCATACATTCATCATCAGTGCAAACATATTTCTGTTTGAAGCTGCCAATTTATGCAGTCTCGTGAATTTGCACATTGCATGAGGACATAGTAATCTCAAACTAATAAGACCATATTGATGGATGCTCATGGTTAATTTAAGAAAAAGTTAATAATGATATATATGAGAATTCAGATGTTAATCAAAAACCTTTGATATAATGTAATACACATGCACTTCTGTTGAATGCCAACGAGAGAGAGAGAGAGAGAGAGAGAGAGAGAGAGAGAGTATACGTTGTTGTGGAATTGTGCATGTAAAAAGCATGGAAGAGGCAAACAGCGATGAGGATTACCCCAAAGGGAGGCACAGCCGACCGTGGCGCTTCCACCAAAGCAAATGCTGGCTTGTTTGGATCTAAAATTACCCTCAAGTCTAAACCTCTTTGTTTCCAAAGCTTACCGAACAGTAAAATATCATTACAACTTCACTAATTTACACAAGCGAAAACTTAACATGAAAGATAGTGATTCTACAATCTACAATGTACAAACCTCTCCATCTGAATAGGATTATGCATGGGGGACAACCTCCAAATCTTAATTGCTAACTTTGTCTTTGTTGCCTTCTTATCCTCTCACATTTAGCCAATTAAGGTCCCAGTTTAGGGTTAGTAAGGTAACTTCGGTTTCCATCTTCTCCATTTCTGCAGTGTGTACAAGTCTACTGTATACCGTTTTGTACACAGTGCTGAACAAGTTACTTGTCCTTTCAAGTCCCAAGGTTTCTCTCTCATCCTTAGCTTTTGCGCATTTTTCTGTCACCGTTTAGTCACACCTCACAAGTGATTTCTTGTCTCAGTTCCTTTTTACTCTGTTGATCAGTTTGCTTTCATCAACCAGCCTTGATTTTTTGACCTTTCTTTAACCTACCTATTCTCACCCTTTAATTATTTCTCTCTTCTTTTACTCCTGCTTGGTGATTTTGTTCAGTCGGTCTCTTCTTCACTCTCCACCTTTGTTATTACCTTTTGGTCCTCTCTCTCCTGTCTCTCCCACACCACCGTCTGTAGTGTGTGTCTATAAAGTGCTGTATACAATAACCCAGAAAAGAAAACTCAATCTATACTCTCTTCTATCTCCAAGATCATGACAGATCCTTACTACCCGTCCAATTACTTCAGTGGTTGGTTCAATCTCAACTTCTCTCCACCCGCACCTTCCCTTGCCTATACTCTTCATCATCATCAAGCTCCTTTCTCAAATTATAACATGATCAACAACAACAGCAATAGCTTTTTCAGTACCTATCCCCAGTCTTCATCATCAGTTTCATCATCACCTCCCTCTCCTCCTTTGATAGAAGCCCTTCCTCTACTCAGCCAAAGCCCTACTAGAGATCATCCAGATGAAATATTAGCTGAGGATCATGATCACCATGCCGATGATAATGATGAAGATGAAGATAATGAGGAAACTGTTACTGTGGCTTTGCATTTAGGGCTTCCAAACCCTAGCTCTGCTGCTGATTTAATCTCAAGGCTCTCCTCCTCAGAGATCTCATCTGCAGATAGAGAAGATGCAGCTGCTACTCCTAATGCTTCTTCACCTGGGTATGTCTCAAACAGACTCAACAAGGGCCAGTATTGGATCCCAACTCCTTCTCAAATTTTAATTGGTCCAACTCAATTCTCTTGCCCCCTTTGCTTCAAGACCTTCAACAGATACAATAACATGCAGGTATATTAATATTGTCATTAATCATTTCTGCCTTTCATGTCTATGTGAACCACATATGATTAAGTAATTTCTTAGCTGCAGAAGGAAAAATGTTGGAAAAATAAAGCTTTACTTTCTGTTTTTGATCGTATTCTTTCTTTTTGATTTTGCTGAGAAAGAGAAAATCCATTCCTATCTAGCTAGATATCATCATAATTTGTTTTGTACACTCCTTTTCTAGCTTGATTTTAGTCTTTAACTTTTTATTCTATATGTGCTGAAGGAAAAGAGTACTACATGGGTCCTTAGGGTTTTCCCTTTTCTTCTTTGATACTTTAAATCATGTTTTTCTTTTCTTTTGTGTAATTTCCAGTTTCATACTTTATGATGCTATCAGCACCACTAGTACTCTTTTCTTCTCTGTTCTCTCTTTTGTATGCAGATTTATGGGTTTGGGGATTGAAAAATAAGAACTAAAGTATATAATAAATCTGCTACCTGCTGTTATCCCAGTCTGAGAATAGATCACTAGCAGCAACCCTCTTTATGAGATTGAACAACACAGAAATTGTGCTTTTTGCACCTAGAAGACTGTACACTATGTGATATTAATTGGCAGGGATTGTGATGAGATGTTCATATCCCGAGAACACAAAGCAAACAAATGTTGTTACTATGAACAGTAACCATTCAAACTTTGAAAGCAAAATCACCTACTACACATACTATTTTGAAAATTTTCACCTAATTATATTTACAATGCCTCATACAGATTCACCATGAGCTAGATTTGTACCAGTTTTGGAATCAAACCCAAAGAAGAATGATAAGAAATTTCAAACTCCAATTTTCTATAAGCCATATTTGCTTTATCTTTTCTTCATGTTCAAACTATTAGCTATTCAAAGAAGTCTTAAAAGAATAAAACATTCAAAGACCTTCACAAGATCCAGCTTTTGTTCGATAAATCTTCCTTTAAATTTCCTTCACTAAAGACTTTTTAATGTTTCTTTGCATATATAACACCAATATGTGAATTTCCGGACTGTTCTAAGTCACTCATTGCTACTGGTTATGCATTTATTTGAATATGTTCATATATAAACAAATTCTGATCGAACATGCTAGCTAGTTAATCAGTTGTTAATTAAAACCTCTGTTCTTATAAACGTGATTATGTACTGTTTATCTATGATGTGGTTATGTATGCAGATGCATATGTGGGGGCATGGATCTCAATACAGAAAAGGACCAGAGTCTCTAAGGGGAACCCAACCGACAGCCATGCTTAGACTCCCTTGCTATTGCTGTGCACCAGGTTGCAGAAACAACATTGACCATCCTAGGTCAAAGCCTCTCAAAGACTTCAGAACCCTCCAAACCCATTACAAGAGAAAACATGGGATCAAGCCTTTCATGTGTAGGAAATGTGGCAAGGCGTTTGCAGTGAGAGGTGACTGGAGAACCCATGAGAAGAACTGCGGCAAGCTTTGGTACTGCACTTGTGGCTCGGATTTCAAGCACAAGAGGTCTCTCAAGGATCATATCAAGGCATTTGGACAAGGACATGCAGCTTATGGCATTGATTGTTTTGAAGAAGAAGAAGATGATGATGCAGCCTCTGAAATTGAGGAAAATGACTCTTGCCATTGAGTTATGATCACATAATTGCAAGCCTGATTGTAATGTGGGTTTTGATGTTTATGGCTGGGGCTTAGTTTACAGGTCATAATTGGCGTTTAGTTTGGAAGTTAATTATCTAGCCATGTTCTTTTCTTGTTCCTTCCTATTTCTTTCTTAAACAATTTCCTTTGCCTTGGTAATGTAATGTAACGGCTCGTAATACACCAATGTAATGTCTCCTTTAGTTTCTGCATCGTAAATACTACAATAATACCTTGATCAGCAATTCAGCATACATTTCAGTTCCTTCGAGAAAAGATCGAGGGATTGATCTAGAATTTGGAGAACATGATCTCAATGTACTAAAGCAGATCAGAAGAAGTGATTTCCCATTCATGTTTCATGAAATGCCATCAAAGTTTTTGTTATATTTATGTCATTAGACTCCTTACTCCTTCAAGTCTAACAATTCCCCTCATGAACGTACATCCATCTTTATGTAAAGAGGCAACGAAAAAGATGAAGTTACTTGGATACTTGGTTTGTTAGGGAGACATATGCATGTAATATCGGGTAGCTTAATTTAGTATTGAGTTCATACGATCTGATGCGAATTATTGGGGTTAGTACATACATTGATGATAAGGTGTCAATAATTAGGGTTTCAATACATCAACCAAAAAAGAAATTAGGGTTTCAATACATTAACCAGAAGAGAAATTAGGGTTTCAATATATTAGAGAGTACTAGTACTAAAGAGGTCGGAAGGGATATAATTGATCTTGATAGCAGCTTTATAAGAGAGACAGAGGGAGAGGGAAAACATGTGTGGAGTAGTCAAAGAGCAGAAGAAAAGCGAGAAAAGAGCTTCGCTGCTATTGATATGTCATTTCAGACTGTAAGTGTGGTACTGTATTGGTGGGATCGATTGGTCTCTCGGGTTTTATTATTTCGATCTGGTGCCATGTCCTAGCTCCTTGGTTCTCTTTGTCTTCTCGGTCTCTGGCACTTTGTGATTAGATCGATGAGGTAAGAATTGGCAGAATTTGACAGTTTCGTTGTACGTCATCTTCCATAGACTTCACAGATCGTAGCTACTCACCCAGTTACCTGGCAGGTAAAAAGTGAATTAATACAAAACCACCGTAATTAATAAACTCCCCAGCTCTCTCTGTCTCTCTTTCTCTGTGATAATATTCTTTTCTTGTTCTCTCATCTTTGTTATATCCAGTGCTATGTTATGTCACAGCACCAATCACCACCATTTCGCCTGCAGCAGTAAAAGCATCGAGAGGCATGCATGATAGATCGATTCACTGTCTCCTTCTCTCCGCTCTCTTCACCTAATTAGGGCACCGGCCACCGCGTACCTCACTCATCTCGATCTTACGTTACCAAACTCTGTAACCTATTGATGTATTGTGCTGTAAAATCAGTTCCGGTTATTGATGGTGACTAGAGTACTCATGATCATGATGAATCTGCATATATCTAGTGCCCATTCAACACACTTCCATTAAGATGGGCACAAAAAATCAAACCCCAAGTACTACTATGGCCCGGACACAAAAATTCTCAGTGAAATTAAGCACATTTGATGCTTATAATAACTTTGTAAAACCATACTATCTCTAAACTTTATTACATATTACACACTTGGCATGCGAAGCACGAAGGGAACATCTTTGTCTCCCTAATGTTGTGTTAGGTCTCTCTCAATATAAACGACCAAAATAATGTGTCCCCAACAAGAGATCAAATGCATTGGGAATATTCAACCGAGTAGCTCGGATCGTATCAAAAGAAAAACCAATTAAGTAGTGCCGATATGTACACGGTTAGGGCTAACCTGGTGGCTTGGCATAACCACAACCTTTTGTTTTTTATGGGCCAAATGTCGGTGTTAGTAGCTAACGTTTGTTATAAAAACAAAGAAATATGGAGTTTTTATATTACAGTCCACACTCATGATTTTATCTTCTAATAAGTTAAGATTTGTCTTTGAGTAATGTTTTGTCTTTTTATAAAAGTTTTAGCCAAAAAAGTAAAGGAGGGAATAATATATGGAGCCTAAACTGCTGATTACAATAAACATCTAGAAAAAGTACGTCATGATATGATATCAAGAAAAAAATTCAGTTTACTCTCTAAATCTTTGGTACTAAAATCAGTTCAGTCCTGCAACTTTTTTTAAAATCAGTTCGCTCCTTTAACTTTCGTAAACACATCAGTCAGTCCAATTTTTCAATTCCTTTCAAAATGTGACGTCACCAAAGTCATTGGAACTGACAAGAGGACCAATAATTCAGCTTTAGGATCGATTTGTTTCATCAGAATCATCTCTTTGTCGTAATAAATCATGGTTGTGGACTTTGCAATTGCCCACAGTTGGTCCTTTATCACCTTGTTAGGGAACTTTTTATTAAAATTGGTCCACAAGTGCCTTACACAAAACCTTGTCAGTTCCCTTATCAGTTCCAACAGCTTTGGTGACGTCATATTTCGAGGGGAATTCAAAAATTAGACCCGACTGATGTGAATTACAAAAGTTGAAGGGGCGAACTGATTCAAAAAAAGTTGCAGGACTGAACTGATTTTGACACCAAAAATTTAGGGGGTAAACTGAATTTAATCACAATATCAAATAATATTTACAAATTAAGTACACGCATTTTAACAATATATTTATAGGAAAAATAATTTTGGATTTCTTTAGGGCTTTGTTAATAAGCTCGTTCGCTAATGGTGAGAAAACTTGAATTCTCCTTATTGGACCCTTAAAATTGTTTAACGAAGCCACAACCTTTGTGTTGTTTCCATAATCTAACATTATCTTTGCCCTTGTGAGTAAAATCTAGATCAAATTGCCAAGGTCTTCCTAACAACACATATGACAAGCATCCATGTCAATAATATCACACATCAACTCATCACGGTAGTGCCCACCAACAGAAATAAAAATCATGCATGATGTTGTAGCCCTTGTTTGAGAACCCCTCTTCACCCAGCCTAGTTTGTAAGGACTAGGATGATGCTTCGTAGGTAGTTGCATAAACTCTACCAGTTTATGTGACACAAAATTCTCACATCTTTCGACTTTCGTTATCTATGTATAATCACTTCACATGTCTTGCTATTCATTGAACATGAAGAACGAAATATGTTGTGGCGTTGTCTTGGCACCAACATCACTCTCTGCAACACCAAAGTAACATTTTCCAGCCCATTTTCTATAGTGAACTCAACCCCGCAATAGTCATCATCTTCTATATTTTCCTCCTTATTGTCCTCTTCTTCGTTCTCCACTAAGTTCACTTTCTTCCGTTCTGGACAAACATTGGAACAATGGTCAGGTTTCTTGCAACGATGACATATATGTACAATATGTTTAGCATACGGCTCGAACTTCTGGTTTTCAAGAGTCTTGCTACTTTCTCTACTTTTGAAAAGAATAACAATCCAATCAGGTTCAAGAGCATGTCTTCCACTATCGACATTGTAAGAATAGAAAGGTTTCTTCACCTTCTCCATCATCTCTGCCTTTAACGCCAAATTGCGAGCTTCAGGAACACTCCACACAGTCTGCAACCTGATTTAATCTTGAATTGAAGGCTTTAATCCACTAACTAATCTTCCCACCTTCTGCGATTTTGTCACGTGCTCCACGTTGATTATGTTCCGCCAACCTTAGAAATTCATGTGTAATCGTCCACCGTTCTAATGCCTTGTACGCAATCTATATACATGTGAGATAGTAGTTGTTCATAATCTACAAGGAGAAACCAAGTCATCTCTCAAAAGCTAATTCATTCTCCGTCATGTATGAACTGGTTTCTTTTTCTACATTGATCACACTACTTTGCTGTAATTGATCCCATCAAACAACTTAACAACTCTACTCTTGACTCTGAAAGCGACCATCTTCACCCTTTTCACTTCTTATATCCTCTTGACTCTTAAAGCAACCATCGTTACTCTCTTCACTCCTGCTAGCCAATCAAGAAAATCTTCATTCTACAGATGCCTTGAAAATGTTGGAATTTCGACCTTTATCTTGTAATAAGTCTGATTGATCTAATAATCACTAACAGCGACCGACAAATCTTCTTCTGAATCAGAATCATCAACCTTCACATGCGATTGTCCTCTGTGAGAGCATCTTTAGCAATGCTAGCCATTTTTAGGTAAAATTTTAGTCAAATTAGCTAAAATGTTATTTTGGCTAGCCACTTTAGAAATGTTGCTGCATCAATGCTCTCTATTTTAGCTAGCATTACGTCAACATTATTCTTCAAATAGAAATTAAATAGTTTAAATATATTTATATATCACAAAAAATATCTTACAACAAGGAATGTAATAAATTATACCTAGCCTCATTTGAGTTATCTCGCTAGCGAGATAACTAAAAGTTATAATAACTTAAGTTTGACTAATCTGTTGGAGCTCCTAAAACATCCAAAAAAGCTAAACACGCTCTCTAAAATAGCTAAAAGCTAAAATAGAGTGTTAAAGTTGCTCTGATTTTGATTATTGTTGATGTGTTATTAACTTATTATTGTACGTTGTTGTTTTGGTCAAGCAACAAATCTCGAATTTGTCTATGTTCCGCCATCGTAGTTATACGCTCATTTTGAGCATTAAACTCTTCTGGCCAACCTTCCATTATTTCATGAGACGGTCCATCTGCTGATTTTCAGTTCTTGTCACCATATGTTCTAGCTACATCACATGGCCTCTAGGCTGTGTGCTAGCAGTTTGGCACGCCCCGTAATCTACATCAAGAATGACCTTTGTTCCCTACGTACGAGACGAGATTTTAGAGCCAACAATCTCTCCGTTGCCGGCTTGTTATTTGAAAAACATATATTTTTGTTTTAAAAAAAATGTCACCTCTATAAATGTGAGCGGTTGTTCGAAGTAAATTTAACTAGTTGCTGTAAACTAATTACTGATTGGAATGTTGGTTCATTCTCCAGACGGAACATGGGAAGCATAAAAGCCCTAAACGCATTATCTACTGTTCACAACAGCAAAGGTGTTGCAACTTTACTACTTTCATAATTTTTATGACAGATGCAATAGTGTGGAGGATACCGATTCAGCACTGGAGTGCTCTAGGGGCTATGGACTGTTAGCTGAGCTCAATGACAGCGGACCAGAGACTTTACGATTTGATCAGGAATATAAGAACGAAAGAATCTTTGTACATAAAAACATACAAAAGCTCGAGCACCTGTAATCCCACATGTATATATTGAAAACGTTTACCTAATTGTACTCTGCGTAGTGAGACTGAGATAATTGAAGCTCACCAATTTGGTTCGGCTGCTATGATTTCTTTGTGTTTTGGACTTCCATTATTGTTGGTTGGTATCTAACTGTACGTGGTTGTGTCTTTAGTAGGGTTTTTGTTACTCCTAGTCTTTTAGGGTACAATTCCTTCATGAACTGTGTAAAACACTGAGCTTGGTGCCTGTGTTAATGGACACATTAGATATGTTTAGTCCATGTGCAGTGTGTATTATCCCACTTTCTGTTCAATTTTTTACACATCCAAATCAAAAACTAGCTTTTCGAATTAGAAGGTAAATAGACAGCTTTAGTTCTAATCAATACGGTTTGGTTCTTAGGACTAATAAAGCTTAGCATACTCATATATCCCATAGCTTTTGTCAAAGACTTCATTTTACCAGACAACGTACACTTTAAGTCTTTTCTTTTCTTTTGCTAGCTTTGTGTTACTTTTATTAATCATGATCTCTCTTCCCGTTTTCTCTTCATCAATTAATTTCACGAATCCAATTACAAATACTACAGATAATGACTAAACAGCTTTAATTCTATGCTCAAGTGCAGATTGGACTAGATTGTGATGATGAATTTACTTTTATTTGTTTCATAATTAGACATATTTCCGAGAAATAATCACAAGGATCAGAAGTACTGCAGATAATGAATAGACAGCTTTATCCTATGTTCAAGTGCAGATTGTACTAGATTGTGCAGATGAATTTACTTTTATTTGTTTCGAAATTAGACATATGCATATTTCCAAGAAATAATCACAATGATTTCCTCCATGAAATGCGATGATGATCGATGAGACTGCACAGTGAAGAACACTGGCCATTTCTATTGACAACTCATTTCAGTTCAAAACCATGATGAGCCTCTGCATCGAATCAATCTCGTATATACAGATTCTCCTTAATAATTAAACGAATCACCACTAATTGTTCAACTCTTGTGCATTGCATGCCACAGCATCTTGCATACAGAAGTCAGAGTTAAATTTATGCTTTTGATTGTACGTGTTACTTGTGAAGTGTGGCTTTATTTTATTTTACTTTTTTTCTAATTTCTTTTGTTTGCAAAATTGAATTTAGTTACAATGAAAATGTTTAGCAGATTAGTTAAAGACATGCTTGCTTTCGATCTGTAATAGACTAAAGTACATTGAGGAAGTCGGATTAGTTGAAAAGATATACTCCAACTATTGGTTCTGGACTTGTGGTGCATGAGTGAACGATGTATATGTTGATTTCAATGATACTATGATATGTGAGTATTAGGGTATCACTCTTCTCCCATGACTATCATTGCGGTCATGAAAAATTGGTAATGTTCTATTTTAATGTTGGATTAGGCCTAGTTTGGTACAGCTTCGCTTTTAAAAAAAATCTGCTTTTATCCGAACTTTTAAATTTTATAGTGTTTGGTAAATGAAAGAAAAACATGTTTTTTTTTTAAATTACAGGTCACCAGCTTTTAGAAGCAACTTTAATGTTACTTTTAAAAACAGTTGTTGTTTTGGCCACGATCCTCAGCGCGCGGAGCAGAGGTTTCTAGCAGACAAAGAGGGAGGATGAGTGTTGCGGGCGTGCCACCTCGCGGACGAGGAAAAGGTTGATGGGGGTGCGCTTGACTTCTTGATTAGGCAGAAAGAGGTTACAAGTGCCACCTCAGAGGAGGATTTACGAGCACAAGTGAATCGATACTCACGGCGGTGCGAGCAGAGCAATCACAGGGAGTTCAGAGAGAAGCGGGGATGCAGAGTCCGGAGAGCTCTGGAGAAAGACCTAGGCGGCGGCGCTTAGGGTTAGGGTTTCGAGGGGCTCGAAGGGAATTGGGTTTCAGTTGTGTTTGTTTGTTGTTTGTATTGATTTGAGAGTTGTCATTTTTTTGAGAGTCTTCGAACCCTTTATATAGTGGAGCTTGACTTGCGGCAGAAGATAGAGATAATCCTACTTCAAGTTGCATTCGGAAAACCCTAATAGCATAAGGATACTGTTTCGTCCATGCAGACCAACCTATTGGTGACACCTGCCCAGTTCGCACACTTCATTCCGCGCATAGGGCATTGCTTCTGCGCTGCCAACTGTAGACTCCTATGCGAACTGGAATTAGGAGCATCCTCATCTCGCGGGCTACTACATGGTGCTATCTCGCGTGCTTCTGTAGCTCGCGTCCATTTCGCGGGCTATTGCAGCTCGCGAGCCTTAAAAGGGCTTTTTATATTTAATGGGCCACAGGGGTTGGCCCGAAGCATGTCAAAGACTTGTAAAAGTCTTCAACGTTTGTCGTGGTGCGCGCGGACTCCGCATGTCGCTTCCTCGCGAAGTCTTCTACGCGAGCTAGTTCGCCAGCTCGCCTCGCTTCGCCTACGCGGAGAGTCAATCTCGCCTCGCCTCGCGAAGTGTCAAATAGTAATTCCGCGCGCGAGCTAAGTGTTCCGCGCGCGAGCTAAGTGTTCCACGCGAACTGCGTAGTCCGCTTATGTCCATTCCGCGCGCAAGCTAAATGAAGTCCAGCTCGCATGCAGTTCGTTCCGCGCGAAGTCTAACTCGGCTCGCGTGGTCTCACTGGCGGGCTACTGTTTGAAAACTTAGAGAAACTCCATCTCGCCGGTATAACATGGTCCAAGAGATAACTAATATTTACATAGACATTTACTGTCCAGTAAAATATTAATCTAGGCGTAAACAGTTGTCACTATAAATTAATAAATTTTATCTTGACAGTATTTTTAAAACTAATATTTACCAAACACAAAACTGTTTTAATTCACAGATGATTATTTTCGCATTTGAACAGCAATAACATTTTTTTTAAAGTCACAACAATACCAAACTAGCCCTAGCTAAATCAACCATGGTAGGAATTTCGCCTATCAAGGTAGTCACATAGAGATTTGCTTCGTACTTTTTGAAGTGACTTCCGAGAGTCGAAATTTAGGATTTTGAGGGGGCAGCGGCGTTCTCCCACCGGAGAGTGCTCATCGTGGTCCAGGAAGGCTACGGCGCAGTTCTTTTGGTTAGTGAAGATCGTGAGGGTGACGAGGAGCTTTGTTGACGTACTTGTGTTGCAGTGACAGCTCTTGAGTGGCGGTTTTGAGGTTCAAAGCGGCCCATGAGTGGTGGTGAAGGGGCATACTGCCTGGTCAGACGCTAGTGGGTGTTGGACTGGGCCTCTTCAATCAATCCCTTTTCTTCTTCAATTAGTCTGGTTTCTTCTTCATTTGAATATAACCGTCATATTGTGTTTTAGTGTTTCAAAACGTACACGAATTAAGGTCTTAAGCGTCTAAGGAATTAATATAGTAGTTCCTCTGGGATAGGGTAAGGTGACAGTTGTAGGTAGAATAAGATGTCTGCTTTTGCAGCTTCTTGTGTGCTCCACTCTGCTTTTGGAACAAAAACCTCAGAAATATAGCTGCATACTTATTTATAGTTTTATACCTGGGAAACAATTTATATGAATCTCTTGGTAAGTGCAAGAAAGTGTATTCAAATAGTTGTCTTAAGTCTTGTTACACTGTTTTAGGACTTTTATCAGCTCCATCAAATCAAATCCAAATAAGAATGAAAAAGAGACTGAAGTTGATTGAAGAAGTCGAGTCTCATACACTAGTCACTTTACATTTGATTGCAATGTTTCTAGGATCTTAAATATGATCAACCTGCTATCTTTCCGCAACAGTAATCTCCTCTAAGCCGAAACCGAATCGAATGTATTACAACTGTTCAGTGCCAATTACAATAAGTGGGTACCGGTTGAGGACTATCATGCATGGCAGTACAAAAATGTACAACACTAAAATAGCAAATGGAATACAGCTACAAGCTCATTTCTGCAGGTAAGCTGATTTCAAGGAAGTATAGGCTGCAAAACAGGCAAAATGGGAGTAACATAAGCAAAACTCATGAAATTTCTGAACTTTTAGTACCTGTTTCACGTTTGTGTCTACAAGAAGTTCAGAATCAAAATTGAATTGCCAATTTAGTTATATATCTTTCTAATAGCTATAGTTACTATCTGGCAAAGACATAGATACGTTTCCAATTCCACTAAATCAAAGAAAACCAGAAACAGAAGTTTTACACAGTCGAATGATAAGATAGTATGTCAAGATTTGGTATTACCTTGCAGACATGAAAGCCATTCCCAAAAACACAGCCTTGATAGCTTGCTTCTGCCCTGCATAATCAAATGCCAAGGGCAGCATCTCATGCAGAGTTAGGAAAGCCATCACTCCACCAACTGCACCACAGCAAAAATACAGACGAACTGAAATTGTCACATAAAGTACCGTTTACTAATTGAGATATTGAACAACTGTTAACGTTTCAAACCTGCTCCCAGAAGGCCTTCAAGAATTTCTGGATTCAAGCTGCTAGGGAATAGATAGGCTGCATCATTAGCACACATCATGAACCCATAGCAGATCAAAATGTTCCATCTATTAGAGAGACCCTAATAGATTATTGATTCTATACGTATAAATAGCAACGCTCTTATAATATTAATCCATATTGAAGTTGAAGAGATTAATTGGAGTAATCATTGAGATAGAGTTGTTACAATCTTTTCAACAACAAGAGTGATTACAACTTTCCAACAGTAAAGTTCATTGAAAACGTAGTAGTAACATATATTGCAAATCTCCAGGTTGTCTGTTTTATATAGATAAACAGATTCAAAACTTGGGGGAGAGTAACTGGCACAGTATTTGAATATTATAAGTGCACCATGAATCTTTTTAAAATTCAGGTGGGGCCTAATTAAGTAAATAACTCAACTTCTGAACACAGCAATATCCCGATAAATTTGATAAATTTGAAACTTTCAATGGTGTAAACCCACATTTGGTATAACAATTGTAAAAGAAAGAAATCTGAAGGTTTCTTTTATCAGATGACATACCTACTATTATAACACCCAAAGGCTCAGCAAAACCAGAAAGTGTCGCCAATTTGAACGCCTGCCATTTGCTGAAACATGTAGAAAACCCACCATTTAACAATTTAGGTATAAATGATTTTCTGTTCATTGATAGAAATTCATATAGTATATAGTAACATTAGACTTGTGAGATTGTTATTGACTTGGAAAGTGAATAAGCTTAGAAGTCATGTCCACAAATGGACACCAAAGTTGCTTTAACCACAAAACCTCTGCCTATATAGAACAATGACAGAAATACTGGCCCACCTCCAAAATTCACCACTGCCTTCTACTGTTCTACATCACCACCACACCACTTCTACATCATCACCACCATCAATCCTCTACCCCCCAACTCCACTTTTAACAATCACCGCCATAATAGTTACCCTCAACTATCATTTTCACCCCCTACTACCTTTTTCAAACATACTTTATGTTCTTTTTTATTGAACTAGATGATGGCTGCATAATTTCTCACCTCTGTGTTGCAAAGTAGACAGGAAGTGCAACAGCAACTCCCTAGAAAAGAGAAACTTGTCACTAGATAACAAATCTACAACGGTGTAAGCCAGAAATATAAAAACTATTTAGAGAATATACCTCTGGGATATTGTGTAAGGCAATGGCCAAAGCCAAATTGACACCAACACGGAGGCCCTGCAAGAAATATAGAACAAGCAGAAATTACATATGAACAATTAGCATCAGAGCGATTTAGTTCTCAAATAGATATCTTTTGCATACTCTTTTCAGGATATGGCTTAAAATAGCATGCTATACTAATGAGCAGATCGGCCATTAATATGCAATTTAATGTTTTCAGTAGCATAAATTCAAAAAGTGTCAAGAAAAGAGTAGAGCATATAAACCAGGACTTAAAGCATCTAAACAAGTTAAAATTGTTTTGGCAAGAAATGTAAGGTAGTATTCATCAGAGTTCCCAGGTTACACTGCAGCATCAGAAGATAGACTAAGGTGACTTGCTTAAAAAGCTACAGGCTAGCACCAATTATATGATTCCACGAAGACTATTAAAGGGTTCATATGACTAGTGATTACACGTTAAGCAGATGGTCAGGCAAACCACATTTATGTTCAACAATGTTAAAATACAAAATGTTTGTGTTAAGAAAATAGGGTAAGGAATTTAAAACAGAAGAAATTGAGTCTACACCAAAAATGATATAACTGCAGGGGTACCTTCATTGATCCAAGGAACACTGCCATTCCTTCAGGAAAGTTGTGCAAACTTATGCCTGAAACATCATAATATTCACATTAGAGGGGATGAACCACAGAAAATATTCATATTGCTCAAGCATTTTCTCGGAACCTATAACCAAAGGGATTAAAATTTAAACTTCAAAAAATTAAAAAGTACGTCACAAAACTATCGAAACCTCATAAAGCACAAAGATAATGCAAAACTCCCTTGAGCCTTGGAGTGGGATGGAGGGGGCATGTCATAGGTTCTATTTTTTATCTATAAGGAAAGAACCAAAAGGAAAAAGACGCAAAGCACACACACACACACACACACACACACACACAAAAAAAGGCTTCCTTTTTTCCATTAAAAGTACCAAAATTTTGATTTTGACCGCAAATATATATACCTTTGAAATGCAACAGTTAACTAACTTCTTATTCCACAGGTAACTTTATTGTTCTGCAAGGTAGAATTACCATCTCAAAACAGTCATACCTATTGCTGTAACAATACCACTGAATAAAACTTGACGGCGATGCTTCTTCAGAGTGTCTTTTCCCCCTTCATCCCCGCCTTTCTGTTGTGAAGCATATAGTGCATAATGTCACAGTCAGTCAAACATTCCTTCAGTCTGGTACAAGTATAATCCCCAATCATATGAAAAGTTATTTGGAAAATGCTACATCAGAAGTAGAAAAGATCATGAATACCTTTTTACTTTTCACATCTGAACTAGGAGCAAGTGATGGTTCGGGTATAAAATTGGCGATTATGGCAAAGAATATGACACCACCGAAAAACTGCACCAACAAGTATTTCAAATATTTCAAATCTAATAGAAAAATTGAACAATTCATGTACTGAAATACAAATCAGATAAAAACTTGAAGTACATGGCTTACCCATAAGTTGGCTTTTAAAAACCCAATTGAATTTATAGCATTGTGAGCCAAATCTAGGAATGATATGCTTAGCATCAGACCTGCAGCAAAACCCTGTAGTGAACATATAGATGTTTAGATGAGATCTTGCTGCGCTTATGCACATCCTGACTATACATCAAGTCCAAAGGAACAAAATACTATCACAAATATTTCTTCAATTGTCTGATGCATAGCGTGAGATTTTTGGCAGACTAAACATATTGGTGACATGTATACGTTTGCGGAAGAGTAGAGTAAATCGTAAACAACCAGATGAGTTCATGATTTAAAGGCGAGATTTTCTGCATCAATGTAATTCAGAAAATGCTAAAACTTTCAAAAATGAGTACCTGTAAAAGCCCAAGCATCTTCAAATTGGGAGCCTCATTGAGAATTACGAAAAGAGCACCTGTTCCGTTCCAAGATTAATAATTAGTCTCCAGAACACAAGCTGATCAACATAATTTAGGTAAACATCAGAAACTACTCAATGCCTAAAGAACCAGAAATCACAAGTCTAGAAAACACTGGACACACAATCCAAACGTCACCTTCATTATAAATTACACCACTTAAACCCAAAGTTTGCAACTTTAGGTGAACAGAAGCTGATCAACATAGTTTAGGACGCCTAAAGAACCAAAAATAATAAGTCTAGAAAACACTGGAAACACAATCCCAACATCACCTTCATTACAAATCACACCACTTAAACCCAAAGTTCGAAACTTTACCTGCAATTTCCAAATTCTAAAAGCTTCTTATTTCAAACACTGAAGCAGAAAAATCACCAATACCAGCCCCCTATCTATCTTAAACTCAACAAGACAAACCAAGATAGAAACTTTAAGCAAAACCAACATAAACAACAATACCCAGAACCGAATTTGGAGAATCAAACACAAGAACAACAAAATGGACAGCTAAAATTCCAAAATGCTCTATTGGGTAAACTCACCCAGAGAAGTACTCAATCCACCCACAAGTGAGAGTGCGAGAGCCACCAAGACCTGAGAATCCATGGAGGGCTTGGTGGGGGTTGAAAAGAGTGTGACTAAGGAAACACTTGGGTAAAGACTAGAAAATAAAAATGGTAAACTACTCCGAGGTAAGTATATATAGAGGGAGGAGAGAATTGGGAGAGAGGGAATCTGGGTTTGTTTTATAGTAGAAGAAAGAGATGTTTGAAAGGGTGTTCCAAGCAAGTGTAAGATGGTGCAACCAAGTTTCCTTGTTGGATGGAGTCTTGTACCTAACTTTGTATATCCTCAATTCATAATCCTAGGGGATGGTAGTCTAAGTATAGGGGATGGTAGTCTAAGTACGCTACGAATCATGCCTCAATTACCCGACACTGAAAATATAATTGATGACGAAGAAAGAAAAGGTTATAAAAGAAAACAAATCTTTTTATTTATTTATTTATAATTAATGTTATTAACACACCATATTTTATTATCCACACAGCTCATATGTTTTCCTATCACTACAATTTTGATTGTATTTACATATATAATAGAAAATTTCATAGAAGTCACTTTTTAACATTTTTCTTACATAAGTCTACTTTAATATTTTTACCTATATAAGTCAACTTCAGAGTCCACTTCAGTTTACTTTCATATTATACCTGAACTACCATTTTCATTCATATTAACCTAAATCCATCCGTTTTCTCTCATAACTCTCTCTCTCTCTCTCTCTCTCTCTCTCTCTCTCTCTCTCCTCTCTCTCTCTCTCTCTCCTCTCTCTCTCTCTCTCTCTCTCTCTCTCTCTCTCTCTCTCTCTCTCTCCGATGACAACGCCGACCCAACCTCGACTGTGCTCCCTTCGACGACGACGTCAGCTCGACTTCGACTGCGTCTCCAATTCCATCGACGACGATCTCAACTGGATATCTGATTAGGTCGACGACGACCTCGACTGGATCTCCGATTAGGTCGACGACGACCTCGGCTAGATCTTTGATTCCGACGACGACATCTTGCTCGTGTTGAGGTTGTTTTGTTGACTTAGTTAGCTTGGCTTAGTCAAAGTTGTTAATAAGTTCCTACATATTAGGAACATCCAGTAGAGTTTGAATTGTTCTGTAACAGGTACCATGTTTTTAGAACGTGGTTGTTTTGGTTTGAATTCCTTATCTTGTAAAGGCTATATAAAGCCTAGTTATGCATTCAATAAATTACTGAAGTCATTCAGATAAACTGAGTTCTATTATGAGTGCTTTGGTCTTACAAATTCTGGTATCAGAGCCCCACAAAGGGGCCTGATTGGCTGATTGTGTAATTAGAATGTTTGAGTGAAACACAGTGAGGAAAAGTGAGTGATTGGAGTGAAACACAGTGAGGAAAAGTGAGTAAGAGAGAATGGCAGCAGAAGGAAATTTTGTGCCCGTGTCGATTCCTAAATTCAAAAGACATTATGATCATTGGTCGATGCTCATGGAGAATTGTCTCCGATCCAAGGAACTCTGGGGTCTCATAGAGAATGGGATCCCAACGGCGACGCCAGGAGCTCAACAACCTGTCACTTTCTCTACTGTGGTGGCAGAGAGAGGACAACAGACTGAAGCAAAACGTAAGCAGGCTGAGGAGCAGCGTCAGAGGATCGAGGAGATGAAGTTAAAAGATCTCAAGGTCAAGAATTATTTGTTCCAGGCCATAGACCGAACAATAATGGAGACAATTCTTGACAGGGAGAGCTCGAAGAGTATTTGGGTCTCGATGAGACAGAAGTATCAAGGCACTACTAGAGTGAAGAGGGCACATCGGTAGGCCTTAAGGAAGGAGTTTGAAGTTCTCTAGATGCGAGAAGGAGAAAAAGTGGACGAGTTTTTCGCTCGGACACTCACAATTGTCAACAAGATGAAGGTTCATGGGGGTGCAAACATGACACAAGTTGAAATCATCGAGAAAATTTTGAGATCAATGACCTCAAAATTTGATTATGTTGTGTGCTCGATTGAGGAATCCAATAACTTGGATACGTTGGCGTTAGATGAGCTATAGAGCAGCCTCCTTGTTCATGAGCAGAGGTTGAATCGTCATACTGGAGATATAAGAGAAGAATAGGTTTTAAAGGTTTCTCATGAGGAACGGTTTGAAGGAAGAGGCCGAGGCATGGGATTTGCAGCTCGAGGCCAAGGAAGAGGTAGAGGGAGGCAACCACTGAACAAAGCTAATGTGGAGTGCTTTAGGTGTCATAAGCTTGGGCACTTCCAATACGAGTGTCCTAGTTGGGAAAAGAAAGCCAATTATGCCGAGATTGATGAAGAAGATGAGATGCTCCTAATGGCGTATGTAGAGACTAACAACTCAAAAAGGGAGGAAGTTTGGTTCCTTGATTCGGGATGCAACAATCATATGTGTGAGAATAAACAGTGGTTTGCAGTTCTCGACGAGACGTATAGACACTCTGTGAAGCTCAGTGACAACTCAAGGATGAGAGTAATGGGCAAAGGCAACATAAGGCTTGAGATGAATGGAATTAATCAGGTATTGACAGATGTATACTATGTGCCTAATTTGAAGAATAATTTGTTAAGCATAGGCCAACTTCAAGAACATGGTCTAGCTATTCTTATACAAAATGGAGAGTGCAGACTATATCATTCAAGGCGAGATTTGATTATGCAAGCAATGAAGACCGCCAATCGCATGTTTGTCTTGTTGGCCAGTGTGGTACATGAAGCTCGAGCATGTTTGTAAGCAAATACAAATGATATTTCAGATTTGTGGCATAGGCGGTTTGGGCACTTGAGCTACAAAGGTCTGCGTACTTTACAGTACAAAGAGATGGTGAAGGGGCTTCCATGTTTCAAGGCTGCAACAAGAACTTATACTGATTGCTTGGTGGGCAAGCAACACAGGAAGATCATTCCAAAAAAGAGTCAGTGGAGAGCAAGTCACAAATTGCAGCTTGTACATGCTGATCTTTACGGTCCAATAACACCATGCTCTAACAGTGGCAAGAGGTACATTTTTACATTTATCGATGACTTTAGTCGAAAAGTGTGGGTGTATTTTTTGTTTGAAAAGTCTGAAGCATTTGCAACTTTCAAAGTTTACAAAAGTCTAGTTGAGAAGGAGTCCAATGCATTGATATGTTGCCTACGTACTGATAGAGGCGGAGAATTTACCTCTAATGAATTCAATGAGTTTTGTAAAGTTAATGGTATTAGCAGGCAGTTGACGGCATCTTATACCCCACAACAGAACGGGGTAGCTGAACGCAAAAACCGAACCATTATGAATGTGGTAAGGTGTTTGCTCTATGACAAACAAGTGCCCAAGCAATTCTAGCCAAAAGCTGCAAGGTGGACTGCTCATGTCATTAATCGAAGTCCTACGCTGGTGATTAAGGACAAGACACCAGAAGAGATGTGGAGTGGAGTGAAGCCTAAAGTATACTACTTTAGGGTTTTTGGATGCCTTGCTCATGTTCATGTGCCGGACCAAAAAAGAAAGAAGCTAGACGATAAGAGTATTCAGTGTGTGCTTCTCGGAGTCAGTGAGAAGTCCAAAGCTTATAGATTGTATGATCCAATTGCAAGGAAAATTATTGTGAGCAGGGATGTAATTTTTGAAGAAGACAAGAGTTGGAATTGGGGGAGGACAGATGAAGAGGTCAAGCTCGATGTACTTGATTGGGGAGATGTTGACTGTGTAGATGGTGATCATGATTTCAGTGACTCTGATGAGAGTGAAGGAAGTGTAGAAGAAGAAGACCAAACTGAAACACCTCCTCGAGTTGATTTGGATGAAGGTAGTGGACAAAGTTCATATGACGATAGTTCGAGCTCTCTTGGAAAAAGAGTTGGAAAAGCACCTGATTGGAAGAAAGATTATGTAAGCGGGGAGGGTCTATCTGGAGGAGAAGAATCTCCAAACCTTGCCTTGTTCATTTTACAAGAAGATGCAACCTGCTATGAAGAGGCTACAAAGAGTGAGAAGTGGAGGAATGCAATGGATTTGGAGATAGAAGCTATTGTGAAGAATGAAACTTGGGAGTTGGTAAATCTGCCAGTTGGTGCAAAGAAGATTGGTGTCAAATAGGTGTACAATACTAAGCTTAACGAAGCAGGAGAAGTCGACAAATGCAAAGTGAGATTGGTGGCTAAGGGCTATGCGCAACAGCAAGGAATTGACTATAATGAAGTTTTTGCTCCGGTGGGAAAATGGGACACTATTCGAATGGTGTTAGATCTAGCTGCACAAAATGGATGGGATGTATATCAACTCGACGTAAAGAGTGTGTTTCTTCACGGTGAGTTAAATGAGAATGTTTATGTGGAGTAGCCTTTGGGGTATGTTCGGAAGGGTGAAGAAGAGAAGGTCTACAAACTTAAGAAGGCGCTTTATGGATTGAAGCAAGCGCCACATGCATGGTACGACAGAATTGAAGCTTACTTTGTCAAATAGGGTTTTGAACAATGCAATTATGAGCACACTTTTTTTTGTCAAAACAGAAGATGGAGGTAAGAGGTTTCTTATTGTGAATATGTATGTTGATGACTTAATCTTTACTGGGAATGATGCATGCATGTTTGAAAGCTTTAAGAGTTCCATGAAGGTTGAGTTCGACATGATAGACTTAGGGAAGATGAAGTACTTCCTTGGTGTCGAAGTTGTGCAAAGGACAGTAGGTATCTACTTGAGTCAAAGGAGGTACGCTTGTGAGTTAATTGAGAGATTTGGATTATTTAATGGCAACTCAGTGAAGAATCCTATTGTACCCAGTTCTAAGTTGTCAGTAAGTGGAGGAGGCACTAAGGTTTATGCAACTGTGTACAAGCAATTAACTGGGAGTCTCATGTACATTACTGCAACTCAGCCTGATTTAATGTATGTGGTATGTCTCTTGACCAGATACATGGTCAATCCTACTGATTTACATATGCAAGCAGCAAAAAAAGTTCTTCGGTACTTGAAGGGAACTGTGGGATTAGGTGTATTATATAAGAGAGGAGGTACTAAGGAACTCTTGGCTTATACTGACAGCGATTATGCCAGGGATACTGATGACAGAAAGAGTACGTCTGGTTATGTGTTTATGTTGAATGGTGGAGTAGTTTCTTGGGCTTCAAAGAAGCAACCGGTGGTGACATTGTCTACTACTGAGGCAAAATTTGTGGCAACAACTTTGTGTGCTTGTCAATGTGTGTGGTTGCGAAGAGTGCTAGAGATGATTGGGAATTCACAGAGCAAGTGTACTACCATGATGTGTGACAACAGTTCGACGATTAAGTTATCCAAGAATCCGGTCATGCATGGAAGAAGTAAGCATATAGATGTAAGATTCCATTTCTTAAGGGATCTTACAAAGAAAAAGGTGGTGGAGCTGGTTCATTGTGGAACAGGGGATCAATTGGCTGATATCATGACCAAGCCATTAAAACTTGATGTTTTCAAGGAGTTGCGTGGTAAGTTGGGAGTTTGTGAGGTACCAAGCTTAAACTGAAAGCATACTGCTTCAGTTTAGGGGAGGATATGTTGAGGTTGTTTTGTTGACTTAGTTAGTTTGGCTTAGTCAAAGTTGTTAATAAGTTCCTGCATATAAGGAACATCCAGTAGAGTTTGAATTGTTCTGTAACAGGTACCATATTTTTAGAACGTGGTTGTTTTGGTTTGAATTCTTTATCTTGTAAAGGCTATATAAAGCCTAGTTCTATATTCAATAAATTACTGAAGTCATTCAGATAAATTGAGTTCTATTGTGAGTGCTTTAGTCTTACAGCTCGACCTCGGCTGCATCTCCAATTTGGTGAATGATGACCAGGACTAGATCTCTGATTCTGTCGATGACGACCTCGACTAGATCTTTGATTCCAACAGAGACCTCTTGCTCGACCTCGGCTGCATCTCCGAAATCTTCAACGCCTAAGCTCTAAGCCACATCGTCTACGCCCGCACCGCCGATGTGCTCTACCGGTAAAATTCACAATCTCACTATTATATGCTTCGAATTAAACCGGCTTCAAGTTTTTTATTGTAGCATAATTGGAGATTGTTCTTCCTTTGTAGGCTTACCTATTCAATCTCAGTGACTCTGCTTTGATCTATCTAGTTTTACAGTAATTTGGTAGTGTATAAGTTTGAGCAGACAATGCAAGATCTATGTGTGGCACTGCTTTGATCTATTCTTATTTAGTGTATATATTGTTGCACTCATAGCTGATCAACTGAACTTTGTGAACTTTGTGAACGTGTCATTTATTTTGGATTTGCACCAAGATGTGCAACTGTGAGTGAATCATTCGTAGTTTGGGTGCAGTCTTGATTTACCATTTCACCTGGCATATAGTATCTTTTCAACTTGGTCATAGTATCTTTCTATGTCTAGGTCAATATATTTTCAACATGATGTTAGTAGCTTTCTTATCTTATTATATGTTAGTATATTTTCAACATAATGATAGTATCTTTTTATGTCTATATTAGTATCTTTTCGACAGTGTGGTAGTATCTTTCTATGTTTATGTTAATATTTTGTCATCATGATTTCAGTAGATTTCTTATTGTGTGGTAGTATATTTTCAACAAAAGAGTAGTATCTTTTCAATGTAATGTCAATAGCTTCTATTTTTATTTCAAATATTAATATTTTGTTGTATCTCTGTTCTTGTAGAATTCTTCCCTTTGCATTTGTAGTAATAGATTTCGAAAATCATGTGAATTTGGATATTAAAGCCTCCATAGAGATCATTGGGCCAACCAAGAAAATCACGCTTAAGATGGAAAAATTATGCCTTTGAGTTTTGAGCATCACCATTAAAAACCGTTAGTAGTTTTATACAACTATTGTAGTAGACTTCTGCAACTACAACAATAGCTTTATGTAACTATGGATGTAACAGTCCGGCCCAGTCCATTGAGATATTGTCCGCTTTGGGCCCAACGACCCTCACGGTTTTGCTCTTGAGGTTTCACCCCAAAACGCGTCTCAATGTAAGGTGCTAGCTCTGCACATATAAGCATAGCAACTTGTCTCCCCCGGGCGATGTGGGACGGATGCACCTACTAGCTTGCCTGCCTAGTCAGGTCATCACAATGGAAGTAGCTTTATACATAATTATCATTGTACAAGGCTTCAAACTTTTTGTACTATTGAATTTGTTAGTAGTGGATTTTATTATGCATGGTAGTAGTTTTTCTTTATGGCAGTAGTATCTTTTATTGCTGGATGTAGTATCTTTTGTTTTTGGAGGTAGCATCTTTTCTTGGTGGCGGTAGTATCTTTTCTTGGTGGCGGCAATAGTTTTTGTTGTCAGCGGTAGTAGCTTTTGTTGCTGACGGTAGTATCTTTTGTTGCTGGTAAAGTAGCTTTCGTTGTTGGTGGTAGTAGCTTTGGTTGCTGGTAGTAGTATTTTTTGTTGCTGGCGGTAGTAGTTTTCGTTGATGATGGTAGTATATTTCGTTGTCAGTAGTAATAGCTTTATTTGTTGGCGGTAGTAGCTTTTGTTGCTAGCGATAGTATCTTTTGTTGTAAGTGGTAATAGTTTTTTTTGCTGGTGACAGTAACTTTTGTTTCTGTCGGTAGTAGCTTTCTTTGCTGGTCGTAGTATCTTTTGTTGCCGGCGGTAGTATCTTTTGTTATCGGTGATAGTAGCTTTTGTAGTCTGCAAAATCCTCACTGATGGTCGGCCGGAAAATTCGCCGGAGTCAGGCTGGAAAATTCACCGAAGTCAGGCTAAAGACTTTTTGTGGTTGTTGACTTTTTACATTAGTGGCAGTTTTGTAAATATAAGAGAGAAAATTTAATTTTTTAGTTGGATGACAATTTGTAATTTTGTTGAACTACAATACCAATTATAAGACACTATTTATGCTTTGGTGGACTTATATGAATAAAAATATTTTGGCGGACCTAATTAGAAGAAAATGTCTTAAAGTAGACTTCTATGTAATTGACCCCATACATAATTATCTCTTAAAGTTGCTTTATAACTGGCTCACATCATGAAAGTGGTGTGAATAATAAAATATGATGTGTTAATAGCAACATTATTTATGATGATGATAATGACATTGTGCCGTGTATGATATATGGAGCATTTTTCTATTGTTGGATCGATTGGTTTAAACATATTTAAGGCAGATGTAATGAGGCAACACACATGTTAACTAGGAAAACGTTTTGGTTTCTTGTATTTCAAGTTTGGGTAAAGAATGTATCATTTGCTTGATACATGCAACTGACATAGCACATATAATAGAAAATTATGCTGCAAAAGCTACTCATTGAAGAACTGGAAAATTTTCATATACACCTAATTTTGAAGAGTGGTTTTAAATAAAACCCACCTAATATTCATATCTGATAGACATCTAAAATGTATCAATTATAATAAATATTACGTCATATTTTTTCTAAATTTTACACAATTGCCACCATTCAATTATAACATATTAATATAATAAATAAGCTTAATTGATGTTGTCTTAAATACCTTGATTATGAGTTTTTCTTCTAACACTAACATTTTTCAATCAATTTGCAAAAAACATGTAGTTTTCTTTATTTTTATGAAAAAAATCTAGATTAAAGAAATTCATTCTCTAATCTATACATAAGGTAAAATATAATATGAATAAGATATATGATCTCAACCCTATACCCTAAACCCTAAATCCTAAACCCTAAACCCTACACCCTACACCCTACACCCTACACCCTACACCCTAAACCCTAAACCCTATACCCTGAACCTATACCCTAACTCTATACCCTAAACCATATACCTTAACCCTATATCCTAAACCCAATTTTGAGTTTCTTCTTTTTAGGTATATTATCATATCATGCCCTACTTAATAGGTACATTAGAAACGTAAGTAGTAGAGAGTAAAATGTTCTCTCGATTAGGATGAGAAATGATATAATAATATACCAAAAAAGAAGAAAATTAATCAAAGAACAAGAACATGTACCTTACAATTAGACATTTTTCGACTATGTAGAGAGACATCAAATGTGAGCTTAGGAATGAAAAATATCATCCTATTACAAATGAGATACTTCTGTATATAGCATATATATATATATATATATATATATATATATATATATATATATATATATATATATATATATATATATATATATATATATATATATATATATATATATATAAACTCAAGTTAGTAATAACAAGGTGATAAATTAAAGAATGTAATTGATTATGACAAAGTTAAATCCAAAATTGAGAAATATATTAAATTTAGTTTTCTACTATCTCAAGGGCAAATTAGAAAAACCGAAAAATGAAGAAAACTATTAATTATATACATTTGCTCTATATGGTATGTTTGCTTATGTGGAATGGGTGTAAAATAAAAGAAAAATATGTATGGGTTTATCTTAAAAGAGGTCTAGTATTTTTGGTTTTTATCTAATTTTTTTGTTGGATGGTGTTTACGCCTAAATTAATATTTTACTGGACAATAAATGTCTATGTCAATATTAATCAAATTCTTGGTCCATATCACACCGGCGAGCCTAAGTTCTTTAAGTTTACAAATAATGGTCTGCCAATAAGACAACGCGAACTGATTTACAAGGACTTCGCGCGGAACACACAGTTCGCGCGCGGGATGACTTCGCACGGACTACACAGTTCGCGCGCGGAATTTGTCAGTCCGCGTAGGCGAGGCGAGACAGTTCGCGTAGGCGAGGTGAGACAGTCCGCGTAGGCGAGGCGAGATTGACTCTCCGCGTAGGCGAAGCGAGGCAAGCTGGCGAACTGGCTCGCGTAGGAGACTTCACGAGGAAGCAACAGGCGGAGTCCGCGTACACCACACTAATCGTTGAAGACTCTCACCAGTTTTTGACATGCTTCGGGCCAATCCCTGTGGCCTTTTTAATATAAAAAGCCCTTCTAAAGCCCACGAGATGGAGAGAATGAGTCTATAATTCCAGTTCGCATAAAAGTCTATAATTGAGCGGCAGTATCCTATGTGAAGTATGCTAACTGGACAGGTGTCACCAATTTGTCGGTTCGCGTGGACGGAACAGTGCCCTTGTGCTATTAGGGTTTCAGAGTCCGACTTGAATTCTAAGCTATCTTTCTTCTGCCGCAAGTCGAGTCACTATATAATGGGCTTGAAGGTTTACAGAAATAAACTGTTTACGCCTAGATTAATATTTTACTGGACAGTAAATGTCTATGTGAATATTAATTACATTCTTGGTCCATGTCATCCCGGCGAGCCCAAGTTCTTTAAGAAAACAAATGTCGGCCCGCCAGGGAACCATGCGAACTAGACTTCGCGTACAAACGACTCCATGCGGACTGGACTTCGCGTACAAACGACTTCGCGCGGAATGGACATAGGCGGACTACACACTTCGCGCGGAATACACAGTCCGCGCGGACTACTATTTACCAGTCCGCGAGGCGAGGCGAGATTGACTCTCCGCGTAGGCGAGGCGAGGCACTGGCGAACTGGCTTGCGTAAAGGACTTTGCGAGGAAGCATATGCGGAGTCCGCGCGCACCACAAATAATCGTTGAAGACTTTACAAGTATTTGACATGCTTCAGGCCAATCCCTGTGGCCCCTTTTAATATAAAAAGCCCTTCTAAAGCCCGCGAGCTGCAATAGCCTGCGAATTGGAAGCGAGCTTCAGTAGCACGCTAGATAGCCTCCTGTGACAGCCCGCGAGATGGATTTCAGTCCGCATAGGACTCTACAGTTAGCGGCGCGGAATGGAGTGTGCGAACTGGACATGTGTCGCAAGATGGTTGGTTCGCATGGACGGAACAGTGCCCTTGTGCTATTAGGGTTTCAAGTCGAACCACTATATAAAGGGGTTGAAGGTATACAGAAAAAGAAAACTCTCAATACTCTCAAACAATACACAAAAACACAATACAAACTGAAACCAGTTACCCTTCGAGCTCCTCGAAACCCTAACCCTAAGCGCCGCCGCCTAGGTTTCTTCTCCAGAGCCCTCCGGACTCTACATCCCCGCTTCTCTCTGAACTCCCTATAGTTGCTCTGCTCGCGCCGCCGTGAGTATCGATCGCTTGTGCTCGTAAATCCTCGTCTGAGGTGGCACCTGTAACCCTCTTCGCCTGATCAAGAAGTCAAGCGCACCCCTACTACTCTTTCCTCGTTCGCGAGGTGGCACGCTCGCAACACTCCCCCCTTCTCTTTGTTCGCTAGAAACCTCTGCTCCGCGCGCTGAGGATCGTAGCCAAAACATTAACAACTCTCAAACAAACACAAAAAACACAATACAAACTGCAAATCAGTTACCCTTCGAGCTACTCGAAAACCCTAACCCTAAGCGCCGTCACCTAGGTTTTTCTTCAGAGCCCTCCGGACTCTACCTCGATTTCTCTCTTACCTCCCTATTGTTGCTCTGCTCGCGTCCTCCGTGAGTATCGATCGCCTTGTGCTCGTAAATTCCTCCTCTGAGATGGCACCTGGAAACCCCTTCCGCCTGATCAAGAAGTCAAGCGCATACACACAAACCCTTTCCTCGTCCGCGAGATGGCACGCCTGCAGCACTCCCCCTTCTCTTTGCTCGCTATTTACCTCTGCTCCGCGCCCTGAGGATCGTGGCCAAAACATTGGCACGCCCAGTGGGACAGGGAGTACAAGCGATTCACCATAAGGAAGCGAGACCGCCATGGTAGGCTCTCAGCCGACCCAAGACACAGGCTCTGCTCCGTCTATGGAGCAAGTCTTCCAGATGCTCGCGGAGCTCAAGGTCCAGATCCAAGGTTTGACAACCCAGACCTTCGCCACTCAACAAAGCGTTGCTGACCTAACTGAACAGGTCAAGCAGGATAAAGCCCTTTTGCAGGCCACCCATGACAAACTCACCGTGATCAGTAAGGATTATGGCCACCTAGACGACCAATTCACGGAAACCACGAACCTAGTGGAGGGGTCTCTCCAACGAACCCAACAAGAGTTGGGGCAAACCACGAACGTCTTAAACATGACCTATGTTGTAGTTGACGAACGCCTTGCCAAAAAGATTGAGCTGCCTAGCAACCAATCTACTGACAAAGACTCTCCTTTGGAGGAGCCGACGTCCAAGGAAGAAGCTACTTTGTCAACCAATGACAAGGAGCCTAAGGTAGAGGCCGGCGAGATTATGGATGATAATCCCATCTCAAAATTACATGGTTTTCCTCAGGAAAAGAAGCCTGAAGATAGGACAGAACAGTCCATCTTTGAAGAAGAAATCGGTTCGCACACTGAAAGCGAACCATAACTTTGCATGATGGCGAACCACAACTTCCAAGTACCCAGCTTCCTCATGCAAGATGTATACGTGGACACGGGTCAGCTGCATGGGGGGCAAGGCGGAGCTCGCCTTCCTTCTTTATTTAACCACCATGATCAAGGGTATGATCAGCTCAAACTTTGTCCAATTACTGGACGTGATCAAGACGCTGCCCCAAGTCACGGCAAGCGAAAAGAAGCTGTGATAATGGATTGGCGCAGACTTGACGAGTTGCACAAGCAACTAGATGCGCAAGCGGCTGCTAAAGAAAATGAAAAGGCTTTACAACGCCAGAATGTTAAGCCTACGGTTGGCAGAGATTTTCCTTTGGATGAACTTACGTCCAAGGAAGAGACTGCTTTGTCAATCAATGACAAAGTATCTGAGGTCGAGGCCGGCGAGACTTTGGATAATGATCTTATCTCAAAAACCGACGTTGTTCCCCAGGAAGATAAGCTTGAAGGTAGGACAGAACAGTCCACCTTAGAAAAAGAGAGCGGGTCAAACACTGGTGGCGAATCACAACTTCGCATGAAAGGTGACCCACGAGCCAGCTTTCCTATGCGAGACATATATGTGGACACAGGTCAGCCGCATGGGGGGCAAGGCGGAGTTTGCCTGCTTTCTTTACCAAGTCATGACAAGCGAAATGAAGCTGGACCAGAGCCTCTTGAGTTTCCTTTTCAGCCTGTACACGCGGGGCGTCAAGGCTAGCGAGGTCCGCCTCTCTTAATGATTCGCCTCGCCAATCTTATATTCACCAGCAAGATGCCTCAGTCCGCTTCGCCAAACCATGGTCATATTAAGCTTAACTATATATGGCGTGGTGGTATCCCTAGGTCAATCCGTGGTTTCACATTGCAATATACTTGGAGTCTCTGCATGCAATTTCAGAGGCCTAAAGGGGACTTTGGCTTATGTGCGAAGTACGTACATGTCCCATATATGTCTATGGTTGCAAAGAAGGTCGAGCCACCGATCTTTGTTGATTCTGCATGTGATTTTGACACAGAGCCAACTTTTGATGAATACGACGAAGACTATATGTTGGTGCGTCTGTCTCATAATCATATGCCACAAGAGTCCAATCCCAGTAAAGCTCTTGATAGGGTGAAAAAAGACCAGCAAGTGGTTCTCTTCGTTGACCAATGCATGGTTATTCCCGCTAAGACCATGCATTATGACATGATAGTTGGCAACAAGGCAGATCTCAACATCATACGATCCACGAGAATGCAGTTGAGAATCATGCTTGGTCAAACAACAAGGATACGTGGGGGGCAACGAGACGTACCCTACGCAATACCTTGCTCAAATTTTCAACTTGTTGACGCGGAACAACTCTGCTCAACACTTGGAAATTTTCAACAGCGACAGTCTCACGTTGGAAACATGATGACGTCGAGGCTTGGAGTGAAGCATTGATGGCCTCCCCCGTGGCCTAACGAGGGATAATCTAATCAAGCTATGATCCCTTCTTTTCTTTGGTCCTACATTTTAATTCAGTTTTTACTTCCGCTTCTTTCAATTCCATTCCTTTTTCCCATTGAAAAAGAAAATACAAAAAAATCAAATAGCAGAAAACAAAAAGAGATCTTTGGTCTTGCTGAAATGCAAGACAACGTTCTTGCCTTTGAAAGGCTTGAACTTTACTTAGGAGCCTATCCCTGAGGCTTGATGACAACAGGCATTCCACATGCCTTCGAGTTACTGCCAGCGAAGTCAAGTCAGAGAGGCAATACAACTAGATTGCAATTCTGAAGCATTGCAACAGCCACTACTAGACAGTCAACTTCGCGGACTCCATTGGAATGATCCAGGAAGCATTAGCCGGCGCGCCTTATACCGACCGAAAGCCCTGGATGTCTATTTTCTAGAGGATTTTACGGTTCGTCATTTCGACATTCCTAGAGAGAGTTATGGCAGTTTGAATGCAGCCAGGTCAGGATACGGCGAGTTATGACAGCTTCCTCTTAAGCTCTACATCGCCGCTGCTGACTTGTTTATCGGCGGATTCTCGGCACAAGACGATAAGAACGGAGTGGAACATGTCGTTTACTATCTTAGCAGGGTGTTAACCGATTGTGAGACACGCTACTCTCTAATGGAAAAGTTGTGTCTTGCCCTCTTCTTCGCGGGTTGCAAGCTCTGCCACTACATGTTAGCCTTTACTACAGTGGTGATCGCTCAGTCCGATCTCATCAAATACATGTTTTCCCGCCCTATCCTACGGGGACGCTTAGGAAAATAGATATTGGCCTTGTCTGAATTCTCTTTGCAATATGTTCCGCAAAAGGCAATTAACGGACAGGCCATAGCGGATTTCCTCGCTCATCACCCGCCAACCGAACTAACAGCATTCTGCGAGTTGGAGTTCGCCGTAGTCTCCCTTACTCCATGGGCTCTTTATCGTGGTCAGGTTACGCGCGAATTTGCAATGTGCGTTTTCAATGTGTTTTCATGATCTCGTAGCGTGCTTTCCTCACTGGGGGGCATTGCTAAAGTTTTGATGTCCTTCCTTCATTCTTCTCAAGAAGCTTCGGCGAACAGACATCAAAACTGGGGGGCACATTGGAGGATTGTGTTCCAGAAATTTTAGACTTTAGACCTTTTTCAAGTGTCCTAGTCATTATTTGGGCCAATCCCTGTGGCTTCCGAATCTCCAAGGTTAGTTCGCCATCTTTACACGACCGTTCGCTAACTCATTTGTGTGCCTTTCATTGGTTCGCACTGGGGGGCAGCGAAGTGCATGGCCTCTGAAATTTTTTCATCTTTATGCGGCCGTTCGCCGACTCCTTTGTTTGTCTCTCATTGGTACATACTGGGGGGCAGCGAAGTACATAGCCATTGTCATTCAATGTTTATCACCAAGAGTTCGCGCAGGGCCTTTTTTTTGGAATCTAGTCAAAGCAAACGTCTGCTCAAGATACATCCATGCGAGCTACATTCACTCGCGATATGTGCAATGTTCCATGTCTTCTGAGTTGAGCAGGCGAATGCATTTGAAGTCCAAGTCCAAGGTGCCTAGTTATGTCAAGTTTATCAGTTTAATATGGCACTAGGCGAGCTGTACAGAAACTTCGCTACAATGCCTTGTTGGGTGCTTGGGTTTCAAGGCCTATTCACAGGCTTGTCTACTCACACTCATCTTATGACCCGAGCCAATACCAGTGGCTTTGGAGCAACATGAACATAAACCTCTTCAGTCATTCTTGACATTTCATGACTTCGAGACTGGGGGGCAATGTTTACGCCTAAATTAATATTTTACTAGACAGTAAATGTCTATGTGAATATTAATCAAATTCTTGGTCAATATCACACCGGCGAGCCCAAGTTCTTTAAGTTTACAAATAATGGCCTGCCAATAAGACAACGCGAACTGATTCACAAGGACTTCGCGCGGAACACACAGTTCGCGCGCGGGATGACTTCGCGCGGACTACACAGTTCGCACGCAGAATTACTATTTGCCAGTCCGCGTAGGCGAGGCGAGACAGTCCGCTTAGGCGAGGCGAGGCAAGCTGGCGAACTGGCTCGCGTAGGAGACTTCGCGAGGAAGCAACAGGCGGAGTCCGCGTACACCACACTAATCGTTGAAGACTCTCACCAGTTTTTGACATGCTTCGGGCCAATCCATATGGCCCTTTTAATATAAAAAGCCATTCTAAAGCCCGCGAGATGGAGAGAAGAAGTCTATAATTCCAGTTCACATAGGAGTCTATAATTGAGCGGCATTATCCTATGTGAAGTATGCGAACTGGACAGGTGTCACCAATTTGTCGGTTCGCGTGGACGGAACAGTGCCCTTGTGCTATTAGGGTTTCAGAGTCCGACTTGAATTCTAAGCTATCTTTCTTCTGCCGCAAGTCGAGTCACTATATAATGGGCTTGAAGGTTTACAGAAATAGACAACTCTCAAACAAACACAAAAAACACAATACAAACTGCAAATCAGTTACCCTTCGAGCTACTCGAAAACCCTAACCCTAAGCGCCGCCGCCGCCTAAGTTTTTCTTCAGAGCCCTCCGGACTCTACCCCGATTTCTCTCTTACCTCCCTATTGTTGCTCTGCTCGCATCCTCCGTGAGTATCGATCGCCTTGTGCTCGTAAATTCCTCCTCTGAGGTGGCACCTGGAAACCCCTTCTGCCTGATCAACCCTTCTCTTTGCTCGCTATTTACCTCTTCTCCGCGCCCTGAGGATCGTGGCCAAAACAGATGGCAATTTGTAATTTTGTTGAACTTCAATACCAATTATAAGACATTATTTATGCTTGGGTGGAATTATGTGAATAAAAATGTTTGGGTGGACCTATTTAGAAGAAAATGTCTTAAAGTAGAATTCTATGTAATTGGCCCCATATATAATTATCTCTTAAAGTTGCTTTATAACTGGCTCACATTATGAAGGTGGTGTGAATAATAAAATATGATGTGTTAATAGCAACATTATTTATGATGATGATGATGATGATAATGACATTGTGCCGTGTATGATATATGGAGCATTTTTCTATTGTTGGATCGATTGGTTTAAACATATTTAAGGCAAATGTAATGAGGCAACACACATGTTAACTAGGAAAACGTTTTGGTTTCTTGTATTTCAAGTTTGGGTAAAGAATGCATCATTTGCTTGATACATGCAACTGACATAGCACAGATAATAGAAAATTATGCTGCAAAAGCTACTCATTAAAGAACTTGCACACATTTAGAAATGAAGGAGGCAATGAAGACCATTTTCAAATCATGTTCTTCCTTTCAGTAAGAATTATTGGTTCTCAGTGCTGGATCATTCTCATGAGCGTAAGCTATTAAGTTCTCACATGTTTGGCAAGGCTGATGCAAGATAGCTTTCTCAGGAACAAAGAGGGCTGATGCAAGATAGAGATTCAGTCCGGAGTAAAATAAAAAGTGGTCTGATAATATAGTTTACTGTCTAACCTCTTTTCTGGCCGGGTTTATCTATAGAGATTTAGATCGGAGTAAAATAAAAGCATTGAAATTGTTCATGGGAACATCTAAGACGATCGAGTTCATAATGGATTAGATCATCAAGCACCATTACTATATAAAACTGCAGTGGTTTATAGTGGATTAGCTAGCTAATCAATCCTATGCTTTTAGTTCAAGATTCGAAAGATAATTATATAACGACAGTGTGTGGTATGGTTTCTAGTGATCATGGATTAGGTGCTAATTAACAAAAGCAATACATAGTAAGCGAGCTAGTTACGAGATGACGAATCCATCATATTAATTCATGTAATGCTCTGTACGTTCACCTTTTTAACTAAAGTTCAACAAGAAATGGCTTAGGGATTGAATCATATACAGCATTCAAAATTAATGAATGAATACATTTGTCATTCGTCTCTGATGGCAATGATTAATGTGTTCTTCAAGAGCATGAGAAGAATGTGATTTTCCAGTAGTTTAGTGCTAAATCGCACAGAAGAAAGACCAAGTTTTTTTGTTTGTGAAAATCAACGATGAAGGTTTTTGGCAAGTTAATCGTAACATAGCAGTGATAGCACTATAAGTCTATAACTGGTGATATTAATCTGAGAGCGTTCAACAAATTGAGATATTGGAGATAATGAAATCAATGGAGTGAACTTGCATGTCTCGAAGAGAAAAGTTAATCTTTCTTGCACATTTCTTTCTGTTGATAATAGAATAGGTTAATTTTTATTGAATGATGCAAATTAAAGTTTAGATTCACTTTGCTTGCCAACCTTTCTCGATGGATGTTATTTTGCTTACTCTTTACCTAATTTTGTAGTTAGGACCTTAATAAAAATGTTTGTGGAGCAGAAAAAAATGGCCAACTTCTTACTTTCGAAACCTTAATAGAGGGCAGAAATGTCATATGAGCTTTTTTTTTTCTTTGTCTTTAGTTTTTTTATTCATGTTTTAAAATGACATTATTTACGATAATCTCACAATAATCAACACAAAGTATAATAACTGTTGGCCGAGTCCACGTAATAAACACATAGTTTCTAGACCACATAATAAACACATAGTTTCATAAACCGCTTACAACTTTCTCAAAACAGCGCACATAGATTTTGAAAAAACCGTTTTCTAGAACAATCGTGTGGATCTATAAATGAGACAACTCGGTTGGACGTCAAATTGTTCAGGGTGGTTCTCTCAATTACTCAAGAGATTAGTCTCTAAAAAACTTAAGGCTTGATGATGAGGTCTCGAAAGGTGACGAACAAGAGAAATATGATATATATCCGTACAAAATATGATTTATCGTTATCATCGAATCGATGTTTTACCAGATGGTATATCTATTTTTCTATAATCGATTCATATGTATATATCTCTCATTTTATATGATTTTCATGTTGTTTTGTTTGGTTATATAACTGACTTGACAATTTCATGTAGGATCAACAACAGGGGAATATGGCTTCACGCCTGTATGTGACCTCAAGGCCTCTCACTCTCTCAGTCGTGAGGGTGTTTAAGGATAAATTGAGGTCATGGAGATCGCTCATGTCCAAGTCGGAGAGGGTTTTCCCTTTCAAACAAGAGCAACGGACATGATGTGAGCCATCTCCTTTTCTCGGTTCTCTTTCTTCGTCTTTCGTATTCTTTGGCGTAAGAAGGTCTCATGCATGATTCACTGTCTTTCATGTCTTCTCCATCTCCAACAAGACTAGGTGTCGATTAGCAGTGTCTCAATCCTCAAGCTTCAGTTTTGATTAAAACCAAGATTTGAAGAATTTACTATGTTGTTCGTCTATTTCAATCATTTTTCCCTTATTTATTGATTCATAAATAAATGTAACATTTAATGAAAATTGTAGCTGTGAAATTTTTTGTCTTGTAATGCTTCAACAAATTTAGGTCTTCATATCTGTGTAATGATTGCGGATGTTAGTCCATTGTGTAATGAGTTGGCTTAGTTTGAGAGAAAATTGGAATTTTTATTCGAAAAAAATATTCCACAAAATGAAAATAAAAATAAAAATGAAGAATGAAGAGCAATATTGTGGAATATTTTTTGTGTAAATAAAAGTTGCTAGTACCGGAAAGCCCAAAATCTTGGCCCTGAAGTACTGAACGGATCCGGTCCAGGTTTTTTAAAGACTTCCAGTTTTCTCAAATTACCTTCATATCCCTCCTGACCAAAACCTTTCTTCTCCGACTATCTGCTTCGTTCTCACCAAACCCCAAATCCGGACCCAAATGGCCACGCGCCTCGCTCTCCGCCTCAAATCCCACCTCCTCCGCCGCGCAACCGCCCTCCCCTCTTCCCTCCTCCACCGCCGTCCCTACACCAAATCCTCGCCGTTGATCTTCTCCTCACTCTCTCAGGCCCATCCACAGCCGCTCCCGCTTCCTCTCCGATCCTTCACGCTCCGCTTCCTCTCCACCGCCTCCCGCCGCGGCCCGGCCCGGCCCAAGCCCGTCGACATCGGGGCCCGGGCCCGCCAGCTCCAGGCCCGACGCCTCTGGACCTACGCCCTCACCTTCAGCTGCATCGCCGGCTTCATCGTCATCGTCCTCAACAGCTTCCAGGACCAGCTCGTCTTCTACGTCACCCCCACCGATGCGCTCGAGAAGTACGCCACAAACCCTAGCAAGAGCAAGTTCCGCCTCGGCGGCCTCGTCCTCGAAGGCAGCGTCGTCCAGCCGGCCTCGTCGCCGGAGATGGAGTTCGTCATCACCGATCTGATGACTGATATCCTGGTCCGCTACAAGGGCTCCTTGCCGGATTTGTTCCGGGAGGGGCACTCCGTCGTGGTGGAGGGGTTTGTGAAGCCTTTTACCGACGAAATTCGCAAGGAGGTGTCGACGAAAAGCGTCTCCGGGAAGGCCAGGACCGGAGACTGTTATTTTTCGGCGACTGAGGTTTTGGCCAAGCACGATGAGAAGTATATGCCCGGGGAAGTTGCGGCGGCTCTCGAGAAGAATAAGAAGAAGCTTGCGGAGGAGGCAAAGGCCGGTGGCGAAGGTGGAGCAGAATCGGAGAGCAATGCCGGTGGTGGAGCTGATGGAGCACTAGTTAAGAGCTCTTAGATTGGGGTATGAGTTTAAATTTGGTGATATTTCATTTTTGTGTAGCATATATAGGTTGATTGGCGAAAAGGGTTATTATACTCGGATAGTTGGAAAATTGAGTTAATGATTAGCTTTTAGGTTGAGGTAATAGGCATTGGAGTTGAGGAAGAGAGATAACATTTTGGAAGTTTCGAGTCTTTAAATGTTCCATTTTTGTTGTTGTAGTATGTTATCATTGCTGAATTCTACTGTGTTCGGTTCAGTTTAGTAACAAATAATGCCATTAATTGGGAATGGCAAAGTCGATTGAAATTCTTGGCACATTTTGTATCTGATACTGGCCTCAGCCTTGAGATTTGCATCAGTGAATTATGTTCACTTTGAATTCTGTGGTGTAATTTTGAATAAGATGCATCATTCATCTGTTATGAGTTGAAATAGTTTGTTATCTGGGTGAAGCATTTGTGTTACGTTATGATGAATTGTTTACACCATCTTGGATCAGACTAAGTTACCTACATGAAGGTTATAAATTTGGTTCTTATGAACCCTGCGTCCTACCTCTTGTGGAATATGCATCATTGCATTGGTATTGAGGAAGACAGTTTGTGGCTTTGAGGGTTCCAATTGTATTGTTGTATGGTTGTATTGATATCTCATATGGTCAATTACTCAATTTAGAGACAGATATGCCAATGGGAATGCTGTAACAATTGAAATGCCTGGCAGGTATTTTATTTGATGCGTATGCATTAGATGGTACTTATGAGTTATGATTTTAACAGGCTGTTTACTGAGACTGTTGCGTTTAGTGTGAAATCAGTTGAATGTCCATCTTTTGAAGCCAGATTCTTCCCTATGTTAAATTTCATGACCTATTCTGAACCTACAGGGTAGCTTTCAATACGCTGAAGATGATTGGTTAGATATTACACATTAATATCAGAATCAAGATTGGAATTTCCTGCTAGACATCTTGTCATGTTTGATTTCTCTTGTGAAATCTTCTCCAGTACCCACATTTTCATGTTTGAGAACTTAGTGCCTCTTTAGTGAGTGAGGTTCAGCCGTTTAGATCCCAGTGTGTTAGTTAGTATTCCACATGAAAGTAAGGACGAACATATAGATAATGCAGTTTATGACTTTATGTGGGATGATTCATTGATATGCCTTGTTTGTATGTTGAATGCTTTATGATTGTCGTTCGGTTGTGGCTACCTATCTGTTCAGTCACTTCTTTTCCTTTCCTTTATAGATGGTGAACGCTTTCTGTATGAAGTATGAACTGTTGTGAACTCTCTGCAACTATTATCAGATTTATAGCTGCTTCTTTATGTCATTGAAATGTGAATTATGCTGAACAATTTTACATAAGCTTAGCCTTTTTCTTTGGTCTGACATAAGGTTAGCCTTGAATTTTGAATTTACTTTGCAGGATGTTGTTATAAACATTTGATTAATTAATTTGGATTATTATTGAGGCTTGTGTTCTCCTTTGTGGCTATCAAAATATGGGTGCCAAAGATGTGAAATCCAGAAAAGGCAGACTCATCTGATCAGACTAGGATATTTATAATGTAACAAGGCAATATAACATCCATAACAAATGATTAGGGCATATTGAAGAAGGGAGCAAATTAATACAGTTTCAAATACATGATGCAGCAGAGGACCTTCAGAAAGAATACAAAAGATAATTTATAGTAATTATATTCATATCAATAGTAGCCTCAAAATCGAATTTCTCTATTGCCAAAGCAGTGCAAGCAGAGAGAGGAACAGCGACGAGTACACAAACACGCCAGAAAATGTCACCGGAACTCCAGCTCCAACGTCCGGCGAAGGTGCTGGAGCAAGTCCGTCCTCTGCTGTGACAGAGACGAGTACCACGGCCAACACCATCAGAAACAGAGCCTTGCAAATGTAAACGCGAGCCATTTCTAGACAGATGGAAGGAGAATGAGATGTGTACAAGTGTGAAGAGAGATGTTTGAGTAGAAATGGAGAATGCAGAAGAGTGAAGGAAGAAGAAGAAGAAGATGGTGTGAGATTGCACCACAGACTGGTTAAGTATTTATAGGCCTTCAAATTTCATTTCCTTTCTTCTTTCCTCTGTTAATTGAAATTCAAGTTCAAAAGGTTGGGTAACGTTTCTCTGCCGTTTACGTCTGGTGGGGCCCTGATAAAAGAAGACGATATGCCAGCCGTTTGTTCTTTTCCGTAGACCCACCAACGGCTCTCTTGGTCGGTCAGTTTGGGTTTTGGGTTGGACCTGCAGCTAAAGCTTCGTTGTCTTTCTGGAAAGTGTGAGATTTACACAGTTTTAATGGTGTAGTTTAAGATGAATGATGATGATCAGTGATGTTGATTTTAGTGGGATCACTGGAATTGCCCACTGTTTTGATCTTGTTTTTTATCACATAAAAAATTAGCTATGTGATCAACCACGATTGCTCGAGTTGCATTCATAAGTAATCTTGATACAAGAACAAAATATAAGCATGGGAGTAAATAAACAAATGAAAATTTAGTAATCCACAATCTAACATGAAAGTCGGAAAATAAAATAAAAGCTTACTCGCTACTAACTCAATAAGCAAGGTAGTAGGTTTACAACCAAATCCATCATCACTGGTCCTAAACACTCTAACCAATCACCTTGTAATGTCATTTTGACATTCTTAGCAATTTGTTGCACCCTTCTAGCCTCGCAAGGGGTTGCTCATGTAAACTAACACAGGTGGACAACCCTTCCTCATTTCCCTACAACCCGAACAAACCAAAACCACAGAAATCTTGAAACCCCTAAACCAAACCTAACATAGTCATTCCAATTATATATAGTCAAAAACCTCCACAACTATAGCTATATATACATGCCATCCCCGCCCCATTTTCCTCAGGACGCAGTTGCAAATAACACACAAGGCGCAAACAATCAAAGCGTGTGATCGGTTGGCACATCCTCTCTTAAGAGTTTTCCCGTCAATCGATCACATACAAATATTACCATGGACATGAAGAAGGTTGCCTTTGCCGTCCTTGTTGCCGCCGTCTGCATGACCGCAGTCATGGCCGCCAGTAAGCCGCCACAACCTAAGGCAGTTTTAGATGTTCCCCCCAAGACCGGTGATGCCCCTGCCCCGGCTCCTAAGGCAGCTAAAGCTTCCGGCGACACCACTCCTAGTCCTTCCCCTGTCACCGAGGAGGGTCCTGTCACCTCTACCGGTAGCGCCGAATCTGGTTCGATTTCTATCACCACCCTTCCTGGTGATGCTCCTAACAGCCCTATCACTACAGAGGCACCTGCACCTTCCTCCGCTAACACCCTAGTTGGGTCCTTGGCCGGAGCTTCACTCGTGTCTTTCTTGGCCCTTTACATGTAAATGAGTACTCGATCAATACTAGAGGAAGGAGGATAGGGGATGAAGGCTATAGGTCTTGTTTGGGTTTCAACACATAATGCAGTCCTCCAGTTTCATATTAATTACAGTTTACCTTCTGAATTATGATGGCATTTTCCAATTCATACACAAGTTCATCATTTTCATTTGTGTACCAGAATTTAGCCCGTTAACAAACTTTCATACCTGCCTTGGTCAGCTTGTTGATGCATGTGTCAAACTGTCGATTAACTTTTGAGGTGACGATTAACTGTTTCGATGGCCACGGCCAGATAAAAGAATATGTAAAAAAGAGAATTAAATCAAAACTTAAAATATATTAATTTATCATATTTACTTCCCGCTCGAGCTAATTGATGAATCTCAGTGGAGAATTAGTTATGGTTATGGAAGCCAAACGAAAGAAAAGAACATCACGTACAAATGAAGTCATGAAGGGTAGAACGAGGAATACAAGTTATCGAGCCTTATATTTATGTTTGAATCTCGTTGATGCTAAATCCAATCTATTAGTAATTTAGTAGTGACCAGAAGAAGGAAACATTCTAAGATCATCTCACAACATAGATTAGTTTGTGGACGTAAAAGTTTGAGAAAAGATGTGGTTTCGATAAATATAATATAGAATGAAGTTTAGATCAAGACAATGTCTTTAATGTCTCGAATGATCTTGAGCAGTATGCAACACGTACGGGCTAATCATTCTATTAACATCATATATTACCAGATCATTATACATCATACATCATTCTATCCCTTAATCATTTAGCATTTTAGCTACAAAAATTCATGGTCTCTGAAAACATATTGCAGCCAAGTTCCCTTGAACCGAGCCATTAAAATTAATCTCGATGTGCCTATCCAGAGGAGACCCCCACCCTATGACGGTAGTAGTGGTTTAGTTAACTCTCTCCTTAACAACATCATCAATGAACTAGAGTATTTCTTTATTGGACTGGAGTTTGAGACCCGCTAGATAGAATGAGACGTCAATGAGACAACCATTGAGGGTTAATTGGACTGCTTGTGATCCACAACCTTAATTAAGAGGATTCTAGGGTTGGGGATCCTTATCATGTCTACCGGTTAATTTTTATAATCCATTGGTTTTGTCTACTATTAATACAATTGACCTACCTTCCTAGAAAAACAATATGTCGCTTACACCATAGTTTGATATCTTGTCTTTCTAATCTACATTATATTTTCTGAAAATTCTGATAACAAAGTAGCAAGAGGTGCATTTTCTACTTTTCTAAGCATCGGACGTTGTATTCGTGTAGGTGATTTTGACATTGTTGATTAGTTTGTTGCATGCACCCATATAAGGCGTTGGCAAGGCGTTGTTCATGCAGATTCATACGCACGGACAACCCTTCCTCATTTCACAACAAACTCGAACAAACCAAAGCCACATAATCTTCAAATCCCGCAACAGAATCGTTCCAATAATAGCCAAAACCCTCCATAACTATAGCTATATATACCTTCCATCCCCACCCCATTTTCCTCAGGACGCATTTGCAGAATAACCCACAGAATAACCCACAAAGGCAAAAACAATCCAACACCCGTGTTATCGGTTGACACATTCTCTCTTAAGAGCTTTCCCGTCGACCGATCGCATACACATATCAATCATCATGGACATGAAGAAGATTGCCTTTGTCGTCCTTGTCGCCGCCGTCTGTATGACCGCAGTTATGGCGGCCGTGACCAACCCCAAGGCAGGTGCAAATCCCTTAACCGCGACAGTTGGTGCCGCTGCCCCGGCTCCTGACGCAGCAGCCCCTGCTCCTGACGCATCTGCACCTGCACCTTCCTCCGCCAACACCGTAGTTGGTTCCTTGGCCGGAGCTGCGTTCGTGTCCTTCTTGGCCCTTTACGTCCAGTAAGTAACTCAATCAACGCTAGAGGTTTGAAGGAGAAGGAGAAGGAGATGAAGGCTAACAATTTATTTGGGGTTAAACACATATGTAGTCCTCCATTTGTATGCATGCATGTCGCTCATTTTCAGGGTGTGTGCGTGTGATATGTACCCCAATAAATGAATCAAAATAGTTTTTCGCGTGCGAATATGGATGGTTCTTGGATTTATTTTCATCATTTTTCAGTCCCTTAATTATGATTCTTGAAATAATCACACAAAATAAAACCATGAGCACAAAATGAGTGAGTTTATATCTTGCAACTACCACCATTGCCACCATTCCAACAGCATCTATATTCAGGTATAACAACAGCATCAATGCAGGAGCGATCATTACAGATTGATTGCCTCTCTCCAACTCCACCCATTTATCTTTGTACAACATACATGTTATTTAGCTTTTGTATCAAACTCATTCGCAACATAATAATTTTTTTTATAATTTACCGACTGAAGGTAGAAAAATTGTTTGGCGTTACATCAGGACGATGAGCAATTGAGCTTCTCTGTTTGTGAGTTGTTTCCTGCCTTGACAGCCTTTAGTATTTTCCCCTTAGTGAGTAAGGCTACGGTGAGTTGATGCATAATATGCATTAATTATTTTAAAATAATATATAAAAATGAACAACCTGTTGTACAAGTAAACAAGTCATTTAGTAATATTGTAACATGTGTAAAAAAATTACAAATTTAAGGACCTTTTAATTACATTATACATGAATTGTTCAAATACTTGTAATGAGGGTCGTAAATGTTGTAATTACTTGGTTTACCACTAAATACGTTAAATGTGGTATTTGTAGTAAACATATAATGAATGGTGTAATTTACTTAAAAAATGACCATAATTACATAAAAAGAACTATTTTACAAGATTAACGACTTCAGATAATTTAGACTTGATTATTAATATTTACAATATTTGTTGTCACTATAGATAAAATTATCGTTATTTTCGTAAAAAAGATCGTATTTCAAGTAATATCAAGAATACGACTATATTTACCGGTTATACCTTAGTTGTTGTAATTTATAGTAAAACACGTTGTATTATAAGTAATTATCTCAATCACAACAAAATTTACATAAAGTAAGGTATTAATTACTAGATAAAGGACTTTATTACACAAACAAGTTATTTACCATATGTACATCAGTTTTACCACTATTACGACAATTTGTTGTCAGATTGGTAAAATAGTTCTCAAACTTGTAATTGAAAAAATTACTACAAATACAAGTTTGATTACTACTTTTCCAACAATTCGTCGACGTATGAATCAAATGATTCTCATACAAAAAAATTCCATGAAATTTACATTAATTACTACTTTTACCTTAATTATTGATAAACGATGTAAAAATGTCGTCACATAACTTAAAACTTCTTAAATGACGTGATTTACATTGGTTTTTTGACAATCAGTCTCTCATAGAGCATCAGACCATTAGCCATTTTGCCTAGAGTTGCATGTGTTTTGTTTTGTTGGGGTTCTTAAGTACAATGGGTATCACTGATCCTAGTGCATCTCTCTGTCATAGATGTCACACCCCAATTTTCAAAGGAAAATTTTCAAAAATTTGAGCACGATAAATCTTAAAATAACACTCCCAAAACCTAATCAACAACTTCCAAACTAAACTCAAAAGCTGGAAATGTAATGTCAACAAAATTCAACACTGAGTTAAACATCACATCTCTTTAATTACATTAACTTCAAAAGTCTAGTAAAATAAAAACGGTCACACGAGCTTAAAAAAACATACTGCCAAATATACAAATAAATTGTATATCATCAAAACCCAGCTACTAAGCCTCTGCCTCAACCCTGCTGATCATCACCTGCATGTCTAACCCTACACCATGAATTGGTGCACCAGGTTGTAAACAACTAACCCGGTAAGCTAAAAAGCTCATATGAGTAACTCCAAAAAATAACTCAACCCAACATCACATAAGATAAAACCGGTAATTCCTACTTTAGAACATAGTTCAGGAATCGCCTCAAACAAGAAAATTCAAAAGAGAGTAAATAAGAAAACACAACAATTCTCAAAATAATCAAAATCTGAAGTGAATCTTGCAAAAATGATAGTTCAGGAATTTCACTAAAAATCACACAAATAAGATTGAATAATCTCTTACATTAAACATAGTTCAGGAGATACTCAAAACAAGAAATTTAATTGACAACAATTAAGAACAAAATTTTAAAACCACATAACCAATACTTTTACAAATATACATGTACCCATGAGTCTCAAATACCAATAAGGTATCTCCCATGACCTACAACAACCACATGTATCCATGAGTCCCAGATACCTTCAGGTACCTCTCATGACCTACAACAACAATTTATGTCCCCATGGGTCCCAGATACCTTCAGGTACCTCCTATGACCTACACCGACAGACGGACTAGAACTCTATTCCTAACCGTAACCAATCACCCGGCCAAAAGCTTGGAATTCAATTTGACTGTCCAATATCAAATCAAAAAAATAATAATAGCATCATAACCGTAACCAATCACCAGATTAAAGGCTTGGAACCCGGTTTGACTATCTAAACCACAAATCACAATATAATAAAATCATCATCAATCAACACAAGAAGCACATCATAAAAATTATATCATTTCACATAGATATATTTATACGAATAAACATAGATATCCTCACAAGAATAATCTATCAATAGCCAAAAACATTATGATCACATGAACCTTAAGAATAATCATATAATAGAAAAACTTGTTTTAACTTGCCTATAAGCCGTTGACGATCAAGCTCATATATTTTAAAACAAACGCAAAAAAAACATAATTTTTAAATTGTCATCATCATCATCATCATCATTCTCGTCATCACAATCATCATCATAATCATCATCACAATCATCATCATCATAATCATCATCATCATCACAACCATCATCATAATCATCATCATAATTATCATCATATTGACCATAAATAATTGGTCTCAAAGTGAACCTTGGTGAGATTTACTCACCTAAATATTCCCGTTGCGTCTTCACAATAAACTCAAAAGCCAAGCTCAAATCAATTCCAGAATCTACCTAATTAACAAAATTAATAACCTTAGTAACCATTCAAACAAAAAGTAACACTTGCCCTCTTAACCCAAAATTTAAATAGAGGGTTTGCCCAAAGAAGGACAACCTTCCAAAGTCATCGAATTTAACGACCCAAAACTGCTACTTCAAAATCTCAAACTTCTAACGTTTACAACCTCTCAAAACAACTATGAAAAACATAGAACCTAGTATGCAATCCTTACTCATAACCTAGAAATTTCACAACTCAATAAGCTCACAACAACAAGCGCTAGCTAACCACAGAAAAAGAACCCCACAAAAACTGTGAGAATTTGGGGAAACTCCCAACAACAAACTTGTAGAATGAAGCAAGATGAACAACTTTAATACCTGAAGTTTCAACCAGTTTGGCCGGAATCGGTCGGAAAACACCTCGAAACACCAAAACGGGTTCAAACTTCAATCTGCAATTTCAGGGCTCAAAACCTCAATATCTTGCTTCAAACTATGCCTAGCCATAACCAGAAGGAGGAGAAGACCAAAACTCACCTATGGTTGCCCTCGTCGCCGCCGCAAACGGTGGTTCCGATCTGTGACACAACTGTGCTCTTCTCTGGCCAAGAATTTGGTTTCCAGCTTGCAACGCTGTACTACACCAGCCCAGAATTGAAGGGGGCGTCCGTGTGAGTCGAACGGGACCGGCGGTGTTTCGATTGATGGCCGGAAAAGAAGAAACTCCGGCGAGACCGCAGCAGCTCCGCTGCTTCGTGGCGACATCTAGACGGCGAGCGACACTGCCCCTAGCGTGGAGAGGGCGTCCGTGTGAACCCAACGGGACCGGCGGCATCCAATTTGGTGGCCAGACGGAGGAGAACTGATCCGGAGAAGAGAGAGTGCGGGAGGAAGGTCGGGAGAGAGGAGAGAGAAAGTGAGGCTGCTAGGTTTCCAAAAATAAAACCCACCACTTTCTCTTCCAAAATCAGAAACTAACTTCCTCTGACTGTAACTTTTTCATACAATATATGTTTTAAGCGTGCTGCATGTCTACGAACTCGTATCATCAAACTCTACAAGTTTCATGAATGAAGTTTTTTGCAAATAACTTACGGAAAATAAAATCAACTTTTGGCTACTTAAAACAAACACCTTAAAATAAACTCCCGAAACTTTAACTTTGCATAAACCAATAATAATTTCCATAAATAATCATTCACTAAATCCGGAAATAATACAAGGAAATTGACATGAAAATATAGGGTATTACAATAGAAGTAACGTTTTTTTAAAGTTCATGGCCAGTTGATTGTGAAAATGATATTTTTGCTATTATTTTGAAGTATAAGAGGAGTGGAGATCAGGAAACGAGTCTATATGAGTTTGTAGACGATTTATACATCTTGCATAAGTTGTTGTTTATGCATCTTTAGAATGCATAGGCTTATCATATGAAGAGTACTCACCTTTCATCAATTTTTGAATTAAGTCCAATCCAGTTCTTAATCTTGTGTTGTTTACTCAAATATCTGTTTAATTGTGGTTGAAACAATTGGTGTGCATACCTCTTAGTGAGTTCATCTTGATTCCTACAAACTACTTGCTCTTTCATATCATTGCATATATGCGGGCAAGGTACATCTAATGTGATCAAGGTTCTAATCCCTTGTATATTTTCAGTGAGGTGGAAATCAAGGAGTTCAAAGTCTCTAAGATTGATGATTGGATTAAGATCATTGTTCATTCATTGGCTACTGCTCATTAAGGAAATTAATCGTATCGGGTTTAAATCGCAGCAGGTCCCTACCGATGGCACCAAATCGAAGCCTCTCAAACATAACATTGAGTTTAATTTTAAGAAGCTCCACATGTGAACAAAGAAAGGCAAAACTAAGTCCCTATATTCCTATAAATTTTTTGGACAGTGATCGTATGCGCATATAGGTTTAGTACTGTTTATGCAAGTGTTGCTTACTCTATTCAAGACTATCTTCCCGAAAGCTTCGCGGGGACTACTTTACGACGACGGACGACCCAAATCGTAGGGGGTTTACTGCACAAGGCCCCTGCAGAGGAAAAGTTTTATCCCAACGAATAGAAGATGCTCTCCTCTTCTCTTCACTTTAGGTTTTAATCGGTGCAAATCAATCTGTTTCCAATAAGTTAGATTTTTTAAATTTTGTTTTTGTTTTTGATTATATTTTTTATATATAAATTATGAAATTACATGTTATCTGGTAAACAAGTTACCAATATTGAATAATCTAAGCCGTTAGATATATTCAAAATTTTATTATATCTAATGGTCAAGAATATTCAAAAGAGTCATCCTAATATTTTCCTTGGTATTCGGTTAACATTTTTGAATGCCACAAAAACATTATGAAGCTGCCACTAGAAAAGAAGAAAAGAAATCACGCATAGAGTAGCAGTTTAATAAGCAAGACATGCAATAGAACATAGTTAAGATCATGTGCACACCAAATGAGTGAAATTGTATGTCATTCTTCTCGTGATAAAAACAACGACTATTGGCGTGAAAATGTTCTATTTTAGTGATTGATCTAAGCTGGAATATGTCGACTTGTCAAGAGAAGTGGGACTTTGGACGGCTAGAGGTGGACGGATGGAGGAAATGCATATCAAATAGATCAATCGGAGTGTTACAAAAATTCTCTAAAACAAAATGCAGCAAATTGAGATATTGGTGCAAGCTAAAGTTGTGACATGTGAATTTTCAGTGTTTTAAAATAAGGTGATACTGGATCGCTTTCAAGATTCTTGTAAGAACAACATATAAGAACAATATATGTGCATAAGTATACAGCTAATCAAAACATCATCTCTAGAGAAACTTTTTTTCAAGAGATTTTAGATATAGTGCAAATGCAGACCAATTAAAATAAGCCGCAAGCAGAATGAGCTAGTCTACTGGTGTTGCAAAAACTTTGTACGTAGCTGCTGTCACTCAAAGCCACAAATTGTAGCATGTAGTACCTTAAGCACAATATAGCCCAAGACATATACTATCAGAATCATGTATGTTGTAGTTAATTAAATATTTTGCAGTACTTATATACCCACTATGTAGTAAATATACTGTAGAGACTCAAAAATCATATATATATCCACGGTATCTATCCACCATATGAATGCTTGTGATCTCCATGACCATCTTCAGTTCTTCATAGTTCATAGTACTTTTCAGCAAGGAAATTAGAGGTATAGGAACACCTTAAAAAGGTATCATGCAAAGCGATGATTGCTACAAGTTCAGAAATATATACATTGATTTCAGTATATACAGATCAGAACAGCAGCACTGCTTCTAAAGCTCAAAGCTTTACCTACATAGCCATCAAAATTTATTTTATATACATGCTTTTGGTTATTTTAAACTACACAAAAAGATTTGAAAATTGAAAGAGAAAAGATTTGATTCTTGAGACAAAAGTAAAGAACTAAAGGAGAAAGAAAGAGTCTAGTGTTTGACAGATTTTCAAACCTTGGTTTCCATTTGAAATCTAGGCAGTCTTTGCTTGCGTTTTGAGATTCCATGGATATCATTAGTAGCATGTGGTTGATATGTCACATTGCCACACTAACCATATGATCATTCATAGGTTATCGATCAAAGATTGGTCACGTATTGTACTAGATACAATTGTCACATTAATATATCCGAGTAAACTTAACAAATAGTGGATTTCAAAAAAATAATAATTTATTATTATTTTTTGTTTATGTTTTTGAAAATGATAACTTATATTGTTTAATCAATAGCCAAAAGACACATACATTAAAATGCCGTCCTCTACAAAGTATGTTAAGGGAGACTTACAAGCACCAACACAAGTACCTTTATTAATTACACATAGGCTCAAAAAGAGCCCAAAACAAGAGACTTAAAAACTTACTACCTAAATCTCTGGAACAAAATATTAGTTGTCTAAGACCTCAATTGGAGTACACATAATAAGTTTAGGAAATAAGTAGTAAGTCTACCTCTGATGCTCGGGCTAAGGGAAACCCGAATTTTAAGTCTTGCCCTTGCCCTTGGCATTAGGGCTTGCCTTGTCACCCACCTTGGTAGCAATCGGGTAAGTAATACGCAAAGAAGCCTCTGTCTTCTTATTAGACCGAGATACCTTATTCCTGCTACCCAGACGACAACCTAGCTTCTTCTTCAGGGTCACAAGAGGCTCATCATCCCCACCTGTGTCGACCAAACCCAAATATTCAGCTTATAGTTTGAGAAGTTCACCGCCCAGAATAGTACGTCTTGATTTTCTTCGGGGAAAGACAACAACCCCCATTACGTCCTTGTTTCTTTGGAGTAGTAGACAATACCACATCCTTTCTAAGAGTAGCTTCTAACACAATAGGAGATGTCTCTAAATCAGAGGCAACCTCAATCTCAAGAGTAGAGTTACCAGACCTTGAAGAAGAGCTCATACGCTGAAGACCAAATTCATCAATTCCTGGAGTTTCAGTACGCTCCAGTCGACGTACCACAGGCTTTCTCTTCACTACCGGAGATGAGGAAACAACCGACGCTGGATTGATAGCCACACCAGTTATGGGCTTTGCCGAAAAAGCATAACCTGGTTTTGGTTGAGCACCAAAATTAATGCCTCTGGATGTACCCAAGACGGTATGAGTTCCATCACACTTTTCTCCAGCATGTGTGATTATATTACAGACAGAACATCTACCTAGAAGATGTAAAAAATTAAACTTTAACATCGGCTCCACCCCTAGATCAAGATGAACATGCCTCTCCAAAAGGACTGGTTTATAAATGTTGTGGGTAAACAAGATCTTCATCACTCTCTTTCGAAACTCACTACGATCATAATCCAAGTATCCTCTAAGAAGGTTACCGATCAAACGAAGGTTAAGCTGAAAACATTGTTCAACCTGCGGAGGTAGAGTTAGGTTAGAAAATTGAATATGCAATGAATAGAGGCAAAGAATACTTATAAACAGACAAGATATACATAATATCTTTGCCTAGAAAGAGAAGGTGATGAACTTCAAGGAATGTCGATGAGATTATACATTTTTCGTATCATTCTATCAATCTAGCTAAAAACAATGTGATTAATTTTTAATGGAAGCCAATTGATGATTTCTTACGCGAGATCTATTTAATTTCGATTTAACATAAACCGTGCGTGCAACTTTTATGGTCCTCATTTTCGATAAAAAGACGTGTAATATAATGTACGGGTGTGAGGCTAGTTCTTGAGATCAATAATGTTAAGCATAGTCAACCAAAGACTAATCACAACATTAGCATTGTGATTAACCCACCACTACACCTACCTTCACCAAAGCTCTCCCCATAAACTTCGTAAAACCGTTAATACCACCTCAAAAGAGGGACAAAACAGGAAATTGCCGGGTGAGAGATACAGCCAATGACCAGCCGACACGTCGCCCCTGAATTGGGAACTGGTCGTTATTAAATTGCAAAGAGAGGAGCGTCGCGCAGATTGAAAAACAGAGAAACACGTCTCTCTTCTCTCTCTCTCACCTCTCGACGATCTAAAATCTGTTTCGCTAGGGTTAGGGTTTTTGAATTTTTTTTTTTTTTTTAAATTTATTTCTTCTGATTTGCTCAAATTTCGCGTCTTTTGGTTTTGGGTTTTGTTGGGTTTGATTTTAATTGCTCGATTGCTGTACTAATTTGTGTTTTTGGTTGATTTTGGTGAACAGGGGAGGCCCTTTTGTCCGATGCGATTCTGAGCTTGGGGGATCGGTTTCGGAGGTTTAATTTCAAATAATCTTTATTTACAGTGTAAGGTTTTGGGTGCATCTGTTTTTTTTTTTTTTTTCTTATAAATTTTACAGCTGATTAAAGTTTGCGTTTTTGGTTAATTGGAGCTGATTGGGGCTTCCTGGGTGTTGAAATTCATAGTTTTGGGGGTTTAGTATGGATTAACTGGTTCGCTTTTCGGGTTTTCGATAACAATTGAAAGTCAATGTCAGTATACAATAGTCTGTGAAATCATACCAGTCTCTAATTGACTAGAAATTTCAGTATAGAGCTTAGAAGGAAGGTTTCCGAGTGTTCTAGTATTTGATTGGTGTTATTTAGTTGGTGGGTGTTCAGGTAGCTCAAGTATAAGGCTTGGCACTCTTTAGTGTCCAGAAAGTCCTCCATCACACCCGTAGTTAACAAATAGCATTATTGTGTGTGCATGTCGTAATGGATTACTGCAATAATCCATGTTTTAAATAGTTGAACACCTTGAATGTTGTCAATGATGACTTAGAAATAGCATTTTAGCTTATTGGATTACTGTAATTGTCCTATGCATATTTGATTTGAACACCCTTGAACATTGTTAGGGGTGGTCTATGTTTTGATAACTTGTGTGTATATGTGCTTATGTATTACTGGAACTAATCGTGGTTGAATATGTGAACCCCTCTGAATGTCAGCCTATAATAACTTAGCTATCTCCTTATCTGGTTGGAAATATATTAAGATCTATGGTGCTATTTTTTCCTTGGTTTCTGGAGGGTTTGCAAGAGATTTAACAACTATTACCTTTTATTGACAGGTGTGAGTTGATAAGATGGACCACGAAGAGACTGGATGTCAAGCTGCTCCTGAAGGTCCTATATTGTGTGTAAACAGTTGTGGGTTCTTTGGAAGTGCGGCTACTATGAATATGTGTTCCAAGTGCCATAAGGACATGATGATGAAACAAGAGCAGGCTAAGCTTGCTGCATCATCCATCGGAAGTATTGTCAATGGAACATCAAGCAGCCACGGGAAGGAACCTGTTGCTGCTAATCCAGCGGACCCAAAAACTATCTTTATGAACTCGGCCGTTACATTTAGGTCGGAATATGACTCTCCTTCCCCCTTCTCTTTTGGGCCCTCGGAGAGTGCTGTGGCAAAGCCTGACCCAGAATCATTTACTTTTGGGTCAGGGCAAAACGGTGAGCCAAAGCCAGAGGGCCCGAAGCGCTGCACTACCTGCAACAAGCGGGTGGGTTTAACAGGATTCAATTGTCGCTGTGGTGACCTTTTCTGTGCAGTACATCGTTATTCGGACAAACATGACTGCCCCTATGATTATCGTACTGCTGGTCGTGATGCCATTGCGAAAGCCAATCCTGTTGTCAAAGCTGAGAAGCTTGACAAAATCTAAAATCGATCAAGTGGAGATGTTACATTCTGAAAATTAATGCTTGTTTTCATCCAGGAGATGGCTTCAACGTCTGCTGTGTTTACCTTATGTGATCGTATTATGTTATACCTATTGGGAGGCATGGCGGTTTGGACTTTGAAGAACTCTGTATTTGTTATTATTGGGAGAACTTTATATGTTGCTCCAGTGTTTCATGTTGTAGTCTGTGTTGGTTTGGTGGTTAATGGGTCATAATGTATGTGTGTTCTGTTAATATGGCATTTATTTCTCTCCTTGTATTACTTTCTGGTTGAAATTCCGAGATGTGTACAACAATGGCTGGTATTGTATATTTTCTCTTTTCATGCATATTTTATAATCTTGGAAGCTTTCTACCATAGTCGATTTTGAGTGATTTAAACTTTGATTTCAACAGAAGCAGTCAGTTCTGGACTTCTGGCACCATTGGATTTTAAGGTTGGGATTTTTTTGGTACTGAACGCATGGTTTTTATTACTATGATTCCAGTGTGTCTTCCCCGGATGTGTTCTTATGCTGTTCTGGACACTTCGAAAGGCTCCTAACGAGGGAATGTTATGCATTGAGAGAGTTATTGGCTATAGGGAGAGCTTGGAATGTAATTGTCTTTTTGTCCTCAGTTTTGGAGAACTTGGAATGTGATTGTCTCTCTACTCCTAGTGTACAAGTCGGCCTTGGTCAGCGTCGCTCTAATCACTTAAGAGCGAGAAGCAAAATCTAATTAGCTTCTGCAAACCCATTGAATCCGATATAACCTAACGAATCAGTTTTACTTATATGGAAAGCAATATCACAAAATAAATGCAGTAGAAGGCAACATTTTGTTGTATCAAAACTTCAACCAAGTGATTCAAGGTTAATAATTCTCCACTGTTCTACACTCTTACGTTCATTACTTCATTTATTGTTTCTACTTTGAAACAGCACAAAAGTCCTACAATCTAGTAGTACAAAAGTCCAGTCAGATCAGGCAGACATCCCCCTCGATTCTGCTTCAAGATACTTGCATATTCTCTCCATAACCTCCCTACCCTTGGCACTGTTCTGCACAAACTTTTCCGCACACTTTTGCTCGACCTTTTCTGCCATTGACGCCAATGCTGATAATGGCTTGATCTGGATACTAGTCTCTTGTCGGCAGATTGTCCACTCATCAGGATTTGCTGGGTGAGGATCATATCTGATCTTCTCCTCCACCTCAATGAACTTTTCAAGACTGATATTGTGGGTGCTGAGTTGCATTGATCGTGCTTTTGCATCCACAACTGTTGATTCAACACAATGGCATACATCCTGGCGAACAATTCTGCGAATGAACCATGGTCCTGGGGTATTGACAGTGATAGCACGCGTGGTGTAAAGCTTTCCAGAACTAGGATCCAGCTTGTGGTTGAGAGTGTCGACTTCAAGGATATGAGACAATGTGCGTTTATTTTCAGGGTCAGCAAATTTTTTCCAAGATGCTGAAGTTACCCGCTCCCATGGGTGCTTGTATGTGTACTCTTGGGCATATGCTTTCACCATGATTTTGTTTGTTACTGTAGCTGATGAGATAATTTTAGATCAGTTCAGAAAGAAAGATTAATATCTTGGGAACAATACACAAAAATACACATAGTAAAAAAAAGTTTCAGTCAGGAAAGAAACGCGGCAAATCCGAAGCATAAGGTAAAATATCTCTATACTGTTTTTGTTTGCACCCAAAAGAAATTTATTTATAGGAAAAGAGAAGTACATTAACATAACTCATACCCACATGTCAGCTCATCATATTGCACAAGACTGCAGTGAGTTTGACTGTTTGAATGCACAAATCTAGAACAGCTTATGAGGAGAACTAATACCCAACATTGCTACTCTAACCACAACCAAAACAGAAAATCTATCACCGCATATGGATATCTAATAACACACCAAGCATCCATTAGACACCACGAATTGAAAGTAGGTAGAAACTATGTGATAATCATGTAGTCATCAAGTTTTCTCTGGGGGGTGGGTGTTGGTTGTCTCAACGCTTCACTTATTCACCAAATTGGTTCGTGATATGTGTATCAGTGTATGGAGTACCCAATAAAATGGTAGCTAGTAACTAATTAAAATAATTATAGTAACCAATAGGTAGTTCATGCGCAATCCTTCATGGTGAAAGGACAATAATATGACATCAAAAAACTTCACCAGACATATCCAAATGTTAGACCACGGATGGGATTAAGAATAGGAGAATATAAAATTTTACAAATACACAAAATTGGTTCGTTCATAATAGTATGTATAGTGCAAAATAAAAAGGGAGACATCGACTAAAATAACAACATGTAACCAATTGCTAGATAACAGAAGAACAACGATCTACAATTCAGATTGCCAAAATGTTTTATTTATTGTTTCAGTGCCGGATAAAATATTAAGCTTAGCAAATTAAACAATTACGTAATAAGAGGAGCTTCGACTTCTAGAGGGACACAAGATGATACGAGGCTCTTTGATTTCTATAGGAGCTCCTGTCTTGTAACTTAAGGTAATAGAGTGCTGTTCACACATATAAGAACACAAGCGGATCAATGCAGCCAACTGACAAAAACGTGAGAGCAGCAAGAAGCCTTTCTCCTCTCAACCTTAAGACTACTAATCTAAATTTAGAGCTTCGGATACAACTGTTACAAGACATACTTCTCCAGTATCAATAAGTGAAACACTTGTTCAGCTGCTAAATGGCGAATGACTTAACATGTTTTTCAATAAGTGAAACACTTGTTCACCCCATTTATCCTAACAAACTCTAAAACAACAGTGAAATATGCAAACTTTCAAAACCCAAAATGGGTCCTAGAAAATCCTAATCCCAGACGAAACAACATTCAGCTCAAGCACATGTGAAACCCAACAGGTTTCTTCCTTATATAAACAACAATTCAGTCGCATAAGCTCACACCACATCTAAACCCAATAAATATTTCAATTACAGATACACTTGTAAACCCATAACAAAACAAATAAACGAAATAAACCACCAATTTCTCCAAAAAGTTTCAGCCTTTCATCAAAATCAATCCAATCAAAACACAGAGAAGAAAACAAAGCAAAGCAAAAGAGAACCCAGATGGAAAAACGAGCTAAAAACATAGAATGAAAGGTAGCAGAGCTGACCTCAAGAGAGAATTAATGAAAGCCAACAGATCTGGGAGACGGAGAGAAAGAGAGCAACAGGCTTAGGGAGCAATGTTTGTTTTTTCTTTTTTGGTTCTTTTTCTGGACTGTACTAAAATTGACCGCGCTCTTAAATTTCTTGGGGAAGAGGTGGATTGTAACAGGGTAGATTCCTAGTATTGTGGCATCTGGCATCTGATGAGGATGTTTAACTCATTAGTCAAAAGTGAAGGAGGCCTTGTCCCAAATCACCATCTATACTTCTACGGTGCATCATCCGTCCCTAAATTATGGTGCATTATACTTAAGGGCATGTTTGTTACATGGGACTAGAGGGGGTTAGATTGTCTTATGTAATCTAAGTCTAAATATCTCATGTTTGGGAATAACTAAGTCCACATAGGTCCCTAAACTATGGTTAGCATACCAATTTGATACCCCGACTCTCATCGATATCGTACCTAAACGTCATTGTTTCTGTTTACACCCAAATTAATATTTTACTGTACAGTAAATGTCTAAGTGAATATTAATTAAATTCTTGATCCACGTTACACCGGCGAGCCCAAATAATTGGGTTTACAAATGGTGGCCCGCCGACAAAGTCATGCGAGCTAGGTGTATAGTTCGCATAGAAGACTAGAAGACGTGGGTTGACTTGGTCTGATGTTTAGCTGCCTACAAGGTGGCGCGAGCTAGATGATACAGGTTGCAGGCGAGATTGCTCCGCGTAGGAGACTTCGCGAAGAAGCAAGAGGCGGAGTCCGCATGCACATAATCCGCATGCGCCACATTTATCGTTGAAGACTCTTACAAGTCTTTGACATGCTTTGGGCCAACTCCTGTGGCCCTTTTAATAAAAAAAAAAGTCTTTTTTAAAGCTCGCGAGCTTCAAGGGCCCGCTAGATGGAAGCAAGGTTCATGAGCTCGCGGGACGGTTTAAGTTCGCGGCCGGAGCGAGATAGGTTTCCACAAGGACTGTGACACCTCGCGAGATAAGGACGTTTCTAATTTGAGTCCGCATAGGACTCTACAGTTGGGCAGCGCGGAGGCAGTGACCTATGCGAAATGTGCTGAGCGAAATGGACACGCGTCACGCAGATGGTTGGTTCACGCGGGTGAAGCAATGTCCTTGTGGTATTTTGTTTCAGAGTCCGAATTGGACTATGATTATCTTTCTTCTAGTAAAAGGAGAGCTACTATATAAAGGGGCTCGAAGGCTTACATAAGCTCTCTCTCAAAAAAAGAACAACAACTCAATACAAACAAACAAACTTTCAACCCAGTTGATACATTCGAGCCTCTCGAAACCCTAGTTCTAAGCGCACATTGTCTTAGTTCTCAGAGCCCTTTCGGACTCATCTCTGATCACTCTTGATCCCTCTTTAGTTGCTCTGCTCGCGATACACCGTGAGTATCGATTCGCTCAGTGCTCGTAATTCCTCGTCCGCGAGGTGGCACCGGAATCCCTCCGCTTGATTAAGAAGTCAAGACCCGACGCACTCTCTTTCCTTGTCCGCGAGGTGGCACGCCCGCATCTTTATTACTTTTGGTAGCTAATTACCTCGCTATCCATTACTGAGGATCGTGGCCAAAACAGTTTCTAATGCCACCCTAATTTCGATCAAAATGAGGAGCAACTATGTCATCTTAGGATCCACATGTCTGTTGCGTCACATTTTTAAACATGTTGTCACATAAATCTAACAGAACTGCGTCAGTTATCGCAAAAATGAAGTTCATGAAGAACAATTGTGTGGATGAGAGTCATAGATCAAGGAATCTATTCGACCTGGTGAACTTGCATTGTATTGTTTAACTGAAATAAAGTTAAACTCTAATTTCCTGAAAACGAGTTATATTACAAGTAGTATAAGATTATGCTTAATTAGTCTTAGATAAAGACATGTATACTCCCGCGTATGAGAGTAAACATATATAAACCATACTAGGGATTACTAGCACTGTCAATTTACTAGCTAGGAGAGTAAATAATTAGTTCATACAGTAAAACAAGTCGAATTACATTAGCAGCTGTGCAATTGGGTCTTCTGCACACAAAATTTGGGGTGCCACTTTCACCCACAATTGGATTATGGTCAGTTCTTCACCGAAATTAAAAACAACAAAAGAAAGAAATATTAATTGTTGCAGAATTAAATGGATTCCGGCTCCTCAGAGTAAGCACTGAAAATCATGTTACTTAGAAAGCATAAAAAAAATTGAAAATGAGGGATGGTAAATTCTCCTAAACCATAGTAAGTTCCCCAATCCATCTCTCGATGACCGTCTTCACTCATTCCACATTGTGAAAACACCGGGATTTGATCCCTGAACTGAGCCACCGGACCAGCTGCCATACCCTCCAGACGGCATGTCGTAATCAACCTTAACAAGGGCTAGTTCTTCTGCCGATCCAACCCCATTTGTTGTCGTCGAATTCGAAGCCATCCCGAGTCCATTAGGCCCTAAGTACCCCCCAGCACTACTGTCCATGACAGTGGTGGAGGCAGTCCCCATGTCCATCAGGCCTTGAAGCAAAGCTGGGTGAGTACTCTGCAAGTAGGTGTTGTAATAAGGATGAGGGCTTTGGCTTTGCTGGTGAATGTTATAAGAATTACTAGATTGCTGTTGCAACTGAAGCTGGGTTTGGATGTAGTTTTGGTACGATGAAGGGTCATGGTGGGTGTACTGAGACATGTCATGGTTTTGTAGAGAGAGTAGAGTCTGATCATAAGCTGATTGTGGCTGCTGCTGCTGCATCAAAGAGTAGGCCTGTAAGTTGCGAGCAGCTGAGCTCGCTGATGAGCTGGCTCCAGCTGCATATTGGAAGGTGGAGCCTAGAGCTAACATTTCTTCACGTTTTCTAGATGTTTCCAAGGCTTGAGCCTCTTTCAGCCTCTTTGCAGCGCCGCCACCGATGGGGAGAGTGTTACTCTCGAGAATGCTCTTCACGTCGTATCGACTCATGTCAAAGTTGGTGACGGCGTTCAGGCCTCGGAACTTTATCGCTGCTATGTCATAAGCCTCAGCTGCCTCTTCCTCAGTACCTAGTACATACAAAACACATGAAATGAATCCCCTACATGAATAATGCTAAATGTCTACAGTACTGTACATGTATAAATTATAATCACTTACATTCAAGAGAAATTTGGAGACATTAATATCGCAATTCATTGAATTTATTTACTAAAAATGTGTCATAATAATCTCAGTTTTCCTTTTGGATTGAATTTGGATTAGTAAACTTATTTTTCTGTACAAGGTGTCATTGACCAAGTTTAATGTGCTATATTAAGTGCTTAAGATCGATGTGCATGCATTGCATTATGTGATGTTTAATCAATGTTTAATCAGTACTTACTGAAAGTTCCCAGGTAAAGGTCTTTGTTTCCAGCGACTCTGCCTATCCGTGCCTGCCATCGGCCGTGTTGATGATGCCTGGAGAACAAAGATGTTGATCTTACATTGAGACAGAAATAAATACGAAATAGACAGACAAGCAGACAGAAAAAGCCTAATTTATGCTTACCTTGTAACTCCGCGATACATGGATGCTCCTCTAGAAAAGCCACTACTTTTCCTGGAAATTTGACACATAAAGTAAAGAGAAGAGTTAAAAACAGTGCGAGCTGATGACAATGCTGTTTACTTGATGGATCTATCTGATCTCTTGCATACCTTCTAATGGAGGCCACAAATTCCTGTCTTGTACAGTTCTTCATCTCCTCCACCTCCTTCTCATAGTTACTAATCTGCAACAAGTAAAAGACTAGATCAAACTCCATAATTTTCAATCTATTTGGTTATATTTGTTCGCATTTGCATTTTGTTCATTGGTTTGAAACATGAACTCACTGGAAAATTCGTAGTGGTGGATGTTCCCCAGTACTTTAGTGCAGCCAAGTCATAAGCCCTAGCAGCTTTCTCTTCCTTGTCATACCCACCTTTATAAAACAAAAGATTGAAAATACCAGATCGAAAGGGGAAGAAGAATTGCTTTAGAACGATTGGTACTAAAATACTCATAGTATGAAAAAGAAACTGTAACTGGCTAGAAAATGTACTGAATGGTACTCAATACTCACCCAAGTAGACTGCAAGAGACCAGGTACGGAATGAAGACGAGGACATTCGAATGATGGTGAAACAAATAAATGGTCAGTGACATTCAGATGGTATTAACCATAGTGTGGATAGGTATAAAATAGAAACCCTAGCTCGTAAGAGAGGCATACCTTGCCGTCCCTTCCTTGATTGGCCCTCCCTTCTACAACTATTATCCCATAGATGAGCTTCATATCTTCCTGTCCATCTATGCCTGCAATGTTTGAACCAGTGCCAGAAACACAAGTAGAAGATCCGAATTCTCAGTAAATGAAAAATAAAGGTGAGACTTGGACATTAAGTATGAAACTAACCAATCAAAAGATCGATCAAAACAAATGAAACTAGCTAGCTAGTACTAGTGAACACTAGCTCACCTTGTTACACCACGATAAATAGAGGTCCTTTGTCCGAATGTGTCCAGAGCCCTTCTTGGGGGAGCTTCAACAGTAGCAGTACTAGTATTATCGGCACTGGTTTCACATGTCGAAGAACCTTTGCCACTGCCCATGGAAAGAGTCAAAGATTGCAGGCTGTTGGAGTTTTCCTGGAAATCGTAGTTGCTGGATGTACCAACTACCGCGTTTTGCACTGGAACTACAGCATTATTAATGTTTGGGAAAATATAATCGGTGACAGATTCATTAGCATTAATGTCATTGTATGCCACAAGATCTTGCTGATTCTCAGATTTGCCCACACCGAGAAAATCAGCTACCTTCGGAACCTCACTGCTCCCTTGGGTATTCATCATATTCCAGTCTGCAGATTAACAAAGTATATGCGGATCATGAGTCACCGACCAAACTAGATACGAAAAATTATTGCATACAACTGATGTATGTATATGAATATGTGATTATACTCTTTCAATAACCTGGTCAAGTGTATATGACCAATTTAAGGCAAGAGAGTTGAGTTGTTTACAGCAGTACGTTCTAAATACAAGAGCAAATGAAGAAGAAGAGATGATAATCAAAAAAGAGAATGAATAACTACTTACCTTGGTTTTGGAAAGGATTCTCCATACTATCACTGACTAACCCTAGCGAGAATTGATGAGAGTGAGAAGGGTGAAGTTGTGATGGCAAAGAAGAATTAGTAGGAGAAAGAGGAAACGAAAGCCAGTTGTTTGAATTCATGGAGCCCATTTTCTTCAATGCTATAATCTTCTCCGAAGAACCAAAGCCCTCCTGCTCAAATACAGAATCTAGAAGTTAGTACTCATGGGAAAACAAAAGCACAGCTCACAAGGGAAGAGGAGTAGCAGTAACAGATAGGTACTTACCCAGGTGAGTATCAAGCTAGGGTTTGAAACAGTGAGAGCCAACTCTATCTCTTCTGTCTTTTCTCTCTAGAATTTCATTTCTGCTGAGAAGAGAATGTTAGAGTTTGGGAACATGTATCAGAGAAAAGAGAGGAAGGCCAGGAGGAAGAGAGGCAGCTGGAAAGAGAAAATCTAGAGAAAGATACAGGTTACTTATATATAAATCTGAGTAGTAATAGGGTTTAGTATAAAAGCAGCTAGCAATCTCAGCAAGTAGTAGTACTAGTAGTCTTTAGTCCAAACCTATATATATGTGTGTGTCAAACAAAGGCAGCAAACAAATAAACTAATGAGCTAGCTGTTGTATGTCACCCCTTTTGCAGTGGTCATTTAACATTTTAGGATGGTCTGACTCTGACCCTCTTTCACCACATTCCAACACTTCTGAATCAAGTATATATTACCACAACAAATTAACAATTAGAAAATTATAAGGACACGAGTGTCATACTAAACTATAAGATGAGCTGCTGCTCTCAGTCTTTGTATAGATTGAGACAAACCCACAATTCCAACTGGGAAAAGTCCAAGCTACCCAACCCTCTCTCTCTCTCTCTCTCTCTCTCTCTCTCTCTCTCTCTCTCTCTCTCTCTCTCTCTCTCTCTCTCTCTCTCTCTCTCTCTCTCTCTCTCTAAGACTCGTCTCTCTCTACCCACTAGGGTTTATTGGAACTCTCTCCACCTCGATGAGTGCAGCAAATGACTCCCGAAAGCCCAGCATTCCCACACTCTGCAAATCATCTCCCACTCTCAAAATCGACACTTCACGTAAAGCTAATCTATGCCAACCGACCTCTCTCCCTCTCTCTCTCATCCCTCTTCTCTCTCATATATATCTATATGAGCTAGGAACTGAGATTTGATTCAGATACTGATGAAGAGCAGACGATCACACCCATTAGATCAGTGAAGATATCTCCCTCCCTCCCAAAAAATGGTTGCTCAATAATCGCAATCACCAGAAAAGAAAAGAAAAAACCTCAATAAAATTGTGGATCCCCGAGTCTCTGTGCATGTGTTAAAGATGTGAGCGTACGGACATGCAATATTCAAGTGAAAAAATCCGGCATATTAAATATTTAAAGGACTGGAGATTGCAAAGAAAGAGTGAGGATTACTCGACTGTTCAAAAATACTTATATTTTTAACACCAAGTTATATAAAACACTTCTGCCAGTGCCCAGATGAACTGAAAATAAAATAATTGGCGGATTCAAAAGAGAAATTAAGAAAGATTGAAGGATTTAGTTTAGGGTTTCCCCAAAGAATTCTGTTGACCACCAGATTGGTTTGCGTACCCGTCAAAGGGTGGAAACAGATTACAATAATTTAATTAGATAAAATAATGTTCTGCTAATGTCTGGCCTGTGTTCTGAGTTAGAAGCTTGTATTGTGCCATCCAGTTAGGCTATCCCAGGCTCAAAAAAACTATTCAAGATATTTCTGATTTGAATATAATTAACCACGTACGTAATTATTAATTAATTAGCTTCCACTATGATCTTTCGTAGCTGCACATTAGTTCTGTCTGTCAATCACAACTGGCCAAAACATTCTGGTATGCGATACATATATCAGAGCTAGCTAGCATATCTTTTGCGATTGTTATGATTCTAGCTTGAATGCAAATGCCAAGTCCAAACTTAATTACCACGCGGTGGTGTTTTTCATATAAGCAAGTCTTTGTAATATTTACGCATGAATAATTCTCGAAATCAAACTCAGATGAAAGCTATGCTACGAGTTTAATTACTAAATGAGAACTTGACATCGATCCAAATGCATAAGTAGTGGTTACCGTATAGAATTTTGATGTTTGCTAATTGTTATAGCAACTGTCATATTTTAAGACATGATTATCATCTATCAGACTATCACAACAGTATATGGGTCACCTGGCGACGTTGTTTGGTAATTGTCACTGATACACATAAGAACTAGCTGGCTAGCTAGTTAGTTAGCAGATATTTCTCGTTATTTACAATTGAAATGATTTGCTAGAAGTAAAACTTAATTAGTAGTAAAACAACTTTGAGGACTAATATTACTAGTTTGAGGACTCAATTTACAAAGTTGGATGCATCACATCATTCACATACGTTAACACATTGTAGAATTTTCTGTAAAACTTAGTATTATATATAGGATTTTACTTCTGAATTCGATCTTCATTATAATTTAGCAGTGTTATTGCTTAATCCAGATAAGATCCATGTTTATAGTTGATTTAATAAACTTTAATTAAATACCTCTACGACTAATAGAATCAGCATCGTCAACAACTTTCCAAAAGAAAACTAAGAGACAAGGCATTTGCTTCTTTTGTAAACAAGAAAAATTAATAATAATCCTGATTATATTTTAATGTTTCAGATTGAAGTAAAAGGGAAGCACCTGATGATCATTTCATATGCAATTAGGTAGTATGCATGCATATAAACATATATCCTATATAAGGATACGTGAATGTGAATTTAGCACCTCATCCGAAGGCATTTGTTTAGAGAGACATAATTAACAAATATATTTTATCACTTCAACCAGAGAGAGATTTAGAGAGAGAGAGAGAGAGAGAGAGAGAGTGGAGCAAATCTGACGCCAAGAATTTATACCTTTTTCCAAACTTTGGATTATTCAGATTTTAATATATGACTGCAGACCGTGGGTTAATTTTCTAATCTGCTGAAGAAAATTGGTCTTCTTTTTCCAGCTGATCGATCAAACTGTTCAGAGAGTTTTCAGAGTTCAGACTAGAGCTACTCCTTTCCTGGTATACCAAAAGTGAGAATCTTTCACTTAGCTCCGAAATTATATATAAAATTAAAGTAGCAGCAAAAGAAGAAGAAAGGGTTACCAAATTGTTAATTAGTATAAAAACAAAACAAAAATTAAGAAAATCACCTGCCATTGTTGATGACACAGTTCCCGCCATATTCTTGTACATAAAAATATAAGGCTATTTGACTGAAGTGCACCACAATAAGGGGGCACCAACCCACGTCTATCGCTTTCTTCAATCTCTCTTTCACCTTATAAAAAAGGAAAAGATCCAAAATATGACAAAACCCTATAACCAAAACCTGCAAAACCCAACTCTAATTAGCCCTAGCCAACGTTGTTCATAACAGAAAGGTTGAGGAAGAACAAAGAACTTACTGCACCAGACTATAACTTCAAGAATTTTACAGGACGACACTGCTGTATCCCCCTCCCTCGATCCCTCTCTCTTTGTTTGGATCTCTTGCTATTTGATTTGATCTTCTTGAGAAATGTGGAGAGGATGAGAGAGAGAGAGAGAGAGAGAGTGTGTGTGTGTCTGGTGTGGAGAAAACTCGATCAGTCTCTTCACGGCGTTTTAAGTTGAGCGGCCTAATAGAAAGGAACCAGCGTGCCACGCGGCGTCTGTGTTTGTAGGTTGTTTAGGGTTTCAACTTCGAAAGTTGGAGCCAGGCTGCTTGCTAGGAGAGCCAATTATACCGTTTGCATGCTCTGCACAAAGAAACACAAAAAACAACAGAAAGGAACTTTGACCACACTCAACAGAGTATGACTCTACCCCTTTAATCTCTCTCGTTTCTTTTGTTTAAGTACTAAACTACCCTCCTTGATTTGATTAGGATGCAAGATTTTTAAGATTTGAATCCATTGTTTTTCCAGCCAAAATTCAATGTCATTTATTTTTCACTCTGAAGAAAGCTAAGGGAAGTAGTTGAAGTTAGAAACGAGAGGTTTTCCCATAAATGTGATGATTTCTTTTTCAAATTTCGTTAAATGGTTAGTTATACAGGTTCATGAACGTTATACGATGCATTTATCCTGATTGTTATCTTCAATGACTCTCAATTCATTTCGAAACACAACATCTTATAGTTCTCAGCTGGAATCAGGTTTGGGATCCAAATTATTGTTGTTAGACTGTTGTGGGATCTGGGAGGAGGGACTGGTTCAACTTTTTGTATTCAGTCATAACCTGGAGAGCCACAAGCGTATACTACAGATTCCGATCTATCGCTTGTTGTATGTGAAAGTCTCAAGATGATGACTCTTATATAGATTCCACTATGATATCCGAGCTAACAAAGTTATCATTAGAATTGTAGAGTTTGATGCATTTATCCGAGTTAATTTGAATCGCTAACGTTCTCTGAACAAAATTAGGTAAGGTTGATTAATGACCTCTAGACTTTGAGTTTAAGCATGGTGTGTGGCAAAAAAATGCTTGGGAAAAGTAGTTTCAAACTGTCAAACCATGAATTGGCCTAATTGAGTCCAAACGAATTAGATTAAGCAACCGTTGCAAGTGGCAGAGTGGTTCTTGTCTAGTTATAGGTGTGCTCTTGACCTAAGTTCGAACCTGAAGCTGTAAATTGTGCTGCAATGCATAGCGGTGCATTTCACATGTGCCGATATATTAACTTTTAGGCCTATAAATCTTTGAGGGACCCTAACACAGTAAAAAATACTGAGAATAATCTATCGCAGATTATGCAATTATGAATACTCAAACATTGTTCATAAAGGGCGTCAAACTTTGTTTCCTTGATTAAAACCCATACCCCGCAGATTATGCAATTATGAATTGTCATAGATATATTTTGTGCGACACATAAAATAGCGGCTGTCAATTATAACATACTACGATAGATGAGTCCAATTGATTTGGTTCTATTCCCATGTTTTAAGAAAAATTTGTGACTCTACAAAAGAAGCAGGTGCATGCATTACAATATTAAAACATCTAGGTTCATAGGGCAATATAGAAGAGTGGCGATATGAATGAACATTGAAAAACCCCAAATGGGATCCATCAATCCATTCTTTGGATTAATCTTGGACATGGCAGTGATCGATGATGAAATCCATGCTCGATTTTGTGAAAAATGGTAAAGACAATAGAGAGGGAGTTGTGGGTTGTGCAAGGCTGGGGGGACTTGGTCGTGAAGAAAGCTAGACACGCAAATGAGGTCATTTTGGGGATAAAGGCTCACGAGAATCCATGGACAGAAAAATGTGAGTTTCCAGAAAATCTTGGGGAGGAAACGCCGGGAAAGTGCTCGTGTCGCCTCGAAATGGAGCACTTGAGAAGAGGCAAGGTATATATTTTGGGAGGCCTTCGTTTTCATGTTAGCAGCCCTACTTAGTATGCTAGGACATAGAGTAGAGTACGTTAGGGTTGTTTGACAACAACTACTAGAAAAACATTACATGATGAATTATAAAGGAGCACATAGGACGCTGAGATGAGAAATCCTATGTCATTGTCAAATTGATGTTCGGATGAATTCGAAAACTCTAGTTTTGGAGTGTCAAATTCTACGCACCAAGGTACACTTGCACGGTTGCACAACATCAATATGCAAGTCACGGCGATTAGAGCTGCGAAGATAGAAGGAAAACTCTCTAAACTTGTTCCTATGTTTTTCATTTCAATTATGCTCTAGGGATTCACATGCAATAGAAAATTTTATTTAAAATTCAAACATGACTGGTCTTAGTATGACTGAAAACTTAATCTCATGCAGCAACGCAGCAACTTGGACACGAAGATCGACTAGCAAAGGCCGGGTTGCATATAACAGTGGTCTATGTAACTATGCCAATTTAGATATAGAAATCCAGAAGACATTGTATTGAAATGACGATTACGAGCTAGTTTGGTAATAATGTCAGCACCGTTTATGCTTTCATGTTTCAAAACTATTGTATTGATGACATTCTTATTCAGATGAAATCAGTGAATGAATAAACCCTCAAATGCCTTGGTTATTAAACCAATCCCCAGCAATGAACGTATAGCAATGCCAACTTCAAAGCCTTGCATATTACTTCTGGAAGACCCAAACAAACAGTTTGATGCACTTGTGAACTATTGATGTACGTCAAATGGCATGGCCACGATAGTGAGTTTTACAGATCACAATCAAGTGTATAGGTCTAGGCCATGGACCTTAACAATACATACGCAACTTGATCACAGCAAATATTGGTGCATTGCATGCTTATACTAATAAACTAGTTAATTTACTTGTCTATTCTCTTTGTTACATATAAAACAGCTTATTGATCAAAGCCAGTTGCAAACTCTCGACAAGCCCTCGTAAGTTATGGGGGAGCTTCTCAATATCGATATCAAGTAAAAAGATAAAAAGATTAACACATATCTGATTGAGCTAATGAGATCTCAATATGGCATGTGCATGGCATTGTCTTGTTTTATGCAAAGCTAGTAAAGCATATTATAAACCTTATATATCTAAAATAAAGGAACAAGTAATGTTGTTATGCAATTTGTTTGAGGATAAATAATTAGGGATCCTAGATTGGAGGGGGTAAAAGATATCTTCTCAAATTTGACTATCTCATCGATTCATTCAACTAGACTCATATAGCTCTGTCTGTTATTTTATAAAGGAGTGACCGTAATCATCAAAACCCAACTAAGAACATGCATGAAACTTCTATTTCAGATCATACACGAATTCAAAAGGTATGAAAATATGAACATATTGAAGATTTGAAGGTATGGGGGATGATTTGTATTGATTTTATGGGCCAATAGCCCAATACGATAGTATGTAAATAGGGATGGCCCATGGCCTAATACCATGGTTTTTATTTTCCAAGTGCTAGCTAGTTAGTTATAACTGCGCTAAAAATACGTACAACACAACATTTGCCTAATTTAGTGGTTAATAATAAGTGACATGAGTGTCTATTACTTATGATCGCATGTGATATAGTAATGAACTGACAAAACTTAAACGGTAATACTCAAATTGAGAACTTCCAACCCATATTTGTATCAAATTTAATTCAAGCCACAATTCACGAAATAACTATATCAATTATCTTATGTGTATTAGCTGTGTTTACGGTTAATTTTTCGTTGTATCGAGCACTTAACTTTAGCAATTAACAATATGATAAGTATTATATATACACACACACACATGCAACCATTCGAAACACCAATATTTTGCCCTATTTTGAATGAGATTGATCTTTTTCTCCGACTCTAGCTATATTGGTCTCACTTGAGTTTTAGACAAAGAAAATAAGGAAACAAACCAAACCCTTATTTTCTTTGTCTAAAACCCTAGGCCAAAGTTGCCAAAGAAGAGAGAAACACCCAACCAAAGCCCTACATTGACAAGTAAAGTCTAGGTTAATCAGTATTTTATTCAGTAGCCTGTATCTCATTTCACGTACTAGTCTAGCTTGATTTATGAATGTAATGACCTATATTTTCAATGTTCTAAGTAAAATAATCTTGATGCTGATTAAAAGCAGAGAACTCAACTCAAAATAAATTCAACTTAAGAAATTTGCTGTTGTTTTTCAAATGTACTTGTCATTTGCATGTCATACTCAAAACACCTTAGATTATATGAGCAAAATGACACAAATTCATATACTCATACCTAAGCAATACATTCATTTGCTGTATTTTCAGACAATGAAGTTGACCGGATCGAGTCCAGGAAACCGTGGTGTTTTTGTTCTGAGTATTCTGACATCTCACACCAAGGAAAATTGAAAATCCACAGATTTATCATCTTACAGGAAACTACTTGTAGAGGAAGTTTCCAAACCTATATAATAAGTGAGGCGATGTTAACGTTAACACAGCATATAGTGATCGATATATCCTGCTTCATATTTTGCATTAGATTCATAGAGCTCGAGTTCTCCAAGATGACGGTAATTAAGCCCTTCCAAATACTTATCTCAATTTCATTTTGTGGAACTCACAGTTCATCTTCTCTCTTTCGTTTTTGAAAATGAAATACAAATTTCAATTTGGTTTTCCGATCTGGAAGTTGGATTGTGATTGTTGTTAATTTCTACAATTGTGCAGCAAAAGATACTTGTGAAGTTGCACGTTCATTGCGACAGATGCAGAACCAAGGCTTTCAAGATTGCAGCCACTGCACCTGACTACACTTCAGACAATTGCCCATGAAGAAGCAAGGGATTGGACCAGCACGCTTTAAACAGCATTGAAGCTCTACTGGAATATGCCCTTATCGGCTAGAACAAGTCTTCTTCCTGAATAACAGCAATCACATGAGTATATATTCAAATCACACTGGTAAAGTTAATCGGACCAATCACTTGTGAGATGTTACAACTGCACCTCTAGGTTGAACGTTGTATAATACAAGAGCACGTCAGATATGTAAAGTTTGCCTGAATATAAGTTTCAGATTACCTAGTTCAATATTATGCTGAAATCGGATGATCTGGTTTTGCATCTGCTTCTCTCATTTTTGCAAGAAGCTTTAACCCACGGGATATGTTCTTCTGCAGAGTATTGCACGAAAAAGCAAAGAAAAAAGGAAGACACAAGTCACACAACAGCAATTTCATGGAAACAGATCATGTTAAATATAATAACTGAATCACGTTTTGGTTTCATAGTCAGGAGTATAACAAGTCTGATTTAAAAATTTTAACAAGCTTTGAATCCAACACTTGCTTCAGTCTTTTTTTGTGGTGAAACAGTAAATACACCCATCTAGTTCTACTGTTCTAGAATTTAAAATAGCAAGAGTTTTCATAAACTAGGAGAAAAAGAATATAAAAAGCAAGTGAACCATAGAAACAAGCACAGAATAGATCTCGCAAGACCAAGAACTAGTTACCTCAGCCACTATAGCATCGTACATTGCAGCTGCAGTTGTGGGCATCAAATTCATTTCATCCAAACCATAGGCATTCTCATACTGCAGTCAAAACAAAATATGACAAGTTAAACTTCCTCATTACAAGAATGTCATGACATATATTCAAGGTTCTAAAATCCTCGCCTAGAACCAACCAGCCCCCCTCCTACACACTAGTTGGCGCTGCACCGTTTCGATTATGGCTTAGTCCTGAGAGCTAGGCGGTAGCCCTCCTTGTCTGCCGACTAGTCCGCTTTATCGGCTGACTAGTCTGCCCGGGCGGTTGGCCGATTAGGCGACATGATTTTATCAATGTTTTAAAAGGCACCTCCTTGCCCCGCTCAGGCTATAGGCGGAGCAAAGCCGCCTGGATTTCCTCAGTCGTTTCAGTTAGGCGGACTGTCACCCAGGGACCGCCTAAGCAGTCAATGTGAAGTTGGTGCGTCCAAAAATTCTTTGATTTCTTCCGTAAGCAGATGCATAAGCATCTGCTTCTCACCTTCCATGAATAGCCGGCACATTGAGGAATATCGAGGTGGCCTTGGACTAGGTGGAGGTGTGCAGAAAGAAAGAAAAAAAAAAAAAAAAAAACCTAAAACGCAAACCAAATCAATACTTCGTTTCCCAAACGCACTCTCGTCGTTTTGCCTCTTGCCCTCTCCCAAACTCAGACTCGCCGTTCTCATCCAGTCAACGACCTCACCGTTCTCAGCCAGTCTGAGATGAACATCTTTCTGATTCTGGTTATCTGATATGAATCTACTTCCCTGTTAATATTTACTTGTTCTTAACTTGAATTCGAATTATTCAATCAATAATCATTCTGTTTTATTCTTTTTCAGTTTTTCTATACATAGACAAGTAGTTCTTTCTTTATGTGATTAATCGATTATACATAGAAAAAAATTGAAAAATTTAGCAAGGAACTAAGGACAGAAGTTCTGTTATATATAGAAAAAGACTAGTTAATCACTTAATCATGAACTCTGACCGTATGAGCCCGTTATAGTCTCAAGAAGTGTAGGATATGTATTTCGGAAAAGGTTACTGATGTATCAGTATCACTCAAAGACGGCCTGCTCCACGTCCGCGCCGTGATTCATACGCATTTTGTAACTCTTTGTTTGAAGGTTTTTGCACTAGCTAAAGTGCTTCATCTTGTTGATGGAGATAAGAAGCCCTCCATGTGTTTTGCATATGGAGAGTTACATAGAGCAAAAGAGGAGATTAAAGAGGCATTCAAGAATCAAGAACTTCACTTTCGAATTTTGGATATAATTGATGTGAAATGTCATGATCGATTAGATGGTCCACTTCATTTGTAGGCCCCTACCTATTGAACCCTTATTATACCTATAATGATCCGAGCATAGAGAATGATAATGTTGTGATGAATGGGTTTTTCACTTGTGTGGAATCGTTCTTTCCCGATGACTATGCAAGCCAAAATGAGGTGACAAATAAGGAGCTATTGAAGTACATGAAGAAAGAGGATGGTTTTGAAAGAGCATTGGCAATGATGAGCTGCAAAACAAATGATGATACTTATGACCCGGGTAAGAACTAAGAAATAAAATTTTACCATGTGATCTTATTACTTATTAAAACTTCAGTATATTAATTGTGTGTTTCTTTTTTGCTTTTGTGTTTGCTAATTGTTAATTTGTTATTGTTTTTGGTTAATTATCTTTAGTTGGATAGTGGTCTCTATAGAAATGGTGTGACTAAATTGTAAAAAAAATGGCTAAAAGAATTCTTTCCTTGACTACAAGTTTGTTCGGTTGTGAGAGAAATTGGAGCACCTATGAAGGAGTTTGTTCTTATGAAGTGTACTAATTTATTTAAATAGATATCTAACTATTACTTTGATAAACATTTTATCCTTATTTTAAAACCTTGCATATATTTGGCTGAAGGCAACAAGGAAGAGAGACTTACATACTTCACTTTCACACAAAGATCTATCATACTCCGGAAAGTTTCGCTATGTGCCTTCAAATTGCCTCGGTTAATCGCTGAATAGATTCGGTGAACCTGAAAATAAAGTGGCAAAAGACACATAACAACAATGAAACACAAGACATTCTCACTATTATAATTTTAGAAGTCATCTCAAAGTAGTCTTCCAACATACAGCAACTTTTAAACATCATATGTCACATGGTCCAAATCATAAAATGAGGCTCACAACATTAAAACTCTTAAGGTCTTGCCCTGTTTTACTTCAAAGTTCTAGATGCAGGAAATGTTATCATGGGGTCTACCATCTTAACCTCCACTAACAACAGTGTAGTCTTGCAAATTTCAATTAAACACTGAATTCATTTGCAAGCTGACTGTGTTAAAACACCACCACAGTTCATCAGTAACATTTATCCCAGCATGCCTCGTCAAATTAACCTCCAATGGAGTAGAAGAGCTCTATATATGATGATCAAAAACAAATTTGGAGTTTGAGAGAACAATCAACAACTTTATCGTGGACTAGCAAATAAGTACGCCAAAACCTTCAGGGTTGAACAGAAAAAAAGAGTTTACAGTCTAGTGAAACTTCGAAGTTTGAACACGAGTAATAAGGAACTCTGTATTTAATGAAACCTGCAGCTGTTTTGCTCTATATTGGAGATGGATACCGAGTTGGGATTAAACGTAATAAGGTTGTTCCATGTCTACCACATGTTCAGACGAACACACCAATTAAATTTATCGACATTATTTCTCTGTTCCCACCACACCATGACCCATGTACCAAATTATGTATAATTAGCTATTATTATGATGTAATAGTATATACTAACAAGTTGGATCTATTATGGCAGATAATGAAGGGTGAGACTAGCAGCTCGACCCAAGTACTAAAACATCAGCTTTTATCTAAACTTTAAGATTTTATCGTGTTTGCTAATTTAAAGAAACACAGTTATTTTGAAAATTACATGTCACTGGCAGCAGATTTTTTTCTTTTCTAAAGAAGAGTTCACAGCTGCTTTTTTCCACAGAAGACAGTAGTTTCTTTTTAAAGTCACATCAATCCCGAACTAGCCCTTAAACTGGAACCCTGAAGTATACATACCAGCAAAAAAGACTTCTCAGTTCTCACCATATTCTTTTAAACTCAAAACTTTAAAAACGGCCACAGTAGACATAGGTTCTGGGTTATTTTTTTGTCGACAACTTATATGAGACATGGGACAACGAAGCTGAAGGTTTGGAGATGATAATCCATTATGGTAAGAATTCCTTTTCTGTTTATGAATAAAGCAAGGGTCTTGGTTTTGTCCGTGAGCCTTATAACTATTAAGGCAAATATCTAAGAGTCCTTTAACTATAAAAGTTTTAAGTTTCTGGTGCCCACAAAATTCATACTACTTTTTATAAATGGCAAAAGTCATACTATATACATGGACAGTATATATATGTAGAATCTGCTACTCACCGGACGAAAGTCACAATTCTCAGTACTAGCTTGTAAAATGGAGCGTAATGTCTCCAATGAAAATGTCAAACCCAGTTCAATCATCTCATCCACCAGATCAAGAGCCACATGCACCTAGGTTACGATGAACGAGGACAGATAAAAAAAGGAAGGGGAAACATGTTAAAGCAGTCTTCAAACCAGGAAATGGGTTTGAAAATAGACAGGGTACTCGATTTCTTTAAGTCTGCCAGAAAGCAAAAAGACTCTTATAATTTACAGTTCTATTTAGTCAAAAAATAAATTTTTACCTTAAGTGAATCGCAACAGTAGATGATAAGCTTATCATATGACACAGAAGAAGGTGTCACCTCAAGTTTTCTGTGCATGTTTTTAAATTTTGAAATAACATCCTCAACCTGAAACACCCAGGATTAGTATAAACCCAACACTTCTGAGATACATCATACACAAAAAAAAAAAAAAAAAAAAAAAAACCATTTCTGAATTAACATAAACAGAATCAAGGCATTTACTAACTTAATTTTTAATTACAGACTTACTATTGAAAGTATCTCATGCAGATATCAACAAAACATAGAAACTTATATCATATAATTACAACCAAGAATATGTATCATTCCAAAATAAGATATGGTCTTTGAATAGTTAGAAAACGATATTTTCCTGAAACCAGAGGCTAGATCTTCAAGATCCAAGATATATAGATTCAGAAAAAGAGAACATTTGTCATTGTGACATTTTCTAATTTTTCAATCGAGAAGAAATGAACTTAACCAAGACAAACTCAGAGAAAATACATGTTGACAATAAGACCACACATGAAAAAAGAACCAATCAGCAAGTCAACAACAATTCTGTGGGTTCACCTTTTCCTCCACTAATGCACAAAGTCTCCTATACAATATAGATACACATGAAGTTAGAATTGTGTGACTCAATTTTGGCACACAAAACATCTATTTTCACACATGTTTAGTTTTAGTTTTCTCTCTCTGTCAATTCTCTAAGGAATGGAAAGCTGGAAAAAGCCAGTCCTCAGTCACATCCCCTTTTCCTACCAAATGCCCATAAAACTGAATTCTTGACCCTTAAAACCGCAGGGAGAGTTCAAATTTTAAATACAAAAACTTGGAAAGATCCCAACTAGACATTCAGTCCTTTTATTAGCATCTCTCTGCTGCACAAATTTCCCCAAATGATTTTCCCGCATTCATGGTGTATGCCTCATTCATGGCAGATGCCTCGTTCAAGAGGTGCATACCTATTTTCTAAAAGGATATGCACATTAATATACTACGTGTACATCTCGTGGGTAAAGTTTTCCACAAGCGGCAAGGCCAACACAGTGATGTTTGGCCATGGCTTTATCATCCTTATAGCAATAAAAAGGTACTGATAATAATATTAATACTAATAACAGTTCTGTTGTGATATCGGCCAATTATGTATGTCAAGGAACCCCAAAAGAACACAGCAAACCAAGAGAAACAACCACAAAGATAAGACACAAAGAACACAAATATAAGGTGGTTCAGCAAAACTTTTGCCTACGTCCACCGGCAGAAAACACTCTCCACTATATTAATAATGGGTACACCAGAAAGTATAAGAAAACAAGGACTCTCTCTTCTCTTCCTATCTCTCTCCTCTCCGCCCTCTCTCACCCTCTAACTGAGAATGGAACACACTTTGGTCTTTGTCTCTGCGATACAAAACCTAGAGCTGAACCCCTCCTTATATAGCCATAAGGATATCAGATCTCTTCACCAAATACGAAATCCAATCCTATTAGTGGAAGGCAATAATGCCTCCTTCCTTCTCTATAATCAACAAGATTACAGGTTACACCATCATCAATAAGGATATCCTTTCCTTATTGGAACACCATACTCTAAGACGAAACATCTTAGGAAAAACACATGGGCTGGAAACCCAACAAGTTCCTATTTACAATAGAGCAAATTGCATGAAAAACAGAAGTGCCTCCTGTAATTGTGCACTTGAGAAAGTTACCGGAAACATTCATGAGAAGGTCCTCACCGTTAAATTTGGAATGCCAAGAACATAACTATAAATCAAGATTGAAGTATTCCCTGCTTCACAGTCTGCATCAAGCAAATAACGATGTCACTATAAGCAATTTCACATAGTAAATGTCAAATACTACAGAATCAATGTACCACTAATCAAGGTCTATAAAAAATCAGTTAGGCATTGTATTTCCAATTACTGATTCTTAAAATGCAACGCAAAATATGGAGTCTACAGGTCAGAAATTTTATGGACATACCACATGCTTTATGTTCCAAAAGGACCTTCTCTGCAAAAGACTCCAATAGGAGCCTTCCAAGGCATTTAAAGGTACGTGCCACAACATCCAGTGATGAGAACTTTGAGATGTCCATACTTTCTAGTAGCTGCACAAACTCCTTCTTCCGGTCACAATCACAAAGCGCCAACAAAAATGCTTCCATCCTGCATACTGGGTTTAGAAAAGGCCAGTATGCATTTGTCAAATCCAGATTACAGATGCACTACGTATCAATAGTGGACACATTTGATATGCTAAATGCTTGACACATCACTCAAGTATTACAGTAAATTGCAACCACACCATCTTATCTGAATATTCAGTTAGAATTGATATTGGCATAACATATATATGTATTTGTATAGAGAGTTGATAACAAAATGATGGTGTCATTCACTTCTTTTAAAATGTAAAATATTTATTTTGAATTTTGAAAATCAATATCCAAGATTCCATTCTCTGTAAATAAGTGAGCAATCCGGCATTATCAAATTTGTCATGACTAAGCAAGCCAAAAAAACAAGATATATATATATTTCAGGTCTTCAGTCACCATTACATCTCAAAAAGCCACACATCCAAGAAGTTGTTTGAGAGGGAAAAAAAAGGCCAAATCACTTAGTGTGACAACAAAGAGAATGAAAATGTGTTTTTTGCAGTCGTGTCTAGGGGTGGACCTTTATGTTTTTTAAGTGTTTAGGTCTAACATAACTCCCTCTCATGTAGTCTTTTCTTTTGATATATATGAATGTTTAGGGTTTGGGGTTTAAGGAGGCTCCAAATGAATAATGTATAAACTTTAGCTTTCATTTTCCTTTCAATTACTTATTTGAACCCACTAGAGTAACTTATTTGAAGTGTTGATAGTTTACAACTTTGATATTTTTAATTTTTATGTTATTTGGTTAAGTTCGAAAAATATTATAGATAGTAGGTTTTGTAACCAAAACCGAACCGATGTTTGAATAACTGACCAGAGCGGTATCTATATATTTTTAACAGTTTCGGTTCTAGGAAATAGAAAACTGAAGCTCCGTTTCGGTTAGTGCCTAAAAACCAAACCGAATGGACCGAGTCCTCCCCTAGTTGTGTCCTTATCTTTCTTTTCTTTGTTAAGAGTATACATCTTCATTATCAAAAAAAGAAGGAAAAAAAAAAAGGCAAGGAATGTCAAAGAGAAGTGCAGTTTCTAAGAAATAATAGTTACTATGGCTGAGCGAAAAATCCATCTAGGCTAAATAAAATAAAATAATAGATAGCTTGGAAAGTGTTTGCACTTACCTTGTATAAACGTCTTGGCTTCTCCATCATAACTCACAAAGGCATCAATGATCCCTTGAATCTTTTTATCATCACCGAGTCTGATGCATAACATCATCTCATAGTATCGTAATCTTCTACCTGAAGAAGGGTTTTCATTCTTGATAACATCGCAGAAAATGCGAAAGTCATCTGTCATACGCGTGTCAATAAGATATTCAAGTAATGGACCATAAGTTTCCTCTTCAATCGGGATACCCCGTCTCTTCATTGACTTAAACATATCCAAAGCCTCTTCCATATGTCTAGCGGAACCTCTTTGATCAGTAGCAATCCTATACCCCTGTATGCATCTTTCTATCAATGCATTACATTCTTTGAGAGTACAGGGGTAATCGGATAAAATATCTGGCATGTAAGTAAAAAGCCTCTCTTTCTGGTACAATGGCCTCGCATGTGGTAAAACCGGAAGCCTTGGTAAGTCACATGTCTTGGTTCAGCATGATTTTGGCGACGACAGATTTCCTTCCGGATCGACCACGATGTAGATCTTCGTCTTCTTCCTCTTATCTGCTACTCAGTGCCCCCCTCAATTTCGATCAAGAAACAAACTCGGTGGCCGGCGGGTGCCTAAGCCTATCAAGAAATCTGTCGGCGCCATTATACGGCCTGCTACTGGTAAAAAGAATCAACAAACACCATTCCAGCTCAATTTCGGAAACTCTAAACCAGTTATATAGGGTTTCAATTCTCCATTTTGCTTACAAGTAGTGACGAAAAGAGTCAAGATTGATAAAGCTTACCGGAAGCGGAGAAGAGTTTGGCGGCGGCGGAGGAGGAGGGTTTGTATTTTATGGCGCAGCGCAAGATACTGCTCAACGTCATAGCTGATATCACAGAGCAGAGCTTTTACTAGGGTTTAAGACTCTGAAGGAGAAGAATAATTAGGAGAGAGAGGAGAAACAGAACAAAGAGAGAGAGATGTACTTAAAGTGATTCACTTGTGTTCCTTTGCGTGTCTCCTTGCTTATCTAACTCGTTAGGCCCGTTACCTTCTCAAACCTCTTCTCGGACTTTCTTCTCTAACCGTAAACTCATTCCCTCTCTCTCTCGCCTCAACAACCCAGATCTCTGAAACCCGGATTTCTGAGATTGCTTTTGTGTTTTGATATCCGATAATAGTGTACTACGGTGCAGCTTGAACCTTGGATTCTACTTGTCTAAGAGGCTCATCCTTCACCTCATTCTGCAAAATATTTGAGATCCTTCACATTTGAAGCACATTCGGAATTTCACAACAACAGAGAGCATGTTATGGCTCATTACAAGCATATACTACCTAAACAAATCAGCCTATTCTCTCTTCTTTTCCATTTTTTTCTGTTACAAAACTACATATGAACACAACCGCCAACACCACCTCCCCCATTAATCTTTGTGATCAATTGCTGTATCAACTTAAGAATTGGTTCAGCTCGCATGTCTTCAGAGAATCCAACTTAAGAATCAGTGAAGACAGCTATGGCAATCTTGATTTGTTGTCATCATGCTGCAATGTCGGTGTATAGCGTTTTGACTGTACTACTGCAATTTTGCACAAGCGACTTGGGATGTTGAAAAGGTTGTCTTCCGCACAGATTATCCTTGTTGAACCTGTTCAAGGACCACTTCAAAAGTGAATTAGTGGCCCTCAAAAGTGAATATGGCTTTCAATCAAAAAGAACAATGTGTGAATAGAGCTGATCGCAGCTAGCTGTCAATTCACCGGGGGATGTTTCACAGGGTTGGAGGAATAGAAACCATGCTCCGTGACAAATTCAGATGGAACATACTTGTCAGCAGGATCTCTATGCAAAAAATACTGAAATCCAAGGAATAGTAGTGATTAGAAAGATGCCCGATAATGAATATGTAAAACTCTGAATAGTTTTGGTACTTGGTAACATGTAAGTACGTAACAATCTACGTTTGTACGTTCAACATGGTAATACTATATAAGAAAAATCAAGTTATAGCCCGAGAAGAAATGCAGCAATTCTCTCTTCATTCTCTTCCGGATCTATGGAGCAAGTACTGTATACTAACACTCCACCAGGCTTGACCAATCTGTAATTGAACATTAAAACAATGAGGAAAAACTGAAAAGGTAAATGCATTTGACCGAATGATATACAATTATGTGTGTGTGTCCGTGATCATATCCTTATAGAAAAACTTGTGAATTGTGAGTCAAATTCCACAATAGGGGACCATGTCTTCAGTTCATTAAAGCAATTCTTACTGTTAAACTTGGCAATTTGTGATAGATGATTCAATGATCAAGGTAAAAGTGGTACAAACGAAAGGGAGAGAGAAAGGTGTTGTTATTACTGAGTAGCTGCATCAAGGAGCTGATCCTGCGAATTCTTGAGCTCTTCCATGTCCTCTAATCTCCTGTTCCAACGCAAGTCTGCCCTCTTCAAAAGTCAACAAGAAACATAGCATCAAATAGCTAAATAGAAAGTTGGTGCACAGAATGAATGTGTAATTTCTTATACAATCACCTTGGAGAAAACACCGAGTCCAGAACATGGAGCATCCAACAGAACTTTGTCACACTTCATAGTATTGTTGTCCTGGAAAAAAGATAAGGAACATAAGAAATTCATTATTTTCATGTCCCAAAGGCCAAAGTTGTATAATAACTTACAGCATAACTACGCATATCAGCATGGATAGTTGTGATGACACCATCTACTTGGTGCAACTTAGCCGTTTCTTTGAGGATTCTCAATCGCCCTTCATTTATGTCAATTGCATATACCATACCTGAAAGCCAATGATTGTAAAAGAAGACAAGAAAGTAAGATCCAACTTATCATACAAGAATAAGAATTCCAAACTTCTTCCAGAGTAGGTTAATATAGAAAGACAATAATCAAGATAATGAATTACCTTGGCCACTCAAAAGAGACACCGTGTAAAGAGTCTTTCCTCCAGGAGCAGCACAGCAATCTATAATGCTTTCACCGTGTTGAGGATCTACAATGAGATTGCATAATGCAATATAAGGAGGAGGCATATAGAAGGTCAAAACCGTGATGACTTGAAAACTAGAATATAGTCTGAGGCTCTGAGCAAAAGAGAGCACAGGACAAGCCGAATATATAAATACCCTTTATAAACATGAATACCTGGACAAATGATATTGTTTAAAGAAACCATCTAATACATAAGTAAGACATGTCTGGCAAGCAGAAATAATCGTTAATAAAAAATAGCAACTGAAACCCATTAACTTATTCAAACAAACTAGCAATTACTAAACTTATGCTTGATTAAAATAATGATAAAATTGACCTGCACTCTCATCCTGTACTGAACATAAACCTTCTTTTAGCAAACCAGCCTGAATTACAATCTGAATCAACAAAATGTAGGAAGTTAGTGATAGGACCTGTACCAGCTTCTCCAAAAAGTACAGAAATACTGATAGAAAAGCTTTAACAGAAAAGAAAAGAAAAAAAAAAAGGAAGAAGAAAAGAAATAGTAAACTCATACCTGCAACCCTTTTTTCATACGGACAAAATCATTCAAATGCAAAGAGATCTCATGTTCAAATGCAAAGAGATCTCATGTGGGACCTGAGGTTCAAGAAATTAAAGCTAACAATTAATGACCAAGTATATCTGCCTATCTGGAGATAGAGTCATGCCGGCAAAATCGTGTCTCACACACAATCAGGCATGTGTTTGAGTCCATTTAAAGAATCTCATAGTAGGAAAAGTAATGTCACAAAGAACAACTTTTAATTTCAAATCATATTCAGCATTAAAGGATTACAACTGAAAAGGAAAATCATGCACCTTCAATAAATTAAGCTTTGTCACAAGGTCAGCTCTTGAAATACCTTTCCCACTGTTTGCCCTGAAATAAGCACCAGCAAAAGGCAATCAAGAAAAAAAAACATGTCTAAAAGTATTGTAGAAAGAAAGAAAGAAAAGGATAGAGATAAAATAAAAGAAGGAAGGGGCAAAAATGTAGAAATAAAAACCTAAAGCTGAAACTAGGATCAAAATTACTCCATGTCATCAATTTAATTGTTTCTTCTTGTCCCAGATGCTTTGTCTATCGCCTTACCATCCACTAGAAAATCAATTTAAGGAGGGGAGAAGAGAACAGATTACCAATCTGACTATGCAAGGTTTAGCAACTTCAATCTTGGTATTGAATTTTAAGGAAAGCTGCAAATATTTTGCGGTACTAATTTTGATGTACAGCATCTAGGATAGAGTGATAAATAGTTCCTACTTCTTCAAATGAATAGCTGTTTACTTTCTCTAATCTAGGGCTATGACCAGTCCCAGATTATCCTATTATTCAAAAGATGTGTGAACACACAAGTACGACTATATTCTTACTACAGGATGAGAGTACAGAGTGGCAAGAGCACGTTCTTGTGTGCGATCATCACCCTCCACTTTGGGTAGAGGAAGAGAGTTACTTTCCTGCAAACCAATTTTTAAGAAGTTAGATAATATCTGATAGTAATGAACTAATGATTATAGAATATCAATTTTAAATGGCAAACCTTAAGTAAAACAAGCTTCCGGAGAATCCCATTGACCATGTTTCCAGCACCATGTCTAAGGGCAATTTTTGCAAGCCTCACATTCTGCAGTTGTTATAAGAAATATGAGGTTTAGAGAAATCACTCGATCACATACATACAAGAACAGTGATAGACACTGTCAATAAAATGGGGGAAGAGACTTGATACTGGAGACATTATGGGTCAGCTTGACAAAAAGTAAGAATAAATAAACTTTCTCAGCACCACATATGGTGGAAACTACAAAATCGGACTTCCTTAAATGTCTTAATAATCAGAGTATTCAGATAAAATTACACCCAGGGTTTTGAAAACTCTCTAGCTCCTGATAAAGGAAAAATCTAAGAAAATTAAGAGATGAACAAATAGAAAATCACCTCATCCACAACAGCATATGGTGGCATATTGAGCTTGACAATCTCGAAGAAACCAATTCGGAGAATATAGATACAATGGTAGAGAGAACCACTATTACCTACTCGGACAGACACCCTCCAACTATTACTTGAGAGTAACTGCAGTTAATTGCATTCCACTTTTAGCAGTGCTTAGCAGTGATACAATTGATAAATAGGTCCATCTATCACTGAATTGCAATGAAACAACTAGGTAATGGAAGACATTCCACCATATAAGAATAGAACATGTAGTTGTCATTTTCATATTGGTCACATTCGACCATAATAGTTGTAGTAGAGGGTAAATACCTGTAAAAGAAGTGGTTCCATCCTGCTAAATGTGCTTGCATCACGACATATTGAACTGATTAAATGATCAAGATATCGCTTCCAACGTATGGTACCCCCAACAATATCAGTGACCTATAGAATGGAAATGAAAAGGAAAAATAATTAAATCTTCAAGCAAGACTTCGGTGCTATTTTAGCTTCAAGAACTAAGACAAATCCACATTCATTTTCACCTAAAACATTTATATACAGCATAATTCAAAATCCAATCACAGGTAAAACTTGCTGTAGCAACAAACAAAACTCAAAGTACAATAAAGATAAGGAAAGAGAAGACCTGCGCCATTGGTGCTGAGCTCAAAGTCTCAAACGTAAAACTTGTCCTCCTTTTAGAACGTGCAACTGGATAGAAGTGTTTCCCAGCATAAAGAAGTCAATTTTCTAACTTCTATGAATGGAAGTAACATGTTTTCAACTTTTCATAGTGGCAATGAAGGTCCATGATTGATTTCTACACTATTTTGAGATGTTCTGTTTAATACCTTTCTGCTTACACTTTCTTATGAAAAGTTTATGTTGGTCACTTGGTTGACATCTACATGGACTATGCAAAAGAGTAGCTGCACTGACAGTAGTAGTAAAAAAGGTTTTGTTGGTTGGTAATTTTTCTATGAAGGTTATGCTGCATCATATAGGGTAAATGGTATTGATGTGCTGCTCTTAAATTGCAGTCTGTCACCCTCATATGCGGATAACTACCAAGAAAACCATGTACAGATGTTTCTTATAAAAACAGGAACAATTTTCCAGCTTCTGTCTATACTTAGTAAATCTGATTACTAGATCTTCTCATAAATTGTGACATGTTGCTGTTATTGCTACTGTCTTTTTTTTCCATCTTCATTTTCTGCAGCTAATCCTAACCCTACCTTGCTGTTGTCCTGCTGCTATTCTTATTCCCATACCTCCAAAATGAATACTTCTGTTGTTGTTAGTTGTCCTAGGCCCTGTAGGAAATCTGGTATCAGTACAGTCAACTTGGTCAATAGTGTTGAAGATTCTCAACTGATTTTACTTTATGCGAGCTTATTATCTATCCGTTTCTGTTTGCACATAGCTTTTACTATGGGAGCTTTTTTATTTTTTTCTTGATACTAGTTTACTGGGTTTAACTAGAAGCACCCATCATAAAAAAGACCAAATGTGCTCTATTAGTCGGTTAACCTCTAGGCCTTAGAGATATGGGAACCAAGAATACAGTTCCGTAGGTAGTATCCAGTTGCCACAACCAGCAGCTAAACAGTAAGGGAATCTGGAAATGTGCTTATCAATAGTGTCACATCTAGCCATCTGGGAACAAAAGATGAGTAAAAAGTAGTCCAATAGTTAATATAGGGGTGAAAAACAAATGTGCTCAAAATTGGACTTACAAGACTTACAAACAGGATTCACAGAACATCCGAGGTTGCCAAAGGAGCAGCACTGCAGCATCACACTCACTCTGGACGTTTAAGCCACGCCATTACTACAGGATCTGCTGTATCCCTTGACAATGAATCAACCAGTAACTCTACAGTTGATGCATGTACAGACAAACCCCTCTTTTCCATTTCTCTCAGAAGTTCCGTAGCCCTTAATGCCTCATTGTTGAGGAGAAGTTTGAAGAAGTTTCCAAAGACAGAGAAGCAAAACCACCTTGTTCAGTCATATGTCCAGTCGTCGTGTATTTCCTAATGTATATGCATACAGCATTGTGGTTGATTCTCTATGCAAGGAGGGGAAGGTTAGGGAAGCGCAAGCAGCTGTTGCCATAATGATCCATATCATCCATTCCCTTAAACACTTTATACGCCCCCGATCACTTTGTTTCTTCTTAGCAAATCCATTTATAAATATGTTACAGTTCCGAACATTTAACATGGAGCCCCTCCGGACCATTAGATGAAAGACTTGTTCGGCCTGTGTCATCTCTCCTCGTAGGCAATAACCGTCCATGAGGGCATTAAATGTAACAGCATTCGGTTCAATACCTTTTCTGATCATTATGGCAACAGCTGCTTGCGCTTCCCTAACCTTCCCCTCCTTGCATAGAGACAACCACAATGTTGTATGCATATACATTAGGAAATACACGACGACTGGACATATGACTGAACAAGGTGGTTGCTTCTTTGAATTTGGCCTTGTCGCAGAGTGCTTGAATCAAACAGGTGTAAGTAACAATGGTCGGAGAAATACCTCTCCGGTCCATTTCACTCATGAGTTCTGATGCTAACACAAACAAACTTTCATTAAAGGCTGCACACTTGCAGAGAGCATTGATTACGGTGTTGTAGGTAACATCGGTAGGCCTACAACCCTCTGCTTCCATCTTTCTAAGTAACTGAAGAGCAACTCCCATCAGACTTATCTTCCTATTCAAATAGATGACTTCCGAATACTGTTTCAATTTAACAAGCTGACTGAAGATTTGATTGAAAGGGATAACAGAAGGCAGAGGACGCGAGTGAAGCATTTTATCAAACACCTTCAAGGCATCCTCCACATCACTACTTTTGGGAATTTCATCGAACACCTTCAAGCCCTCCTCCACATCACTCACTTTGGGCATTTTATCGAACTTCTTAAAGGCCTCCTCCTCGTCACTCAATTTGGGCACTGAACGAAGGTCAGGGTCTCTCTCTCTAGATTTGGTTGGGTTTGAGGATCGGGAATGAAACGAGGACGAAGATTGAAGAAAAGCCACACCTCTCTTGGGAATCGCAATGCTGCGATTTGCTATTTTCTTCAACATCTCGAAGAACAGTAGAAGGATCGAGAATGGAGGGAGAAATGGTGATCTACAATGCAAATTGATATGGGACGATGGCAGCAGAACCTAGCGCAGCAAGCTTAAATGGTTAGAAGGGAGATGAAGTGCGTATGGGATAACACATATTGATTTTATGGGCCAATAGCCCAATACGATAGATATGTAATAAGGATGGCTCATGGCCCAATAGTGTGACAAAGTTTACCAGTGTTTTTGATTTCATTTATTATTTATCTATAATTGTTTTGTTTTTTGAAGTGCTAGTTAGTTATAACTGCGCTAAAAATACGTACAACACATCATTTCTCTATTTGGTGGTTAATAATAAGTGACATGAGTGTGTATTACTTATGATGGCATGTGATATAGTAATGAACTGACAAGTATGATATATATACCCCTCCATGCAACCATTCCAAACACCAATATTTTGAATTGATATCTTGATTTCTCTCCAACTTTATACATTGGTCTCAACTGGGTTTTAGACAGACAAAATAAGGAAACAAATCTAAAACCCTTATTTTCTTTGTCTAAAACCCTAGGCCAAAAATAACCAAAGAACAGAGAAACACCCAACCAAGCCCTACAATGACAGGAAAACGCATGCGCTTAGTTCGTTCCAAGACGAGCTTCGACGACATGTCCGCCCTGGACGACCAACAGCAGACACCGAAGGAGCCGCGGCAAGATATGGAGCTACCGAGCAACCAGGCCATGATAGAGAAAGAAACTCCCAAGGTACCTCATGTACTCCCAAGGATCAAATACGATGAGTAATGTTAATGTTTTTTATATCTGTTCGTGGTGATATTGCAGTTCGTTGCAAGCGTTCTGTAGCTCTGAGTGCCGAATCCAACAGATACTGGAAGACAAGGTTAGGGAGATGATGATGTGTGGGCAATCAGCAGAAGCACTTGCGTGGCATCAGAAGATGATCAACAACCTGAAGATTACTTGGTGATATATAGTGAATAGAATAGCTCCTTATATTTTTATTTTTAAACAATAGAAGCTCCATATATATCTGCAGGCAGAGCCTGTCCAGCATTTTATCAGTTTCTGGGATAAGCCTGCATTTTATTTTTTTTGCAATAGAATATATATGGGCATTTATCATGATTAGTTGTTTGTAACCTTCCTCATCTGGAAACTTGTAGTACTGTTTAGAATACGTGAGATGTTTAACAACATAATCAACAAGAAAATGTCCCAAATTAAAACAAGCAAACAAAAGAAAACCTCATAAATTCATATTCATTTTAGCGACTCAACGTAATTAGTTTTGTATTAATCATCGTCATCTACAGTAAATTTTAGAATGTGTACGATTGAGTCGAGCAAATTCAACAAAACAGAACATAATCAAGATGGATTGTCAAAAATGAGCAAAGAAAAGAAACCTTACATATATATATAGTTAAATCCAATTCATATTCATCTTTGCAGCCCAACTTATTTCTTCAATTCTGGGATCTTTTAGAATCCTAGAGATAAGCACATATATAAGCATCATGAGTGTTTAATCCTTTATATCATGGTCAATTAACGACAATGATCAAATCTCTTGGCCCAGTTTACCGCTGAAACAGCCAATATTAAGCGCCTCATATGTATGAACTGAAGGATCAGTATGTTAACGATCTCGACGATGTCAAAGTTACTTCACCAAGAATGTATTACGTATTATCGAAGTGAAAACAAACTCTTGCGTGGGGTTTAGGTAAGTTGTGAGAAGAGGTGAAGGACCTAGCTAAGGGTTAGCGTAATTGATCAAGTTCAACTCTCTTCATGCATGGACTCGGACCATTCTGCATTTAGTTTGGAAAGAAGGGATTGACTTAGTTGGTAGACTTGCACATCATGAATACTCCGATCCCTCTGAGAAGTATGAATCTCAAGATCAGTGCATGTAGTCCTTCATTAAAATCAAGAGGGGATGAGCCAGTTTGATGCTTAATAGTTTTCCTAACAATAGGTTAGTCATGACTGATATCGTATTATCGCATATTGAATTTATGTAATTTGAGTATAGAGCTGCCAATATAACTTTCTGTTTACATTAGCGTCGCAAGTATGATCGAATTAGACATAAAATGTGAGCGTAAATCGTCAAATTTCATTGAAGTTTTTGAAAAGTATTTAATTCAAAAACTAATTCATACTAGAATGAGAGTTAATCGTATAAATTCAGAGATTCGTATCTTAAGAGATGTAAGTTGATCCCGGGATTTTATTGGTTTTAATTGATCCGACCATTTCCTTGTCTCTTGTACGCTTCTATGTGAATTACCTAGCATTGCATGCACTTCTAAAGTTTAGATTCACAATTATATATTCCTTCCTTATAAAGGAAAATCGAATCACAAACCTATTTGCTTCCTCCTTCACTCTCACTTCAAACGAAAGTATGATTAGTTAATTAATAAGAGTCTAATCAAGAGGGTATATTGTATTAATTAACATGATAAGCAATGGCATTGCTTCTTTAATAATTGTAAAAGGCAAGGGATTAGACGGACGATCTATACCATCATAAAATAGCACGTAGATTGTAGACTCATCATGCTCACTACTATATTGGCAATCTTTCCTAATCGCTTGTAATGATATTCTACTTGAATTCATTCATGTTATCACAACCTCCACAATAATAACCATAATAATCAAATACCCACAAACACAAAAGTAAGAAACAAAAGGCTACCAAAAGCAAAAACTCGAACTACTTTCTATAGTAGTGTGGTGGCAGTAGAGCAGAAACGTACAAGACTCTCTTCTTTGTCCGGCCATCATGAAAATGCCTAAGCTGGATACGCATTTGCATCCCAGCTGCAAAAGACATTCGTATCGATTTTTACAGAGTTGTCATGGTCAGTGCCCAAAGCAAGCGTGCAAAATAGATGTACCTTATGAGTACTTTCCGCATTAATCGTGTGTATATATATATATATATATATATATATATATATATATATATATATTGGATTAGTAATAATCATAGCTTATCTATTTTTAACTATATATTTTTATGTATCAGTTGGTAAGACATTGGTAATACAGTTTGGTCTAACACTAATTGGCAATATGAGTGACTACTTAATTATTAATAATTTGCATCTGAGTTGATGCGCACGCAAAATAGTTAGGTGCATATAGTCACATACATAATGGTACTTATACATTCCCTAACTTCGCACTCGTGGTTAACATTTTAATTACTTAAATCGAAAATTCTTGTACCTACTAACGTGGAAGTGAACTATAAGCAACTAATATGCAATCTTAGCCGTTTATTTGATACAACCATTCACGTGATACTATCATACATACATACGATTGTTGTTATCAAATTTGAAACATAAAAAGATACTCCAAGTGTTTTAAACACGTGAGGTGAGGTTCAAGATTGAAGAATAGGTTATCTTATTATGAGTACTTAATCTAATTGAATCAGAAATAAAAAGACCATAATGAAGGACTTGAGGATTTCTAGCGTTCGTTATATTTTCACAGTTCAATTGTCACGGTCTCCACATTGATGATGTAAATATATCTTGTGGGCGGGATCCGCTTCCTACTTCAAAGAATTTTTAAGAACAACTAAAGAGCAAAGTACTTGCCCCTTCCCCCTCTCCAACAATTTTCTAGTTTAAAATGGAGAAATGAGAAAATTGGTTTCTAACTTTTGATGGTGGAATCATGGCCGACAGAAGCATCATGATCAACCATATAAAAGCTAATTTCTTTAAAGTTACATATGTTCCAAACTTTGACATGGGTGGTGGATGGGAATATAATTAGTAGATTTTCCCCTTTCAATTCCTTTCACTTTGAACTTAGGTGGAAGCTTACATTTTCTCCCACCAAATGATGGCAGACAGGAACACATCTTATGAAACTTCAAAGGTAAAAAATTTCAAAGGGTTCAAAACAATTCTTGGTGGGGTTATAATGTTCCCAATACCATAGCTAGTTAGGGCTCCAAAGACAATTTATATGTAGCTATTCCAAAAAGAGAACCAGTCATGAACAAGATTTTTGTAACCTAAAGTTGGAGTGAATGGGGTACATATTAGGTGGGAGCTCATGAGGATCCCTTTCCCAAAGAATTCCTTGTTTATTGTTGGCTATGTGCTAACATCTAGATCCATCATCAATCCTCACACTTATCCTGTAAAAACTTTGATAAATAAACAAAAACATTGGCTATTTATTTGACATTAATTGGGCATATAGGCCATCATTTATCAAATAAATGACATCATATTTTACTCTCTTTTTTACAAGGTAAACAACTCAAAGATTACAAACTTCGTGAGTCGAACTCATAACCTCTCTTACTAAAGAGAAACTATGTCGTTATACTAAATAGTACTGGACACATCATATTTTACTTTGTTTTATAAAGAAACTTTGCGGATTAATATATACGGAAACTGACCTTAAGTTCCCAGCAGCACACCGTATGCCCCAAAGGTTTCAGCTTTCTTCTCGCCAAAAAAAAAAAAAAGCTTCAACTTTCTCTCAAACACATTGCATGTTTCTAATGCGTGTTTTTTTTTTTGTCCATAATATGTAAATTGCGAGGAGTTTGATTTGTTCTTCAACTTAACTGTAAAAGAGATCGATATATGTGTAAATTATCGACCAGGTTGTTACAGGTAGGACCAAAATTTAATTCATGCTTATGCAAAGGTAACGATCACTACTACAATGAATGCAGCATGTGATGTGCATCAAATTTTAATAGCACATATAGCTAAGTCATTTTCATATTTGTCTCTATACATCTTTTTAGTCACATTGAAACATTCATATCAAAACTAGAGCTATTTAACCACTTGATGTTGTAAAGCTGTACGAGTTACTTATAAACCACGTGGTGTGGTATAAACTAGAGTTAAAGTTTAGTTCGAGTCCCAACTCCCACCAGTTTGTGGCAAGTATGTTTGAGACGTCTCCAGGTTTGTGCGATTGTGATGGGAGATTAGTCTGGCTTTGCTGGAAAACTCTTATGGACCTCGGTCTGAATAATGGCTGGATGGCCAGGTGTAGTGTTATTAACTTGCTAACGTAACAATATGACTTATTATTTAGCTCACTCTCAAACAACCTCGAGCTATTTTCTCAATAACACACAATTAAACTTGATTTCCATTTTTGATGCTGCACTGGAACATAACATGTGGCTTGATAGAGATGGAGACCTACGTACAATCAAGTTTTACTATGTTAGAGTTTGAACATTCAACTCAAGTCTAGCAGTATAACCTGCTCGGTTAATGCAATGCTGATCCTAAAACATTCAATGCAAACTTAGTCGACAAGAAAGACTCGAGTAGTAATGGTTTAGTGGTGCATGCCTCGGAACACAACATGTGGACTGGATATGCAGGCAATCTGCCACTGATGAATGGAGATAAACCCAGTTTTGTTTCAGGACCCCTACATAGCATACATTCCAGGTAATAAGGGGAAGTAAGAGCTCATCGACTTGCATGTGTTGCTCATACATTCTGATGTGGATAGTTCAGATGGTGATGATCGACATGTAGATACCATATTCCATAATTCTGAAGACAAACTAGCTTGTTGCAGAAACGAACTGGTGAAGAAGACAATGCACATTTCGTTTATTGCTAGACATAATCATTCCATATTTGAAAGTTTTTGTGTAGATTTGGATCGGAGTGCGGTCGTTTTTTCTCAGCTACAAACATCCGCACCAATGGTTTTGGTGCGGATTTTCATTTTTGCACCATTTTTCGATCGAATTTCCTCATCTCCACCGTCTAGTATTTAGATAATATTGTGTAGATCATCTCTGCAAAATTTCAGCCAATTTGGTAATCGTTAAGGCTCTCAAACTCGAAAAACCAATGGACGGACTGAATTTTGTCAAACATGAACTGTTCATGTTTGTAACAGAAAGACGTCATTTTGAGGGCCTTAACGATTACCAGATTGGCTGAAATTTTGCAGAGATGATCTACACAATATTATCTAGATACTTGACGGTGGAGATGAGGAAATTCGATAGAAAAGTGGTGCAAAAATGAAAATCCGCACCAAAACCATTGGTGCGGACATTTGTAGCTGAGAAGCCCCGTGTGTGTGTATATATATAGCTAGAGGAAATGAGGAATCAAACCAAAATATCGAATAACAACAGGCATGTAGGTTCAGCATGTATAACCTGTATATGCAAAAATTCCATTCATAAATGAAGAAAAACGATGCATGGCTGCTATTGCATGCCAATCTTTAATTAGCTATTTTCGTGGGAAATGAACTAATGAACTGATATATGTGAACCACGCTAGCTAGTAAGCAGATACGCTGCTACATACCAACTCTTGTTTTAATAGTTTGCGGGTATAGATAACAAGGGTTTGCTACACCAGCACCACCAACTAGAACCAAAATCACTATTCCAATAATTATATATGCATTTTATACGTACACGTACGAGGTACATGCACACATATTAACAAAGGTTTTGCATTACCTTTACTTCTCGACATACTAAAAACATATACATGTACCGTGTGTGTACGTATAAAATGCATACGCATATACGTTAATACGTATTGATATCCAGTAACAGATTTGCAAAATCAATATGCTTTTCCAATTGATTGGGTTAAAGATTCCAAGAACTATCGTGCCTATCAGTCTCTATGAGTATCGATTCTACTATTAGTTGACTTAACAATATGATATGGTGACGATTAAAGAAATCAGGATTAATTAATCATATATAGTTCATAATCCAAATTGAAAGCATTGTGTATCCTAAACATCTTCCGTATCTGTGGAATTGAAGAGATCTAACGTGGGTGGTGCATAGGAAATTTCCTGAAAATAAAACATATATACTGTATTGCACCAAGAGCAAGAACAAACATGATAATATTAAAATTCCTAACGGAAACAAACTTGTACAAAATAACGCCAATGAAAACCTAATTTAGTATCCAACTTCTTTGCAGTTTCCTCACCTCCTCACATACTGCATTGTAATCCTTGTGCGTGAAGCTACGTTTGTGTGTGTGTAGCTAACACTAATTAACAGCTAGCGGTTAATCCAAGAGAAGATTAAGGCTGTGATTAGGGAGCCGGGAGATAATTAAACATGAAAAAGAATACAAAGTAATAGTATATTCCTAGTAACATTGTCTAAAAGCCATTGGACACTAGTTGAGAACATCAATACCCTCGATACAAATTGAACTACAAAAATAAACAAAAGGGTTATAGCTTTCTTTTTTCTTTCTTTTTTTGGCCTGAAGGGGTTATAGCTTCCATCATGACCTGAGATAAACTCTAAGAAAATTATTAAGGTTTCATTTAGTTTGCGGAAACTAAGCTTAAAGTAAAATTGTTCTTTTTATGCGTTAGAGGAAGCAAAGGGAAGGAAAATGATACACTTTCCTGATTAAAATGAAAATAGCTACCTGGCATATTTATATCTCACTACTAATTTTACTGTAGATCATCATGGAGTTCCTCTAAACAATAGGGGAATATATTTATCTAATATATATAAATAGAGGAAAGTAATTAATTCCTTTTGATTTTGGAATATATATATATATATATATATATATATATATATATATATTTATCTTATGTTATATATGATGTGTTACTCACAACAAAATATTTTATTATATTAATTATTAACTTTCTGGATTTCTTTCCTTGGGTTTCAAACATCGTAATGAGAAGGTTTTGGAAAATGCATTTCTCTTCTCGATCTTTTCATTCCCGCCATATGAAAAACAAATGAAATATTTTCCTTTCCGCGAACAATACGAGGCCTAAGTGCTGGCTAACTAGAGATCAAATATCTTATGTAATGCAACACACATGAACACATTAATAATGTAAGAAACAAAAGATGAATATTCTAAGAGCGTTCTAGATTGAGATGTGTTTAACTAATTAAATCCCAGTTAATTAATATAATTAAGAACAGCGAATCTATATATATATATATATATATATATATATATATATATATATATATATATATATATATATATATATATATGAGAATTTGATAGGTAGTGAGCGAGGACATTCCAACACGAAAGTGAAGAAAAAACCCTAGAGAGGTGCACGTTGGCCCTTAGATCATGGGGAATGGGATGCCCCCCATGTGAAGAGCGTACGTTCAAACAATTTTGTTTTGTCACTGGGTTTGGCTCTATGCATCATTTTAATTTGTTTATGTCTTCCTACACGTGTGCCCTACCTTTCTTCGATCACAAATGCTATTCCATTCACTTTAACCAACTCATTACAATACAATACGTACTGGAGATCATGATCATGAAACTAAGCAGTGAAGCATTATGGATTTCTAATGGCAAAGCACCAAAAACACTTTAGGTTATACATTATCATGTAGTAGCTTCCTATTTATATATCTACTACACTGCAAGCTAGATGCATTTTAACATGTATCTACGAAGAGAGAGTAGGTTGGAAACTTGGAATTCAAGTTATAATAACTTGTTTATTCGAAGTTGAAACTCTACCATCTTGATTCTTGAATCAACCGAAAAAGATTTTGTAGTTCTAAGAGCTAGCTAGGATTCGTTTTGTGGCATCAGGTTTTGGGCTATTAGATTCATTTCTTAATTGAAAGAGAAAAGAATCGAGGAAGATGAAGAGCAGAGACAAATTAGTTTTCAATTTTTATTTTGTATATATTTCCCATTTATATTCTTTCATACCCCCTTCTCTGTTCCAATGACAAAGTCACAAACCTGAGTGGGACAACTTGTTGCTTTTAGTAAAGATAGACAAATAAAAATAGTGAAGATAAATTAAGAATAAGTTTCTTAGCTAAAGTAAATAGGATTTTATATAATTAAAGTAATTAGTTAAGCTTGGTACTTCATTTAGTTTCTCGATTATAAAAACGAATATACATCAAATTTGGTTTAGTTTTAATCAACACAAAATCTCACACCCTAATTTTAGTTACATATACTAGAAGCATGCATCAAATACTAACTAAAAAGAGAGTAAAATGTTCAACTTCTACGTATATGATTATATGCTAAGCCCTTAATTAACTAATTGATCATTTCATTGTACATCACATAGTACATTTCATCTCTATACAACAAAAAAATAACCGAATACTATATTATTACATAAAAATTGATCTCGTAAATTAAAGTAACAAAATCTCACCGAATATCACACGTCACACTTGTTTTTTTTTTTAGAGGAACTTGAGGACTCCGGGTTTCTCAGTTGGAATAATATTATTAATAAGAGAATCCAAACTCGGGGGGGGGGGACATATTACCATAACCCCTTACATTATTACACATATCTTCTAATATGACATCCTGAATGATAACATGTGTTTTTTCAGTCCAAAAATCTTTCAAACTATTCCAGCTAGCAAGGTGGGCTAATCTATGTGTCACACCATTTGCTTCTCGAAATACATGTCGAAGACGAAAGAATTTAAAGGACTTACCGTACCTCTTACATTCTTCCATCAGACGACAAATTTCAGAAAGGTCCTCATCATCCCCTTGAAAGGCTTTTACTAATGCAACACAGTCCGATTCAAACTCGACTTCATCCCACCCTTGTTGCACTGCTATAAGAAGGCCAGCGCGTAAAGCTTCTACCTCCGCGTGCAATGCAACACTTGTTTAACAACATGTAATTCGTATAATTTTGAGACCGTCATATGCTGAGAATTCTCCAAAATGTAGTTATCCTTGTCCCACATGGAAACCCCTCCTGTACGTTTTCAATCCTTGGATTAGTCTCAGACTCTCAGTTACCCAACACTCCACCTAAAAAAGGAAAATAAAATTAGGGAAAAAGAGGGAAATGAAAAACGTACCCGCACCGGCGCACCCATCAAAACCAATCACTACCCAAAAAAAAAAAAATCACCCCAACAGTGACGTACGTACAATCTCTCGCCCTATATAAGCCAAAAACCAACGCCCTCTACTCAAATCCATCTCTCTCTTCTTCCTTCTCTCTCTCTCTCTAGACCGATGGAGGAGCTTCCATTACAACCGTCGCATTTCTCACCGGAGCTCGACCTCGACACCCTCAAGGCCATCCGAGTCCTCGGCAAGGGAGCCATGGGGACCGTCTTCTTAGTCCACGACCCGAAATCCGACCCGAATGCTATCTTCCCTTTCGCTCTCAAAGTCGTCGACAAGTCTTTGCTCCACACCAAGCTCGACGCCGAGCGCCGCGCCCGGTGGGAGGTCCAGGTCCTGACCCAGCTCTCCGATCCGAACCCGCACCCGTTTCTCCCTTCTCTTCTCGGCTCATTCGACTGCGACGAGTATTTGGGCTGGGCCGTTCCTTACTGCCCCGGCGGCGACCTCAACGTCCTCCGCCACCGTCAAAACGACGGCGTCTTCTCCCCGGCGGTGCTCCGGTTTTATCTGGCGGAGATCGTCTGCGCGTTGGAGCACCTCCACAGCATGGGGATCGCTTACCGCGATTTGAAGCCGGAAAACGTGCTGATCCAACAGTCTGGTCACGTGACCCTCACGGACTTCGACCTTTCCAGAAGCCTGAAGCACCAGGCCGTTAAAACAGTAGTGATGGATGCACCAGAGGTTAAGCGCAAACACCGCAGGAACCTGACGCGCTGGATTACCATCATCAACGAGAACAAAACGAAAGCCGGGCAGCTGAAGAAGGCTAAGTCGGCTAGGGTCAGCCCGGTCAGCCGCCGCAAGCCGAGCTTCTCGGACAACGGCGAGCGGGCCAACTCGTTCGTCGGGACCGAGGAGTACGTCGCCCCGGAGGTCGTCCGCGGCGAGGGTCACGAGTTCGCCGTGGACTGGTGGGCCCTCGGGATTTTAACCTACGAGTGCATGTACGGGACGACGCCGTTTAAGGGGAGGTGCCGGAAGGAGACGTTCCGGAACGTGCTGACGAAGACGCCGGAGTTCGTGGGGAAACGGACGGCGCTGATGGACCTGATCGAACGGCTGCTGCAAAAGGACCCCAGCAGGCGGTTGGGGTACGTGAGGGGCGCGTGCGAGATAAAGGAGCATGAGTTTTTTCGCGGGGTGAGCTGGCACCTGCTGACGGAGGTTTCGCGGGCTCCGTTTATTCCGCCGCGGGAGGAGGACGGAGACGTGACGGAGAGGAGGAGGGCCTCCGAGAGATGCGGAGCAAGCGTTAGGGACTATTTTCAAAAGTTAAGGGCTCCTCCGCCGTCAATGCCGCCGTCGCCGGATTGTCAATTTGCCGAGTTTTGACACACGTGTGGGAGGTTTCGCACGTGTAAGGAGTTTAATTTACTCACCCTTCGTTGTAAAATAGAATAACCTTAGGATGTGGTAGTATAGACTATAGGTAGTTGTAGACTCTTGTGTTGTATAGCAATTTATACGGTGTATAAAATTCTCCGGTTGCTTTGTCTTTTCTCCGGCCACCGCGGTGAGGGTTTTCCGGCTGAGAAAGTTAAGTATATCTTTAACGTAAGGTCAAAGAGTTCACCGGGAATTTGTTTGAAAAAACCCTTTTGTGCAAGGTAATTCGTTTAACTTGTTCAGGACTGCTTTGGTTGGAATGGTAAAAGCTACTTTCTTCGTGGAAAAGATTTTTGGTAGGGTTTAAGAAATGATCGACATCATTTTATTTAACCGTAGATAATTATAGCAACTATGTTATTGTTCCGTGAAGGGTGGTAATATTGCAAATCAAGCTATTGATCAACATAATTAGGAATTGTGTTTAGATTTCTATCACACGTGAACAAGTTCAGCGGATTTCTTTGTTTCTTCAAAAGGTAAAGCGAATGATCTCATTGATCAGCTACCAAATGAAATTCACTCTATTAGCCATTATGGACTAACATGTTATGTCAAATGACAACAATTTCGAACATGACATGTCAAGATGAAACACAAGGAGCGTCTTTACATGCATCATTAACACGACTCAACACTTTTTAAGTAAAATTTAGTCGTGACATAAATATATCATTCCATATGTATATATCGATCGAACTTTATTCATTGCTATCTTTTCTTAACACAGAACATGTCGTTATTTGAAAATGATTTCGTGCAAATACCTGAATAATACATATGCCATAACAGCATGTATACAACCTACCTTATTTTCTATTATACTCATTAGCTTCCATATTGAAGTAGACTTAGACTTGTAGTTGTAGCAAAGATAAAGATTACTTTGGATGAAAAATGCTATCATCAGGGGACAAAATGATCTTAAATTACGCTCTATATAATAGTAGATTATCGTCTCTAGTTCCAACTTTACCAAACAATTCATATGACTTTCATCCTTGGCACCCAATAGAAAGATGTATTAGCAATGATCACAACTTTCCCACCACAAAAATGAGAATTGCAACATCTTTAACTTGTAAAGGAAAATCGTATAAAGGCCTTTTGATTTGTTTACAGTGCCGCGAAACCTGTGTGGTTTCTATATAGGCATAATAATCAGAGCCAATGAAGCTACAAAAGCATCTTATATATGGACCTAAATGTAAAGTCGTAAAATTCTAAAGGGGACAATTGAATAGAATTTTGATAATGAGGGGATAACCTGGAAAACCCCAAAAGCACGTGGTTTTATAATTTTGGCGGTCCCAAAATTTTACATAGCAAACAGTGGTAGTGGTAATTGGCAAGGGATTTTCTTTACGCATAGTGGGTGATATTATGCTTTCGGGGTTTGGATCCGTTGGTCTTCTACAAGCTTTTTAGTATTTCGATTCTATTATGGGGAGATTGTAATGTAAATCAATGAGTGTTGATGATGTCGAAAGTGAACTTACATTTTAAGGTGTTAGCTAGTGTTAATGAGCCGTGGTCTGGTTGGTTAAGGTGTTAGCTAACAACTTTGATGTCATGAGTTCAAATCTCATTGACATATGTAGGGTGTGTGAGTTATTTAATAAAAAGTTAAAAAATAAAAAATAAAAAAAAAACTTACATTTTAATAACTTATATATATGAATGAAATAGATCACATCAAAGAACAACTCATGAAATAGGCCGGATACGAATATTGAAAACAAAGTCGGAGCAATGAAGCGTGACAAAATTGAAAATTGATGGCAAACTAGCTAAGAAGATAATCGATGAAACTGCACTATATATGAGTCATATGACACTATATAGCAAGGAAAATATACCATGATTGATTCCTATATACATGCATGGATGGCAAATTCAATCATCTCCGTTTACAAGACTTATGGATGTGATGTTGTATAGGGTAGATTAAGATCACATCATAGAACAACTCGTGTAATAGGCCGGCTACGAATATCCAAGACAAATTGTTGGAGAAATAAATCGAGCAACATAAAAGTAAAATTTCATACCGAATTAAGGGCTAGTTTGATATTACTGTGACTTAAAAAAAAAAACTGTTGCTGATGTATTGTGAAAATAATCAGTTGTGAATTAAAACAGTCTTGTGTTTGGTAAATATTAGTTTTAAAAGTGCTGTCAAGATAAAATTAATTAATTTCTACTGTTTTTAGTGACAGTTGCTTTTAAAAGTAACATTTAGGTTACTTCTAAAAGCTGTTGTCAATGACCTATAATTTTCGAAAAAAAAAAAACTGTTTTTCTTTCATTTACCAAACACTATAAAATCTAAAAGTTCGGATAGAAACTAATTTTTTTTAAAACGAAGCTGTACCAAACTAGGCCTAACTAAGAAGATATATAATCAATGAATGTAATATATATATATACATATATATATATATATATATATATATGAAGGAAAATATATATTAAGCCGATTGATGAAATGTAAATTAGTAATGAGATATATATCATTCTAGACCACCGCTAGTACATAATAAATCAAATTTGCAGGTGACTACGTACGTATTTATACTAGATGAGATATTGTCATTAGCAAAACTATGAAAACGTACATAATGTACTCATGCCATGATTGATTTCTATATTGATGCAAAGCAAGGTAAATTCAAGCATATCCATTTGTAGGAAACCTATATATGGATGTGATTGATGTCTGCATATATAGGGTAGATTAAGATCGTATCAAAGAACAACTCATCGAATATATGTTTGATATTATGCTACAAAAGATCCAAAACAAAGTGGGATCAAGCAATGGAATCACACTAGACATGACAACAGTAGTACTGACTGCACTGTTAAAGTTTTTGGTTCTAAAATTCACATACGACCAAATTCTGGGAATTGGATACGATAACACGAATGAACATATTATTCCAAATGTCGGAAAATACAGAGCTACATGTTAATATTGGACCTATTCTTTTCCTCTAAATCTATGACTACCAGGCTCACATGCATCATCCACTGAAAACCAAATGCAATCTTTGTCATCATCTACCGGTTCTCCTTGGCCAACCCTAGCTTAGCCCTAGGGTCTGATTGGCTCATTGCGAATGGTCCAGTAGCTTCTGCACTAACTTATACGCATGCATGAACAACAGTAGGGCTAGCACTATGGCCAAATCTGGTGTGTATCCATTCGAGCATATAATCTTCCCCCGTGATCCAATTTTAGTAACTTTGCTAGTGATCCAAAGTGGTACTGTAACACAACAGTGCCCCTTTGAGGTCTCTTTTGGAGTAGTCTATTTTGTGAAAGATTTAGATTTTCTAGTGTGTGCCTTAGTCAAAGTAGAATCAGAATATAATTCGATATCAGTGTTGAAATAGGAATATATGTACTTTCCGTATGTATTGTATCCTCTGTATATAGAGGCTTATTCTATGAATGAAAGACAACGATATTCTTCCCAAATTCTCTCTCTCAGTTTATTTCTCCCGCAACAAAATGAATATTTACAGAGGATACAAACAATTTAAGCTCATCATGAGCAGAGATGAAAGAACCCTCTAGATCGATCAATGGAGCTGTTCCATTTCTTCTGGCCACGGGTTTATATGCATCGAACGCTCTTTGTGCAATGATTTTATTCTCCTCCCATTTTTGACATTCACATATATAGCATTTTGTAGGGAAGGAATGTAGCTTTTGGAATAGATGAAAGATTAATATGGACATTAACAATATTATGTGACTTATATAGTTAAGCAACTGATTAAACCTAATATAAGTATTACGAGTTTTTTTTTATAAGAAATGCAATATTAGTAATATGTAGATAATACTTTTTTGAGCAAGGTAATATGTAGATAATATTGAATCTATAATATATTCTAATATGATCTCGTATCTTAGTAAATCTTTTGAAGTACAACTAGGGATTCATCGATAGACAAGGACTACTTGAGCTTAAGCCTCATCATTTGGCCCTTCAGCCCTAGCCCGCCCTCTGTTAGGGCTGGCCGGCCCTAGTCTTTTTCAAATAGGGTAGGACAAAAGTCCAGTAAATGAAATTTGGCCTTACCCTACGATGGCCCTACCATATTGAGTCATTTAGGGCCAAGCTCGGCCTGACCTTAAAACCCCGCTCTTTAGGCACTAATAATTTATTGTTTTTCTATTGTTTTTAACATGTTACTTATCTTTTATACACAATACAACTAATCTTCTTTTTATAATTGATTTTGTAAGCTTTATTTCTCTAATTTTCTTTTGCTTTCTTAAATAACAATTGATTTTTAGTGATTCAAAAAGATAGTTAATGAGATATATGAATAAAACTACTTAATTAGATTAATATTTATAGATGTCTTAAGTTAAATATAATGTACATGTATGTTAAATATGACTAAAAAATAAAGTCTTGTATCATATATAATTTTTGAGAAAACAAATTAAAACTAATGAATTTATTTTTGTGAAACAAAATAACGCAATATTCGGCCTTATTTAGCCTTATTTAAAATGTCGGTCCTACCCGGCCGGCCCTAGTAGCCCTAATGAAGTGGGATTTAAGGGCGGGCAAAGGCTTGCATATTTAAGCTTTGGCCCTGCCCTATCCGGTCCTAAATTTCGTTGAATAAGTCAAAGCCCTACCCTGTCCTACCCTAAGCCCTAAAATTTAGGGTAGGGCTTAGGGTAGGACCAGTCCTAGTCCGACTCATGATGAGGCCTAGTTGAGCTCTATAAATACATGAGCATAAGTCTATGTTTTCATCATAAGCCGCATACAACACCTATCTCATTCAAGGTGCACTTTGTGAGAGAGAACAAACGATCTAAGCTATTTACAGACATGATTTTCAAATTCTATTTAGGCTAGGTTGGTTGTGTTTATTTGTGTGATTGATCATCCTTTAGTTTATTGGCTTAAGTATTTAAATTGGTATCAGAGCAAGCTTCGTTGTTGCTTCAAACAATTAAAGCCTTAATCAGAATAGAATCAAGGCAGATGACTCTAGTTATGGTGTGATTAAGGCTTCAACTTTTGAAGCAACAATGAAACTGACTCTGATAACAATTGAAATACTTAAGTCAATAAGATCACACGAATAAACACAACTGATCTAGCCTGAATAGAAATTAAAACGTAACAACGTTGTTAACTGAAATTGTCTTGTCTGTAAATAGTTTTGTTCTTCTGTTCACTGTCATAAAGTTTTCCCTTGAATGAAATATGTGTTGTATGCTTCTTATGACGAGAACATGGATTTGTGTTTATGTATTTATAGAGTTCAATTAATCCTGGCCCATCAAAGAATCCCAGTTGTACTCTAAAAAATTATATAGTTTACATATTGAATAAGAAATTCATAATATATTCTGATATTATCTACATTACTAATATATTCCTTGTACAACTCTCTCACGAAGACTATCAAGTGTGTTATAAACCAGCCCAAACTATCAAGACCAAAACCGCCTAGCCCTGTCACCTAGCCCAAAATCGCCCAGCGACACCTTTTTATAACAAAAATAAATAAAAACGACGTTGGAGCTTTTCTCAATCGCCGCGCCTTTCTGAGTTTCGTCTTCCCCAAAACTCGCAGCTTTCTTCCAGTATCCCGGTACGCCTCTCTCTCTCTCTCTCTGTGTGTGTGTATATATATATATATATATATATATATATATAAATCTCGCTATATGTATGTAGAGGTAGATTTTTGTGGTTTTATATATGGTTTTAGTGTTCAAATTTTGAACTCTCCGGCAGCTACACTTGGTGTTGATTAAGTAATGGCTCGTGGTTTTATATAGGTATCGTAACGCTAAGATGCTTCAAAACGAACCTCAAGCACTGTCAACTTTCCTAGAAGGAAATGTGGATACTAATTTGTCAAATTTGGGACAGAATGGTGGAGTTTACATTCCGCCTAATGAGATTGCTCTTCAAGAGGAGACAAATCTGGTGAATCTTCGAAGGACAATATAATCCTTCCAAGTATTGACTTGGAAGATCTTTAGTCTAGAAGCATAAAGTAATTTCTGTTCAGTGGGGAGGTTTTTGCCTTCTATGACAACAAAAAGGTCTACCACGTCTATTTGTTTGTCTAGCTGAGAGTCCAACACCAAAATATCTTGCTGCCGTAGTCTTAGCATGATAGCTTTTTGAAATTGTCTGATCACAGAGAGAATTATATTTGTAAATTGTTTGAGCAATTACAAGGAAAAGTGTTCATGCACAGGTACATCATCTTTGATTTTGGTTTGTTGGATTTGTTTTTGGTTATAGTTATTTAGTTGCTCCTACTCCATGATTTGTATTTTGTTGTTAGTTGATAACTTGATTAGCAACTTCATACATATGTTTCTCTTAGCTTCTATAATGGTTCAACCAACATTTAGTTGAAAAACTAATTTTTCGATATGGCATTTGCAGATGGAGTTATGCGGCATGCTTTTGAAACGTTGCAGTCAGGAGAGGTCTTACCTCCGCTATTATGGTCTCTTGGGACAGCGGCTCTGCATGATCAACAGAATCCACCAGGAAAATTTCGAGAAATGTTTTGTTGAACAGTATTCCATGATTCACCAGCTTGAGACGAATGTGCTACGTAATGTAGCTAAGTTTTTTGCGCATTTACTCGGAACAGATGCCCTTCCGTGGCATTGCTTGGCCAGTATACCACTGCGTCTTCTCGAATTTTCATCAAGATCCTTTTCCAGGTAACAAAAAAGACTTTTACGACTCTATTTTACCAAGGGATACTCCTAAGAACACCCGTTTTTCACATCCATTGGGCTTGGTGGCATCACTGGGAACTTGCGTGAGTATTTGAAGCACATATCACGCGTTATCATGCAACAACAAAAAGCAGCGTCTGGTTCATTGGGTTCAGACTCAGTATCGGAGTTGGATAGTTCTGAGACAGAACCAGTATCAGAATCATCAAGCTCTGAAAGTGAAAGTGATCACGATGAAAGACGCAAGAAGAAACGTAGGAGAAATTAGTTTCTCTACTGTTGTGGTCTTAGAAGATATTGGAAGAAATTTGATGTGTTGGTCAGCCTGTTTGACAAAATTTCTATGTGTAAATGATGAGTATGGAAGTATCACAATTCTATTAGGCTTTGCGGAGTATCACAATTCTCCAAAAAAAAAAAAAAAAAAACTCATCTTACTTTGGGTTCCCACTCTTCATAAACTTTCCAATTTTCTTTTCTAGCATCAAACTTGATTACTGGTGTGGTGTGGTTGTGGACTGTTTGTTGAATTAGATTTTTATAGGGAGTTTGGCAGAAGAAGAAAAAAAAAAAACAAAAACTCCTTTCTTGCCTAGCAGTCAAAGGATCAAAGTAGTTGAGCAACCAATTAAGAAGGGTTGAACATGTATTGGATCATTAACTCAGAAATGTGATGTTTATTCACTTGGGTTTGGGGGTGGCAGTTGCAGTTTTGTAAGCTAGCCTAGCATGTACATTAGGGTACATATAGCAGTTTTCTAGAAAAATATAGCAGTTTCTGTTGGCAATTTTGGTCTTTCACAGCTCAAAGTGATTGTAGAATTAGTTGCACACCATGTTGTGGACGAATAGTAAGAAACTGAGAAGACGAGTGGACATAGCCTGGGGAAAGGGTAAATGAGTAGCGTTGTAGTATCATTGACACAACAGGAGCTAGGATATAGCCTTAGAGTCTCATTGATGATCTTGCTCATCAGCATATGCATCAAAATAAAGAACACTGCCACACAGTTAAGCATAAATTAAATTGAATCATAGATGTTCTTATTGTTTTGATGAGTTTTGAAATGCCATCAGGATTTGGATTTTGTTTCCCAAATAATTGTAGGACTTCTTTTCTCGCTTCCTCTTTCCAATCTTGATGTTGTCCCAGAAGAAGAACAGTCCAAGCAAGTAGAGTAGTAGTGGTCTCTTGTCCAGCAAAGTAAATTGTCCTGCATTCTTCGACTGATTCATTCATCGAAATCCGATTATTTTCATCAGAACCATGATGAGCCTTCAAAAGCTATCCTAACAAATCACTTCCCAAGCCACTGCCACTGCCTTTTGTTCTCTAATCTTCACTATCTCCATTATGGAGTCCCGTATTCCTTTCTCAAGCTTGTCTAAAATGACCAAATTAAAATCTTTGATCACAGTCTAGCTAGTCAGTAGTAACCATATAAGTTGAGAGACTGTAAATAACTAAATACCATAGCTCTTGGTCCATGTGTGAATATGAGGTTGAACTCTAGGGAATATATCATGTGATAGATTTATGGACCTGCTCATTGCTTCCTTTTGCATGTTGGAGATTTCTTTGGTGTTCCCATAGATAAGTCTGTAAGAAGGACATTGAATTCCCTGCAGAGCCATCAGCTTCTGAATACTGAGTTGGAGCCCACCATAGTTTGTGAAAGACCTTGATCAGAGCTAAGAGAAGCAACACAGAGAGAGCTTAGAATCAAAATTCTGGTTTTTTGTGTTTTGTCTTCTCTGAATCGGTTCGCTATTTAACTTTGTTGCTCTTAGTTGATAGTTGATACTGATATTTAATTTTGATTACTAAGGAACTATGAAAGAAGACGCCAACCTTGCCCAGAGTGGTATCGCTGAATTTCGATCATGACTTGACTACTGGTGCTTCTGTGTTAAAGAGCGACAAGCGTGGCCTGTTGATCAATTTTGCACCGATATTGTCCTAACTTAACCACCTTTATCGGTACAATTGAGTATGATCCACCTATTTATAAGATATATTTTATTCACCACTTTATAGATGTGGGACCTAGTCCTCTCCAACATGTCCAACATTCTGGGATACCTTGAAGTTCATTAGCATTTCTTCAGACTCAATCAAGAAGATTCAGCCAAAGCGAATCCGATCCTCAGTAGTTGAGGCGATGCAGGAAGTTCAGAAAAAGTTGTAGGCATGCTGGTTGCACAAACATAAACATCTATGTGGACATGGTGTACAAGCACAGCATATCATATTGTTTTTAATTTTATTTGAAGAAATTAAGGAGTTTGCATCTACTGAGTTTTAGTACGGTTGCAATGAGTACCAAGCTGAATTTACATGAGAATCCGAACTAAATGTCTTGTGTATAGCGAATAATGGAACTGATAACTTAGCAATTCCAAAAGATTGCTTAATGAATAAGACTGTTCTTTGAGCGCTCTTGACCAATATATAGACAAAAGACTACGTATTTCCTACTCTGGGCAGGGGTGCAATTTTTCCAAGTATGACTAGGAGTCACAATTATACAACTATTTGCAAGTTTCTTTGGGCTTGTTTTTCTCAGCTCGGCCCAATAAAGCTTTATGTCGGCGGGCATGTTTCTTTCATCTCGGCCCAAGTAACATATAATTCAGTAACCACAAAAAACCAGAGAAGGCGAAAAATAATAGAAAACCAAAGTTGGGGCTTTTTCTCAATCGCAGCGTCTTCTTCATCCCAAAGTTCGCAGCTTTTCTTCACTCTCTTGAATTTCAAGCGCCTTCTTATCCAGGTACGCCTCTCTCTCTCTCTATATATATATGTGTGTGTGTGTGCGTATTATTATCGTTTTATATAGAGCTAGGGTTTTTGTGTGAAACTTTTTGAACTTCTACGGTGGCGGCATTTTGCTAGTTGATGGAATCTTAGGGATTCGAGGTTTTGGTGCTTTTGGATATCGAAATTTAGGGGTTTGGTTTACGATTCATTGAAATTCGAGTCTGCGATTTCGTCTTGTTTGTGGAATCTGAAATTTGATGCGAGTAGGTTAGGTGATGAGTCCTGGAATCCAGCCTAGTGGATTGTTGGATTGTTAATTGGAAAAGAGGAAATTTTTGTTGGTTGGATTGGAATCTGAAAGTGAAATAAAACACTGAAATTGGAGCACAAAATTGGGTATTAAGTTGTTGAACTGGTTCCGTATGAGTCGAATTTATAATGTTCACCTTGTTACTTCTCTCTTAGGGTTTTACTTGCTTTTTCCTTTTTTCTCCTGAAATGTTGAATTTTGTATATATGTAATGGCAGGTATACAGATCTGGAATAAGCGGAACCGGAACTTTGTTTTTGAGGTGCTGGGCTTTTAGTCCTTGGCAAATTAGCTTTTGACATAAGACTAGGAGTTGTGAGGGGTATAGGTTCTGATGGCTGGACGGCACAGTAGCGAATCGAGTGATGATGATGTGAGGGGTGCAAGAGATAAATACCTTAAAAGCGAGTCCAGGACGAACAATCATATTGAGCAGGGTGAAATCGATCCGTCGGATTCTGATAGAGATAATAGAACAAAGAAACGAGGGAGATTGGATGATGAGAAGGAGAGGGAAATGTCCAGTGAGAGGGATCTCAGTGGACGTGGAAGGTGGCGTGGTGATCGTCAAGACAGGGATCGACACACTTCTGATGAAGTCGGTGAGGAGAAAGAAAGGGAAAGGAAAACTGAAAATGAGAACAGACAACGTGAAAACGGGAATGGTGACACGGGTAGAGAACATAGAAGTTCTGAAGAAGATGATGAGCGACTGAAGAGATACCGACATGAGAGTGGACATAGAAGGCGGGAAAATGAGGATGGTCGAAGAAGTGGGGACAGGCATTCACGTCGTTACTCTGACCGCAGGGATGAAAGGGAAGAGCGCAGAAAGTCAGAACGGAGAAGGGATAGTAGAGATGATGGAAGGAGAAGGGATAGTAGAGATGATGAAAGGCAAAGTAGGCATAGAAACCGGGATGACGACGGTGATGTGAAGTATCACAGAAATAAGGAGGTGAATGAAAGACGAGAAGACACTGAGCGAGATGATAGGATGCTTGAGAATTCAAAGCCTCAAGGACGGTCAACAGTGCAAGAGGGAAATCTGAATACAAATATGGCAAATTTGGGAAAGACTGGAGGAGTTTATATTCCACCTTATAAGTTGGCGCGAATGATGAAGGAGGTGGAAGATAAAAGTAGTGTTGAGTATCAGCGCTTAACATGGGATGCCCTCCGAAAGAGCATCAATGGGCTTGTGAACAAAGTCAATGCTGCAAACATTAAAAATATAATTCCAGAAATATTTGCAGAGAACCTCATTCGTGGAAGGGGTCTCTTTTGTCGATCCTGTATGAAATCTCAGATGGCTTCTCCAGGCTTTACAGATGTTTTTGCGGGCTTGGTTGCTGTTGTTAACACCAAGTTTCCTGAGGTTGGTGAACTTCTGTTGAGAAGAATTGTCTTGCAGCTTAAGAGAGCTTTTAAGCGAAACGACAAGGTGTGTTTCTTGCCCTTTGTTATTTACTCTAGTTCTTTTGTAATGCTTTAAAATTTGCGGATGCACTTGCTGGATCACACCCTGTTCACATGTTCTTTTATTTACTGTATTTAACTTCTCTTTTAAAAATAAAATAAAATGTGTGTTTCCATATTTAACATGGTGTTGGGTGAGACGAAATTCTATTCCCTTAACTTGTTTACTTTCTGATCAGCCACAACTACTAGCTGCTGTTAAGTTTATCGCTCATCTTGTCAACCAACAAGTGGCTCATGAGATTATAGCATTGGAATTGCTCACTGTGCTGCTCGAGAACCCTACTGATGATAGTGTTGAAGTTGCTGTTGGCTTTGTCACAGAGTGTGGATCAATACTTCAAGACCTTTCACCTAAAGGGCTCCATGGTGCGCACACTGTTTCATTTTTCTAAGATTTATGTGCTTTTTGGTTATTTATATGTTGAGATTCATGCGTATGCCATTTTTGTTTATTGACAATGCCCTTGTAATTTTTTATTTTTATTTTAACAGGTATCTTTGAGCGTTTTCGTGGAATTCTGCATGAAGGAGAAATTGACAAACGAGTTCAATTTTTGATTGAAGGCTTATTTGTTATACGGAAAGCAAAGTTTCAGGTTGAGTTTAATATCCTCTTATATGGTAAATAATATAGCAATTAGCAATAATCAATGGCCAGAATTCACAATATATTCTCTGTGTATGTGCATTTGCAGGGGCACCCAGCTGTTCGTCCAGAACTGGACCTTGTGGAGCAAGAAGACCAGTTAACCCATGAGATATCTCTTCAAGAGGAGTTAAATCCAGAAATTACCCTTGGTATGTTTTCATTGTAATTCACTTGTAGCTTTTTTACTTATTTATGGATAAACATCATTTTGATATTGAACATGTTCATTGTGTTTGTTCAGATATTTTCAAGCCTGATCCTGATTTCATTGAGAATGAGAAGCGCTATGAAGAGGTGAAGAAAACAATTCTCGGTGACGACTCTGAAGAGGAAGGTTCTGATGCAGCTTCAGATGGTGAGGATGATGATGATGACGACGATGAAGATGATGAAGAAGAGGATGAGCAGCAAATGATTATTAGAGATGAGACGGAAACAAATCTCGTGAATCTTCGAAGGACAATATATCTGACTATCATGTCCAGTGTAGATTTTGAGGAAGCAGGTCATAAGCTCCTTAAGATTAAGCTTGAGCCAGGCCAAGAGGTGAGTGATGCTATTCATGCTTGGTATTGCTAGTTTATTGCGTTTTACTTGATAAGTAGGAAAGTTGTTGCATTTTGTGCCTACTCTTGGTGACTGAAAATCTCTAGTCTAGAAACAGAATATAACAAAAAATTGCTGTTCACAAAAAGGTCTACCACATCTACAGTATTTGTTTGTCATGCTGTGAGTCGAACACCTAAATATATGCTGCCATAGTTTTAACAGTACAGCTTTTGAAATTTGTCCGAGCACATAGAGAATTATATTTGTAAATTGGTTTGAGCAATTACAAGTGTGTCCCTGCACAGGTAGATCTTGCCATGAAGATCCCGTGATCCACTCTGATCTTTGTTAGATAGATTCTGTTGTTGGTTATAATTATTTAGTTGCTCCAACTCCATGATTTGAATTTTGATGTTGGTTGACAACTTGATATGTAACTTTATGCATGTTTTTACAAACATTTAGTTTTAAAGCTGATTTCTTGATATGCCCTTCGCAGATGGAGCTATGTGTCATGCTTTTGGAATGTTGCAGTCAGGAGAGAACATACCTCCGCTATTATGGTCTCTTGGGACAGCGGTTCTGCATGATCAATAGAATCCACCAGGAAAATTTTGAGAAGTGTTTTGTCCAACAGTATTCAATGATTCACCGGCTTGAAACAAATAAGCTACGTAATGTAGCTAAGTTTTTTGCGCATTTACTTGGAACAGATGCCCTTCCGTGGCATTGCTTAGCCTATATACGGTTAACTGAAGAGGACACCACTTCTTCTTCTCGTATTTTCATCAAGATCCTTTTCCAGGTAACAAAAAAGAAAATGAATCGTACTGCATTTCTGTTTTTGATTTCCTTGGCCATTGATTTCTTGTTAAGTAATAGTATATAACATGTTAATGTTTCTGGTGCAGGAATTGTCCGAGCATCTTGGTATTCGTCTGCTTAATGAGCGGCTGACTGATCCTGCTATGCAAGACTCTTATGAATCTATTTTCCCAAGGGATAACCCCAAGAACACCCGCTTTGCTATCAACTTTTTCACATCCATTGGGCTTGGTGGCATCACTGAAAACCTGCGTGAGTATTTGAAGCACATGCCACGCCTTATCATGCAACAACAAAGAGCAGCGTCAGATGTAGAATCTGACAGTTCTGGTTCATCGGGTTCAGACTCTGACTCAGAATCGGCTAGCTCCAAGTCGGAATCAAGCTCTGAAAGTGAAAGTGATCGCGATGAAAGACGCAAAAAGAAACGTAGGAGAAACTAGTTTCTATAATTCCGTGGAAACAGATGACATGAGGTGTTAAATTGAAGCAGTTATCTCTATATTCCTTGAATTTCACAAAGTGTAATATACTCTGCCCGGATTTGGTTTGGTGTGAATTTTGGTTACTGTCCAACTGCAGTGAGAACAGAAAGGGTGTATCCGATCAAGTTTCTGCAGATTCTGTATTAGTTATTGTATCACAGATTTTCTTTTCTGAAATGTAGTACACTATCGAAGCCATTTCTTCCAATTTTGATACTCTATGAACAATGCCTTCAGGTTATGTTCCAAGTGTGTGCCCCTTTAAATTGAACATATATATGATGCGCACACTAATAAAGCGCTTGCCATCCTATCATATTGTTATTCTCATTTCACTAAGGAATCATCATCATTTTGTTTCAAGTTTCATGGGAGCTGCTTGACTTGAAAGTGAACCGTATGCTTCATTACCTTCCAAGTTACTCCCTCTATTTCAGCTTCAGATTAGAAGCTGAATCAACATCTGAACAAACCCAGAAACAACTCGACAGCATTCCACTTCAAGGCACTGACATAATTGACACCTAGTTTCTTCAAAGTAAGTTAATCTTAGCTCTCTGCACTTGGCTAAATTAGCTGACATTATTCACACCTACCTTTACACTCATTTTTCTGTCATATATGATCATTCTCTCGCAACATGATCCGGGTGTGAACTTAGAAGCTATAGTAAAACGTAATGGTGACTTGTTATGCAAAATCCAACCTTCTCATTCTTGCAAGAAAGGGATCTGTAAGCATCATTCATTTCCATCATTCTGAAATAATCTGTTTCTTGATGATGTCCATATCAAGGTAGCCCACATCAACGCGACGTGCATAATTTTAAGCCATAAATCGTCTTCCTATTAAGTTCCATCAGTTGTCAAATTCTGCTTGCTGCTATTCCCATCCAAGCCATAATGACAAGGTTGTGGAGGCCACTGTGTTTATTAGAGACCTCTGAGAGCTACAGCTACTGCTCTATTTGATCCCATTAAGTAAAGGGTTTTGCACATAATATCATCTTACCCCTTTTAATATGCTAAATTATGGGTATGAAAACAATAGAACACAACCACTTCTTATGTATATTGGATTCCTTTCTGGATTTTGAGCAAATTTATGAGTATGAAAACAATAGAAAACAACGCAATACTTTCTTTCTATGTGAAAAACTACATATCTTTGCTGAATTTTCTGATGCACAAATAGATAGACCAAGTCTATGCAGACGAGACTATATCATTGCCTCAGCACGATTTATGGTTGTTCTATTGTTGCTGTTCTATTACAAAAGCTAGCTGTTGCTTCTGTTTTTGTTTTGGTCATGTGTATACATCACCTGTAATTCACACTTTCTGAAAGGCACATGGAAACATGGACCGCTTGTTCCCTTTTCATTCTGGAAGTATATGCAAAGACCAGATAATGGTTGTGATCAATTTGTCATGCTTGCCTATTTGGAAATCAGAGTCATTATTTGCCCGTTTTAAAAGAGTGTACTCAACAAACTGTGATGCTCTATCTGTTTGAGAGTTCTAATATGAGTATAAAATTATAGAGACTGCCTAAGTGGGAATGATATAGTATACACTAAGAGTTCTGATATGAGTGTGATTCATCACCCAAGTTTTATATTAGGTTTAGTCGGTAGGCACTTCAAGGTGAAGACTGAAGAGCAAGAGAAACAGTATTACATTATCACTTTTGTTGTTTAGCTGATGAAAGATAGACTTTGTTTACTTTCTTAAGCTTGTGATTTGAGAATGCCAGCAACATTGTTTGGAAGCAAGTAGATATCAATTCTTGGAGGTTATTACAGCTGCACACAGATGAAAGATACTGGCAATGGTATTACTCTGAGGGACTTTGATGCATAGCTTTGCATTTGTGTAACTGAATGGACCATACAATGTGACATACTATAGATCTTGTGACATACTATAGATCTTCTTGAATCTATTTTACAAGATAAATAGAAATAAGACAAAGTTGCTTTACCAAAAAGAAAAAAAATAAAAAATCCCACACGCCTTAGGTATGCTATAGTTTTGGTTAATCTAACTTTTTTTTTTTCCTGCCTAAATTTTGCCATTGTAATATTTTCTCTCGTTAGCTTCTTCTTCAAGAAAATAATAGTCCGTTGATTTTAAACGATTCATTTCTTTAGCTAATGTGCACTCAGTTATAAGTTTTATGTAAAATATGTTAAAAATATGTATTTTAATGAAAATTATAAGATGCGCTCTTCTTCATCTCACATTTTTTTAATGGTCATTTATTATGACGAGAAACCGTTGTGTTTTTACCTTTTAACAATGAAATTGAAGTTCCTTTTCACCACGCCAATGCAAAGACAATAATACATGTTTGAAGGATGCAATGGAATTTTATCTACTTCTCTTTCTACAAAGTAAAATTATAAGCTCTAATTTTATTGTTAATATATATTGTATTTTTCCCGTATCATTTGATCTAGTATTATACGCACTTATCTTTCTAAATCCAAATATACTGAATTTGATTTTTCGGACCAATTGTTGTGCATTCGATGTTAGAGCTCGAAACATTATCTGTTGCTTGTTGAGTTCGATTCACAACTCCAACTCAACACTTTGAAACACCATCCGTACGTTATACATATTTACTGAACATGATGTTGTTTTTTTAACCGCAAGAAACAGATTTCCCTTAAAATAGGAGACAAAACAAACAGTTGGATAGAGGCAACCGCGGTCGTCTCCCGTGAGTAGCTCTGTTCATTGACTTCATTCTCATCATCTTCCTTCAAAATTCAAATGGTCAACTGCTCTCAGATTACGTGATCCTCACCTCTCTTTCTCTCTTTGTAATCTCTCCATGTACATACAGATATTACGGCAAATACAAATCTTTTGAGAAGAATTTTTGAGTTTGTGGATAAATTCTAATTTACTGTATAAACCATTCTTTCTTAGCTTTCACGAGATCATCTGTTGGATATTTTGTAGTTTAGCTGCTATATATAGGCCCTCACTCTCACACTTACACTCACATGTGCTCCTACTTTTAACTTATTCAGAGTCTTTCGTTTTTCTCTTGAACTCTTTTCAGTTCGATTCTTGCACTTCGATTATGGGTTTGCACAGATAGACACACTGAGCTCAAAGTTGAATTCTTGTGGAGTTTTTAGTGATCATGCTTTGTGGGTTTTTGTTAAAGTTGAATGCTTGATTGTTGGGAGTTGAATTTGAAAAGAATTTGTTTTGGTACATAATTTGGCTGTTTTTAATCACATTTGGGAATTTGGGGTATTGTTTTGATGGAAATGAAGGGTTTTGGGTTTGTGGATATGTCATCTGTGTTTGTGATTTTTCTGCTATGTGTATGGGGATGTGGTTTTGCTGTGGGTAAGGAGTGTACAAACTCTGTTGATTCTTGGATGCAATCACATACTCTTCGGTTTGAGCTTTTAAATTCCAATAATGAAACTTTGAAGAATGAGGTGTTCTCACACTACCACTTGACACCAAGTGATGATGCTGCTTGGTTGAATTTGCTTCCAAGAAAGATATTGAGGGAGGAAGATGAATATGAGTGGTCAGTGATGTACCGGAAGATGAAACACGCCGGTGGTGGTTCTGAGGCCCCCGGAGGTTTTCTCAAGGAAGTGTCATTGCATGATGTGAGGTTGGATCCAACCTCACAACATGGGAAGGCACAGCAGACAAATCTAGAGTACCTGTTGATGTTGGATTCAGACAGTTTACTTTGGAGCTTTCGAAAGACAGCTGGTTTAGCAACCCCCGGAGAACCATATGATGCCAAAGATTCGTGGGAGAAACCGTCTGGTGAACTGCGGGGTCATTTTGTAGGTTAGTCATACTTGCTAACTCATTGCTTTGCTTTCTATGTTAATGTTGTTTGCATTGCTCGTTACAGCGTTTCTGTAAATTTCATTTTGTCACATGTTAGGAGGTCTTCTTCATTGACATTGTGTTCTCATACTCTGATTGTGATTTTATTAAAGCTGCTTTTCAATTTTCTGTCAAGCTTCAGTAATACCATATGTCAAAAGCGAGCTACTTCTGAGTCCACCTTAGTTTTGGAGCAATGGTAGTGTTCTATATATGTATGGATTATTATGGATGAAATGAATAATATGCAACAGACTCTCATAATGATACTGTCAAAAGATAAAATGGTCGTGTGCCTTTTGGCTTATTAAATTTCCAATTTTAGTTTTTGAAAATCATCCTTTGTGACTTGAAGGGCATTATCTGAGTGCGTCGGCAATGATGTGGGCTAGTACTCATAATGATACTCTCAAAGAGAAGATGTCCGGGATTGTGTCAAGTCTTGCTCTTTGTCAGAATGAAATTGGCAGTGGATATCTTTCAGCTTTTCCAACCTTGGAATTTGATAAATTGGAAAATATTACATATGTCTGGGCTCCTTATTATACCATTCACAAGGTAGATTCTAATTCGTTTGTTCCACTAGAGTAAAAACATATGTTTATATTTTTAACTTGTCTACTTTGACAGATCTTGGCAGGCCTGTTGGATCAGTATACACTTGCTGGTAGTGATCAAGCTTTTAGTATGGTGAAATGGATGGTTGAGTACTTCTACAAACGTATTCAGAATGTGATATCGAAGTACAGTATAGCAAGACATTATATGTCACTGAATGAAGAAGCCGGTGGCATGAATGACATTCTTTATAAGCTATATACTATCACGGTAAGTAAACACTATCAAGCACCATTTCCCGAATCCAGATCGCATGTTTTGCTTGCATACAATTCATTGCTTGTTAAGAAATTTTAATATGTGAATGTTGGGCTGTGACATCAACCTTTCATGTTGCTATGCTCAGGGGGATACGAAGCATTTATTGTTGGCTCATCTTTTTGACAAACCCTGCTTTCTAGGACTGTTGGCAGTGAAGGTAACAGTTGTTTTCTATTCATTATCTCTAGGTAGCCCTTAAATAGCTCAAATATCTTGTCTTCCTTTAGTAAGCAGAGAACAAACATCATAAGGAATTCAGTATTTGCACTAAAGAAAAACCTGATAAGGCTCCCTTATATAGCTTAAATATTTTGTCTTACTTTAGTAAGCCGAGAACAAACACCATCAGGAATTCAGTTTTTGCACCAAAGAAAACTACAAATAAGGGTCCCAAGTCATGACAGGGATATGTGATAGATATATACAAAGAATAAAAGAGGTATAGCTCTTACAACTATTTCAACAAAGAGAAGATTCAGAACTGGTGAGATGTTCTATATTTCCTGGGAAATATTTTGGGACTTTTGATGAATAATTATGACCTGAAAAGTTGGGAAGAGGATTCACTGGTTTTGTCTTTATCTGCCTCCTGCTATATCCAGGACAATCAAATTTTTAGTTTCTCTGAAACTTATCTCTTGTAATGCCTCTTATCAAGTAAGTTTTATGCTTGTAGGCTGATGACATAGCTGGTTATCACACTAACACACATATTCCAGTTGTCATTGGTGCTCAAAAGCGGTATGAAGTCACTGGTGAACCTCTTTATAAGGTAAATGCTTCATTTATATTGTGGAGTATATGAATTACAGTTCTCAACAAACAATTGAGTACCTATATACTTTTATATTTGTGTTTGGAAATTGGCTCCCCTTGCATTCCATGTGTGTTTGTAGGGGGATGTTCCTTCTCTTTTGGATATGGCATTGCATTTGCATTCTTCATCTTTACACTACCGTCTTGTCTCTTGACCCAGAAAGGGAATAAAAAGAAAGAAAAAAAAACCCTCTTTGTCTAGTCAATGACAGAATACATACCATTAGTAGTGTATTATTTCTCTGAATGCTAACACTTCTCAATCTGAACCTGTCAGGAAATGGGGATTTTCTTTATGGACATTGTTAACTCTTCTCACACTTATGCAACAGGAGGGACATCAGTCAGCGAGTTTTGGTAATAAAATTCAGCAAGCTAGTTAAGATTTATTTCAATGTCAGTATAGATCATAAGATCTTCCTTGTGCTTGATTCTCCAATGCTGACCTGAGGACAAGTAGTCAGAAAGCCTAGATGCATCCTTGTATTGAGTTATGCTTCTTTCTTTCAAACTAGGTTCTCATTCCCGAATTGTTCTGATTTGCTTTCCTCAAATTGTGAGTAGGTCAGCCCCTAAAAGATTGGCGACCACTCTACAGACAGAGAATGAGGAATCATGTGTAACTTATAACATGCTGAAGGTATGTCTTTTGCATTTATCGATCAAAGAAAGACCTCGGCTGGTGATAACTTTTCTTATTATTATTATTATTATTTGTTACATGGGATTTGTGCATACTCCATTCACTTTATAGTTCTCAAGTTATTCATCATAACTAACCACTGCAATCATCTTGTAGGTCTCTCGCACCCTCTTTAGATGGACCAAAGAACCAGCATATGCGGATTTTTATGAGCGAGCTCTAACAAATGGTGTGCTGGGTATCCAAAGAGGAACTGAGCCTGGAGTCATGATCTACATGCTGCCACTAGGCAGTGGACGGTCAAAGGCCATAAGCTATCATGGTTGGGGATCACCATTCGGTCATTTCTGGTGCTGCTATGGCACTGGTATGATATCACTTGTCCCTTCTAACAATTTCTTCTAGGGATTTCAGATTCCACCAACTTGCTTTGAAAGTTTTATGATCTTTACATCCTCGTATGCTTTCTCCTCCAACTTGTTGTGATTGATGAAGCAATTTAGACTGCTATTCCATTGCTGTTGTAGTAGGTACAGCCTAATAACTACTGAGTAATGTATTACTTCTTGATGCTTTTTTAGGGATTGAATCGTTCTCAAAGTTGGGAGATTCTATATATTTTGAAGAGGAAGGTGAAACGCCTAGTCTTTACATTATCCAGTATATATCAAGCTCGCTTGATTGGAAATCTGGGAAAGTTGTACTCAATCAGACAGTTGATAATATCAATCCCTGGGATCCGTACCTTAGAATCACATTAACATTTTCTCCAACGAAGGTACAGATCACATTCAGTATCATTTTGGACACACAATTACATGCACAGATGTTTTTTTTTTTTTTTGAGAATCAACATGCACAGCTCTTGTATACTTCATATTTGTTAAATACTTGAATTCAATCCCGTTTCACATTTGTTTGATTGGTTTTGGTCTCTTGAACTTTGTGACCTATCCCATACCAAAAAGAAAATTTCATGTTTTTTTTTTTGTTTTGTTTTTTTGTAAATCTTGCTTCTTATGTTGGACTAAATGATGCAGGGGACAGGCAAATCATCTACCTTGAACTTGCGAATGCCAATTTGGACAGATTCAGATGGTGCAAAGGTAGCATTGAATGGTCAAAGTCTGCATCCATCAGCTCCAGGTATGAGATACTATCAGAACATCCTCTTATATTTCTAATCTTCTCTACCAAGGCTCATTATCGTTGAATTTCTTTTCAAACTTTTAGGTGCAGATTATAAACATAATCGATTGTATCTGTTTGTGGGATGCAGGTAGTTTCCTACAAATAGCAAATAAATGGAGCCATGGTGACACAGTAACTCTTCAGCTACCCATTAGTCTGAGAACAGAAGCTATTAAAGGTATCATAATGTCCATTCCTACACAAACTTTATACATCTATCTTTTTAGAACTGACTATATCCTTTGTATAAACTCAGATGATCGGGCAGAGTATGCTTCAGTCCAGGCAATTCTTTATGGTCCGGTTCTGCTTGCAGCTCATACCAGTGGTGACTGGGACCTCCGAACTAAGTCAACCGACTCTCTTTCAGACTGGATTACTCCAATCCCTTCCTCGTACAATAGTTATTTGGTATCTTTCTCCCAAGAGTATGAAAACTCAACGTTTGCCTTGGCCAATGTAAACCAGACGATCGAACTAGACAACTTCCCGGAAGCAGGCACTGCTGCTTCCGTTCATGCCACTTTCAGACTCATTTTAGATGACTTGTCAACCAAAGTTTCCAAAGCGCAAGATGCTATTGGAAAATCAGTCATGCTAGAACTATTTGATCTTCCTGGACAGGTTCTTGGGCATCAAGGGAAAGAAAAGAACCTTGTGATAGCAGATTCTTCATATAGCAAGGACAAAAAAGTTTTTCGCTTGGTTCCAGGTTTGGATGGAAAGACTGCCTCGACCTCCTTAGAGTCAGAAAGTGACAAGGGTTGCTTTGTCTATAGCACAGAGTTTGAAGTTAATGCAACATTGAAGCTTGGCTGCAATACAGAATCATCAAACGATGGATTCAATCAGGCAGCTAGCTTTGTAATGAAGAGCGGAATCAGTCAGTATCATCCTATCAGCTTCATTGCCCAAGGAAAGGATAGGAATTTTCTTCTACAGCCATTGTCAAGCTTCATGGATGAATTTTATACTCCCTATCTCAACATAACAACTGTTTAAGCATGAGTTTAAAGACCCGAGCTGATCAATTGGGTAACAAATAGTTGTTGATGGTGGCTTTCTCATTGTGGCTGCAGGTCATCAACTTTATTTCTAGTCGTAGTAGTAGTAGTATTTATTTTGTATATGCATCTCTATTTTTATTTAGGTTTTGGTAGAAAGTGCTCATTAGTCTAGCTCATAAATCGTCTTTGTCTTTCTGAATTCACACTTGTTTCACTGTTATCTTCGCCAATTATTAAACATACTCTTGAACCTTGACAACATGATACCAATAAAAGATGGTAGTATTTTTCCAAAATAGAATGACCTCTATAGCCATTGGGAGAGTTTGAATCCCTTTTACCAAGCGGGAAACCTGGTGTATTTAGGAAACTAGCATATCTATGTCTACGTATAATGCTCCAAAGATCTCATATCAATCAACTTTGCTGATTTTCTTGTCGATTAACCCACAATGAACCCTTTGTACTGATTAGAACAGGAAACAACCCAATGCGCATCTGGAGAGGAACGAGTATATATAGCTTCATCGAGCACTTGGAAGCATAAGTGACAGAGTTAAAACACCCCTTCATAAATGGATTTGAACCTACAATTTCATAGCAAGTTCTTCTACACAGAATATAAAGGCTGTGACCCAAAATTTCTCCTCATCGGTTGGGGGTTTCGCTTTTCAGAAAGTATTATCACTTACGAAAGTACGAAACAACTTGATTACAATTTACAATTTTTTTTTATCAGGTATACAACTCAAATATTACAACTGCGTGAGTTGAAACATAACTTAATTACAATTGCATGCTGGTATTCAAAATAACGTACAATTACTTATTTACTTAAAGTATGTACAAGTTGAAACATAAGCATCCTCCATCGCATCTAAAAAAAAACATAAAAAAAAGGAACATCATCCATGGATTATGGGTTACTGGGTTTAAGCGGGCCAGGCGGAGTGGATGTGGGTCTAGGCGGATTGGGCCTAAGTGGGCTGGACGGGTCCATCTGAAATTATCCAAAACTGGCCCATATTTTACAAACCCAAACCGTATATAAGACTATTGACTTGTCTCCACGTAGGGTAAGACTTTGCGGCATCGTTTAGGGTTTTTGTTTTCGCCGCAGAGAGCTTCAGAGCTATCAACAATGGTGGAGAAGACGAGTCGCGGAAGAAAAGAAGAGGTGGTAACCAGAGAGTACACCATCAATCTTCACAAGCGCCTCCATGGATGGTATGCATTTCTCTCAAATCTGTGATTCGATTACCTAATAGTTTATGTCCGATTCAAATTTGGGGAGTGTTCAATTATGCAGGGTTGGTTTGATCATAAACTCAATTGTTCATTTTGCTTTTGTAGATTTTAGTTTGATCTTCAAGCAACTTTGATTATGTATGTAATATTGTAATTCAATTTAAGTTTCATTTTTGTAAGGAATTTTTATGTTGAAAGTGTGAAATTACTTATTTATTGGTCAGAGAGAATTGCATGCCTTGGGGGTGAGTAAAATTATATACAGTAGAAAATGCCCGAGTTGAAAGTTTTGCTGGTGTGTTGTGAGATTGAATGTGACCTGAAGTAGATATCCTTTAATGGTGAGGACGGAAGCCCGAAGAGCAGCTAAATTACATTGATTTTTGGACTAAGGCAGCTCGGCATCAGCGAGTCTGATGACAGCACAAAATTGGAATATGATGTGCTGTATTATGTACTGGTGTCCTAGTCTATATTACATATTGTAATCTGCACTTCCGACAGTATTAGAGCGCAGAGGTTAGTGTGATCAGCTGACAGGTCTTTGGTATTATTGGTTACTAAAGATTTTCATCACATTGATGCAATCATGAATTGGTTATGATAGTTAGGTGCTGCATTGGGGCATTACTGCATATGTGTTATTTACTTGTCCTTAGTGAGTTGTGACAAAGAATCAGGGCATATCTCTTGTTTTGTCTACTCTCTTGCATAATTTGTTTGTTCTGGAACATTTGGAATATGTTTACAGACATTGTCCTTGATGAGTTTATATTTTGTCAGTGAAATTTTTTAACCCTGTGCGCATCTGTTCTTCTGCAGCACATTCAAAAAGAAGGCACCAAATGCCATCAAGGAGATTCGGAAGTTTGCTCAGAAGGCCATGGGAACCACAGACGTCAGGGTCGACGTGAAGCTCAACAAGCACATATGGAGCAGGGGAATCCGAAGTGTGCCAAGGAGAGTTCGTGTACGCATTGCTCGCAGAAGGAACGACGAGGAAGATGCCAAAGAGGAGCTATACTCTCTGGTAACAGTCACTGAGGTTCCACCAGAGGGTCTCAAGGGATTAGGCACTAAGGTCATCGATGGAGACGATTGAACCATATAGCCTCCCTTGACTTGATTGTTGGTAATTCATTTTGTTCCAAGTCTATTTCACCGCAAAGTCTGGTTCATTTTTGTTCCAACTGTTTCACTTTGAAACCAAGACACAGTTAATAGTAACTTAGATTGTACTCCATACTATGATTTCTATCCTTCTTCATTATGAGGTGGCCATTATTGTTTTCTGGAGGCATCACGAGAGCATCTATTATATGAGAAATACTTAATGTTCTTGTTTCCTCATAACATGGTCACATCGGCACGTGTCAAGCCGGTCATTTCACGCGTGTGAGGTTACTGTTCACCGTTTGGCACCCTGTTCTTGATTGCAAATTGCACAGTTGGGTCTGGGCGAGTCATTATCTCACTAATGCTTCACGTGTGCTGTCTTTGATTTTTAACTTGTATGAGGATTATGTGGAATTGTGAGATTGTAGCAGCCACAGCTGTGCAAATTTGGCAAATGGGTTTGACATCACAATGTGCAACAAGTTCCTAGACTTGGGTCGACATTTAGGAGCCGTTTTAGAAGTGTGTTTTGATTGAACCTCAATACTTTCTTAAGGAGCGTTTTATGCAGTAGAGTTTTGAAAATTCTGAAAGGTGCGGTTATTGTCACGTTACCATCTTTTTTGTTCATCCTACGAACATATACCTAATACCTACATGCCGAAAGCTCCTCAGAACTATACCATTTTGAGAGAAAATGTGCCTATGGGTACCGATGTGGTTCATTAACGAGTTGTACTGCACACTGCGTATTGACATGAATGATGAAAATGTGGTAATGATGAAGATATTTGAATTTCAAAAGGGTGACCGGGTGAGTGAGTGAAATACTAAATAGCTTCTCTTTCAATTATTGAATGTCCCTTTTACCATCATATTCGCAAAAGTACAAAACTATACCCTATTTCAATTTCTTCAACCTCAAATAGTAACATGACCTTCTCAATACCAAGATGATTAGCCTCACATAGTCCATGGTCACATCAAATGAAATCATGAACATAATGAGAACTTTCTAGTTTTCCCTTTCCATAAGAATCAAAGACAATTAGAGGGTACTATGATACATGCAAACAAATACGTGCATGAAAAATACTTCATTGCTCATTGGTACTGATCTAATAAAACACACGAAATACATAATCCTCTCTTATGAGTCTTAACTTGGTAATAATACCATCTTCACAATATATAATCTTGTTTAGCAAATTTAATTTAGCAAGGTCTTAGAGGCTTCCCACATAAGCAATCATTGAAAGTAAACGACGATGCTTCAAGGTGGTCGAACGGTGAACCGACCGGAATCTTCCCACAGAGATGGTTGTGGCTCAAATCCAAGTGACCGACGTACGAAGCCGACGAGATGGTCGACGGAATACTACCTCTCAACCTATTGTACGACAAGTCCATGACAGTGAAGTAAGATCTCGGACCAAACACGTTTGGTATGAAACCATGGAGGTCGTTCCGGCTCAAGTTCAAGTTGCTGATACCTGAAACTATCAAACTCGGTGGAATAGTTCCTGTGATGTTGTTACAGTCGAGGTTTAGGGTTGCGAGGACGGCCATTTTGCCTAGGGAAGCCGGAATCGGACCGGAGAGCTGGTTGAGAGAGAGGTCAAGATCGGCGAGACGGTAGATTTGAGAGATGGAGGCGGGAATCGGACCGGTGAGCATGTTTTTGCTGAGCAAAGCGCGGCTGAGCATTGTAAGTCGGTTGAAATCTTGCGGCAAGTTACCGGAAATCTTGTTGTTGCGGAGGTCGAGGTGCATGAGGGACGAGATCTTCGTGAGAGACTCGGGGATGGTACCGGAGATTTGATTGTCGGCGACGTTGAGGACGGTGAGGCGCTGGAGGCGGCCGATGTCAGAAGGGAGAGGTCCGGTGAGCTTGTTTCCGATGAGGTCAAGGATCCGGAGGAATGGTAAGTTGGAGATGCACCGGGGAATCTCGCCGGAGATGCCCTTCCAGTCGGCGATGGTGATGCTGGAGAGGCGAGTGAGGCGGCAGATGGCCGGCGAGATGGTACCGGTCATGTAGCCAGTTCTTTTGGCACGTTCGAAAATGGGGTCCTCGGATTCTCCACGGAGGTTTATGTCGGCGACACGGCGGGTTCCCTGGTCGCAGCTGACACCGTACCATTTGTGGCAGCAGTCGGTGCCGGTCCATGATTTGAAGATGCCTAAGTAGGGCTCGTGGAGGCTCGCTTTGAAAGCGAGCAGGGCCGCCCGGTCTGATGGCGGACATGCTCGCACGGCCCAACTAGTACTAGCCAAGAGTACCGCAACTATTACAAGAAGTGTCTTCATTTTTTCGAAACTGTTGCAGGGTTTGAGACTTTGAGCTAAACTGTGTTTACAAAGAAAGGTGAATTTCTTTGTTCTTCTCTAGGTGTGTGAGTGAGAGTGAGGAAGAAGCAGAAGGTGAGTTGCAGTACTGAGAAGTGCGATGTCGGGTTTAGGAGTTTGAAGTGGGAGAGAGACGAAGAAGAAGATGATGATGGGCATGGGGGACTCACTGACTCATACTTGTTTTTATAAAGTTTCAGATTATTCGTTTATGACGGTTTTGCCCCTAACGTGCGGTTTTAGGCGTTTTGCTAGGTAGATTGACTTGGGTCACGAGTCACGACTATTTTAGCTCTCATTTTCATTTGATCATTTCATGCATTGCTTCCTGGAATTTTCACTCAATGATTCGTCACATTATAAGATTCACTACATACAAAATTATGCATAGTATTAGAGAATAAGAATGTTTATTGTTAAGTAATAGATTTGGGGCTTTGCATTGGATCAAAACGTACAGTAGATACAGTTTGGGAGAGGACTAGCTAGCAAGTTTATGAACAGAAAGGATGAACATGCAGCTTCAAAGGTTATTGTTCATGTACGTTTAGGGTGTCAAAAATCTCAATATTGGTTTAGAAAAAAATTGTTGTTGAATGATATAAAATTAAACTAAAAGCGATATGTCCAATACATATAAGCACGCAATCACTCGTAAACTACATATTAGTTATCGAATACTACTTAAAGTATACACATCATAGGTGCAATTACTTGTATATCGGATCATTTAAACAAGATCGATCTTGAGTTAGTATTATTAGATAAGCTAGCAATTCTCCTAGAGGAGAACAAGATAGAGGATGAGATTTGAGGGCTTGAGGTAGGGTTTGATATGCTGGCTAATAATTGAAATATCGATACAGCTCAACATGGGGGCATATGATGTGTGTGGGGGGAATAGAGGATATGGGATAAGCTTTGGTCCTCGGGCATACCTTCATCTTTGGCTTGGAGTACGATGCAGAGTAGCAGCACATGGCAGCTTCAGGTCCATATATAGGTTAATAAGTTAATCATCGATCTCAGTTTGGGAGATAGAGAATAATGTTAATGCTAGTGTCACTCATAAATTTCGCTCAGGATGAGAAGCCACAACTTAAACAATATCTGAGTCCTAACTTTGAGTTATTTCCTCATTCAATTCATATTGCAGATCGATAAACCAGGACCAGTGCGTCATTGACACAAACAAAGAAAAATGCCAAGATCACTGATAGAATTGAATTCTTACCCAGGATATCGATCAGATAGCAGTAATAGTAATACTGCAGAAAGGACTATATATAGTTGTGCAGCAGCATGACTAGATTAAGGACACACTGTACTGCTGCTATTATCTCCGAATTAACCATATAATCGAGTTTACTTCTCGAATTGGTTCAAACTTTATCAATAAGCTTCTCGAGTTGTTATGAACTTCACAGTTTTGATGTTTGTTAGCTTCGATTCCACACATGAAGCTCTAAGCCTCTAACATAAAATTCATTTCGATCTATGTGTTCAGGGAAACGTACAAGAACAGGAAAAAGATAAGAAGAAAAAATGGAAGAAATATTAGTAATATCTAAGTAGCTGATCTTGTACTTGACTTTTTCTCTTCCTTCCTTTGTTAGTTTTCTTGTCATTATCTTTGCAGTAATGAATGATAAGGATGTTAAACTATTGCTTATGTGATTGTTGTTTATGTTCTATAGACTGTGAGTATAAATGTGCGATTACACATGATTAGAGTTCAATTACAATTCAAATTTTGGGCTGTCCCTTCTATTACCTGAATCTTTGTCCCCCTTATTAGAATCACAGATTTGGTTGTTTTTAGGGACTCGTCAATTTCAATCAATGCAGTTACAGTACTTGATAGAGGCAATTTGCCGATATAGCTTTTCAATTTAGGGGTATGCATCAATGGATGGTCCAATGGCTGTATCACCAAACAGTAGAAACATGCCCATGCTAGGGTTGGAAGATCATGCTTTTATGGACAAATTATATGAACTTCCTTTGTGGATGAGGACCATCATGAATTCATGATCATGTGAAGACAAGCCACCATATGTGAATGTTAAGAGGAATTGAGGATACCAAACCAGCACGAAGTGATATGTTGCTGATTCATTGAAGAAGACTATACTTGAAATCATGCATGATTGCATATACATATCTCCAAGACTCCAAGCTAGCTAGTTCGATTGAATTTCAGGATCTTATCCGATCCCCCCACTGTCAAAACTATTTAACCTGCATGCATTTTAGTTTAACCGTCTTGAATATGATATGATAGAAAGAAATGAAGGTATTGATTGCCAGATTCAAGTCGAATCCTTCCTTCATATCATGACATCTCAGAGTTTAGAGTACTTCTGAATCTTTTCTTCCTATTTGACGTCGCTAGGGTAAAACTAGGGGTTTCGACTTTCGACTAAGTGATAAAATGAAGGAGTAGATCGAAGCGCACATGCATGGAGGTCGAATTACAATACTCAACTATTTTTCAAGTAAAAGTAATTGAGTAACAAATCAAACTAGCATGCGAGTTTGTTCATCTTGACACATAAAGTAAATTCATGAATTCTTACCGCCGGATTGGGATGTTAATTTCTGATAATATATTGTTTTTCTACAGCTGCATGCCTAGCTGGTGTTGTTTAGATATGTTTTCATGTTACTGTCGTATGTGTTTAGATATGCTGTTTGTGTTTTACTTGGCTTGAACAAATTCCCCGCATGCATCCAAAAAAGAAAATGCAACAGTGGAAATATAACATCTGCAGAGATATCAACTGTTACTTACAAATGCAATAGTTATCTCTGCTGCAATTATTGAAATTTCGGGCATTCGAACAAAAATGTCCTTGTCTGGAAAAGGGATGAACTACATTTTAGTCTGCTTTATACTTTTTCCCAATATAAACTGTAGATTAGAGGTAATTCTGCAAAATCCAAAGGAACAAATGCTATGGACCCGATTGTGTTAAGAAAATGGTAGGGAACATAGTAAAGGGAACCAGTTTCCATTATTCAAAAGGAAAAAAAAGGACAAACAATCTTCGAACTTGGCATGTGATTGCATTTTTCCGAATTTGTAATGAGTTTCGCATTCTGAAAAACGTCGTTCTTTTCAGAATGCCAAAAGCTTTCCTTTTGAAAGTTGTAATATGAGATATTACATAGAATACTTACTAATGCTTAATCATCTGGCATTCTGGCTGTGCTACTGATAATGAGATTGCTATGTGCTTGTCCATCAAGAATTTGAGCACACAAAGGTTGAATTCTATTTGAATTAGTGACTTGAGAAGATTCTCCACGGTCTAAATAAACATGGATTATATTTGTTCCTCCTTAAAAATGATCATTATGATGTGGCTGAAAAGCTGGCCGACATGCATGTTAAATAATATCATGTATCTAATTTTCTAGTACACCCCAAAGGTGTGTATCGATGTCAATTATCATATTCGTTGCTATGATTTTATGATTTATAATTGGAAATGTTTGTGGTAAATGGGAAGAGAGAAAATGAATGAATAAAGAAAAGGGTTCGATTGGATTCTTGTTTTTAGATTTTCCAGTTGCAGTTCATATATGCAAAGCAAATATGTTGAGTATCTTGTATTATAATTTCAATCTTTTGTTCTTTTTAGATCAAAGAGAGGACAGAATATATATTATGAAGCTAGCTTTGAATTTAAATTGACCAAAGAAACTACAATCATGCCTTTTCTCAAGTGAAATAAACTGAATGATTGGCAGTGGTTATGCATGTGGTGAAGAACAGCAACATGTGCTTGAGATCTCAGTCTCTCTCAGAGACTCTCAGAGACAAGGCAGAAGCTTCTTGGGAAGAGATCGATCTCTGCATATTCTACTAAACCTAGCTAGCTTCTTGATCTTGGTTCTACTACTGAAATTCTAGTAATTATTTTTTCTTTCTTACTCTAACTGTTTCTTACTTAAATTAATTGATTAGTTAGTGAGATTAGCTACTCGATCGATCGCATATGAGCACTTGGTCTTTTCTTTTACAGTCAGGAATCTGGAAAAAAAAAAATGCAACTTCTACGTATGAGTGATAACTTGATGATCCTCAACTTACAATCTCGTATAATTACAACGTATGAGTGATAAATTTTAGTCTCACAAATTTGTTCAGAAGATACAAACATTCCACAAGCGGCAATCATCAACTTGATCTCTACATGAATAAAATCATATATAGAACCACCACCACCTCCTCCACCATTATTCTCGCGGTTAACATTATGATGCTGATGATTTCTGCATATATTACCCAGGCATCGATCACCACAAACCCACATCAAAATCTATTACGTACTTCATATATATATTCATTGCCATTTGCCAAAGGATTCATATTCTTTTATTTATGGCCACCACAGGCACGTGACAGATATTCCTTGTGAGATTTGTGATTTTCCATTTTGTATTAGCTAACTGATTTCAATTATGATTTTGAACACAAAAATGGTTTATTTCTCGTCCTCTCCAGGTATTTGGGTGGTATCTGGGGAAGTCAACAACAGGAGTAAGAGTTTCTGGATGGATGATTGACCTAGCTAACAGAAAACAAAGTCCCATGTTGATGATGATGCTCATGAGTCTTTGCTGAGATTCAGAGAGCCAAAATCCTTGGGAAATTGCATGTGGAATGCGCAAGACATGCCCCTAACAGAGGTGAAGAGCCTTTCCTGCTTCAGTATTCATATTGTTTATTTCCTCTGTTGGCCTCATTGTCTGCACCTTAAGGCACGCAATGTTCTGAAATGGTGTCTAGCTATTTGAATTGAATAACATTTGATGACGAACAAGTTGAAGACAATGCTTTGTGTCCAAGAGGGGTTTGGTTTGATTTCCTGGCCAGTTTCAGAGAGTGGTTGAGGGTTTTCATGGAGAACAATCCCTTGAAACAAGGGAGGCTGCGAGTAGACAAAAGTAACGGCGAAGCAAGCTCGTAAGATTGATCTGTAATTTTGTGACCAATGCACATCAGATGGATTTTGATTACAATTTATTTCTGATCGAATTCAAAGGCACAGATTTGAATTGTGTTATGAGCGGAAGGTTCATCATCCATGAATACTTGAAGAGTGTATGCACTATGCAGGCCCATAAATGGAAAGGCTACGAACAATATATTGCCACAGACCATAAGGCCTATGGAGAAAATGATGTTGGTGTAGAATTGGCAAAGACATTCAAAGGTGGTAAGTTGTAATCACAAGGCCTCTTTCCCCAAAACTATGTGAGAACCCCTAGCGGCCTTCGTATCTATAAACCCTTTTAGGTTTTGACGGTATGCCATCCGATTACGCTCTCTCGGGTGCATCATGGTTCCGGTCGACACAAAGGGGGCGTGATTATCTTCAACTTTGTCCATTGCCACAACAAAAGGTCAATATGTGTTTCAAATTGAAGTCCCAAACGTCGAATTTGGAAGTTCAAGTAGAACCTTTAGGGGGCGTTCGTTATCGTTTTCAAATCATGTTTTTTGTTTTACAAATCCTAAAACAGTCATAGAATGCGTTCGGTGAAAGTATTCCTAATGGTTCGGTGATAAACTGCCACAACCATGGTTCATGTAACATGTTACTGTCAAAACTTAACCAACATGTAGGTGTTTTATCTATCATGGAAAATGAGGTCAAAATAATTTACAATTAGTTCCAATGCCCAGATGAACTCAAGTTGGGCCTAATATGGACAACACCCAGCTGAACTCAAACATGTTCACTTGAGAAGGATGGGAAAAGGCCCAGAAAGTAATGGAAACTATAAGATCAAAATACACTTATTTCTCCTAGAAGAAATGAAACTCGTTACATATAGTAAGAAACTCAGAACTCGAACAAATCAATTTTGGGTAATTTGCTGGTTTGCTAGTTTTCTGATAGAATCTATTCCTCATCAACTAAGATTCCATGCCACTACATTATGCATGAGCAAGAAGGCAGTGTCGTCTGGTAGCTAGCAGTCCCACTACTACATGATATGACATTCGACTGTGTTAGATTCTCCCCACATCATAATCCATCAGACATCACAGTCGAAAATCTTACTTTCTAAATTATAATGATGCAATCCGAATTCCAATGCCCCTGTATATATATGGTTCTATGTTATTCTGTTATGTGTACATTCCATTCATTTCTTTTTCTCGTCGACCATCAATCTCATCAATTTCCTTCCAAAAACTTACCGAAAGAGAAGAAATTGTCACCGTACAGATGATCCTCGTATGCAGTGGCGGAGGGAACTAAGGTCTAGTGGGGCTGTGCCCCCAGTGAATTTTGACAAATAGATGCCAAGGAAGAGTTGTACCCCAGTAGAAAACAGACAAATAAGTGTTTATCCGTGTAAAATGAGTAACAGTCTCATAAAAAATAATAAGAAGCTTATGTACTCTACTTTAACCTAATATTGTATTGAGAAGCCAACTATCAAAGTCTTATGTATCGAAAAAAACTATCAAACCCTCACGGTTACCATGGCGTACTGGGTTTTTCTCCTAAAATACCAGTGTTTTTTTTTTAAGATATACCTCAAACGCAAGATGAATCGTTTTCTCTAGGTTTGGTTCAATAATTTTGCCCCCAGAGAAATATTTTTCTCCCTCTGCCACTGCTCCTATGAGATACAATGTAGACTAAATTAGAGTAAGGTTTTCAGACATCAGAACTAAACTCTAAACCCTAAGATATGAATGAAATTAAATAGCAACAGTAGCAACGTGCACTTCAAACAAGAATTCTTTGAAAAAAGTCACTAATTAGGTATGGTTAATAAGTGGTGCATCACAAAGTCTTATAATTGTTGCTATACAGTATACCGTGGGGGTATGAATTCGATATCAGCTCAAGCATGCAAAGGAAGCTTTACCGAAGAACTTAAGAGCAGTCGACGTCTATGTATAGCCAAAATTAATACTAATTATGGTGCTAGTCATATCATAGTTAGCTAGTAAGCCAAGATCAATATATAGTACATTTCTTATCAAGAAAAGTCAGCTAGCTGCCTCATTTGTTTGCAAAGTTCTTCGATAGCATGTAGTTTTAGATAATGATATTTTGATCCACAATAATGGAGAGTGATAGTTCAAACGCATCGATCACCATGTCATCCGATTCGCTAGCTTTTACCTTTGACAACTAAATGTGTGGATGCCATGCCATTCCCTTTCTATTTTCACAACTAAATGACACCCTCGCTCAAAAACAACTTAAACGAGTGACAATGACTTTACGAATAATCAACCTGAACAAGTCACTAAAGATATTACTCCATATTTCATAAGTTCGATCTTTGCGAGAAGGATTATACAAGACCGTGAGCATCAAAGATCTTATTTCATTATGTTCAGTTATCGACTATTTTGATCGATCTTTCTGTTTATAAAGGGATACTTTTCGAAAAACACATATACACGCTAATCAAATTTCATTTCCCTTCTCTTCTCTTTTCCTTTCCTTCTCTAATCATTTAACACAACGATAGTTAAATGCGCGAGTTCGGATTATTCTGAACTCTATTAGTATTCTTTCTTATAGGAAACCACCTCCTCGATCACCAACAAACTGGATGCATCTCGATCACTTGCCAATTGCCATGCTATGCTTGCGACACATATACAATCATACGTAGAAAAGTTTACATCACTCAAGAAATATATATATAACATTATCTGTTTGCTAATAATCTAATGCACGAATCCTGACTCTCCACTCAACCCTTTATTGTATATGTGTTTTTGTTACTTTGCGATTTGATCAATCAATTAAACAAGCTAGATATCTTAAACCCGGCCAGTATATATATTCATTAAGGAAAGGTAATCAGGCTCCAGTCACATTTGGAGATTAATATTGTATGATTCGAGAAAAAGATCAGCGATCCATTGTGAATTTGTGATTCGATTGAGTACCTTTCAAGCTCAGTTTTTACTTACCAAATGCTAATTAGCTAGTACTAGATCATCTACACGTACATACATGTAAACCGCTACAGCGAAGTAGGAGAGAATTAAGAACACTTGCATTCATCAGAACTGACTGTTAGGTTTAAGATCTCTGATAACAACAAAATATTGATGAAATCGTGAAACCCATCTAAAAGAAATGGTAGAGAGGTTCATACTAAATTATGGGTTAATGGCTCTCTAGTAAGACAAACATAAGCTTAGTTAACAATGGAACACGTACATAATTGATGTTGATTCAACGTGATGTTTTGTCTTTTATTAGAAATGTTGCCCTACTTACTAAAAACCAAAGGACCCCAAAGAAATAATTGAGCAAAGCATCGCTGTATGAATGGGAGAACTCCTCGTAGCAGCATTGGTTCCCCACTAATTAGGGAGATAAACCCCTATTTTAAGCACCATAAACCTTTTGTTTTGGAAACCCTACGTACTTAATTTGGACAAGATTAAAGAAACCCTTTTGTATTATAATGTCAGCAGATTGGCGTGTCATTTATATATTCAAGCGATTCATTGTTTATCATCGGTCTCGATCTCCCAAAATGATGGAGGATTTATTCTTTTACTAAGTTTATATATAATCATAAGTTCAGAACTGCAGAAGTAGTCGTATTGAAGGTTTGCTAATTTGGTTGGTAAATTTCGTAGTGGCAGGTTGTGTTGCTCTTCCTGCAATTTATTTGTTACTTGCATGTAATTTGTAGTGAAATTAAATCATGCACAAGGCTAAATAATTGGCTTTCGTTTGTACAATCACACATCCAATAGATAGAGCATTTTGGAAACAATTGTTATCCGAGCAATTCATGTGTTCAATAGAAGATAATACAAAGACAGACAATAAATACTAATTCGATCTGGAATGGATCGGTATAATAAGTTGATTGTTATGATCGTGATGTTTTCTTCTCAAGCAAATAAGAAAAGTAAATCGAGAAAGTAAACCCATAAACCAGCTAGAGAATACCATTACTATATTTCCAACACCGATTATGGCTTCACCATTTCACAACTACTGAAATAACCTGCAACTCCTAAAAATACACCCCAAGTCACCACCGCCACCAACAACAAAAGCGCCGCCACCAAAATACCAGGACGACGACGACAACAACAACTAATAGCAAGAGAGACTCCAACTCATGACAACAACAACTAATAGTAAGAGAGACTCGAACTCATGACGTCGACATCCAACAATTTTAGTTATAAGCAATGGGCTTATGTATAATTTTGTTAGAAAAAATAATAATAATTGTCTTCCTAAGTCATAAAACCCAACCATTTTTATTTGCATTAAATGATCTTGTTTCTTGTAAAGTCGCTCTCTACAATTCCACAACACAAACAAGCCCCAAAAGATTAGCCAAGGTACCTAACATCTCCCCCGCCCACTTTTGTTAAGTCTTTCTTTAGAAATTATTAGTGAGTCTACGATCGAAAAGATTGGAAATTCGCATTTTCACACGTAAAATTGAGTTTAGAATAATCTTCTAACACATTATTCAGTAAGACTTCACAGATGTATACCCATACTCAAATCATAAATAAGATATTGAATATAAGAGAAGTTGCGCTTTCATGTACCTTATTTTAAAGGGGTTAGGATAAAGTCCTACTCGATATTATTAGATGAATGAGTGACTATATTATTTAACCTACAGAGGGGACATAGCACCAAAATGTTGTGATACATCATAAGCAAAACAATTATCCTCGCATATAACATCCTGTATAATAGCAGGACTCTCACGTAACCATAATTCATCAACACTTTTTTGCAATACTCAACAAGACAACCCACCTTATTTATGCTCTATTAGTGTTGCATACACATTCAATTAATCACAAGAATAGACATATGGTAATAGGTTTTAGACTTAATAAGTGAATAGCTAATTGCCATTCTAGATTTCCCCTCAGTATCAATCTGTTACTATTTCAACTAATTTGTTATCCTAGGTTTTTACAATTAACCCCTTTGCTATGCTTACTATTATTTATCAACCTTAAGATTTTGAACATTTAAGAAAGAAAATTGATTAATTTGGAAAGCCTACATGCAATAGCAAATTTGACAGAAGGATGACAAACTGGTTTATATAAACTATGGGTATCAAATTGACATTAAGGCGAAACCTAGGGTAACAAGTTAATAGTTCTACATTTTAAGGAATGAAAATTAAACAAGTCTTAAATTGCCGAAACATATGAAATATGACATGTTTGTGTCCGTTTCTGACTGACACCTAAAATATGATAAGCAACAGTCACTTTTTTATGTTGAATGGATAAGTTACAAGTCTATAAGGTATGTCAACTTTTTTACATAATTGAAATTAAATTATTTTAAAGTACAATAACTGCAATAAGGAAAGATGAAGTGTATTTGTAAATGAGTAGCGTAAGTGTAACTATCAAACATCATATTCATTTCAAAGGAGTGTCTAGAACTATCAAATTAGCATGTACAAATCACATAAAAATTCTTGTAGAAAATGTTCATCATAGAGCTTCATCCTTGATTTGGACGATTGTAATAGACCTAAGAAAACTTCCCCTAAAGAAAAATTGCCTTTTGATCAGGGGCACAAAGTTGTCTGTGTCAAAACCAGCACCCACAACCACAATAATAGTGGTCCAAACAAACAAGGGCATGCTAGTCAAGCTTTCTCACCACCCTTGTGAGTTGTGGTCACCCCTCCCCACCAAAAACCTAGCTTTACTCCTAAAAATGGGATTAGATTATGTTCTTTCGAGTCTTCTCACGGCTAACGTGTACACAACCAGCCATTTCTGTTGCTTTGAAATCATGGTTCTGCTGCCATCAAATTATATGTGCAGCTATTTCTCTCCTTGAACCCGTGGCTCTTCTGATAATACTCCCACTCTTCAAGGGCATAATGGTTACATAAACTGCATACACTGCCAAATCCTGGAGACTAGATTTCGGGTCTATGGGACTTGTGATTGGCTGTGACACAACAGAAACAGAGAAAGGAAATGGTTTTTATTGTTTTCTGCACTTTATTATTATCTCTCTTCACTCACTGGCATCAACGAAAACACCACCACTCTATGTCCAGCAGAAGTAACAGAACCTGTTGAAAAGAGAGAAGAAGCAAATCTCCAGAGAGAGAAAGAGGAGAGATTTGCTAGAAAGTTCAAGTTCTAGTTCAAAGTTCATACCAGCAGTCAAGAGAAGAAGAAAAAAAGAAAAGAAAGGTTTGCTTTCTACATGGTTCTGTTCTTGCTTTGTCTTTATCCTCCTTTATTTTTTTCTGGATTTCAGTGGCTTTGGTTTGGATTTCTTATGTTATCTCTTGACTTGGGTGATTGATACTCAACAATAGAAAAATGGGTGATTAGTAGATTGAGTGAATAGTTCTTAGAGTGTCTGTTCATCACAGTTTCCTCTGTTTCAGAAGCTACTTTTGTATTAAAATTCTATTCTTCCAAGGAAAAGCTGTTAGGATTTGGCTTTGGGGCAGCTAAGAATTCTTGGTTTGATTGTGTTTTCACTAAAGGTGCATCTTTTTTTTTTTGCAGGGAGAAAGAGACAGTGTCTTCAGGATTTGATCTGGCTAGAAATAGTGAAAAGGAGTTTCAAGGAATATAGTTGAAGAAAGTTTGGATCTTTTTCTAAAATTTCGAGTCTTTGAATGAGAATTTAGGAAGAAGGAAGCAATGGAGCCTGATCTTCAGCAGCAGCATCATAAACCGCAGCAGCATGTGAACTCATCCAGCTTGTTGCGGTATCGATCAGCACCGAGTTCTTATTTTGCAAATATATTGGACACTGAATTCAATGAACCCTTCTTCAACCGAGCCCCTAGCCCCGAAACTGAGAGAATTTTAGCTCGATTTATGTCTAGTCAAGGTGGTGATATTGGAGGAACAGAAGAGATTGTACCACATCAGAAAGTAGAAACAACTCAGCAACCACAGTTTTTGGTGCCTAAGCTGGATAATGATGCAGCAATGATTCAACAACAACAACAGCAGCAGCAGCAGCAGCAGAGTCATATGAACAACTATACTTCTCAGGGTCTTTACCAAATTCCGTCAACAAAACCGCCTTTGCCGAATCAGAATCTTGCTTCATCTAATGAGGGAGCTTCTGCTGCTGCTGCTGCTTATCCAATGGGGTCAGATCAGTTTCCTCTGATGAAAACTGGTGGTGTTACTCACTCAAATCTTATTCGGCATAGTAGCTCTCCTGCTGGACTTTTCGCCAATATCAATATTGATGGTATGTTCTTTTTGGTCTGCTGTTTCATATTGCCTTGTTCTCATGATCAGTTTGATACTTTAAACTGAAGCAGATTTCTTTTGATTTTGCATGGAAAATTTATGCATCATATACTAAGTCAGTTTTTTCTTGAGGATGCATTTGATAAGTCAATTGGATCTTGAGTGACTTGGAAATGATCTTAGTACAAACCGGTCTTTCTGATGCTTGCACTTCACTTTCAATAGCTAGTGCTAAAAAGAATCTAATTACAGTATGCACATTTATAAACAAACCAAAGTATTGGTTATGTACTTTAGTCATATTTAGATCGAAAAAGGAGATGATACCCGTAGTTGAATGATCCTTAATGATTCTTAGCAATTGGCAGTGGCAGGGTATGCTGCATTGAGAGGCATGGGAAATGTCGGAGCAAGTAATAGCACTAATGAAGAAGCATCTTTTTCTCCTGCAAGCAGATTGAAGAACTTCTCATCAGGGCCACCATCATCTACGTCCAGCATGATGAGTCCAATTTCCGAAGTTGGGGAAAAAAGAATGAGATCAAAGAATCAAGACCACACAGGTGGTGGGTTTAGTGAAGGTCGTGGTAACAATTATGTCTCAGGTTTCCCAATGGGTTCTTGGGAAGACTCTTCTCTTTTGGCGGATGATATCATTGGTTCAACTAACTTTAGAGATGACGATGATGATGTGAAAACGATTACTGGTCGAAATGCTTCAGAAACTCAGGTAGCGTATTTCTGTTCCTAGTGTGCTTGGTTGTGTTTACCTGCAATGTTGTTTCTCACATCATTTGTTGTCATTCAGAATATGGAAGCAAGAAGTCGCCCTTTGGCTCATCACCTGAGCTTGCCAAAAACTTCAGCAGAAATGGCTGCCATTGAAAATTTCTTGCAGTTCCAAGATTCTGTGCCTTGTAAGATTCGAGCAAAGCGGGGTTGTGCTACACACCCTAGAAGCATTGCTGAGAGGGTAATGCTTATTTTGTTTTAGTAGCATTAATTTCATCTTTGGCCTCGAGTATCATTAATGTGAAGCTTGCAAATTAAGGCACATTTATGGTAGTTTAAATGTTAACATGCTCATTTGCTGAAACAGGTCAGAAGAACCCGAATCAGTGAACGAATGAGGAAACTACAAGAGCTTGTACCTAACATGGACAAGGTAAATCTTTCACTTTCTTGTGTGTGGCTTTGAATTTGCTACATTGTGAGGACAATGAACTCAAATACCCCTCATGTCTTTCTGTGCAGCAAACCAACACTGCAGACATGTTAGATTTGGCTGTTGACTACATCAAAAACCTTCAAAATGAAGTCCAGGTACATTGAAAAGAGTAAAACCATGCTAAAAATTTGTACCTCCGATTTTAACTCTCATTGATCTTTCCTTTCTTGTGCTAAAATTTTCCAGACACTGTCAGAAGCTCGTGCTAAGTGTACGTGTTCAAACCAGCAGCAGTAATAACTTCTTGTGTAGGAGGGACTTTGCCTATTTTTATGTACAGGACCATTAGGACTTGGAAAAGAAGATAGAAAACAATGCTGGACCTCTTCTGAACTGAAAAAAGTGATAGTAGGTTGTTATTTATTATGTGGGTGGAGGAGAAATTAAGGGAGATGCTAAAAGTTGCTGCAAGATCTAATCCCATTAATGACATTATAGGAAGCAATTTCAAGCTGTACATTATTTTCCCTGCTAGATGTGACATTTCATATTTTTAGCTGTGTGGAGCTCAAACAATGTGGTCTCTCCCCCTCGAAGTGTGAGAGAGCTTTAGCTCCAGAGCCTCCACCCCCACATTTTCTTGAAGGAAATGGGGATATGCCATCAGTAGGCAGCTCCATTAAATCACTTGTGAAGCATGTAAAAGCAAGCATGGTTCTTTTTATTTTTGTAGGAATAATTGGATAAGAATGAGTGCAGCATCTTAATTCTTACCTGTTCTGAAAGCATAAGCTTTTTGTTTTGCTCATTTTTAGTATCAAAATCTCTCTGGCTCCCAGTTTGGATTTGACATTGATGCTTTTGTTAGTGCCATTGAAATTGAATGGTTCAGGCAGATCTAGGTTCTATATGCAACAATATAACACCCCATTCCAAGTTTTTTTTAATTTTTTTATTATAGTAAAGGGTTGTAGTGCTATGGGGTTGGTATTTTGATGAAAGTGGGCTATTTGCCTTTATTTATATTAAACCCTGTGTTCTTGCAGTTTCCAGATAAAGCTCTCCCATTCCCTTAGGACTTTGCAACACAAAATGTGCTGAAATGTATGTTAAAAAAAGAAAGAGGAACATGCATTATTTGTTTTCTTTTGCTTATACCTAGAGTTTTCAACTTTGCTTTCATAAGCATGAAGTGGGAAGCTTTTAAGTTTGAAGCAAAGATATAAGAAACCAGTTCTTTGAAGTTTGAATGAGTTGCCTTGGTGAAGAAGGATTGTAGTTGTTTGAAGGAAGGCTAGCTGGGTTAATGGATGAGTGATGAGTCGCTATATATATCCCTATTTGGCTCCAAATTCAAGTGATTGCCATGTCATGACTGATGTCATGTCCATGTCCATATATATCCATGTCCTCCCCAAATGCCTTTCCTTACCATTGAAAGAAAAATTACTTTGTCTACTTGTTTTATTGTTTCTTGTGGAAGAGCAGAATGCCCTTATTGTTCTTGTTCTTGCTTGTTGGCATTTGGTGATCTTGGCCACTATGTGAGGAAGTGAGAACAGCACAGCTGTACTCTACTGTGGGTATCATGAAGTCACATGACTTTTGAAGTGGGGGACTTTTTTCCTCTTCTTCTAGCAACATGATGAAGCTACTGCCTCCCTTACCAAAGTGATCACAACTGAAAAACAGCAATCTAGTCTTTGTTTGATGAAGACCAAACAATGTTCTTAGGGTAAATTGCAGAATACTAGAATCTCTGAAGGCTGTGTGCTATTAGTTAGTCACCTTTGAAAAATCAGGATTAGTTAGTCACCTTTGAAAAATCAGGATCAAGACAGAGGATTCAGAGACCATAACATAAAGTGAAATGATATAACATCAGACCCACAACATCAGGTACACATTTGTCCTTAGAATTATTCCACAAGGGAACATAAAATTATTTATCTTTCATTCACAGGATGAGTGTTTCCTTGTCCATTTTACAACACATGTTCACAGGTTGTGATCATATTATTAGCTTGATAATGCCAATAAGCTCAAAAACAAACTTGAACATTATTAACGTAGTTTTCATCAGTTATAAGACATACACTGGTCTACCGTCTCTGTTAACGAATAATGAACACTTACCCTTACATGTGTTTCGAAAACAATGTAAAGTGAACCATCTCTGTTAGTACCACGTGAATCTCACTTTTATGTGACAACTGATGTGATACACTACGTTATTTAAGTTATTTATCGAAATTCTTGATAGGACGGACAATTTAGCCACTTTAGGTAGTCTTTACTTTATTTTATTTTTCATTAATGATTATATTTTCTTAAGTGATAAACCATCTTCATACAAAAAAAATGTAGATACACATGCCTACCCTAGCATATCACCAGTACCTAAGCCCGAGATAAGCACAAGACATGCCTACACCGCCTAAACCATCGGCAAGATAGCAACAGCTCTTGCCAGACGTCAAGCCCAATCGCCTCAATCCCACTTCGAAAAGAATATCATTCTCTCTCTTCACTTACACGTTTAACACTTACCAAACAGTTACTCTGTAAATACAAATACATGGACTGTCTTAGGCATCATAATAGCGAAGACCTCTAGACGCAGTCTCCTTTCTTGACGCCGCGTTGTAGTTCCCTTGACATGTTTCAGATCTCATTTGAAGTACAAGTGCACGGCGAAGCCGGCTCTGTGTCTGCCAAAGATTGAGATTAGGCAGCCTCTGTTTTCTGTTTCCAACTTCAATTGCAATCAAGATGAGTTATAACTCCCACATTAAGATTGGTTTTGGAGGTGCTTGGATGAGAGTAGGCTAATGTTCGTTTGCTATTAAGATTGAAAGTGTCATAAGGCAAAATCAAACCCGACTCATTTATAGGATTTAATAAGGGGAGTGAGAGTTACATACCCTCAATTACGATTCATATATCTCGACCCATTTTAAAGTAAACAACTGTCACAAATGTCCCTACCCTGGATATTTAAAGAGAAAAAATATGGGCATATATGACGTTTCCACGTCAATAAATCGGTCTGAGTGTGTGCATTGTTGAACCTTTATAATTAATAATATCGTAAACTCAAACTCAACCTGTTCATTAAACAAGTGCCCCGAGATGATCCACCTAGTACGTTTATAAACATGGCATATTATGTTTGATTTGATGACTCATTTAAACCAAATAAACAGGTCTAATGTCTCCAATGCACAACCATTTCTAACAAGCTGGCCGGTTGGAAACATAACACTTTATCAAGAGCTGGAAAACTTACTCTCATTAAAGCAAACTTGGCTGGAATGCCAAACCATGTGATGTCCTTCTTTAAGTGCCCTAAAAAACTGACAGATGAAATAGATAAGCAAGAAAGAAATTGCTCGTGGGGAGCTGAGATGAAACATGCTCCTATTGCTTGGAAGGAGATTTGCAAGCCTAAATTACTGGGAGGTTTAGGAATTAGACCTTCACAGTTTTTTAACAATGCTGCAATAACCAAGCTTGCTCGGAAAATCCTTACTGACAAAAACAATTGGTGGGTGTAGGTTGTTTCAAAGAAATAACTCAAGAAGTGCTCCCTTTTCCAGGCAAAGAAGAAACAAAAAAACTCTTTTGCTTGGAATGGTATACTGGATGTAAGGGACATAATTCTAAAAGGTATGAGATGGATCATAGGGGATGATAAGTCTATTAATTTCTGGACTTTTAATCGGGTTTTTGAATTCCCTCTTGTTACCTTGATTCCGTATCAACTTAGGAATACTATTAATACTCAAGAGGTGGTGAGTGATTATTTTGATGCAGATGGTTGGAACATTACAAAGTTAAGAGAATACCTAAATGAAGATGTGGTAAAAGAAATTCTAGGAATCCCAATCCCTGCTCATCCCTCAGAGGATGAGTTTGTTTGGGACATTGCACCACATGGTAGATTTACTATCAAGTTTGCGACTTGGCTCCAATTGAAGGATACAGAAAAACATTGTAAAATTGAGTTAATCAAGAAGGTTTGGTCTCTGAACATACAACCAAAAATTAAATTTTCTGGCTGGCTCTTTTTGAGAGGAAGACTCAAGACAAGAGACAAACTCTCTCGTTTTGGCTTAATTCAAGATAATTCTTGCCCTCTGTGTAATGAGGACAATGAAACCATGGATCATCTATTTGGTTACTGTAGGTGTACAAAAGATGTTTGGACCTCCTCAGGCTTAGCTCCACCAATCAATTGGGAGGAGGGTTTTTTCAAAGTTCTAAATAAGTGGTTTTTGGAAAATCCTTTTGATGACAAATGCTTTGAAAAACTGATCATCGCTTGTTGGCAGGTTTGGAAAGCAAGGAATGATGCTATCTTCAAAAGAAAAGTCCCTTGTCCCAATTCAATTATTGATGCAGCTACCTTTCATCAATGTAGCGTTACTGATTCTGTTAGCACCAATATGGATACAAATGGAAAAATTAATGAATCAAATATGATTAGGTGGTCACTACCCCCATTGGATTGGGTTAAAATTAATTTTGATGGCTCGGTTAAGAGCAACTCAGCTGCAGGAGGTTTCATTTTAAGAACTTCTTCTGGACAACCAATTGCAGCGGGTGCTTTCAACTTAGGTGTCACCAATGTCCCTGTTGCCGAGGTCCTGGCGCTCCAGAACAGCCTTATTTGTGCAAAGGAGAGAGGCCTAACGAAAATTGAAGTGGAATGGGATTCCAAACTAATTATCGATGTAGTTAATGGTGAATGTTTGAGTAGCTCATTTGAGTACATTCGCTTCTCACATGTATTCAGAGAAGCTAACTTTGTTGCCATGCCCTTGCTAATATGGGTAATAGATCTGATAGGTGTGGTCTTTGGTGGAGAATGTTTCCCCAGAGGCTTCTTTAGCCTTATCACTTGATTGTATGAACATTGAGTGCGTTCTAGACACCTCTATTTCGTTATTTATTTTCCCCATAAAAAAAAAACCATGCATGGTTGTTAATGTATCGACTTGTTGATGACTTGTAATTGTGCAGGTTCAATTTACATTATTCATACGCGTTTCAAGTCATATATGAATCAGTAACATTATGTATGAGAAATAATCTAAATTCATGTAACCATGATATTAAGATGTATTCGAAACAATAAATAACTCAGATTTTTCACCCAACATCATTTCTAAGCTCACCAAATTAAAGCACGAACGAATAGATTCAAAGGATTTGTTTAATTTAGCAAGAAATCTTGATAATATATTTATAGAAAACAGATAGAAAAATTCAGATAGTCTCATACTCTCATTGAAGAACAAGAGGAAGAAAGAAGAAGTTCAAAAGGGTTCCTGCTGTCTCGAACGTTGAGCCAACGGTTATTGCGGTTTCCCTCTCATTTCAAATTTTTTTGAATCACAAACAACCAAAACAAACCAGCGAACAAAAAAAAAACCAACAAAAAAGAAACTGATTTCACTCCCATTCATACCTGCAAATCAACGTCGTCCGTCTCTCCTCTCTCCTCTCTCCGCCCCTCATGCCATGGCAGACTCCCCCTTCCAAGAGCTCCGATTCGGCTTCGAATCGGCTCGGCTCCGTCTCGGCTCGGCTTCTCTAAGCCCCATACCCTCCCCCTCCACGCGGCGCCTCTCCATTGGAAGCGCCGAGCGGCCGAGTCACCGCGGGCGTAATAACGCGCCCGCGGCGGCTCGACAGCTGTCATGGTTGTCCCTTCAGGGATGGCTGGCGGACGCAGACGACGCCACGTCGGCACGAGCCATAAAGGGGGGATTGGAGCCGGCGCAAGCCGTGGCTTGGGAGCTCTTTACCCCAATCCAGAGGATTCTCTTCGTCGCCGTTATAAGCGTCGCCGCCGCCGAGTCCAGGAAGAACCGCATCATTTCGCAGCTGAAGAAATCGGTGGAGTTTAGGGTTTGTAAAGAACTCAGCTTTTTATAATTGGGGTTTTTGTTTAATTGTGGATTTGAATTGAATTGTGAAATTCTTTAACGGTTTTTGGATTAAAGATTGGTTCTTGATGATTTTGATTATGTGCATTTATGTGAAAATTTGATTAATTTCAACGGTTCCATGTGTTTATATCAGAGATTGGTTTGAATTAGGGTCCTTGAATTAGTATCATAAATTTCAGTTAAGGTCTATTATCTACAAGGTTGGTTTGCATAGTACATTTCATTCTTCTGTTAAATGCTTTTGGTTAATACTTGATACAATCCCAGATTGGATTAAAAGCTGTAAGAAATTTGGTCTTTGTTATGTATGATGTATCAGATACTTCGTTTGTTTGGAACATTGTTGTTTTAGTAGTATTCAGATGTGTAAATGAAATTGGTACTGCATCATTTGCTGGTTCTGTGATTCTTATGTGTGTGTGATGAGAGTTTATAGTCTAGTTGGTTTAATGCTTTGTTGGAACTCTATTATCAGGATCAGGTGTTGTCGAACATGCAGCACAAGCTTGACAGTCTATGCGCGCAGATAAGTAACATAAAGGATCACCCGGGGACTGAGACTCCGGTCATGTCCCCAACCAAGGACATAGAAATGCAATCTGATGAAGCTTTTGGTTGTGATAAAATCAAATTCGTTGATTGCGGTTGTTGGCTTTGTGATCAGCATCGTGATGTTTCTCATGGTTTGGTGGTAAGAGTTTCTTTTTACAAGTTGGATTGGTTTGTCTGGTTGAGAAATGTGTTATCTTGTCAAGTGTATGACAGTTGTGCTAGTTCATTACAAATCTTGAATCATTACTTCATTTTGTAACAGGGTAGTAATGACATGAAAGGATCCGGTGGGTATGAGATACTACAATATAAAATGTCTATTGACCATGTAGCAGAGCAAGAGGAGCGCCGCATGTCTGATTTATCAGACATGGCATCAAGTGTCACATCTGCTGCTGACTTCCAGGTATATAGTACTGTAATTTCAGAATAACGGATCTTTTGATAAAGCATTGTTGATAAACCATTGTCTCGATAAATTAGTTTGTGAGGGATCCCATAGGTTATCAACCAAGATTGCAAAGTCAAGTGACTAAACTCTCAGAAGCAATTTCTATAATGTTCACGTCGTCAACTTCTTTTGTTGTTTAAGCATTTCTAGTGCTAGATATATGTTATCAATAACTTTTCCATTGATGCTAGGTAGGAGTTGTTCTTCATAGTTGGTTGTAATCATAATTATACCCTTAAATTTTTCCTAGTTGAAATGGATTACTGATGTTGAATGTGTTCTGTAGGCTAGCAGTAGTGTTTTAGTTGCTGTTTATTTAGTTAAATAGCTCGCGGTTGCTATGCCAAGTCTATGAGTTGCAATGGATTGGTTAAGGACCATCAAAATTCTGAGACTAGCCAAACTAAATATAGGGAGAATACAATTTATGACAAGAATGTGCATGACATTACAGTGAGTAACTTCAGTGAATGAAACTGAAATATAAAAAGCTTCTCCCTTCTGAAAACTTGGGTGATCTCAGAATTGTCTGTTCATTTTCTTCTATTTTATTTTGGTTGTTAAAACCCCATAAACATAATTTCTAATCAACTCCTTACTCCATTAGCCTGCAAAAAGTATCAAAAATGGCAGTAGACACTTTAATTTTCTTTACATGTCTGGAACATGAAAGTTGACTACCTAATGTTGATGAATTATTTTAACAATTGATAAGAATAGACAAGATTTCCAACGTATCATGTCATTGATGTGATTTGTTGCAATTTACACAGCTGAACAGCTTAGCTATTGAACAAGATATGTACAATCTCAAAAGGGATTGTGAAGAGAAAGATGGGACCATAAGGGAGCTAACCTCTTTACTCCACTCATCTGAAACTGCTGGTTCGAAGGTAACTTCACTCTCATGTTCTATCATTCTTCTTTCATTCCAAAATTTCCTTTGATTGATCTGATTTATCGTCTTCAATTTTGACAGAGGATTGCACAGTTGGAGGACATAATTCGTAGAAAAAATTCAACAATTACAAGACTAAAGATGGACATGGCGGTTCTAGAGCAGAAGGTAAGACATTCCTGGGTGAGAAAAGTAGGTTTTAGAATTTTGGAAAGGAATGTTTTCTGAGTTAATTGTGTGTTTTGTATAAATACAGGTAGTACACCATGCAAGGCTTCAGAGGTCCTCTTACTCTTCTTCGTTAAGCTCAGATGATTCAGACTTTGCAGACACTCTTCCAAAAGTTCCGCACATGGCAGACAATCTTCTTTATGATATGGATAGTACTACTAGCCCTTCTGATTCAGATTGTTCCTCCCCCGTGAACCGAACATGCCAGAAACTAGTGCCAGAAAAGGCTTCAACTTCTATGGTGGATCCACTAACTAGCAGGTGCACATCAGTGGCTCCTTTGAAAGAGATAAGTATGAATTCAAGGCATTTGCGATCAGTGAACACAAGATCTCAAACAGTTAGTCCAAGACGGCAATCATTGAGTCCAAGATCCCGACCAACAAGTCCCTTATCCCCCTTTTCAAAAGGACCTCAAACAGCATGTCCAAGTTCCCGACCAGCAAGTCCCTTATCCCCCTTACCGAAAAAATCTCAGCCAGCGAGTGCTTTTAAAAGACCCAGTACATCCCAAACTTCAAGGCCAAGGCGTTCTTTGCCTCTGCGGAAGGAATCAAAAATTACTACTCCACAGAAGAGATGGACTTAGTAAGGTAGCATGCTTTTACTGTGCTCAATACTAAGCTGAATCTATGTCATTTTGGTATTTTTCTTTCAAACTTTCTTCGAATATCATTGTGTTTGAACAATTAAGCCTTGAAACCAAGTGTTTTTGATTTAGTACAATTTCTAAAACCGAATTTATTCAAGAACAGGGTTGAAAGTTTTGAACTCTTTCAGGAATTTTGAAAACATACCTGAAATGTTCCGTGTTATGCAAACTATTGACAAATGTAAAATGTATGCTGTTACTGAATCTATTCTCATCTAGTTTCATTTGCCTTCTGTAGGTTGATGTGGAGAATGATACATGCACAATCAGAGTTTGTTCATGCCAGTTGAACATGCTTTTTGAGTAGATATATGTGGAATCAGGCTAGTATATATATTATTAGGTGTCCGGACTTATGCCATAATGTTAAGATGATGTTGCTGGTAAACATAGAATTGCAGAGCTTCAGCAGTACTTAGGTGGACATCTTTTACTTAATTTCATTGTGACATGGCTCTCTTTGAGTTGAAGATGATCATTATTTAAGCTGTTTCATTATGGTTCATACAGCATTGTTGTGGAAACTTGTGTTGCAAGTCAAATCTGGTACAGTTTGGATAGAGGAGAGAGAAGGGAGTAAGAATGATGATGACTTGCTTTGTACCCGAAATATTCCATTGATGGAATCATTTTAGAGGAACAATAATTGGAACAGCAGCCAAATTTGAATTTTCTGAACACTTGAAGAGCACCGGCAGTATACAATTACAAAAAGTTCAAATCTAGAGCTAGTTCTTTCTCACTGTTTTCTTTTTCTTTTTTGGGTTCCCTCTCTAAAGAGGAAAATGCTTAGGCTACACTAAATTACAAATTTGACAGTAAGGCCAGCAAATCAGCAGTATCACTTCATGCTGAGGCAGCAGTGAAGCATTAGACTCTAGGCCACTGTGGACTCACAACCTGCGTAAGCAAATACCTCATCAGACACCAAGCAAAATGTTCTATCATAGTTAATTCTGGATTTCTAGGTCACAGCCTAATTTAGTTTGATACTTTGATACCATCTATATACTGATTCACCGAAAAAGAATCTCTTTACTGATTATACCAGATAGTTCGGAAACTTCGTGAATCTGGACCACAACAAGAGACCTCATAACAATAATTTACAATTACTCCGAAAAATGTAGCATATCCACAAACCTCGAGTGTGCTAAACACTAATCGCATTCGACTTGCAACAACAGATGGTTCCTCAGCATGTCCAACTACTGCCATTTGCTCTAGTTGAAGAGTCTTAACAGGAAGCCTTCAACAACAATAAGAAATAATGAAGAACAATGGTGCACCATCACAAACTATGAATACAGATAAAGGCCAAGTAATTGGATACTAATAATCTTAGCATGAAGTAGTTGAGGAATATCGAGAACTGGCTAAGTACATCACACGAATGGCTAGTGTTCTGCTTGAACAGGAATATTCACATAGGCAAACAAGAGCTCGGATTAAGCATTACAGGTGCTTAATACTAGCAGGATAAGCTCAAGGTAGGAAATGTAATATGCTGAAAGCATCTTACCATGCCATTCCCCTCAAGTAATAAGCATTTGCTATGACAGCACAAAAGCCTTTCCACTTGAGCCTTTCTTCATCTGACACCGGAGGTGTGGATGACCATCTAACTATCGTCGGTTGCGGCGTACACAAGATGGTGATAAATATAATGCTTAACCACAGAATGCACTCATCAATCTGCACCAGACGATGACAATCAGTCACAAAGATGAACCTCTATGTATCAAAAGAGAGTGGTTACATAAATCACATTTACGACCTTAGACAATCATATAGATGATAATGAGTAGTACAATTTCGATAAATCGTTCAGGTTCAACCAGGAAGGACCGACTTACCTCCCCTGATGCAATCTTGGATTTCAAACTAGTGCTTCCACCATATCTCTCCATTGCTTCAATTTCAACACCAGATTGCTTCATATCAATAAGCTCCTTTCTTAATCCCTCATCTGTGCATCCCAGCGCATACGCATTCACCCCAGCACTGATGAACTCCTGATTAAATAAAACCCTTTAATTACTAAACAAACAAACCAAACAAACAAAACCTCACAAAAATACCAAGCTCAAGAAAACCACTCAGTATACTTTCAAGTTGTCACCTCCTCCCCGGTCAAGGACATTCCTATACCTCCTAAACAAACTGATTGCTATGTTCCGCGATGATCGATACTCATCATCTGATGGAATTGAATCATGCATCTGGCACTGTAATTGGTAACAGCAAAGTACGTCACACTTATATAAACCCCAAAAATCTTCTCTTACAAATTAAAAAAGAAAATAAAAAGTGACGAACTTGCTTAAACACTTGGTCACTTACAAGCCATTTCTTGGTGCTGCTCTGCTGATTTCGACTCTTCCAATAAAACGAAGAAGCAGACAGTACATAACTACAAGGAGCTCGGACTGGGCCAAGACAGGTTGAAATATTGTTCAAGGAATTCACATGTGTAATCTTACATGGTAATATTGTCTCATTTAGTTTATGAGAATCTAGATATGTAATAGCTCTTGGAGCATATACCATCAACATGGTTGTAGTTGTACCATGACAGAGTACGTATCAACCTTCACAACAAAAACCCACAAACCCAACATCAGAACTAAACTAATGAACACAAATCCACATCAAACCCACACCAACTCACTCAAATAAATGAAACCCAGAAAAGAAAAAGCTTACTTGTTAGAGCTGCTCTGTTTTTCTTGGTAATCAAGCAGAGCTCGACGGAAATGAGAATCCAAGTGAGGATTAATGGATTATGTAAAGTGAATATTGAGAGGATCAGAGGCCACGAATTATATGGATGGCTATGAAGATTCTATTTTGATTCCAAAAATTTTGAGATTAATTCTGGTTGCTAATTGATCAACTGGCGTATGAGAATCTTCTTCTGTTTTGTTGGATTTTTTTTTTTTTTTTTGGTCAGTTTGATATTCTTTGCAAGCAAACGCCGATTACGACGTCGGCGCTTACTAATTTTCAGAAGCTACGCCGTTTCGTTCGTTCTTTTAGTTAGGCATTGGGTGGGCCGGTGGTGCAATTAGTGGATTGTCCCATAAGCCCAATGGGCTTTAAATCTGGCCTGCATTAGGTCGGTGTTTGTTCTTGGGCTATATATGCCGCCTTCACAGAATGTCTTTAATACACGGCGCGTATCAATACATACTATGAAGATGCTTAAGATTATATGTCATCACTACAGATATTTGGTTGTCGTGTGAATGATTATGTATAGCTAAAATTACATTGCACCGGGTACTTTCACCGGTGTGTGTACATGAATTTTTTGCGGGTATAAAATTGGTTTATTTTGGAATCCAACCCAAGATTGACCTTATCTTTTATTTTGATTTTATTTACTAGTTCTACACTGCAATAACATATTTCAAACTGAAATGAAAAGCCAGAAAACCGATAGAACTACAACATGTGTGATAAATTTAATTACTTGAAGCTCGTCGATATAAGAATGCAGTAGTTGGTAAGAATGCAGTAGTTGGTGCAATGTTGCTCTCAATTTCTTATGATTCAATAACTTTTCAATGTCATCGTCACCCCATTCATCATCAAGCTTCCCTTTGCCGACGTCTTTGGCGCCCGAAACCTAGCTCATTGCTAGTTAAATTTAACAAATTAGGATAAGCACTAGGTCCATTCTCTACTTTATATAATTAAGCTCCAAAATACATTCACTCGCACTCATAAGCTAATATGCAAAATGGTTGGATCAATCAAATCACTAGTCAAGCATGAAGCTTCCATAGGCATCATGGGACAACTTTGCTTATTTTCAAAGGTCCACGAGCAGTGTCTTGTGCCTTATTCCTTTTTAAAACAGTGATGCTGATTCGAGTGAAAAATACATGGATATATTGCTATTATTATACTAGAATCCTAGATTGAGTTGTGTTTGGTTTATATGAGAATCAGGTAAGAAGTTTCTGGTTTGAATAACCAATTGAACAAGTATTCGAATCGTGGTTGATCGTGTCCGAATAGTCGAATACCTTAGCTAGCTGATAACATTTAGCTAAAGAAAGGTAAACGCCAGTACAACCTTTCTCGAATGAAAGAGTGAGTGCACGCCGAAGAAATATCGCACATAGTTTCAACAAAAGCATCATTAAGCTAGTGATAGTTGGATACTCATAATTGAGAGATGTAATCACATAACGCCATCATCTAATTCTCCAACCCTACACACTATATATCAATGAAATTAAATCATTTAGTATAAGATAATCTAGAGGAAGAAAATTCGTAGCAACTTAGCGTGCGTCTGATGTGAACCAGACTCAAAAAACCCTCCCCTCGATTTCATTGACTTTGTATTTCTTCGCCTAATCAAACCAAACCACACCATCCCTCTCCTTCCTTTTCTCTTTCTCTGCATCCATATATACCAAGCTCACCTCAACACGAGGGTGGAAGAGCATTCATTAAGGCACCCTATTCAGATGACCATGGACCGATCACAACCGAGCTCCGACTCACCGACGCGAGAGCCGAAATCCCCTGTGGTACTCTCCATCGAGTGCCTCAAGGGAACCTCCAAAGCCGACGAGTGGACCGACGACATGCTCCAGACAGGAGACATAGTCGAGGAGCTACGTATCGGCACCTCCGTCACCGTAAAGTCGCCGTTCAGGAACGGCAGGAGCGGCGTCCAGAAGATTCTCCACGCTTCCTTCAAGGCCAAGGACACGTCCATCCAGGTCAGAGTCCGCCGCGGCCGGTACGACTTCACGGAGTTGCAGGCTTGTATCGTCCCCAACGACTCCGCCGGGAAAAAGGTGTACATGCTCCGGTCCATTTCCGACCCCAACTACGCCGTCGGGTTCTGCGATCGCACCGAGGCCGACTGCTTTGAACTACAAGGTAAGAGAGACGAACCCATTGACTTTTACGTTGACTGGTTTGTAACGCCATTATTCTCTGGTCTCTACTGTTTCATATGCATCTCTGGACGAGTGATATGCTCACACGTGTCCGGATTAAGAAATCCCCTAGTTGGCCAGCAGTGCATGTTAATTATGAACTAGTGGAACCCTAGCTCAATATATAATTATTTTTTTGTTTTTGTTTTTGTTTTTTGGCCAATATTTCTAGGAATGTGTTTTGTTGTATGAAAGCGATGACTCCTTTTAAGCACACTCATGACTGACTCTCTCATTTGTTGAAAATGGAGATCGACCAAATTTAACTGGTGCTAGACAGCTCCATTGGAAGTTTGCAACCTTTCTTTATTATTTCATGTATGTAACTATATTGGTTTGGAGAAATAGAGTAACAATTTGCAGTAGGAAGAATGTTATTGGGTTTCCTTTGCCTTGTATTGGAGTTAGAATTTGATTATGTGTTTAGAATTACAAGATGGATATGTGTGTGGCAAATTAATTGAAGACTAAAGGTTGGGATGCTGTGGTTATGCCTCGCGAGTGTTAGTGTGTTTTGTTTATATGTTGCTAGATTGCTTTGCGTATTAATGCTCTAGAAATGAGGGGATCATATATAAGACTTCACATTGTTTGCATCATTTGCGTGCACGGCGTTAATTCAAAGAATAATTTGCAGCTTCAAGGAACGACCGGATGGTTAGTGCATTAACCAGGACTAAGCTTCAAGATGGATATGTTGCATATCCTTGGGAAAGAAGGATGCAGGAGTTGCTACCAATTCCCTATTCTAGCAGCTTCCTTTCAGTACTCTTCCTTCCCAAGGCTTCAGATCGCGCAGCTTCTCGCTACAATGACTTGGATGACACCCTTGCTAGGGCAAATGCCTGGCTCAATGCCTCCCAGGCCTCTGGCGTCCCCGTCGTCTTCATGAACATCCAGACCGAGTCCCTTCTTACCAAGGTACTTATATATATATATAAATGATTGATATATACGTACGTACGTGAGCTTGATATATACAGTTCACTCATTAGTTTGTGGTTTTGTTGTATACTAGATTTCCGGAGAGACGGCTTCTTCAACTGTAAATGCAGGGTCATTATCCGATTTGGCAAATCTTGCAAGTGCAAGCTTGTATGGTTTTGAAGATTACCATGGGGTTGACATTGGTGTAGTCCGAGCTGTTCGCCTATGGTATGCTCCTCTTGGTCCAGAAATTCCAATTGAAATCAAATTGCAAGAAGGAGACGTCAAACTTGGTTTTGCCATTAGCCGCACAGAAGAGGTACCATATACATATTAACATATATCTATCTTATTTTCCGATCCCACGACCACATTATGTGGCAGTTTTTTTTTTTTTTTGGGTAATCCATTATGTGACAGTTGATGTGCCTAACTATATATGTGGTAAGCGATTACTAGTTAGATAGCTTGTCTTTTTAATTTCTGAGTTCCTTGTGATCGGCAGGGGTTTATATACGTTTCATCAGTGGCTGATGGTGATGAAAATGCACCTTCAAGCCGATCGGGGTTGAGCAATCTGTACAAAGAAGCAATGCAGGCGTCAAGGCTGCTGGTGGTGTCAAGGGTCTCGAACCAAAAGGTGCTCCCTTGGATGGTTTCTTCAACAGGAGCAATTAGATGCTACGATACTGTCTCACTTAGCCAGAAGCTCTCGCTGCACCGTCACGCCAAGATTCCGGTGCCGATTCACGTTTTTCTCTGGGATAGAACTGTGTTTCCTTCAAATACAAACCAAACAAGGAGGGGTGCCTCTCCATCAACTATACCATTACCGCTACCGCCTGAAGTTCAATTGTCTCGTCAGCCTAGCGGGAACCAAATACAACCTCTACCGTTAGAACTTGATGAAGAAAGGTTATCAGAGAGGCTTGAGAGAGATACAGCTGGGGAGTCCTCTTTTAGATTCCATGATTTTGCACTTTCTAGCAATTGGGTATGATTATGATCAATATATTTTGGTTCTTAATTTTGTGAAGTATCATGGTACGTTCTTTCTATGATTAATCATGCACATTAGTCCTGCATCTAGGCATAATTGGTTACATGCATCGACCTGATTAGAAATATAGATTGATCGAGTGCTGGAACTTTATGTGTACGTATGTAAGAACTATGTGAAAGCATGTGTAAATCATTTGTTTCTCTCTTGTATCTCAACCTAATCAATAGTTACGAAGAGAACAATAAGTGTCCATTTGCTAGTACGTAGTACCTGAAACTCTGAAAGACACTTAAACTTTCCAAAACAACAATTTCCATAATCCTTAATCTATGATTATCAGTGATTCGAAAAAAATAAACTCCTAAGGGTGAGATGAAAGGATTGCCTATCAACTTATAAGAACATGAGCATGCCAGAATGACACATTACTGAGTCCCTAGATCGATATAGGAAGATTGTACCATGACATCTAAGTCATCTCCTCCCATTTATAAGGGTTTTCAATGCTCGAAACCTATTTCAAACACAAAAATACTTAGATATAGAAACGTATGACAAATATTTAGTTGAGTCTATGACAATACTGGTATGCGATAGACTCAACTAAATGCTAGGCCATAAATCCAGAATCATATATATAATAGCCCAAGACAGAAAAGAAAAGAATAAAGCCCACAGACAAAGGACTAGTAGTAGTCACGCTCCAAAGAGCGCGTTGATTTCACGATGGCGGGAAAATCAAACCACACTAACAAAAATGCAATCTTTAATCCCTAAAACCCTAAATCCCCAAACTTGGCTCTGATACAAAATCGTCCTCAATTCTTGTTCCCATGGACAAATTCTTAGTTCCTCTCAAACCCAAACCTCAACTTTCCAGCAAACCCATTCCAAGGTTACTCTCAAATCTCAACTCAATCGCTTCAATTTTTCACTTTTGAAATCCCAAAAATCAAGTCTTTATTATTTTTCAGGCGAAGATGGCGTCGGAGCTTGATCGAATTGACCGGAAAGCTCGAACCCAACTACCGCCACTCCGTCTCCGGCTTACTCATGCAATCCTACTCTGAGGTTCGGTTTTTACATGGCTTGGATTTTGTGGATATGGAGCTGAATTCTGAAAATGTGCCACTGATTTTTTAGTTTGTTTGATGTAGCTTAGGGCGTTTCGGCATTCGTACCACATCGAAGGAAACCCGTGTCAAACTCATGTACGCATTGTTTTAGACCAAAGCTTTTTTGATCAAATATTGAATCCATAGTTTTGTTGTTGTTATTAGTATTTTTGAAGTTTAATTCTTTCATGGTGTTGGTTTGGTAGACGAATCGGGTGGTTAATGGCGCGTACCAGGCCCCGGTAACAAAGTCAGTACCTATTCTTAAATATGATCTTTTGTTTCATTTGTTGTGGAAACTATTGCTTATGGTGTTTTTTTCTTTTTCTTTTTCAGGGAAGGAATCTCAGCCCTGGATTTTGACAACAAGGTAAATCAGTTTTTGAAGTTTGATTGTTGGATTTGTGATTGTCCATCTGTCATTGTGACCCAAATTTGTTTAGATCGAACAATTAGAAACATAACATAACATTAAAAGTGTATGAAAGAGGAGATGAGAGACAACCAGAAAAATATGTTTGAAAATGACATTTTTCAGTAAAACTAGCCCTTCTTAAAGGGCGATACTATTATACAGAAATAGTTGAGGATGACTGATACCAAATGTGTTCACTATTCTCTTCGTTTTGTACTTTTCATTTTATCTTGTATTCTGATCTCAACATGTTGTCCTTTTCTCATTTGTGAACTTCATACTAGGGGATATACTTGGCATCCGTGACAAAATCGGGGTGCTTAACAGTTCATGATTTTGAAACTCTTTATTGCCAGAGTAACGAACCATTCTTATGTAAGTTCCTTCATTACCAATTATCCTTTCTTTTGGCCTACCTTTCTAATCACAGTCAAATATAACATCATTTAGATTTTGCTGTAAGTTTATTACAAGGATGATGTGGATTTAGTCCATGCACAAAAACTAAAAGTTGCAATTTAATTGCATAACACGTGGATTCGTATTTGGCAGATTGTTCGATTGCTTCCTCTAACTTACTTACTCAAACCAAAGTTTATAGGTTATTTTGCTGTTCAATGAAGGAGGAAAGCAGTACCATTTTAGTTTGTAAAAAAGTAGCATATTTGGTTACTATTTAATTTCTGGTATATGCAAATCCATCTTCTCCTTATTGAAACGTCCTTTATATCTTCCTTTTGTTCTACATTTCCTGCTAGGCTTGGAAGAAGATGAAGCAAAACATGTGATGCACCTTTCTTTACCTCAACAACTAGACTTTGTCCGGTGGAATCGTGCCAACCAAGATGAGGTTCGAGTTCTATAGAAGTTGTTCTATTTGTTAGATATATAGTTAATGAAATAAAGGCTGCTGAAGTTTGGTTAATGATTGGAAATTGTGAAATGTATAGATATAAAACCCGGCTGAATATTCTTCTTCGCCAGTCCTAGTTCTGTAATTTGTGGTACTTGATACTGGTATGACCATGCTATTAATTAATTTAAATTCATGGTCAATACCACTGTCTATGTGTTGATACTTGATACTGTTGATTGGAAAAAGTTATTTTGAGCAAGGAAGAGTAATCTTGTAATTTTGCTTTCTTCTAGTTTAGATTCTAAAAATCCTTAAATCATGTTGTTTATTCAGTGCTGTTAAGTTTAGTTTATTTTATTTGGTCCGGCTCTCTTTTTATCTGATGTCTAACACCAACATTTGTCTAATTTTCTTAAATCAGGTTGTTTGCACATCTTTGAAGAGGAATGAAGTACTTGTATTTGACATTAGTTATATCTCTTCTACACCATCTGAAGTAAGTTTCTCTTCTTCTGTTATCATCTGTGTTCTTTTAGTGTTGCACTCTATAAAATTGATGTTGTAATTACCTCCACTCTGGAATTCATTAAACCATTGAGTCAACTTTCACTTGTGGTGTTAGATGCTTTCTTAGGTAATTGTCGTACTTACAGGAACATGACTTCAGAGTTGCACAAACTTATACGTGCACTCACAGACACATGGGCCAACATACGCCAAAATCATACATGAGTTGAATGACGGAACTTGATTCCCAGATTTGCAGTTCTAGTCAAGTTAGAACCTTTCAAATTTACATTACCCTCTTCCGTCCATATTGACTTATAGTTGGCTACACATTAAGATAAGATGCTTGTCACATGGTAGTTGTATGCTTGTATGAAATTTATTATGTTGATAATTTTTCCTCGCTTTTTGATTCAGGTTTTAAGAACAAAACCCCGTCCTGCTATCCTTGGGTCTAATATTCAGAGAGGTCTTTCTGATATTGCCTTTACCTCTTGCGAAAACTCAAGGTTAGGGAATATAGATGAACGATATAAATCTATGATTTGGAATTATGAGAGGTGTAGATAATTCATCTGTTTCATGGAGATGTGCTTGGCCAGTAGGCCATATATGACTTATAAACCTGCTGGAATTAAGTAGTTTGGTTGAGATTACCTTCATTTGTAACTAAATTGACATCTTTTCAACTCGTCTCAAATGAAAATGAACTGGCTTTTAGAATCAGAGCAGGAACCAGTTGAAATGATGTATAAATCAACTTATCTTTATATCTGATTCAATCATTAATGTAAAGTTCAATTGAATGATATTTGAAAAGGCTTCTGGGTGAAAAACATATTGAATAAACTCATATGCATACATATTTTACTCTAATTCATTCCTTAATTGACAAATAATAATAGTTATTCGTTAGTATTATCATTTTGGTTTAACCATCTTCCATTTCCCATGACATCCAATATATACCTTATTTTCCATTTCAAAATCACCTTTGAAAATTATTGGTTATTTGCAAATATAATGGATGCAGAGTATCTCCTATGCTATTATACCTCATCAGTTTTCATTTCAATATTTGTTTGCAAAACAAAGGTAGCTGCACGAATTTCATAGCTGATGAAATTATTGACCACCAACTTAGACAATTGCTGGGACCTGGTATCTGTGATACATCTCTGACACTATTACTATCACTGTCTGTCCTTTTCAGGGTACTCGCTTCTGATACGGATGGTGTTATCCATATATGGGACAGGCGAACTAGTACCCTTCCTTATCTTGAACTTACAGCGAATTTCCGTGGAAGCCTTAATAGTATCCAATTAAATGTGGAAGATCAGGTAATAATTCAAAATCTTTCTGTATTACAGTATCTTTACAATTTTTGGGAATTTGAGATGCTTCTTTTGCAAAAAATATGTGGTCCTGCTTATTTTCTTTTGCTGATATTAACGTAGAATTTCATAGCAAGTTTAGTTGGTTAATTTTATTTTCTCTTGTACTGACATTGTTTGTGTGTAACTGGATCATAAATAGAATTGATCATGCTTAAGAGTTATGAAGATGATGACTTATTCAATTTTTTGTTCTAGTTACTTCAAGATATCTCTGGGCTTGAATTCATTTAGTAAAATTCAGTTAGAGAGTTGAGATATATGCTTCCAATCACCATGGTTCGCATAGTATGGTAGTTCTTTGTATATTTATCTGTGATGTTCAAATTCAGGCCTAGGTCAGCAAATCAGCAGTTTTTGGGCAAAACTAGCGTCTTTGAAGAAAAGTTAGGATGTTAGATCATCAACAAGCAGTTGCATGATAGTGGAAATCTGAAGGTTATGAATGATAGAATTGGTGTTTGTGTGCTTAGGGCCCTATATGAGATTATGCTCATAGTTGCACAGATATATTGGATGATCCAAAATATTTAGGTGTACAACAAATAAAATAATTTCTAAGTCTCAATTAAAGCTCTGAAAAGGAACTCGTGCTGAAATAGATGGAAGTATGTGCTAAATAATGGTAACTATATACATCTAGCTTAAATGTCTACACACATTGTATAAGTTATTAACAGTAATTCACATTATTGAAGTGATGTGTCATCTCTCACTCCTAACTTCTAAAAACATAAAGACATACTCGAAATTTAAGTCGGTATAAACTATAAACATTTCATGTATTTGCCTGCTCTGATTTCTCTTTTCCTGGCTATGACTCATGAGAAAAACTAAATATATACTTCTTTTATCAGATCATTTTTGGAGCTGGAAAGCATGGGGTTATCTATGCTTGGGATCTTCGTGGTGGAAGGACATCTTCTTTCTTCAAGGGTTCTAAAGAGGTAAAATGAGTTCTTTTTTTGGTTACCTTATTTCATTGCTCCTCCACACGTTATTACAATATACAAAAATCCACACTGAACAAATCTAGTAGTTGGATAATTTTGACTAAATATTGAATTTTACTGGTATTATCATCTTATGCTTAATGATACTAAACTTCTGTTCTCTTGTTGCTTACATAGGTATCTCGTCCACCTCTCACCTCTCTAAAGTTATCTTCAATGTTGGAAAAGATTGAGTCTCTGAAGGTAATCACACATGTAAATTACTTGCATGAATTGTTTCTGGAAAAGAAATAAGAGTTTTGGTCCTATAGTTTTTGTCTTAATGCATGTTTCGATAAGTACTTCTTGTTTGGCCTATTCTCATATTGAAGATAAAGCCATTAACACATCAGGAATGTATACAGTCAGGACTATTTTACAGTTGTACAAGGCCTATTGTACATCCATATCATGTTTTGTATAGTATTTAAGTTTCACCCAACTAACTGTTCTCTTTTTTTTTTTTTAGGAACAATCAGCCATTGTTTCTAAGGAAATACACTCCATTAATCTTGATCCTTGTTGCCCACACCAATTGGCATTCCATCTTGATGACGGTTGGTAGGTCAGGGAATGAAGTTCTTTCAATTGTTATTATTTATTTCTGAAAAAGTGGTCAGGTGTTACTGAATATGTGTTATGTGCGAGTGCATACACAGATGTAGATATGGGCCAATCTGAGTGCCCCCCAACTCTATGTCTTACACTTGCTTAGTAGGGAAAATGAAAGAGAAAAAACCATTATCTAAATCAAATGGAGATATACTTTAGAAGACAAGTCCTTTACGCACTTGATGTGTGGCAACTCTTCTGATGGGAAAGCAATCAGGAATAATAAGAAAAATACGGATGTTTTACAGTAAAAGCATATTGAACGTTAAAGAATAAGCTTGTGAAAGTGAATAACTGATTCCAGAATATGAATATTGGACTTTGGCAAAGCAATTATGTGCATCTAATCATACTACACGTTCTTGATTGTATCATAGTTAGAACCATTGTTCTAACTCAAACTAACTTTCTTGCTTGTATCTCATTTCATGCAGGTCAGGCGTGCTGGATGTTCATAATCTCAATGTTACACATATTCATTGTCCTCCACCAGCTTGGTTGTAAGTAAAGTTGAATCCCTTCAATATCCTATATTAACTTACGAGCATTAGCAGCTTGGGTCTAATAGCTACTTATACTCTGTTCCTTTTGTGGGATTAGAAATGATTCTGTTGGGTCAGATCTATCATTTTTGAGGAAACCTTCATGGCTACCTACAAACTCTGTAAGGACTTTCACTTATTCCTTTCGTCTTATTTTCATTATTCAATTGTTCCATAACTAAAATGCATTTTGAGTTTGTGATTAATCATATGTTTGGATGAATGTTGGAACTTGTAATGTGTAGCATATAATTTGTGTATCTATCCAAGCTTAGTATTTGGCTACTTCAATGCTTTCAATCCAGATATATGTGGTTGGATCATCAACTGACAGCGGCATTCATATTTTGGATTTCTATCCAGATTCAAGCTCTCCTAGCCATGTGGATTACAAGTAAGACAATCATTGAACAACTTCAAAGTTACTTTTATCATCTAGCAAATGTTCCTCCTGATCCTCTGACAATGACTGTATGTCCGCTTGTGAATATGCAATGTTTTTATTTTCAAATATATTTGCTTGATGTTCTAGTGAGGATGCATCTGGGGTAAAGGATCAACATATGCGAAATAGGTTTATTAAACTGTCTGAAGGAGTTACTGCATGTGCAGTTCATCCCCTCAATAGTACAATCATCGCCGGAACTAAGGTTCGTACTCTTGGAAACCTTCTTTATTGTTTATTTTTGGATTCTGAATATATGTTGAAATTCTATGACATTGCTTTACTCCAATGATACACATGGATATGCATATTTGTCTTATTGAACCTGCCCAGTTGGTTTGATTAGATGCATATCAGTGTGTGAATGTCTAGTTGATCAAAAACCTAACCACATCAAAGGTTGAGGTTATGCATAAATATTTGATTTGATTAAAAGTTCCATTTATCCTTATTTATAGCTCTCCATTTGTCCGGTCTTAAAGATGTGTTGGCCTCAGTCATCTGAGTGATTTTCAGTGTTCTAAGTGGCAAGCCCGTTGATCAATGCCTATACGTCAAGGAAAACAATGCATACACTTATAATGCACCACTGTCATCACATAAAGTGTCAGCTTAGAACTAAGTTCAAACCGAGAAAGAACTGAAATGAAAATAGAAATGTGAACATATCTCGGTTTTAGACATCATAAGAGATGTTACTAGAATGTGAACTAAAGATCTCACAAACAATATTTCAGATAAATATCATACACCCTCATGCAATGGCACTGGTCAGCTTTATCCCTAATGAATGAGGCCTAAAACTCTGTCTCTATGATTGTTGCAGCATTCATCTTTGCTCATGATTTCCCAAACGCACAAGTCATATTAAGGGGACAAGCTGAAGCCTGCAGTCACTTCTCTGTACTCTTATGTTCAACTGGTTGATCAAATCATCAGCACATAAACCTCATCCCCAATTGATCTCAGCCACTCTCTTGAGGGCATTGAAGGTCCATTATTAATTGATAACAAATTTGTACAGGGTGTGTTTTCTAGTGGCAGTTAGTTATATCTTATATGATTAGAGGTCCTTTATTTATGAGATCAATAATATGTGGTACAACTGAACATTGTATATGATTTTACGGGTGGTCTTAAGTATATACTTCAGCTTGGGTATTCCGAGATTACAGGTGCACAGTTGCGGTTCTTTTTGTTCAACCAGTAAAGCCTTGTGTTCTTGTTCATTCAGCTTTGCTTTTTGTTCTCATTCTTGTCGGAGACAAGTTCTCCGGATCATCTCCTTGCCACACGGATATCCTTGTGAAGATCATAGCTATTCTCACCATGGTATTGACTGAAGATGAACTTCATGAAACTATCGAGGAGCAAAACACAATGTAGAAAACAACCAGGAGCAAAACAATGCCGGCTCTCAGTTTCCAAGGGAGTATAGATTGAAACCAAACCACCTATAACACCAATCTCCTATATTACTCGATGATTCAACATGGACAGACTAGCCAGTACAGAACACAGGGTTGTGACAATCTTCTTGGCACCCAATTTCTATTACAGAAAGACCAACACTAGCATATTCAGGTGGGTGTTGTATTGTCTACAAAAAGTAGTCCAATACTCGAAAGGAAATCTTCATGAAGACCGCTAACAAATTTTAGCTGGAGTTCGACGAGCAACAGCGCCATATTCAGGTTTTGTGTATTTCTTGTACACAGCTTTAATAACATCACTTTCTCCAGCCTTGGAGTGAAAGCCAACCAAAACCTTGGCACATTCCCTGTTGTATGATAAACAACACAAGTGAAGTCATCAAGTATATCTGGCAGCCAATTGAATTTCCCTATGAATAGCTCTAACACTATTAGTCTATTACCTTAGCTCTTCTTCACAGTAACCAGTATGGTGCTTCAGAGTTTCAGTCCAGAAAGGCATCTTGTTGAGGGTGCAACGGGCAGCATAGACTGCTGCAGCAGCTATCATGGATGGGGAGTGCCTAATGGTTGTTTGATAATCCAAGACTCCAAGTTCAGCTAGAAAGAAAACCATATTCTTCATCTGCATTACAAGGGTAAAAAAAGCTTAATATTCATTGCTTCACCATAGCAAACAGTTTAAAGTATGGTTATACTTTCTCAAAACCCATTACACATCAAGTACCTCATCATCAGGTGAAATGGAAGCTTTGATGTATCTAGCAAGAAAGACATAAGGTGTTGGAACTGTCAAATACCACTCCAACTTCTGCAAGATTGCTTTCTCCATAGCACGAATTTGATTGTCACTATATGCATAGTCTGACAAGCAAACAAAATCATTGACCTGCATAATCAAGAGAAACCCCATTTTAGGTAAATCAATAATGCCTGAATCAAAACAAGGGAAGAACACTACCTGCGGAGCCCAAACTTCCTCATACTTTGATGCTATCACCATGGAACTGATGCCAACTAGCTGAAGTTCCTTCCTAGTTACCATCCTCCTTGAAAGGAATCGGTCAGTTATATTCACGGTGAGGTAGAATGTTTCAGGCATTAGATCAAATTTCCTGTGAACATCTATCAACCAGTCTACAAGGATAGCCCTCATCTTTGAATTAATATCCGGCTGTTTGTCCATGTAATCTCCAACTCGGCATTCATCCTGCATAAGCAATTTTCATGTTTAAGGAAAGGTATATATGCAGAAGCCTAAAAGGCAAATGTGGGTGGGGGAAAGAAGATAAGTAATTACCTCTTCAAGCTTATAAAACTTGTACAATTCATCTACATATTCAACACCTGCTAGTTCATCATTGACATCAGCTTTATCAAAATCCACAATCTGCTCTTTTGGTTTGTTAGCGTCTCCACAAGCCATAGCCTGCAGTAAACAAGTGTTCAATACTCAACAGACAAAGGGAAGCAAAACTGTGGCAAGATGTGTCTACAATTTATCAAAAATCAACTTCTAAGCTCACCTTGCTTCGAGCTGTTAGTATCGAAGTGAGAGTCTTCACTTCTTTCCTTGGACCTTGTACCGGCTTGCCTCTATTGACTGGCTTCTCATTTTCTTCATCAGAACTAATCACAACTACATCTTCATCAGCTGCTTTCTTGGTAACCTTCTTTCCAGCGGAACCATTTCTATTCTTAGCTTCCTTGTCTACAACTCCTGGAACTAGTACAGGGTTCTGCAAATTCACAAAATCAAATGCAGTGCACTGTTATAAGTACTTATAATTAACTCCAAGTTTAAAGACCACTAGAAATTCATTGAAAATAGTACTGAAAAGCATTTGTCAAGGGTTATTACCCCATTGTTCTTCTGTGCATTTGCCAACAGCTGGGCATGAAAGCTCCTTGTGATGCGGCGAGTAATTTGAACCGCGGGCTTCCCTTCGATTTCAACCTGACCTGCCCCTAAGTTGGTCCTGTCTTCAAGAGCCACTCGCTGGTTCCTTCTTGGTGCTTCTCCATGGACTTTACCATTCCCTTCAAGTAGTAAAACAAGCATGAGTAAACACTTCAAGCATTGTTTTTCTATAAGAACCAAACACATGAAAATGTGAAGAAACCAAATACAGTACCAAGGGAAAACCCAGTTGGCAGTAAACCCACAAAGAATTACAGAAATAAACATGATAATCCATAAAGGGGTTTTACACTTGAAAACTAACCCATAAAACCCAATCATCTAAATTTGAGAATACAAAAGGCAGATCAAGACGAATACAATGTTCAAATGAAGAAAACAATCTAGAGGAAAAACCCTACCCAACCTATAATCAGGTCAAGAAGACAATCCCCAATTCAAGCTACAAGCCTACAATTCAAGCATCATCACCCATCAATTTAAACAATCTTTCTTCTACTGATACAAAACCCATCAAGAACTACACCACATCATCCTAAAAGTCTAAAACCCAATAGTCCAAACACGACAGAAATGACAATTACTTCAAAAAAATCCACACAAAACCCAAAATTGAACAACTTTTACTGCGCATCTAAACCAAAACCACGAAACCCACAAAGAATAACGAACCAGAAAAGAGAAACAAGCACTTGGGTGAGATCAAAATCGATGAATACCTCTGGGTTGTGGAGGAACAACAGCTCTGGTGTCCATGGCCAATTCTTGATGAATCGGAACGAGATCTTCTTCTGGGTTTTGCAATCAAGACCTGAATCGTCCAAAGTTTCTTGCTTTTTCTATTTCTCTGTTCTTGCTCGCTTTGATTTCTCTGTGATTGTGAGAGTCTCTCAGGAGAACAATGAGAAAAAGGGGGACATATTTGAAGCTGCGGAACCGACGCAGCTGCAACGGTCAAATTTTTGGAATATGAAATTTGCACCGTTGGATTCGGGGAATGGCTGTGGTTGAAAGTTTTGGTGTAATTAGATTTCCTATTTAGCATTCACTGTTACATACACCAATACAACTCATATGTTAAACTGTAGCATCCGCACCTTTAGAAGGAGTAATGTGTCATCCATATTTTGGTGCAAGGACTCAAAAATGGAAAATATCCTTGAAATATCGGCGATATTTTTGTTTTTTCAGTGTGTCGATACATCTTCTTAATCTCATGAGAGTATCGTCCGAGATTTCCGAAATTCTCACGAAACACTCTAGATATCGTCTGAACTTAGGGCATAAAATGCAAGTCACAAACTCATGACTCGAACCTTGGTTGCCTAACGATACTAACAACACCTTATTATCCATCCAAGCTGTGAAACGTTTTAGTTAGTATATGTGCATTTAAAGATATATATTGCCTTCATAAAATCCATCCCCTTTAAATAATTTCTATCACTAATTTACCGAGATCGATATTTTTCTGAAATTTCGACATAAAATTCTATTTTTTAAATGGTCGATATTTCCGTAATCACCGAAATTGTAGTGTTAGTTCTGGTGAAGAAAGCAGACGGCCCAAAGTAGCCAAACCGTCAGCAAGAAATTTGCTGCTCGTTTACTATTTACTAAAACGCAAGATTGCTGGGACCATTTTACCCTCGCTGGCTCTCGCCACCTGTTTCTTCCGCCTAGCCGCCACCACTGAGGGCACAGAGAGAAATTAAAAGGAGTCCTCTCGGTCTGACCGCTCTGTTTCTCTTCACTTTCTGATATTGGGTTCGTCAAAGGCAGGTGATTCTGGGTTTCTGTGTCTGTGTTTTGTTTTTCTTAATTCATTCTCTTCTAATTCAATTGTATTTGTGTTTTGATATTAGCAATATAATCAGTTGGAGTTGCAATTGCTAGAGTTGAATCAAATTTCTGCTCATGGGTTTCTACTTTGTGTACTACATGATATGTTTGTTGGTTATTACTGTCTGTTTCCTTGGTCCAACCAAGATATGATTAGTGGCATTCAATATTAGTATGAACTAGAACAGAAATTTGATTCATTGCCTGTATGATCAATGAATCAAAATTTGCAATGATTAATATGAATTAATCACATTGCATACTGTTAGAATATCAAAAAAGTAAATTCAAATTTGATTCATTGCCAGTATGAGGTTAAGGGATCTGTAGATAGAAGTCATAGTTAAGGCATCATCCTGGACTGTTATTCTCTCGGCATCATGAGAATCTCTAGCACCAGTCACCAAAGTTATATGCATCTGATTTCTCTGAAAGCACACCTCTATTTGCATACTCAGGTGAAAAGTTTTCCCTACATTATGGATATTGTCATTATTAGATCAAGAAACATTTTTGATACAAGTGAAATGTAGGGATGAATGTTATGTTTCATCAAATAAACCTTACTCATGTTTTGGCAACGGCTTTGCTGTTAGTTGCTGTATTGCTCATGAATTGTCTGGCCAAACCAAAATCTGAGATCTTGGGAATCATGTCTTCATCTAGCAAAATGTTGCTTGCTGACAGGTCTCAGTGTATAATTCTTAGTCTAGAATCTCGGTGGAGGTAGAGAACCACGTGCAATGCCCTTGATAATCATGAAACATGTACTCCAATTTAGTAGGACTTGCTTCCTTGGGTCTGTCATTTCATGAAAAGCGAGATGTTTAGAAAAAGTAATTCACATAGCATATAAATTTGAACCAGTTGTATTGACAATAGAACCACATACCGAAAAGAAATGAATTCAAGCTCTTATTTGGCATGAATTCATAAAGCAATATCTTTCCTTCGCCGTGTGTGCAGTAACCTAATAGTCTAACTGGATTCCTGTGTTGTAATTTTGCAACCAGACAGATCTCATTATTGAACTCCTCCAAGCCTTAGTATGACCCTTTTGAAAGTCCCTTCACAGCTACTTCTTCTTGCCAGAAGCTCTAGGGTTTTGCTAACCAGTGTGAAGTTGAGTTCTATGTTTCTTTTTGTTCTTCTTCTAGATTGCTATGAATTACCAACGTTTGTGCTATTTATAATTAGTTGAGAAGCTTTTGATGTATGTGTGGAGACCCTTTTATTTGTAGCTGAGGGAATTTGTCATTTTTGGGGAGCGCATGTAACATAGTGGATATTATGCTTCAGAGGTTTTTTGGTTGTCCAGTTTAGGGGTATTTATGTCAGTTGTATGGTGAAATTTCTCTTAAAGGTACGCTTTACAATGTCACGTTAGATTTTAGAGTCAATTTGGGGCTGATGATGTTAGCATGGTATCACAGCATTATGTTTTTTAATTTCATGGACTTAATTTGTTTAACTTTTTGTTGCTTTTTATGCTCTGTAATAATCAATACTCACACTCTTGAGATGACCCAGCCGCAGTGGTTCCTCATCATATACTCTTTGGTGTTGGTATAGTTATCATGTGTGTAAGGATGATAGACATGTAGATGCTTAACTTTTGTGTGTTTTTCCCCTAAGTTGCCTAAGTTTTGTTTTCTCTCAGGTTCTACCTCGTAGATGTTGACCTCGTTAGGATACTCCACTTGTAGTCGAGGTCACAAGTAACTACATCTCGATTGGTGTGCCTAAAGCAGCGGGTTCTAGAGTGTATGTAGCGGCTCATTCAGGCATTAGTTCTGATTACAGTATGGAGTATGTCAAACGGCTCAGAGCTGAGACTTATGGTTTTGATCCGGCTGTGGCTGAAAGTGTGATCCCCGGACTTGAGTTTGAGTCCTTCAATTTGAGGCAGGGTGACATGACAGTGTTGGAATATGGGCGGCTTTTCAACAGATCATATCATTTTGCATATCCCTTGGTGGCTAATGAGAGGGATAAAATCCACAAGTTTCTACAAGGATTAAGAGATGAACTCCGTGATATGTTAGTGGTTACCTTATTTACTGAGTTCAGTCAAGTATTTTTGGCCGCCATGAAGTATGAGGATAGGCTTTTGGAATGTGTACAACCATTGGAGGTGGGTTTCCCTAGCCAGAGTCCTTCCGAGAAGGCTAGTACTAGTTCGAGTTCCGCAGCTTTAACATGCATTAGACCTGAAAATTCAAGACCCGGCTCACTAAAAAGAAGACGTGAGCGGAGGTGGAGCATTCTGAATCGCCGTAAGAAAAAGACCAATCAGTCTGGGGGCAGTGTTGCGAGTTCCGCGGCTTTAACATGCATTAGTCCTGAAAATTCCAGACCCGGCTCACTAAAAAGAAGACGTGAGCGGAGGCGGAGCATTCTGAAGCGCCATAAGAAAAAGACCAATCAGTCTGGGGGCAGTGCTGGCGGTAATAGTAGAGCTCCTGTTCAGGGAGGCCGTCCACCGTGTCAGAGATGTGGCAGATACCATGATGGACAGTGCCAAGTAGGACTAGAAATGATAGGGAGTTCGGTATGTTATCAATGTGGCTGCCATGGTCACTACTTGAGGCAGTGCCCTCAACTGACGTAGGAGCTACTTCAGTGCTGACCAGAGCATAAGTTAGGCATCCAATAGTGACACTCAATACCAGTACAACATTCTATTAAATTTTGTGAACTATTAAATCTAGTAGCTCATTCTATCAACCTTCACTAGTACCTAATCCTATTCATGAATCATGTTTTCTCATGCTAAGCAAAGCAGATTCACAGGGCATATATGGGCCGGAAATTATCTCAACTGTTTTAAATCTACTTACCATCAGCCCATACCATAGAAGTCCAAAGAACAAAGAAAATAAAACCTCAGTCACAAGCTCACCAGATTTTCATTCTAGAATGGCCACTTCAACCGTCGCCAGATCCATTTTCCGTTCATGCGCCGGCAGAAGTTGCGCCTCTAAAGCCAAAGCTGCTCGCCCACCATTTCACATCGGAGCCAAGAAACCCACTTCATCTCTCGCTCTCAGGTGATCAAGTAGATTCGAGTATGTTTGGTATTAACATTCAAAGATTTTGTGAAACTGGGTTTGATTTGTGGTTTGTTGTTGTAGGTGTCCTGTTGAACTGACCTTCTGTGTGGAGACAATGCTGCCTTACCACACTGCCACTGCTTCGGCTTTGATGACTTCCATGCTTTCGATCACTCAAGGCAGTTGCGGTTGGCTGCCAGAAGGTGATTTACTTTACTCACTTTTCGTGCTTCGAATTTGTGTATGTTTGTTTTGTCCCCCGACAAATTATGATGCAACATGAATTAAGTAAACTAAGAGCAAGTGCCACTTAAGCTTTCCTTTCGTTTGAGATGTCTTATCCAAATGGGACAAATGAGGCCATGGATGTATAAAACTAGCTACTTCCCTCAAATGCTAAATATTCTTCTTGATTCTCATGCTGCTAGGATGTTCTGAGATTCGCATGTTTTGTGTGTCAAGCAGTCTTGTTTCATTATGTTCATCAAAGACTTACTTGGGTTAGTTGGATGCCTAACCAATGGATTTTCATTCTCGAATTACGTATCTAGCAAACCTTTGTAGGGTTTTTTAATGTCGTTGCCCGCCTTCTAATTTTCTTGTAAGATAGTGGATAATCATGTTGGGTGTGAGATGTTGGATATTTTTGGATTTAGAATTGTGAGCTCCTAGTCATATCACATGCATTTCTTCTTTTATAAGGGAGGTACGCTTTCGTATGAATTTGTTAGGTACTGACAACTGAATCTGGTTGAAATTTATGCCCTTTGTCTCCCGAATTACTGGTTTACTTTCTTTCTAATGACCAAGTGAATCTTCTCCCTCACCCCCCTTTTTAGTGAAAATGGTACAAAGGAACCTCGTTTTATTAATTGTAGGGGGCTAGATGAAGATCAAGAAGCCAAGTTGGAGTGACATTTATCAAGGATTCTCTTTGTTAAAGATATCTTTATGTTTCCTTTTTTTTTTTTTTGTCACCTCGATATCTTTTGTTCTATTCAACTGATTCAAGGTGATATCTAGATGCTTTCTCATATCACCTGTTAAATTTTTGATATGAAAATGTCGTTCCACTTGGATCATAAAGTTAGTGTACTGATCAGTTTTATTTAATCAGCTTGCAATGATGATAACTGATGAATATTTCAAGGATTCAAGGAAGTTTTCTGTACTTAATCTTCATAAAACAAGTTGATGCAAGAGTTTTCACTGAGATGCAGAGGAGACAAATGCATGTCCTCAGCTTTTAAACCTAGATCAACTAGAAGTGACTTGCTTACTTTTCTCTAGGCATAAACATAATTTCTTCTTTTTGCGTTTTCAGATGCTCAATTTGTATCCCATAGTGATGTAGAAGAATTATATGAATATTGGAAATTGGTGTCTGAATAGAGTTATTAATTATGGGATTAATCAAAAATCTATTTTTGATATACCGGACTTTTCGTGCTCTCTTTGATTTCACTATGATTGTGTTTGGTTTAAAGTTCTGCTGGCAATTGCCCGTAAATACCAATACAACTCGTGTTGTTCTAACAATGTAACATACAAAACCAGAAAGTGTCCGTCGGTTTAAATTTTTAGTTGAAAATGAAGGAACTTATTTGGGTTACATGGAGGCATATTAAAACCCAGAAAAAGAAATGAAAAACAACTCTTGCTCAGCCGAAGGTTACAACCTTCTAGGCATCACTAGCTCCCTTGGTTATTAACAAAATCATTGTCGAAACTATGCTTAGTCAAGATGTTTGCCACCATATTTCTTGGTGATCACAGGGGATGGCAGATCTTTGATTCTCTATAATACCATTTTCACTTTAGGTTGATCAGGAATTCTCTCATGGTGAATTCTCCCTACTGCTATTTTCAGTTTAACTAGCTAGTAAGATTTCAAGTTGCTTTCAATTCGAGGTGAGTTTATGCCAGTGTGAGAGGGAGGGACATGATATGGGGGTTTTGACATGTTAGGGAACTCATGATCAACCATCAGAAATGACAAACCCCCAACTAATGATGAGTATGATTATGATCTGGTTAAGGAGGGAAGATTGTATCCACTATCCACAGAGTTGAGCCGACTCCGCGAACAATGAAAAGACCTGTGGAATGATCCAATTAAAGAGACAAATTAACCTCCTAGCACAACAGTAAAGTTTGGCTTTAGATATCTTGGCTGAAGAAAGCATCTATTGGTATGCATATGCACAGAATGAAACTGCCAAACAACCTGCATTGTTATTTCAGATGAACATATTCTCTGGAACACTGCAAGTCAACACTAAACAGGATATGGAAAAGAATACATAAATAAGATGCTGCAAAAAAGTCTGAGACTCTGAAGGATGGTCGATAACTTCAATGAATTGGAGTTGACTCCCAGAATGGCATATATAACACAGTTCAAATGTTGCTGATATTCTGTTTCCAAACTACTTTACAATGCCTTTTAAACTATTTTGTGCCTTATGCTTTCTACTTCTACTTCTACTACTACCATTTCTCACCCTTGCTCAAACTTACCATAATATATCGTGTGGATCATCCATTGTTGCACAGGAAAATAGCACTCCTTGGTCCTCGCCATCCGGTGAATTTGCTTTTGGTTTCCAGAAACTTGGCACCGGCTTCATATTAGCCATCTGGTTTGACAAAATACCTGAAAAAACGATTGTGTGGTCAGCCAATGGAAACAACTTGGCACAAGAAGGATCGACAGTAGAACTCACCACATTGGGACAGTTAGTGCTTAATGATCCACCTGGAGAGCAACAGTTGTTATCTGACCTTCAGCCTCAAGGTCCTGGAGCAGCCTATGCAGCCATGCTCGACACTGGAAATTTTGTGCTGGCAAACCAAGAGTCAAACAATTTGTGGGAGAGTTTTGATCAACCAACTCATACATTCTTACCTACACAGACTCTAAGTGTAGGTAGCGTCTTGTTTTCTCCCTATACTGCTACGAACTACTCCAAAGGAAGATTCCAGTTAAAACTAGAGTCTAATGGAGATGTTGTTCTATATACAACAAACTTTCCCTTGAATTCTACTAATTTTCCTTACAAGACAATAGAACCATCCCCAAGCAGCGATCCTGTAGATGCAGATAGTGCCTTTCAGGTAATCTTCAACCAATCTGGTTTTATTTATGTTACTGACAGAAATGGAACCTTGCGTAGTATAGTGTCAGGCAAGACAGTTTCGACGCAGGATTTTTACCAGAGGGCAACTCTTGACTATGATGGAGTTTTTAGGCACTACATCTACCAGAAGAACAATGACTCAAGTGTTTGGTCCACTTTCTTCTTCATGCCTGAAGATATCTGCTCAGAGCTAACCGAAGAGACAGGTGGTGGCCCATGTGGTTTCAACAGCATATGTAAACAAGATGAGGAAGGACCAACTACTTGTGAGTGCCCCAAGAGTTACACATTCATTGATCCAAATGATGAGAGGAAAGGATGCAAGCAAGAGTTTCTTCCCCAAAGTTGTGATGAAGCCTCACCAGAAACTGACATGTTTGGATTTCAAGCGATGCTAAACACAGACTGGCCTTATAATGATTATGAGCATTTTCAGCCAGTATCAGAAGAATGGTGCAAGCAAATATGCCTACGTGATTGTTTCTGTGCCATTGCTATTTATGATGGAACAAGATCCGATTGTTGGAAGAAGGGACTCCCTCTTTCTAACGGTAGGGTGCACCTCGGTGTTGGCTGGACATCTCTGGTCAAAATAAGAATACACAACTCTACCTGGAGACCACCAGCAATCCCAGATACAAAGATGAAACATGCATCAAATTTGGCACACATTGGAGCAGTGCTAGTACTAATTATAACCTATTTGGTTGTTGCTATGATCACCTACTTGGTTGTATCTCGTATCTACTCTAAGAAAGCACAAGCAAGTGACCTTTACCCAGTCAATAATCTAAAATGTTTCACTTACGTGGAGCTCAAGCAAGCTACAAATGGATTCAAGGAAGAACTCGGTCGTGGTGCTTTTGCCACAGTTTTCAAAGGAGTTTTAACATCTGACAAAGGGAAGGTAGTTGCTGTTAAAAGATTGGACACGGTGGTAAGAGAAAATGACTGGGAATTCAAAGCTGAAGTGAGTGCAATTGGTGGAACAAATCACAAAAATCTAGTCAAACTACAAGGATTCTGCAACGAGGGGCAGCACCGAATTCTTGTGTATGAGTTCATGAGCAATGGCTCTCTATCAAGCATCCTCTTTGGAGAAGCAAAACCAAACTGGGATCAAAGAAGGTCGATTGCCTTAGGAACCGCAAGAGGGCTCCTATATTTGCATGAGGAGTGCAGCAGCCAAATCATACATTGTGACATTAAGCCTCAGAACATTCTTCTAGATGACTTTTACACAGCAAGAATTGCTGACTTTGGAGTAGCCAAGCTTTTGAAAATAGACCAAACTCGAACAACTACTAGAATCAGGGGTACAAAAGGGTATGTCGCCCCAGAATGGTACAAGAGTTTGCCTGTCACAGTAAAAGCTGATGTTTACAGCTATGGTGTATTGCTATTAGAGATTATTTTCTGCAGGAAGAATTTCGAGGCAGAGGCAGAGGATGATGATCAAATGATACTAACTGATTGGGCATATAACTGCTATAAGCAACAGAAATTGCATCTGTTACTGCGGAATGATGATGAGGAAGCCAATGATGATATTGAAGCAGTGGAGAAGTATGTGATGATAGCATTTTGGTGCATCCAAGAGGATCCATCAATAAGACCAGCCATGAGGACTGTCACACATATGCTTGAAGGAATAGTCGAAGTGACTGTCCCACCAAACCCATCCTCATTGTATGCAATTTAAGTAATTGCAATTACAATTCAGCTGTCTTTGTTTTAATATGAATGACACAAAACCACCAACTTGGTTAGTCAGATAGTCCACGAAGCCAAGAAAAAAAAAATAAATAAATAAAGAGGGAACATTTCTTCTTCATTTTTCTGATGTGTATTACTATAAGTCTTCTGCTCAATAAACAAAGATTCTTACACAGGAGCAACAAATAGTGGAAATCTCAGTGGTTTCATGGCTAAGTACTATTCATGACATTTTTTGGTTCAGATCATTAGCATACAAGCTGCTTACATAGCATTTGCATATAGAACCCTGAAAGAAATTCTACTGTGGTCTGTGGATCATTGAGTACTCATTCTCTTTTATACTTTTTGACTACTTGTTGAGGAGAGCCTATTCAGCGCACACGGGTGCGCGAAGCACCCGGATGTCTAATAACGCGTGCAAGCTAAACCACGATGTTATGCTTCCAGTTCCAAACAGGCATAAACTAATTCGAAGCTTTAATGATCATATCAAGGATTTATCTTAGGCAATTAAGGTATATATCAACTATGAAAATATAAAATCGTACAATCAGACTGAGTTCCTCCTATGAGAGAGAGAGTCTAATAGATAATAAGGAGGGTGATCATTAGACTTTAAACACTACAAAACAATTAAATGATCCAAAAATAAATACAAACAAGTCTCCATATCTATCTACCTACAAGGCTACAACATTATTGATTTATTCTCCTAGACAATATATACCTAACTTTGTATGAACTCATTATAAAAGTGATTACCAAGGCGAGAACAGCTCATTTGGAGGTGGTCCCCGCAGGACTTACCTCGGGTTTCAAGGTGAAATTCGGGGTGGGTCTTGACAACAACATTAATGATTTATTCTCCTAGACAATATATCGAAAATTATACAGCGCACCCGGATGCGCCGCGCACCCGGCCATCTCACCGTCCATCTCACCGCTAAATTTCCGGGTGCGCTGAATAGGCTCTCACAATATATACTAATCACCTAACTTTGTATGAACTCATTATAAAAGTGATTGCCAGTGGTAGTAATTAAAAGAGAAATATATAGTTCTCAGTTGACCTCATTTAGTTTGCTATCTAACCTTACTATTGTGTCACATATACCAAGGCGAGAACAGCTCATTTGCTTGACCTTCATACTGATGCGGCTTTTAGACGGCAACTGGGAAAGAATGCAAGTTCTTTTTCAGTACTTAAACACGCACATAAGAGGAAACATGGAGCTATACGCAGGAAATACAAAATGACAAACAAACGAAGCTGAAAAATGCAACAAAATCGTCGATAACTTTATAGAATGTGGATTTAATTCAATGATTTTGTAGTTTAACTCAGAGAAAGTGGACAAAAGAATACAAATTTGCTGATATAATGCAAATGATATTCATATCTTTTTCATAATGAGCCCTCGCTCTAAGCCCTGAGGAAGATTTCCCTTCATACCATGGCTTTTGAAATGCATAGTTGTTTATGCTTTCTGTTTCTCCTACAACTACTGCCATTTTTCACCGTCGCTGATACTTACCAGAATATAACTTTGGGGTCATCTCTCACTGCAATAGATGATAACTCTTCTTGGCCCTCTCCATCTGGAGAATTTGCCTTTGGTTTCCGAAAACTCAGTTTGGATGGCTTCATGTTAGCCATCTGGTTTAACAAAATACCTGAAAAGACTATTGTCTGGTCAGTTCGTGATTATCTAGTGCAACAAGGATCAAAAGTAGAGATCACTCCAGATGGGATGTTTTTGCTGTATGACATCGCAACAGGCGAACAGTATTTGATTGCTAATGGGTCTACTGCTACTGGAGTTGCCTATGCAGCCATGCTCGACACAGGAAATCTTGTGTTGGCTAACCAAAACTCCAAGATTTTGTGGGAGAGTTTTCAACAACCAACCGATACAATCTTACCCACACAATCTCTGAATACAGGTGGCATGCTCCATGCACAACTTACACCAACAAATTACTCAAGGGGAAGATTTCAGCTTATACTAAATTCTGATAAACTTGTGTTTTACACAACACATTTCCCATTGGATTACCCTAATTTTCCTTACAGGGTGATCGGAACTGGGGGTAGTACTGCCTTTCAGTTAATCTTCAACCAGTCTGGCTATATTTATCTTACAGACAAGAATGGAAGCATGCTTCATAATATATCAACCAACAAAGTACCAATGGAAGATTTCTACCAAAGAGCAACTCTTGAGTTTGATGGAGTTTTGAAGCACTATGTCTACCCTAAAAGCACCAACTCAAATGTTGAAAGGGGTTGGTCCTTTTTGGCTTACGAACCTCCAAATATCTGCACAGCAATTTCAAATACTGCAGGACCAAGTGCAGGAGGTGGTGTATGTGGGTTCAACAGCTTGTGTAAACATGATGAAAAAGGATTGAATACGTGCTACTGCCCCAGCAAGTACACCTTTATTGATCCGAATGATGAGCGCAAAGGATGCAAGCCAGCCTTCATACCCCAAAGTTGTGATCAAGCCTCACCAGAAGCAGATCTTTTTGAATTTGAAGTGATGTCGGACACAGATTGGCCTCTTGGAGACTATGATCAGATTCAACCAGTAGAAGATGAGCAGTGGTGCAAGCAAAACTGCCTAGAAGATTGTTTCTGTGCTGTTGCCATTTTTTACGAAAAGAACAGGATTTGTTGGAAAAAGGGGCTCCCTCTCATGAATGGCAAGTTCGACAAGAGTGCCGGTTGGAGATCGCATGTCAAAAAAAGGAAGGACAGTTCTAATTCAACAATATCCCCTGGAGTTTCATTTCCAAAAAAGAAAGATAAGTCATCTCTAATCCTTGTTGGTTCAGTGCTCATAATAGTACTAACCCATCTGGGTGTGTTCATAATAACCTTCTTGGTTATTTCTAGAATATATTATAGAAAAGCACTGGTGAGCAAACTCTGTCCAGTCCTTCAAGGCATCAATCTAAAATGTTTCACTTACATGGAGCTAAAAGAAGCTACTAACGGCTTTATGGAAGAAATCGGTTCTGGTGCTTTTTCAACTGTTTTTAAAGGAGTTCTAGCATCTGATGATGGGAGATGCATTGCTGTCAAAAGATTGAACACAATAGCACGAGAAGATGACTTGGAGTTCAAAGGCGAAGTAAGCTCAATTGGCAGAACAAATCACAGAAATCTAGTCCAACTACTTGGATTTTGTGATGAGGGGCAACACCGGCTTCTTGTATACGAGTTCATGAGCAATGGCTCTCTAGCAAGCTTTCTGTTTGGAGAGTCAAGGCCAAACTGGTATCTAAGAAGGCACATTGCCTTGGGAACTGCAAGAGGGCTGTTTTATTTGCATGAAGAATGTAGCAGCCAGATTATACATTGTGACATTAAGCCTCAGAACATTCTAATAGATGACTCTTTCACAGCAAGAATTGCCGACTTTGGAGTAGCAAAGCTTTTGAGAACAGACCAAACGCGAACGACTACTAGAATACGGGGCACAAAAGGGTATGTAGCACCTGAATGGTTCAAGAACTTGCCTGTCACAGCGAAGGTGGATGTTTACAGCTATGGCATTTTGTTATTAGAGCTCATTTGCTGCAGGAAGAAATTCGATGAAGAGGCAGAAGATGAAGACCAAATGATACTAGCTGATTGGGCATATGATTGCTATAGGCAAAAGAAACTGCATCTGTTATTGGAAACTGATGATGAAAAGGCAACAGATGACATCAAGACAATGGAAAAGTATGTGATGATTGCATTTTTGTGCATTCAAGATGATCCATCCCTAAGACCTACCATGAAAAATGTCATACACATGCTTGAAGGAACTGTTGAAGTCTCACTCCCACCAGATCCATCCTCTGGTTTCATGCAATTCAAATGATCACAGTCATTCAAATTTTGTGTGTTTTATTGTATGCATATAAACATTGGTTGCAGCATGTAGTGCTTTTTTGGATGATGATCACAGAAAAATGTTTATTTTTTATTATCTTTTCAATAACATGTAACAGAATGATGTTACCAATACCCCAATAATATATGGAAGTATGGAACAAGCAAAGTAATTTCTCAAAACATTACCTTATGTTAAAACTCTGCTGGATCACATGAATCCACCCATATGAATCTTCATTGGAAAGCTACTTCATCTACAAAGAGATCATAGAAACGACAATGTCTTCCTCAAAACAAAGAATATTAATTTTGAATTCATAGCTGAAGTAACAGAAACTGCTAGTGTAACAAACCTCAAGAATCTTGGCCAAACATTTAGAAAACTTCATTTCTGGGATTCTCTCAATACCAATCGGAATCGAGCGAATGATATTGCTATTGCCCTACACTCACAATAATCAACGTATGGGTTTAGGTTTAACGAAAAAATTATGTGAAATGTCAAATTTACCTACTATCCAAACGTATCCGAGGTCTCTTTGTCTCTGGTTTGGATGTTTCAGGTTTCAGGGTTATATTTCAGAGCGTGACGATTCAAATTTAAGCCGGAGATTGGTGTTGGAGGAAGCCATTGACACTGTTCATCTGCTTAAGCAATTAAGTTTGTGAAGGTACACCCCCTTATTATTGTTAATCAACTAAGAAGCATGGTTCTGTTTGTACCTGTGACCAGAGACATGGAATATTGACACTGATAGTTTTAGACTTTTATGCTTCCACATATCCATCAAGTCATATTCAAATGTCAAAGATCATGCATGTTTAGGCATCTTAGAAGTATCATGACTGTGCATCAGTACTACAAGCTCATAGCATCAGACAGGCGTTACAGTGACAAACTACAGTTTATTCTCTAAGACAGTAACTAAAGACCAAGGCATCTCTATGAAAATATACTGTTGCAGCAGTAAACAATAGTATTTGGGTAGATACACACATATATATGCATGTATTATGTGTGTGTGACTGTGTGTATATAGATGTAACCTTTTGAGATGTCATTTGAATTAGCTATCTAACTTTAGTATTGTTTTCTGTACATGAAAGGGGAGAAATCATTTTGTTTGACATATTAGCGCGAATGTCGCTGTAGGGCAGCAAGACAAGAGCATAAATATACTTGTAGGAAATGCAGATTGCTACTTTAGTTGAGCATATTGTCTCTAGCTTTGGCTGTCTTCTGCTGCAGAATTAGCTTATTGCTGCTGAACCAAATGCCAACAAGTGTACAAAGTAATACGCATCTTGGCCAAACGTCAAGCGTTTGGTCAAAGAATACTCCTTCTTCGCTACTTGGCCACCACTGTCGACGTTGATGGCAACGACATCGTCCTCTTCGATCACCCATAATTCATAGGAGGTGCACTGGTTGTTGGTCGAAACAACAAGAGCAATGGTGTCATTGTTCCACACCGTTAACATTAGGTGTAAGAAAATTCTGCGTGAATGATCATTTGGAACGTGAAACACCTCATTGCTCGTATCAAAAGAAATAATGACATTCCTATTCCATTGTGTGAGCCTATGACCAATCGGTTTCCTCGTCCTTTCATATCCAATCCAATAAACCATTCCCTTAAGAAACCCAGAAGCTCTAAAGTTTCTACTAAAAGTTCCATTGTAAAAGAAAAATACATGTCTGGGCCGAATTGAATCAGCTCTATTTTTTTTTTTTTTTAAAATGACAGAACCCACAGCCCACTTAGCCTCACGTTACTGGGCTCCGCCTAACCCCAGTTTGTTTCCGCCTAGCCCGTATGAATTACTTTTCTTTACTATTTTTCCTTTTTACCCCCAGATAAATAAAAAGCTTGTTTCACTGGCCTCTGTTCCAAATTCATCACCGCCATTCCACCACTCTCTTGAATCCACAGTTAAACCATACTCTGGCCTCAGTCTCAAAACCCAGAACAAATTCAAGACCCTTTTAGCCGATATCAAAATTGAGATTCGTTTAATTTGGTAAGGATCTTTGTGAACTACGCAATACTCCTCTTGCTCATCTTGATTGTGTTTTCTAATGACCTTGTATTTTGGTTCATTGGTTGCTTTGCATTTGTTGGGTGCAGCTTTTGGTTGCGAGTCCTAAATCATTTACTGGAATTGGGGCACTGTGTGCTTGAGTACAAGGCGAGGATGAGTTCAAGAAGATTGAGATGTCCATGATGACTGTGCATTGTGGTGCATTCTAAATCCGTCGTCATTGTAAGTTTCTAATTACATATTCTTTATGTAAAAGAAGGAAGCTTGCTGCTTTCTCTATAATGTCTCTACATTAAGTCTACACATTCTAGACCAAAAAAAGTCTAACACATTTCCTGACATTTCTGAAAACAACTTGGCCGGCCTAGCGATACTGGACTATTTAACTGGTCAATGAAATATCCTTGTCTGATTAGTTTAAGTTTCTAGTCAAGTATAGAGTTTATTTAAAATGTTAAAATGGCTAAAGAAAGATCATAGAACGTGGTATGGTAATGAAGCAGTGAATAGGGAACAACGTGCATGAATTAATTGACATGCATGAAGTAAGGGTAGCTGTGTATATTGACCAGCTAAGCACAAGGTTGTACAAGGAAGTTGTTGATAACTAGGATTCTAGTTTTAGTATATTCTTTGGTAATTATTTGTAATTATCTCTTAGGACTCTTACCTTAGCAGTCCCGTAGATAGCGTTAACATAAAAATCATGTATATGTAGATTTTCATTCAATCAATACAATCACAATATTCAAACCAAATTTTATTATGGTATCAGAGCTTCACGCTCTTGAGACCTAAGAAACCCTAAACACAACACATACGTCAACATGGGCGGCAACACCAACGAACGCGAGACAAGGGCCATGATCGGATCCTCGACGGTTAACTCAGTGCCGTGGGATCATCATAGCCATCCTCTTCATTTACAAGCCAATGATCAGCCCGGCGCCGTGCTTGTCCAACAACCCTTGACGGAGCACAATTTCCAGGCGTGGGCGAGATCGATGAGAGAAGCGCTACTTTGCAAGACCAAAGTGGGGTTCATTGACGGAACCCTAAAGAAACCTACGGAGGAGTCTCCGGAGCAGACACAATGGGAAAAATGCAACGTTCTTGTAAAATCCTGGCTCACAGCTTCCATGACGGACGAGATCAAGGCTAGCGTGGTGAGCCTAACCGAAGCGAGAGCAATATGGCTTGAGTTGAAGGAACAGTATACACAAACGGATGCTTTATCTATTTATCAAGCCGAGACGGCTATTAACGAGTTCAAGCAAGGAAATCTCTCGGTGAGTTCGTACTACACGAAACTTAAAACTTTGTGGGAGGAGAAGATGGTGCACAGTAAGAAGTTGATGTGTACTTGTGGTAAATGCACCTGCGACCTCACAAAGCAATATGAAGATGTTCTGGAGACGGCCAAGACAATGAGATTCCTTATGGGATTGAATGACAACTTCTCTCAGGTTAGAAATAGTATTACTAATGCTGATCCTTTACCCTCACTTTCTAAAGCATATGCCAGTGTTCTACGGGCTGAGAAGCAAGCGGGAATTGCGGCAAACAAGCAAGCACCTGTGATGGAGGCCTCGGCATTCTTAGCTAAAGGTGTGAAGAAGGGATCAACAAGTGCTGGAAACAATGATCGTGGTGGAAAGGGAGCAAGCTCTTACGGCCAAGTCGGTCGTTATTGCGAGAAATGCAATATGACAAACCACGATACTAAGTATTGTAAGGCTCATATTGTTTGTGAGTATTGCAACAACAAAGGACATTCAATTAATGAGTGTCGTACGAAGCGACGACACCAGCAAGGAAGAGGTTCTGTCGCAAGGACAAACCAAGTCACAAGTGACAACACTGATGGCCTTGTTTTATCAAGCAAGGATGCTGAACGCATGATGGCTATGCTAAAGAAGCTAAAGAATTCCAACCTTGACTCTGTAGGAGAAAATGCATTGCTGGACATGATGAATGACCCTAATCCAACAGCCAACTTCGTGGGTACAATCCCTAAACTAGAACACATGCAAGGTAACATCTATGCATTGGTAAATAAAGTTAAAGAAGTTGTATGGGTCCTTGATAGTGGGGCAAGCAACCATATTGTTTGCCACCCACGTTTTCTTTCCAATTCTAAAAAGGTTGCAAATCGAAGTGTTAAATTACCTGATGGGAGTACACTATCCGTTTCATGCATTGGGACAGTACGGTTTAGCGAGAACTTCTTGTTATATGATGTTTTATGCGTCCCTGACTTCTACTTGAACTTAATTGCCATCAACAAGTTAGCCTTGGATACCTTTTATGTATGCATATTTATCAAACGGATTTGTTTCATACAGGACCTTCATACGGGGAAGACGATTGGGACGGGAGCTGAGAACGAAGGGCTCTATTGTCTCAACGTGCCATCTGGTGGAACATGCAATGCGGTCACTACATCTGGCGATACTCTATCTTGGCACCAGCGACTTGGTCATCCATCTCAGTCAGTATTACACCTTTACCCTTTCATGAAAAATAAGCCTTGTGGTTCAAATCAATGTCCAGTTTGCCCACTAGCCAAACAGACTAGGAAGCCTTTTTCTTTGAGTAGTACTTCCAGTTCTTCAATTTTTGATTGAATTCACATTGACATTTGGGGTGGATATTCTGTACCATCTATTTCTGGAGCACAATATTTTTTAACGATTGTTGATGATTATTCTCGCATTACTTGGATTTATCTTATGGAAAATAAATCAGAAGCACGCCCACTTCTTATAACGTTCATCACTTTTGTCGAGACTCAATTTGACAAAAGAGTGAAAATTGTTAGAAGTGATAATGGGCCGGAATTTAATTGCGTAAATTTTTACAATGAAAAAGGTATTTTACATCAAACTTCCTGTGTGAACACTCCACAACAAAACGGTATTGCAGAAAGAAAACATCGATACTTACTTAACATGGCACGTGCACTCCTTTTTCAAGCTCACTTACCACGCGAGTTTTGGGGTGACACTATTCTAACAGCGGCTTACCTCATTAACCGCACACCAACACCATTGTTAGGTGGCAAAACTCCTTTTGAAATGTTTTTTAACAAGCCACCTAACTATGATCACTTACGCGTTTTTGGTTGTCGATGTTTCGTTTCAACTCATCCTGCTAAACCCAACAAGTTTGAACCACGTTCCACACAATGCATTTTCATTGGTTATCCTTATAACCAAAAAGGATATAAAGTTTACGATTTTCACAATAACAAAATTTTAATTTCCAGAGATGTTGTTTTCCATGAAAAAGAATTTCCATTTCAAACCACTCCACCAATTTTTTCCAGTCCTACTCAAAGACAAATACCTAATTTTTCTCCCATTGTTACCAACCCATCACTTCCCACAAATATCTCCAATCTTAATCCATCATCATCACAGAATCTTCCTCTGCCGAACAGCTCACCAATTCCACAAAATCAGCCTATTCCATACCTTGTCTCTAACCCGTCCATAGTTGACAGCTCACCCTCACCCATCCCAAAAATCCCGCCATCTACCTCTGAACCTATTCCATCCTTATCTCCTAATTCACCTTTTGATCTCAATCATGCCTCCCTTGATTGTAGGCATCCAAAGTCTTCCGCTGCACTCATTCCTCTCCCAACCTCATCACTCACGTGTGATACTCCATCACGTGTTTCGTCTCCACCAAATTCCTCTCTTTTGCTTTCTCCCACCCATCACCACCATACTAACGTACCTAACCATGATTTTCCCGAACCACCACCAATACCTCCTCTTGCTCCGCCGCCTGACCAGCCGCACCGCTCCTCCCAAGCCACTCGACCGCCCAGCGCCTTGAACGACTACAACGTTGAGACAGAGCTCCCCTCTCGCCCGGCCCCTTCGTCTTCACCGTCTGCTTCGGTCCGCCCCGGAGAGCCTCATCCTATTGCCTCGGTTCTTTCTTACGACCGTCTCTCTCCCGCACATCGGGCTTTCACTATTCAATTGTCTGCTGATAAAGAACCAGCCACCTTTGCCGAAGCTTCACAACATCCTCGTTGGGTTGAAGCTATGAATACCGAGATATCTGCTCTTCAAACTAATGGTACATGGAGTCTTGTTGCTCTACCTCGTGGGAAGAAGCCGATCGGATGTCGGTGGGTTTTTAAAATTAAGCGCAACCCGGACGGTTCGGTTGAGCGCTATAAGGCTAGATTGGTTGCGAAAGGGTATAGTCAAATCCAAGGCGTCGACTTCCGTGAAACTTTTGCTCCCTTGGCCAAACTTACTACAGTCCGCCTCCTTCTTAGTGTCGCTGCTTTTCATGGTTGGCATCTCCACCAACTTGACGTCAACAATGCCTTCCTCAACGGCGATCTTTATGAAGAAGTCTACATGCAAGTCCCTCCTGGTTTTGGACGAAAGGGGGAGACGAGAGTGTGCAAGTTACATAAATCACTCTATGGCCTCAAACAAGCATCTCGTCAGTGGTTCATCAAGCTTTCCTCCGCCCTCAAGAAAGGTGGTTTTCGGCAATCTTGGAGTGATTACTCACTCTTCGTCCGCAACCAAGGAGGTAAATTCACTGTTTTACTTGTCTATATCGATGATGTGATTATTGCTGGCAACGACTTGGGTGATATTTCAGTGACTAAACAATATTTGACAAGCCACTTCAAGTTGAAAGATCTTGGCTTATTGAAATATTTCTTGGGCATAGAGGTGGCACGTTCCAAACAAGGTATTGTTTTGTCCCAACGGAAATATGCCCTTGATATACTCCAAGATGCCGGCTACATGGGTTGCAAGGCTTCACGAATACCTTTTGATCCGAGTACACAGCTCAGCCGAGATCAAGGGGCAGCCATTTCCAATCCTTCGCGGTATCGTCGACTTGTTGGAAGACTAATTTACCTCACCATCACTCGACCGGACCTAGCGTATGCCGTACACATCCTCAGCCAATACATGGATCGACCAAGGGAACCGCACTTAGAAGCTGCCTACAAGACCCTCCGATACATCAATGGTACTGTCGGGCAAGGCTTGTTCTTACCATCTACTGGACAACTCGAAATGAAAGTATATTGTGACGCCAATTGGGCTAGATGTAAAGACACTAGAAGATCGACTACCGGTTTTTGTGTGTTACTTGGAGGTGCTCCTATCTCGTGGAAGTCTAAAAAGCAACATACGGTGTCACGTTCTAGTGCTGAAGCCGAGTACCGTTCAATGGCCTCAGCATGTTGTGAAGTTACTTGGCTACAAAGTCTACTACGAGATCTACATGTACATCAAAGAAGTCCAGTTATGTTGTTTTGTGATAACCGGGCAGCGATACACATCGCTACCAATCCAGTGTTTCATGAAAGAACTAAACATATAGAAATCGACTGCCACGTTGTACGTGAGAAAGTGGAACGAGGAGTCATTCAAACTCAACATATCAAGATAGAGTATCAACCGGCGGATTTGTTTACAAAGCCATTAGGGGTAAGACAATTCAATTTTCTTATCTCCAAGTTGGGTGTCATCAATATACACTCTAACTTGATGGGGAGTGTTAAAATGGCTAAAGAAAGATCATAGAACGTGGTATGGTGATGAAGCAGTGAATAGGGAACAACGTGCATGAATTAATTGACATGCATGAATTAAAGGTAGCTGTGTATATCGACCAGCTAAGCACAAGGTTGTACAAGGAAGTTGTTGATAACTAGGATTCTAGTTATAGTATATTCTTTGGTAATTATTTGTAGGACAAAATACTGGTCACTCCTCTTATTTTTTATGGTTCGACAGTTTAGTCCTCGTTTTTTCAATTTCAACAGCTCACTCCTATTAATTTTCAATGTCATACAATTTGGTCCAATTTGGTCCAACTGTTAAATTTGACCGTTAAAGTATCCACGTCCTGCTATATAATCCCTAAACTACCCCTAGCCTATTACACCCGCTCCAAAACTGAAACCATTTTCCTCCATATCTGAAACCATTTCCCTCCAAATATAAACTTTTTCCCTCCAAACACATTATGCAAGATAGTCATTAAAATAGATCCTCCATAATAACACCAAAAATACATTGCAACATCCAATTGTTCAACTAGTAACTAATTAGCTGTAATCATCTTATCAACAGATTACAGCTAGCAACCAAGTGACAAAGCACAAGGTTGCCCAAAAATAGGATGCATTAGGGGCTAGCTAATATCAAATCTCACAACTATTTTCCAGCTCCTTTGGCTGAGCTCTGCCTAATCCTTTGGGAGGTTCTTGGTGTTACACCATCCTTCTTGGTTGAAGCATTTGAACCTTGCACATTTCTTGAAATGCTAGGAGCAGATCCAGCTTGAAGGGGCCTTGAACTTTGATGTGTAGACGCAGCTTGTCCAGGTCTTGCTCTCTTTGGAGCAGACTGAGCTTTCATGTCAGCCTTCCTCTTCTAGACACACAACAAATGAAGACAAAGACATATACAAGTTAGACAAAGTGTTAAGTTAACCCAAATTGTAAATATTCCCAAAGACAAACAAGCAACAAGATTGAAAAGTTAGACAAACAAGCAAATATTCCCAAAATTCAGAAGCACACCAACTATAATAAGAGATCAAACTTTTCGACAAATCCTACACCATCAACAATAACAATACTTGGTAGTTACCCTCATATATTCATTCCTTTCTTTGGCTTTCTTCCTCAACTCATTGGTAGTCATAGGTCGTTTTACTTGGTTGGACTGCATCAATATTATTGTAAGGTTAGAGTCTATCTGTGTTATAAATACAAAACAAAATGTTAACATCAATAACCTTATATATATATATCAATAGCAAAATACAACTTACTTTTTTTTAGCAGCTTGTCCTTCCTTGTTGAGGCTCTTATTAGCAGCAGCAGTAACCTTTTCCTTCGATGGCAAATGTCTCTGACATGTCTTAGAGTTGTGACCTATCTGCTTGCAGCTACCACACCTTAAAACTCTTTTCTTCTTACCAATTACGGTGCCATCATCCTTATCTTTTTCATAAGCAGCCTTCATTCTTGCAGTCCTAGGTCTACCAGGTTGTCTCGAGTATTGTGGAGGCGGAATAACAGGATCTTCACCCCTAGACCACATATCCATGCTGTTTACAGGCTGGATAAGATTGTCGTAGATGCTCATATAAGTCTTCTTCAAATAGCATGCAGCCACATAATCATCTGGATCATGTCTCTTTAAGTAAACGGCCGAAATAGCATGCTTGCATGGGATTCCGGACAAGTCCCACCTCCTGCAAGTGCATGTCCTCCTTACAATATTAACCACATTCTTTGTTCCCTCGATGTTCTCGACCTCTGCAATTTCACCACCATTAAAGGTTGCGGTGCAGTCTGTTGCAGCCTTCAACTTATTCTTCTCTAGAATGTCCCTTGCCTTTGGACAAATATTGCCATGGTAAGGTGCCATTTTTTCCCTTCTAATTGCAATTCTCTTCATCAACTTCACCCTTAACTCTTCAAACATTGTCATTGGTGACTTACCCCTTGCCTCCAATATCCAGCCATTAAAGTTCTCACAAATGTTATTGATCATGATGTCACAATCCACATCTGTGGTGAAATATGCTCTGCACCAATGTTTAGCAGGTCTCTCCTTTGCTGCAAACACCGATCATTACACAAATTTTATATTAATATTATTATATTAAAATAATAAAGTTTATCTAACAATATCAAACTAGAAGTACCTGTTAGCCAGTTGTAAGCATCTTTGTCAAGTGCCTTCATGATTTCCATCTCCTTCTGAAAATAAGGCAAAGTTGTTGCCTTTGCACAAGCCCACATTTGATCTCTCAACACCATTCCAGGAAATAGCTTTGTGAAGTTAGTCCATAAGTGTCTAACACAAAATCGTACACTTGCTCTTGAAACAATATGTGCAAGTGCAGGTATCAAACCCTTTTGCTTGTCACTAATAAAAATCCATCCCCTTCCTTCATGCTTAATGTTCAGATCCTTTGCCAACAACTCTAGAAACCATATCCATGAATCCTTACTCTCTGCCTCAACCATTGCCCATGCTAACACATATGAGCTATTATCTGCATCCATACCAACAGCTGTCAAAATCGGACCCCCATAACAGCTCTTGAGATGTGCACCATCTAAACCAACCACAGATCTGCATCCAGCCAGAAAACCTTTCTTCAGAGCTCCTAAGCAGATGTACATGCGCTTGAAAACTGGAAGACTGCTACAATTGGGAAATTCACACTTAATGTCAATTGTTGTGGTTGGATCTACTCTCTGAAGCTCTCTTCCATAATCATGAAGCCTTGCATATTGCTCTCTTATGGATCCTTCCACTTCTTCAAGTGCAGCCCTCTTAGCTCTATAAGCAGTCCATTTGTGTACCTTTGATCTAATGGTACTTGTCATTGTCTTAGCTAGACTGTCTGCATTATGAAAGAAAAAGTGACACATGTTACAAACCAACACATATCAGCAACTAACTAATCAAATACATGGTGAAAGAAATACCTGTTTTCCAGTTTTCATTAAGAGCAATCTGATCCTTAAACTTCCTTGTCAAATATTTTTGTCTGACCATATTGTTGTTGAACTTCCTCACGCATTTGTGTTCAGGATTATACTTCTTGATTTTCATTGTGCTTTCATTCCTTATTTTGGAAGCAAACAAGAAGAATGGGCAGTTGTCTTCCACACAAATAGTCTTCAACCTTTGCTTGTCATTCTTAACGTTCCAATATTCCCAACCTCCTTGAATAGCATGCTCCCTCAAAGCATCTCTAAGAATCTGCACTATAGCAAACTTCATATTCACTTTGAATTCCACATTATCCATGTCTGTTTTAGGGTTGAATTCAAGCCCCGCTTCTTCACACAGCTTCTCATCATCTGGATCAAGACCAACAAATCGTTCTTCATCATCAACAAACTCTCCATCTTCAGGGACTCTCTTTTCCCTGTCCATACTTCCCGTATTCTCTTTTTCATTTCTTTCATTATCCGACACATCATGATCATCATCATCTCTCCCATACTGGTCATACTCTTCATCATTAAAAGCTGGATTATAATCATCCTCATCATTATCTTCACTACTTTCTTCATCATCACTTAAAGCTTCAAAACCACCATATGACTGAAGTTGATCAAAATAATCTATCTCTACATCTTGAAGACAACTCACTTCATTTTCTTGCATGCTTAAGGTATCTTTAGAACATCCAGTTCCACTGCTAGACTGTCCTAAGCCTTTTGAAATATAGTTTATGCATTGAGCAGACCCTACCAACTTCCTCTTCTTGATGGTTTCCTGCTCCACCACCTTTTGTTTTCTCTTGTCTTTTAGACCAACACCATCAATTATGCTTGCTTGAGTAGTTACAATCTGCTCGACCTCTCTAATCTGAACTCCATTCATTCTGCCATGTCGAGGCTCTTCGGTAAATACACCACTGCTACCTTGGCTAAACAAAAAGTCTTCAAACCCTTCAAACTGATTTTGCTGATCCATGTGGTTCAAGTATAGTATGATCAACCTCCATAATGGTACAGAAGTACACATATGCACAACATCTATATCTGTGTCCAGCTTCATAAGCTCAGCATCTTCATTACCCACCCTATACTGGTATTCAATCCCTTCACTTCCATAACATGTATTGAGCTGCGCCACCATGTTCTGTACCTCCACAAGCGACATCATATCTTTGTCGCAGTGGTCGTAGAAATCATACTTCCCTCCAACATATTTCCCATCCACCAAACACCCTCCATGATGCACCTTCACTGTGAAATTATCTGGGCCAGCTGGAGAAAGCAAATAATAACTATTAGGACCATAAGAAAACAGAGCTACAAGCCAAATGTGAAACAAAGACCAAGCCATTACAACTATCAAATTCTTCCCACATGGGAGACATCTAAAATAGTAGTTCACTACCTACTAGGACCACAAGAAAAAACAACAGAGAAAGTACTAAATTAAAAGCCAAACTCAGATTACCCAACTACAATTTTAAAGATATTAAAAGCCAACACATACACAGCCTTAAACACAGCCTTAAAGCCATATGCTAACAACATGTTCAAACAATACGAGAGCAACAGACCCAAACTCAAGACTTAAAAGCATCCACTAATAGATTACAGGCTTAGCTCTACAAAGTCCACTATGAGAGGCTCATTGGAGTTGAAGTGAACAAGAACACGAGATATGAAACTAAAGCAGTACATAGTTGAGTACTTGCAATAGTTGAGTAGGAAAAGAACAAAAGAAGAAAAGACAGATGGATGCGGTGAGGCTATGAAGCCTATCCTCCTCGCACCCATTGAAACAACTAATTCACACCACCACCACCACGGCACCACTAGACTTGTCATCCGCTGCTGCTCTTCCACTACAACCGCCCCCAAACCCGGAGGCCGCGGCTGCCGCTTGTCCACCTCAACCTCCACCTCTGACAAAGATGTTGTTCGAGCCATTCGCTTAAACAAGGTTACTTTCTCTCCCCTCCGAAACCCTTGAATTCAAAAACCCTATTTTTTTTGCCCAAATTCAACCATTCGATTTCATAGACCAAAACCAAATGAAAACTCATGAACTTACTGTAATAGGGGATACCATCGTGCAAACGATCTCGACCTCTAGGAACCCATAGTTCTGGGTTGTTCACCATGTCGCTGCTTTCGACGTTGTCCCTTTGATGATTGAATGAAGACTTGGAATGGGTATGAAGGTTTTCGAAGGCTTTGAGTTTGATGGGTTCTAGAAATTAAGTAGGAAGATCAAACTGTTTTTGAGTTTGATATGGGTTCTGGGTTTTTCATCGCTGCTAAGGAATATCGAAGAGTTTGATATGAGTTTTGGGTTGCGTTGATAAGGGTGTAATAGGCTAGGGGTAGTTTAGGGATTTTATAGCAGGACGTAGATACTTTAACGGTCAATTTTAACGGTTGGACCAAATTAGACCAAATTGTATGACATTGAAAATTAATAGGAGTGAGCTGTTGAAATTGAAAAAACGAGGAATAAACTGTCGAACCATAAAAAATAAGAAGAGTGACCAGTATTTTGTCCTTATTTGTAATTATCTCTTAGGACTCTTACCTTAGCAGTCCCGTAGATAGAGTTAACATAAAAATCATGTATATGTAGATTTTCATTCAATCAATACAATCACAATATTCAAACCAAATTTTATTATAAAACATGTTTGCTTTTCACATAGGATCAATCCAATTATCCAAAAGTTTCAAGTTAATGGATCTGACCAACAAACTAACAGGACTTCATGAACAAGTCTAATATATAAGAGCAATCATAGATAGTGATCTTGATGTTAGAGACTACTTTATGAAAAAATATATTTTCAGAAAGACATAGTCCTGCTTCAGAATATCTAGTGAAACAGATATACAGAAGTTTCGTAGTGATCAACTTTTGCAGAAGTTATAAAAATCTCGAATTAAGCACATATTGGACAAATTGACTCTATCTCATGACGGTCTGATGCCGATGACTCCTTCCCCTAATTAGATAATTAAATTAATAATGTGAAGGTCTGAATGTTTTATAACCAATAACCTAAAACATTTCAAGATGTAAGCTCCTCTAGGAGAAATACTGATATAAGCAAGAGGCAGAAGTTGTCATATATTGCAAAAGAAACATGCTTTTTTCTTCCGTGGCTTTTGAGCAACTCTATCCTTTATGTTTTCTTCATATCCTTCTACTGCTACCATCTTCGCTCAAACTCATATATCATTAGGCTCATCCCTTACTGCACTAAATGATAACTCATCCTGGCCATCACAATCTGGTGATTTTGCTTTTGGCTTCCGTAAAATTGGAGAAGATAGCTTCCTATTAGCCATCTGGTTCAATAAGGTGACAGAAAGAACTATTGTCTGGTCAGCTAATGGTAAAAATCTTGTGCCGGAGGGATCCAAAGTTGAACTTACAAGTGATGGCAAGTTTGTGCTGAGTGATGCCACTGGTAAACAAATATGGATGGCTAAATCTTCTGCTACAGGAGTTACCTATGCAGCCACGCTCGACACGGGAAACTTTGTACTGGCAGACCTCAATTCAATCAATTTGTGGGAGAGTTTTGATGTACGAACTGATACAATTCTGCCAACACAGACTCTACATCAAAACAGCACACTCCATGCTCGCTTGTCGATGACAAATTACTCAAGGGGAAGATTTCTGTTGAAGCTAGGATATGATGGAAATCTCTTGCTTTCTACAACATATTTCCCACTTGATTCTGAAAACTTTGCTTATTGGTCCACCCAAACCACTGTGAATCGTGGATTTCTGGTCATCTTCAACCAGTCTGGTTCTATTTGCCTGACATCTTGAATGGAAGCATACTTAACAAAGGAGTTTTGGCATTTGATGATGTGCAATGTGTTGCTGTCAAAAGATTGAACACTACGGTTGGAGAAACTGAGTGTGAATTCAAAGGTGAAGCGAGTGCAATTGGCAGAACAAATCACAGAAATTTGGTCAAACTAATAGGCTTCTGCAATGAGGGACACAATCGCCTTCTTGTATATGAGTTTATGAGCAATGCCTCTCTAGCAAGCTACCTTTTCAGAGAGTCAAGGCCAAACTGGTACAGCAGAAGCCAAATCACATTAGGAGTAGCTAAAGGGCTCGTCTATTTGCACGAGGAGTGCAGCAGACAAATCATACACTGTGACATTAAGCCTCAAAACATTCTCCTAGATGACTCCACAGCAAGAATATCTGATTTCGGATTAGCCAAGCTCTTGAAAATGGGTATGCATCTGGAGACTCAAGTAAATTGAAAGAGGCAATTTCACAAACAGGTAGAGGGCAACATCATCACCACAAAAACCATTTCATTAAGAACTTGAAAATTGATCAAAACAGGATATACAACCAGCGCTAGTTCATGAATCTTGGAAACTGCGAATCTAAACCAAATCCCAAAATACCAAAGCAGAGTGAATCGAACCAATCTAGGTTTTCCTAAGCCCTCTCGCCTCTGATTCTCCGAGCCAGCTGGATATCCTTCGGCATTATAGTGACCCTCTTGGCATGAATAGCGCAGAGATTCGTGTCCTCGAAAAGCCCCACCAGGTACGCCTCCGCCGCCTCCTGAAGCGCCGCCACGGCGCTGCTCTGGAACCGGAGATCCGTCTTGAAATCCTGAGCGATCTCCCTCACAAGCCTCTGGAACGGGAGCTTGCGGATCAGAAGCTCCGTGCTCTTTTGGTACTTCCTGATCTCCCTCAGCGCCACCGTGCCCGGCCTGAAACGATGAGGCTTCTTCACTCCTCCGGTCGCCGGAGCCGACTTCCGGGCCGCCTTGGTGGCCAGCTGCTTCCTCGGCGCCTTGCCTCCGGTGGATTTGCGGGCGGTCTGCTTGGTACGGGCCATGGAGAAGAAGATGGAAATTAGGGTTAGGGTTTTGGGGATTTGGGGGAAATGTGAGGGATTTGGATTTCAATTGTGGGATTTTGGGTTGGTATTTATAGGGGTGGGAGAAGCGGGAGGTTTGAAATTTGAAATATTTGGTGGATGATTATGGAGCGTTGATTTGGATTGTGTTTGTTTGGACGGTGCGGATTGGTTCTTATTGTGTTCTTACAGGGTTAAGAGGGATTGCGATCCGCGTGCTTTAGAATTAGCCAATAGAGTTGCTTTCATAAAGCGGGTTCTTTTCTATACGAGGCCCATAATCTGTTTCAGGCCCAAAAGGTTTGTGTGATAAAACCCAAAATGAATTTTCAGTTGTTTTCTTTGTTTCTCTTGTTATTATCTTGTGATCGAAAAGATCGTTTGTCTTGAGACGTTTCTTTGCAGACTGCATGGTTGATCACAATTAAGTCATATATACTTGGAATGTAGACTTTCTTTGTAACGATAAGTGTCATACGTACAAACAAAGAACTCGTAGAGAATATATGAAGTTAGCTCGAAGATGCATGATATCGATCATTTTCATATGATCTTCCTTCCTCTTAGGGCAAGTCTAACAGTGGGTCTAAAACCCAATCTTGGTCGACTTCTCATCTCCAACGGGCTAAAAGTAGAGGTTTTGGTTTTACAATTATAAGACCGAGTTCAATTCTCAGTCTCATATTTAAGACATTTCCAAGACCAAGATTCGGGGCCCACTGAATCGGGTTGGGTCCGTGATAGATAAAGAAGCGAAGGGAGGGAACGCACGCTATGGCAATGTGGAAGGAACGCGCACTGTGGCAACACAGGGTGAGGGGAACGTGCGTCTGTGCGTTGTTGTTTCCAGTTTCAAATAGTTGTGGGCTCAGGTCTTCAACGTTGTCTCCTTATGACCTTTGGGAAACTCCAACAGTAACAAAATATTGACGGCCCAGATTATATTATATGTGATCAAAATATCAATGGCCCATTAAATTCAATCTAATTAATTTCATTTTGACCTCAAAAAAATAAAAAAAATAACAGAAATATTTTGAAAAATGAAGAGATCCGTTGGGCAATTTTTTTTAAACCAAGTCTATAAATAGGAACCAAAGACCTCACAAATTCCTCAGACCAAAATAATATTCTCCTTGCACATTTTTTCAATTTATTCACTATCTCTTTCTTCAATTATTATTTCAAGAGAAAAAAAAAAAAGAAAGAAAGAAAGGATTCATGAAGCAATGGTTGGAGTTGCCCTTAGAAAATTTACGCTTCCATCACAATTGACAAATGTCTTCAAATTCTGTATGATGCAGCTTCCAAGTAGTTGTATATATATAACTTTGAAAATGATTTGTCAACAATATTGCATATTGGTCAAGCATGCCGGCCCAGTGTAAACTTGCATGCTTAGATTTATTAATTTCGTCATTGATGAGCACGTATATTGTTGATGACCAGGTCGAGTACTCTTCCAAGGAACAATTTAATTAAAAGCTCATGAAAAACCACTACAAGTGGTCGAGTTGGTAAGAGCCTAGGTGTGGTACCCCCATACTCAGGTTCGGATCCCAAACGACGTTAATTGGAGTTAAATCTCAATTTATTCTTGGTGGTCAGGGGGAGGAAGCGTTCTGACATGATCTCTCGGCGCAGATTAGTCTCTGGGCCTGGAAAGCCTTTGAGGATACCATATTTGATACTATCAAAGAAAAGAAAATAAAAAAGCTCATGAAAAGTCTTAGTCTTCAACTAGCGCAAATTAGTCTCTGGGCCTGGAAAGCCTTTGAGGATACTATCTTTGATACTATCAAAGAAAAGAAAATAAAAAAGCTCATGAAAAGTCTTAGTCTTCAACTATGTAAGAGTTTCAACTTAGACTAGTCTGATCAAATCTGTAGCCAAATAGTAGCTTCTTTTTCCTCTAGCTTCTGTGGAACAATGGCTTTCGATCTTCCTTACCTTCTTTGCTTCCTTGTTCTTGCGCTGCTTCCTTGTTCCACCATGGCTCAAAACATATCACTAGGCTTATCCCTCACTGCGAAAGAGGACGATAATTCATCCCGGTCATCCCCATCTGGTGAGTTTGCTTTTGGTTTTCGACAGATTGTGAAAGATGGTTTCTTACTAGCCATCTGGTTCGATAAAATACCAGAGAAAACTATTGTGTGGTCAGCCAATAGGGACAGACTTGTGCCACAAGGATCAAAAGCTGAGCTCACCAGTGATGGCCAATTTGTGCTCAATGATACAAAGGGCAATCAAATATGGTCTACCAATTCTTCTAGTGCCGGAGTTTCCTATGCAGCCATGCTCGACACCGGAAATTTTGTGCTTGCTAACCAAAACTCCACCTACTTATGGGAGAGTTTTGATCATCCAACCGACACAATGCTTCCCACACAGAGGCTAAACCAAGCTGGCATACTCTATGCTCGCTACACCGAGACAAATTACTCCACAGGTAGATTCATGTTTTCACTACAACCTGATGGAAATCTTGTGTTCTACACAACACATTTCCCTCAAAATTCTCCCAATTCCCCATATTGGTCATCCTGGTCAGATGCCAAAATTTTAGAAATTGGATTTCAACTCATCTTCAATCAGTCTGGTAATATTTACCTTACATCCAAGAATGGGACCATACTGGGTGGTACAATATTATCAGCCAACTCCATTGTTGCAATCCAAGAGTACTACCAGCGAGCTACACTCGACTATGATGGAGTTTTGAGGCACTATATTTACCTTAAAAGCAGCAGCACAGGCGGGGGAAATTGGTCTACTGCCTTTTCCATACCACAAAATATTTGCTTGAAAATTGTTGAAGATGTAGGAGGCGGTGCGTGTGGGTTCAACAGCTTGTGTGAGCTTGCTGATGGAGCACCAACTTGTAAATGTCCATCTGGTTACAGTTTTATTGATCCAGAGGATAAGCTCAAAGGATGCAAACAGGACTTTGTTCCACAAAGCTGCGATGCTGGAGATGTCCCAGCACCGGAGGATGATTTCGACTTTGAGGTGATGCAGAACACTAATATGCCTCTTAATGATTATGAGCTTTTTCAACCGGTGTCTGAGGATTGGTGCAGGCAGAGTTGCCTAGAGGATTGCTTTTGTGCTGTTGCCATTTTCAATGACCTCGAACAGTGTTGGAAGAAGGGACTCCCCTTTTCGAATGGGATGATTGATTCTAGTGTTAGTGCGAAAGCTCTTTTCAAAATAAGGAAAGGCAATTCTACTTTGAAAGGAGCCAATTCAAAAAAGAAAAATGATTCAACTTTGATCATTGTTGGATCAGTGCTCCTTAGTGGCATGGGGATTCTGAACATCATCTTAGCTCTGGTAATATATGTGGTTATTTCTCAAATGCATTCTAGAAGAACTGTGATGGTTCAACATTTCCAAGAAATGAACTTGAAGTATTTCAATTATGAGGAGCTAAAAGAAGCTACAGATGAGTTCAAGGAAGAACTAGGCCGCGGTGCTTCTGCGACAGTTTACAAAGGAGTTTTAGCATGTGACAGGGGAAAATGTGTTGCTGTCAAGATTTTAGACGCGAAGGTTGGAGAAAGTGATTTGGAATTCAACGCTGAAGTGAGAGCAATTGGGAGAACAAATCATAGGAATTTAGTCCAACTACTTGGATATTGTAACGAGGGGCAGCACCGGGTTCTTGTGTATGAGTTTATGAGCAATGGTACTCTAGCAAGCTTCCTTTTCGGAGAGGCAAGGCCAAATTGGTTCCAAAGAAGGCAAATTGCATTAGGAGTTTCTAAGGGGCTCTTGTATTTGCATGAGGAGTGCAGCAGCCAAATTGTACATTGTGACATTAAGCCTCAAAACATTCTCCTAGACGACTCATTCACAGCAAGAATCTCCGATTTTGGATTAGCCAAGCTTTTGAGACTGGACCAGACTCGAACTATTACAGGAATTAGGGGAACAAAAGGGTATGTGGCACCCGAATGGTTCAAGAACTCACCAATCACACCAAAGGTGGATGTCTACAGCTTTGGTATTTTGTTGTTAGAGATCATTTGCTGCAGGAAGAAATTCGACGAAGAAGTAGAAGATGAAGATCAAATGATACTTGCTGACTGGACTTATGACTGCTATAAGCAAAAGAAACTACATCTGTTGTTGGAGAGAAATGATGAGGCAATGGAAGACATCAAGATGATGGAGAAGTACGTGATGATCGCAATGTGGTGCCTTCAGGAAGATCCATCACTCAGACCTACCATGAAGGAAACCATTCAGATGCTTGAAGGAATCGTTGAAGTCTCAATTCCACCAGATCCATCTTCTTAAACAAGCTCCATACTGTTAGACCTAGAACATTAGTTAGTGATTTCAAATTTTAACAATAATGATTTGTAATGCATGTACAATAGTTTTGTAATGCATGTATAATAGTTTTAGGATTGAAACTTGAAAGTGATTTGTTTGGCCAACAACAGGCTATATATGTACACATAATTTTCTCTTTAATATTAATCCAGTACTCATTTGAGTACTAGCTAGGGAACAATGTCAAGTGCAATTGATGGAACTATATGTTGTCTACGAGTCTACGACCACAAAAGTAAAATTACAAGTCACAAACACATTTAGAATCATACAAGATCAAAGTAAAACATGTTAATCACAAACATGCATGCTCCAGTCACTAAATCTCTGATGGAAGAATCACTTGATTTGGCGTAGTTTAGATTTTTTTTTTTTTTTTTTTTTTTTTTTTTTTTTTTAAAAGAGAGGTCATCCATTGGGCGTAGTTTAGATTGTAGTGCTTATTCAACAAATTCAAAAATACATCAAGTGCTTATTGAACCGTTAAGTGTTAAACACTTAAACTGTTAATTAGTCACAAATACATTTGAATCAAATATTTTACCTAAATCATTTTCTATTATTGCAAAATCATATGTTATTTAGGTAAGAGATTAGAGTCTTTGCACTTCATATTTTTCTCGCACATAATAGTAGGGCTGACATTGGTAGGTATACCGACTTTATTTACTAATATCATGTACCAACCAACTTATGATTAGTAGGCAAAATTTTCTACTAAAACCAACCGCAGAAGTTGGTATACCGACTTAGTTAGTATGGTTGGTAATAGACATCTACCAAGTTTAGATTGTGGCTCAAAAAATAAAGTGATAAATATAATTTTTTCACAAATATAATACAATAATAGCTTTGGTCTGGTGGTAAGTGGTCATATTTTCCATCAGAGTAGTCATGGTTTTGAAACATACATCTTGCCAAAATTTAAACTTTTTATATTTTAATTGTATTTATATCTATAAGATGTTATAAATATAAAACAATACATATATTATATATTATACATATATTTTAATTGTTTTTACATATATAATACATTATATAGGTTGTTTGTAAGAGGTTAGAGATTCAATTCTCGTTTCCTACATAGATATGAGTGTATTTTTGCATACATAGTTGGTATGGTATACCGATGGTATGAAAATCTCAATACCAAGTACCAACCATGTTATCAAGACTGATACGGTATACCGTACCAAATAAATTAGTTACCAAATTTTTAATATACTAACTAGGTTGGTACAATTGGTAATCGGTTGGTTGGTTTCGACATGGCTCAAATTGCCAGCCCCTACGTCCTACGGAAACTTTATCCAATTACGCCACAACTATCTAACACCTTTTGAATTTTGAAACAAAAAAATTTCATTTCCCAAAAGTAAAAAGGACCGTTTGGGGGTTAATGTCGGTTCATCAGCTTCAAATATAAACCCTCTCTCTGCTCATTTTCCCCCCTTACAAAACCCAAACCCAAAAGGCAGAGCAAATAAGAGAAAAAAGAGAACAGAAGAAAGAGAGAAAAAGCAAGAAGCTTTGGACGAGTCAGGTCTTGAAGGCAAAAACCCACAAGGAATTCTCGTCCTTTTCATCAAGATTTGATCATGGACACCAGAGCAGTTGTTCCTCCACAACCCAGAGGTATATTCATCGATTTTGATCTCAATCCGGAGCAGTTATTCTCTTAAGTTTCGTAAATCTTTCTGGGTTTTGTGAATTTGGTTTCAATTTTGGGTTTTGCATGAGTTTCTACGGTTTTTGGACTGATCTACTTCTTGGGTTTTAGGATTTATATGTGATTGTTATATTGGGATTGGATTTGAATTTGGTTTTTGATGTTGGTACGTTTAATTGTGTGTATGAACATCTGATTGTTTGTATTGGTTGTGATTTGAATTGGGTACTCTGTTCTTTCCCTGTTTTAGATCTTTGGGTCTCTACCTTTTTAGAATCTTGCCTTTCTGGGTTTACTCTTAATTATCTGTATGTTTCTGTGTTTGTGGATTTTTGATTCATGGGTTTCTGGGTCTCTGCCTTTTTCTTTATATAAATTTAGAATCTTGGGTTTACTCTTATCTGTACAAGTTTACCTCTTTGCATATTTCTTGTTGTGATTCTTTTGTGGGTTGATTAACCAACCAGGTTTTATCATATTGGATGTACTACTTGTCCTTCTTGTGTTTGAGACTTTGATGGACTTCATGTAGTTCTGTACAGAAATTTGAATTTGATTGTATTGCTGATGCTTGTGTTTCTTGAAGGGGATGGTAAAGTCCATGGAGAAGCACCAAGAAGGAACCAGAGAGCAGCTCTTAGTGATAGGACAAATGTTCAGGCAGGTCAGGTGACTCGGGTTGAAATTAAAGGGAAGCCCCCTCTTCAGATCAATCGCCCCCTGACAAGGAGATTTCATGCCCAACTGTTATCAAATGATGACAAAAAGAACAATGTGGTAATAGCCCTTGACAACTTCTTTTCAACACTAATCTCATATGAAGTTTTAGCCTTCAAAACTTGGAGTTGATTCTGAAACTTTATTGCATTTTGGACTTTGGTAAATTTGTAGAAAAAAGTGCTCGGTGTTGTAGACCAGGCAGCTCAAAATAGAAAATGCGCCCCTACAAGGAATGTTACTGAGAAGGCAACTGATGAAGAGAAGGAGAAGCCTGTCAATATAAGCAAGCCAGTACAAGGTCCAAGGAAGGATGTCAAGGCTTTCACTTCAACACTAACAGCTCGAAGCAAGGTGAGTTTAGAGATTAGTTCTTATTGAATTCTAAATATATGATTTCACAGTACTGCTTCTGTTTATTTGTTGGGGTGTTAAAATTTTGTTCTCTGCAGGCTATGGCTTGTGGAGTCGCCAACAAACCAAAAAAGCAGATTGTGGATTTTGATGCAGCTGATGTCAATGATGAACTAGCAGGTGTTGAGTACATTGATGAATTGTACAAGTTTTACAAACTTGATGAGGTAAACCTCTTGTCCTTTTCCCCCAATCCACATTTTTCCCTTTAGGCTTCTTGTATGCATTTTCAGACAAATGAAAAATACATGTGCAGGATAACAGCCGAGTTGGAGATTACATGGACAAACAGCCAGATCTTAATTCGAAGATGAGGGCTATCCTTGTAGACTGGTTGATAGATGTTCACAGGAAATTTGATCTAACGCCTGAAACATTCTACCTCACCGTGAATATAACTGACCGATTCCTTTCAAGGAGGATAGTAAGTAGGAAGGAACTTCAGCTAGTTGGCATCAGTTCTATGGTGATAGCATCGAAGTATGAGGAAGTTTGGGCTCCACCGGTACTGGTTCTTCACTTGTTTTAAATTAAAAATCATTGACACTGATACTGAACGTCATACTTACATGAAATGGTGTCAAATATGCAGGTTCAGGATTTTGTGTGCTTATCAGACAAAACCTATACAGGCAGTCAGATTCGTGCAATGGAGAAAGCGATCTTGGAGAAGTTGGGGTGGTATTTGACAGTTCCTACACCTTATGTCTTTCTTGCTAGATACATCAAAGCATCCATTGCACCTGATGATGAGGTACTCAGTTTGCTAGATACACTTATAACCATACTTTCAACTCCATTTTAGGTAAAGCAATGAATGCTAACATGCTTTTCTCATCCTTGTAATGCAGATGAGGCATATGGTTTTCTTTCTAGCTGAACTTGGAGCCTTGGATTATCAAACAACCATACGGTACTCCCCATCCATGATAGCTGCTGCAGCCGTCTATGCTGCCCGTTGTACCCTCAACAAGAAGACTTTCTGGACTGAAACTCTGAAGCACCACAGTGGCTACTCTGAAGAACAGTTGAGGTAATAATGCCTTCTACAATATATATACCATGTTACCTACTTGAATATCCGTGACAGCTTGCTAAGTTGGGTTGTGTTTTTCATCTTACAACAGGGAATGTGCCAAGGCCTTGGTTGGCTTTCACTGCAAGGCTGCTGAAAGTGATCTTAAAGCTGTTTACCGGAAATACTCAAAACCTCAATATGGTGCTGTTGCTGGTCGCACTCCTGCCAGAAGTTTCCATTCATCTTCATGAAGGATGTCTATTTGAGCAGTGGTTTAATTTTTGTAGACAATACACCCACCTGAATATATGCTAGTGGTGGTTTTCAATTCTAAGATTGGGTCAAGAAGGTCTTGAAACCCTTTATCTTCTTTACCAGTGTCTATATTGAACTCTAGATTGGTATACTCTTCTGGGAAATGAGAGCATCCCTGTTTTGTTGTATAGTGTTTGGGGTGTACAAGAAGATTTTGTTTTGGAAACTGATAATTTGCCTCCTCAGTAATATAGATTGGTTTCTGTTCTCTATATAATTGTTGATCTATCAATAAACTTGTATGTTATTCAAATTTTCCTTGTTTTATCAGGATCAATCTGATGAAATCAAAATGAAAGTAACTTGATTAGAACAATACTATAACCAAGTAAATATTGATAGAAAATCTTCAATGAAATCAACTTTGATAACAATTAAACGTGGCTTCCTTCTTCCTTTACGTTTTGTCTTTTTTTTATTTCACAACATCTTCGAGACATTTTTACGAACACATTACATTTTAACTCATCGAGATTGAGTAAACTTACTCTACAATTTAACTCATTGAGATTAAGTAAACCCAAAACCATAACACTTCAAATTTTCAAACAATGAAGATACTCTCATTGTGTAAGTTCTCCCCAGACCATTTTGCTCTTTGCTTGAGCTGAACACACCAAGTTCAAATCTTTTGTACTTACTACATGTATTTCAACATCTCATATACACTAGACCACATAAAATCATGGGTTTGAGTCATTTATACATTCTCAAACAATGAAGTCTTTTTCATTGTTCAAGTTCTCCCCAGACCGTTTTGCTTATTGCTTGCAGAAATGCCTGAAAGGAAAGACTTTGAGACAAGGGAAGCAAGTCCATGCAGTGTTGTTATTAACTGGGTTTGACATGAACTTGTTGTCTATGAGCTCAAAGCTTGTTGGGATGTACGCAAGTTGTGGGGATGTGAGTTCTGCACGGAAGGTGTTTGATGAAATTCCCAACCCAAATGTGTTCTCATTGAATTGGATGGTTTTGGCTTCGGCGTTTAATGGGTGGTTTGAGCAAGCAATTGGGTACTTCTCTTTGATGCAAGAGCTGGGAATGGTTAGGAATAAGTTCAGTTTTCCGGTGATGCTTAAGGTTTGTGTTGGTTTGATGGATTTGAATAAGGGGAAGGAAGTTCATGCTGTGGTGTATAAGATGGGGTTCGAAAAGGATGTTGCTTTGGGGAATGCATTGGTTGATATGTATTGCAAATGTGGAAGCTTGTGTTATGGTCATAGAGTTTTTGATCGAATGCATGAAAGAGATGTGGCTTCTTGGACATCTTTGATATGTGGGTATTGTAATGTGGGAAGGACTGATCAAGGGGCAATGTTGTTTGAGAGGATGAAGTTAGAGGGGTTGGAACCAAATGATTTCACTTGGAATGCAGTGATAGCCGGGTATGCTCGGAGTGGAGATAGCAATCAAGTATATGTGCTGCTATCTAGGATGACTAAAGAAGGGTTTGTTCCTGATTTGGTTACATGGAATGCAATAATTTCAGGTTTTACCCAAAGCCAGGAGGCAGGTGAAGCCTTTAAGTTTTTCAGTGCTATGTTAGTGTCTGGAGTTAAACCCAACCTGGTCACTATCACAGGTTTGCTCCCAGCTTGTGGATTGATTGGTTCAGTTGAAAGAGGGAGAGAGATTCATGGATTGATATTTAGGATGGGGTTTGACATCAATGTCTTTGTTGCTAGTGCTCTTATTGACATGTACTCGAAATGTGGCAATGTTAAAAATGCTCAAAGTGTATTTGACTGGACTCCTGTAAACAATGTTGCGTCGTGGAATGCAATGATTGGATGTTATGGTAAGCATGGTATGGTTGATTCTGCGGTAGAGCTTTTCGATAGAATGCAAGAGGAAGGAATTCAGGCTACTGTAGTGACTTTAACTTCTGTACTTTCTGCATGCAGCCATAGTGGTTCTGTAGAAAAGGGTTTAGAGATATTCAGGTCCATGAAAGAGAGCCATGGAATTGTGGTGTGTAAAGAACATTATGGGTGTGTTGTTGATCTCTTGTGCCGTTCAGGGAAGATGGTAGAAGCTTACGAGTTTGTGAAGTCCATTCCAATAAATGTCACCGAATCCATGATTGGAGCTTTTTTCAACGGGTGTAAAGTCCATGAAAGGAGAGATCTTGCTAAATTGATGGCTGATGATATTCTAAAAATGGAGTTAAAGAGACCTGGAGGTTTTGTAACACTTTCAAATATCTATGCTGCTGATGGAGAGTGGGAAGAAGTTGAGTATGTAAGGAAGGTGATGAAGCAGAGGAAGGTCCTTAAGAAACCTGGATTTAGTTGGCTTGACTAAAAGGAAAGCTTGTTGCAGTGGAAGTTGGAAAAGGCATCAACAAAATGTCCTTGTTGGCCTCTAATATGATACAATCAGTTCAGTAAGTTCCGGCTTCTCACTAGACATCTCCAGTACAGCTCAATTGAGATTCCCAACTTCTGTGTATGTCCAGCCATTTGACTTTCAATATAGAGCATGAGCTATTAGTCATAATGGAAAGATCAAATATTTGACCACAAATAGCAAACTTCTGATGTATTTATTTCTGTTCCCTGATTCTGAAATGGGCATATATACTTTACAGAAGATAGATAATAGAGATTCATAATCTACATGCTTATTGGTTGAGTTTATTCATACCCTTTCTTCTCCTCATATTCCCATCTGAATGTTGAGTTCAGTTCTCCTTCGTCTTTGTATGCAGACAACAGAATGATGGAGTCATTAAGATGAGAGATAGAACTGCTGGAGTTGATGGTTGAACAAATTGAGGTGCTGCTTCAACTGGAACTGCAGGTTAACACTTGACAGCTTCAAATGTTGGTACCACTCTCTTTCTTTCCTTAGTTTTTATCATCCTTGAAACTCCCCAGTATATAGTTACATCACGAATTATAACCTTTTAGGCTTGAAGTCACTGTTGTTTCAAAACAAGTTGGCAACATGCTGTAGTTATCCATTTTTCAAGAAAAAGTGAAAGTTGCTCCTTGTTCAGAAATCCATAACCCTCCAACTATGACATAAGAAAGTCCATACAAACACTCTTGAAGCATGGAATGAGTGATTAGTAAACTTGTTAAGAAGCAAATGAGCTCTTGTCTCAGTTTCTTCCTAATGCTGAGTTATCTTCATAGATCATACCTCACACTTTCTCCTGAAACACTTGCTTTTTTAGCCGATCTATCATCTTAGCATTGTCTACTTTGATCATGGATATATAGCTTGAGAGTTACATGTCTTGCTGAAGTATTTACTACTTTGTTCAAAGTGCAGTTAGGGTCAGATGCTTGTGAAGAAAGCTCAATTGAGTCCATAAAATTGAAATTAAAAGCTAGGAAATTAAAAGGGTCATAACCTAACCATTGAAAAGAGTCCTAAATTCACCCACTCTTCCAATAATTGCATTGGCTAAAGACACAATCTTAAAGTAGAAGAAACCATGCCTGCATAAGACTCTGGTTGTTGTCCATGTCCTGGAGGGTCATGGGGGACTTCTTGGACCACCTTTATGTGCCCCCACGCGTTATTTTGTTTTCTTTCCAAGTCCCACATGCATCAAATGCTCTAAGTTTACGTGGGAAGCAATGATATGATATTGGATTTCTGTTGCTACCAAGTCTATTCCGTTGTGTGTGAAAAATGGAAGCACCCAATTTTTCTTTTGGTAATTTAAAAACACCCCCACTATTTACTCTCACATTTGCATTGCACCCACCTTTTTGAGTGAGGATGAAGCACCCCACCCTATTTCAGGGTTTTCAAGCTTCTTTGAAAACCCCCTAAATAGGAAATGGAAGGAGTATTTTTGGTCTGTTTTTTCTTGTCGTTGTTAAAACGTGGTGTTCTTATCTAGACTTTGGATGATTATGAAGCAGAGGAGAGGAGTGTCACAGATGCACCTGGCTGTCCTCCATTACTAGTTTCCATCAATTAGGCTCGTTTTCTTGGTTGGCTTTATCATAGTCAAGTTAATAGTTGAGAATCAACTTCTGTAAACAATCAGGCCAAGAAAGGTAGGATCTTTTTCTACTATGCTGATCAGAATGACCTGAAGAACATGTGTACTTGTAGTGCAGAAGGTTACTTTTCTTGCTTTCTTACCAAAATCAGTCGTCTGTTTTTACCATTTTAATCATTTGGGTCATGAAAAAGAAATGATATTCTATGAAATTTTGATAGGTTTGATCAAGTTATGTTGGCCAATTAAGTGTCATCATCTTTAGGTCTCAGAAGTTTCATAAAAGAAGAGTATGGGATACTAGGTACCCTTCTTGGGTACATCCCAATCGTTGGGAACTTGGGATCCCTTCTTCTTTTTTCATGAGGGCATAATAAAATGTGGCTTGAAATGAGTTAGAAGAACTGCAATTGAAGACAAAGTTGAAGGCTTAGAATCAGGTTTGGCAAATTTAGTCGAGTAGATAAGGTTTGTTACTTTGTTACATGGCCACCTCTCTACTTGCTAAAAAGAAGCAAAGTCTTGTGGAATCCATTGATCTATTTTCAAAGGTGCACAACAGAAGGAAGAAAGGAAATGAGCAACCCTTTTGTTTTTAGTTCTTTATGTTAAATAATTTTTATTTGAAAACTAACGTGGTTTTCTAAGAGTTTGAAACGACTCTCCTTATTTTTCATGAACGTAAAAATCTATTTGAGTTGTAATTAATTTGACGATCTAAAAATAAAACGGCAGAAATGTAGGAAAAAATTAAAATTGAAACCGACAAATCTTAGCTCATCTAACATCCCACTCTTGTACAATTTTACTAATAAAATAACACGAATTGATAGTTGTAGTTGGGTTTACACTCATGGAGACAGAAAGCAATCTTCTTGTTGACATTTTTACTAGTGTGAACTGTAAAGCACACAGATTTCACAAGACAATACCATATACTCAAAGAACCCATTTTTTTTACAAGTGAAGAATAGTGATGCCTTTCAAACCTAGTTTAACCAAGGCACAATTACCAAAACCACCTCCATGTCTCAAGCTTGTTACACATTCAAACCTACAATACACACATCACAGTTTACAGAGTCGCAGACTACACAACCAATCAACAAATATCTCTTTAAAACTCTCTCCTCTTCTCTCTTCAGTTCTCTCTCTCTCTCTCTGTGTGTTTCAGTTTGGGCCAGTTTCTTGGTCTCTGCCACTCTCACATGCCAATCCTTAATCTCTTCGAATCTCAAAGTTTGCTGATCTGGGTACCCTATATTTCTTCTTCCCCTTTAGATCATAGTTTTTGATGGTTTCATTTATTTTTTCTTTTATAGTTCTCTAACTGTACAAATCTACTGACTGAGCCAAAACCCACATCGTTTCTGGTCATTTCTAAGTCTGCTATGACTTCTCTAACGGATTCAAAGTGTTGGATATCTGGTTGAAGATGCAGCAAACACTTTATTTCATATAAGGTCAGTGTCTATATCTCTGTATTCTTCTTTAATGTTTTGTGGATTGGAATATGCGTCTATTTTATTTGCTTTGTGATGTTCATGAGGTTGAAGCTTATTGTGATATTGTGGTATTGAGTTCATCATGTATGCTGTTCATGCTGGTTGTGTTTGGTGGATCTTGCTTGTATTTGTTTTTGGAGATTTTGTGTTTGTTTTGGAAGTTCAATCTTTCTGTTTCTGTTGGGTTTGTAGTTATGTGGTTTCTGGACAGTAAAGTTTCTTGCTTTCATTTTGCATGTTTCCAAAGTTTGTGATTAGTTCCGATGTGGTTTCAAAGTCTAACGAGTAAACCCACATGGATTTCAAGTTGATTGGGCGGAAAGTATGAATCTTTGTGTTCATAGTTCATATCTTGAATCCGATTCCAGACATGCAAGATCGGATATGGATGAAATCACTGAAGCACTTTTCTGTCTTTTCATATTGAGGTGTTTGAGGTTGTTCAGAAATATATTTCTTACCAACTGAGGCTATTACTTTGTGGAGTTATCAAGTTGAGAATACCATTGGAAGTCTAAACAACAGGGTAAAGTGGCCTAGAGTTGTGACTTTCCTTTGCTTCAAATGATAATTGAAGTACTGCATGATAAACTTCTCATAGGATGCTTTGTCTTTGGTTCTTGAGTGCATATTATGAAATTTTACGAGTATGTGAATGTGTTTTGGCAAGTCCTTGACAAACAAATGGCTTTACTTGATAACGTTAAAGGGAACTTAAACATATACTATTTTGAATTCTTAGACGTTTTAGCACGTGAAAACCGTCAGTTTTCTTAGCATTTTATAGTTCATTACTCGTGGGAAGTAGTGGATGCTTAGCTTGTAGCCATTAATTTGGCTATGCGAAGGAGCATTTATTTGAAGCAGCTTCTGATTCTTCTTCTATTTTTCTCCCACTGTCTAGCTCCTTTTGTTGGTTGATATGCAACCTAAGAATCTGTAATGCAATCTAAATATGTTTCGAAAAGCCACCACATGTTAATATTATAGTAGCTGTGTTGTTTGATGAATAATATACAAATTCCTTTGTTTAGTACATAAACATTTGTGAAGATCACATCTTTTGTGTTTTCTTTGTAGCAGAAATCTTCTGTTGCATGAACTTTTCTTCTGTGGAGTTTTGAGATATGGGGAGAGGTAGGGGAAAGGGAAAGAGGTTAACTGTCACCAATCATGATGATCCTGGAAGCGGCGAGGAAGAGAAAATACCTGCACAAAAGAGAAGAGGAAGACCATTAAAGCCTTTAAAGGATGAAATTGATGAAGAAGAAGTAGAAAAAGTAGAATCAGATGACATTGAGAATGCAAAAGCTGGTATCACAAGCAAAGAAATAAAAAGCCCCACTGCAGCAGAGAATGGAAAGAAGAGGAAGCGGAACTCACAGGCCAAGGAGAAGTCAGATTCAGTGAAGGAGGAAAACGGTAATGGAACACGATCAAGTACAGATGACTCAACTAAATCTAATGGATTTCGGCATAATGGGAGCAGGCGGAAAAATAAACCCCGTCGAGCTGCTGAAGCTGGGGTTGAATGCAAGTAAGGGCGTGGTTGCGCATTGCGCTGGTTTCTGGTTTCTACATTGCCAGAGCAATCACGTGACATGAAGTGAGACCTAGTAAATCTCTAGTTTTGTCTTCTTTTTTTCTGGTTAATTGTTCTTTCTTTGGTAATTTCGTTCCTGATTCGTTTTTGATTTATTTGTGAAATTCGGAATGCATTCTGATGGATGTAGTTTTTCCAAGTGCTCTGATATTTTAAATTTTGACTATCTGATTTCTTTGTCTTGTCTTGTATAATTCGCAGAACATATTTAAGCAGTTTCTGTCTCTCAGATTGTCTTCTATCTCGTTTGGTAGTATTTAGATAACTGTTAGGTTATGCATTATTGTCTGTATGAGTAACAATTCTAAGCAGATGTGGCATCGATGTCATGCTTAAAGTAGAGAGGTTAGGGTTACTGTGATGTAGAATTATTCTCCATTTGGATGTTCTTAACTCATAGTAGCTGTGTATATACACAATAAGGATGTTTCTAGTTTAGAAGTCTACAATATTCAACATTCTAATTACAATATATATATATATATATATATATATATATATATATATATAATTAAATAGGTTGAATTCCACCATCTTTAACTTTTCTTCGTTGTTAAAAATATCTTTGCTTCTCTCTCACAACTTTATCAAGGCATTTGTTTAAGGTCATCTTCTTATCTGATTTGCTTTTATAATGTAATCTTCTATTGTCTCCCGTAATTGGCTTTTGATTGCTGGATTGAGAACTGAACTCTTGCAATATCAGTAGCTTGTTTCATTCCGCATCATTGCTCACCTTGTATCGTCGACTGTTTGTTCTGTCCCCAAACTAGACTCCTCAAACACATGAATGCCTGAAACGGAGTGTTCATAAACACAGACACACATACACTGTATTACTTCTTTTATGTCTTTTTGATAATCTAGGGTGAAGATATTAAGCTTTAAAGACCTTTAAAATAGTGGAAACTTCATTTACTTAGGAGGCTCCATAGAACTCACTTGCTTTCTATATTTGCTAGCTTCAGAAGCTTTGTCCAGATAGCTGTATTACCCTGTTATACAGCGTGAGAAAGATGTTTTAGTTGACTGGGTCTATATAGGAATTTTTTTTTTTTTGTCATATAGGAAAATTTATTCATAAAGACTCTCAGGCAAGAAAATAGTGTATTTTACCTTGAAAGAAAAATTAATTCACTTCTTGAAAGGTGAACTGAAGCTTTAGGGGAGCCTCGAGGGGGGAGGGAGATTTTTGAGAATGAAGACACTTTCTTGAGTTTCTTCTTTCTTCTTAGGCTAACAACATACAGGGCCCTAGTTCTCTATGTTGCTATTATATTTAAAGGTTATGCTAAAAAGTACATGATAGATCACATTTGACTTTACAATTCCTATCTAATGGACTTTGTTTCACTCAGTTAGGTATGACTTACTTTTATATAAATTGAGATGCTTGAGGCCTCAAGAGCTGCTAGCCTGAGTATTAACATTGGATCATGAATAGGATTTGGGCTGATATGATGAATGCTTGGATTTTGTGGCAAATGGTTCTGCATGTTATAAGAGACTTAAGAGTCAACTTTTTTGGTAGGAAACTAAATGTTTATTTTCAGAAATCTCAAATGGTTGGTTTCTGAGTATTGATATTCATGGCTACCTGGAAAGGTAAATACATTACAGAAGTGCTCCTATATAGAATTTCTATGGCCACTCTGGACTTGTACTGGTTTTGTACTGAGTTGGTAATAGAATGTAATGACAACTACTCATTTGAGCTATTGTTGTGATGTAATGACATTTTAACTTAGCAAATGGAGGGAAAGCGTACATGTCTCTGGCCCTTTATATGCATCAAATGTGGGTTAATGGTAGTGGTTGATCTTGTTGAAGACAAAATGAAGAACTTTGATATTTCTAGTATAAATACGAAAAGAAAGGATTTTGATATTTCAACAATGGTACTAATAGTTATTGCTGAAGATGGCGGTGCTGCATTTCTGATGTGAAATCGTTTGCACAGAAAAGAGAGCCATCGAGTGCTACTGAATTTATGTTTCTCATTCAAGCTTGGTTGATACTTCTGTTTTGTGTCTGATTATTTTGGATGATGAAAAACCAGTTTTCATGATTTCTTTGAATCGTTTGAATAATTTCGAGACTTGGTGGTTCATACCTATCTGATCAGTCAATACTGTCATCTTTGTTTATTGTTCCTCATGAACCACGTTACTTGAATATGATAAGATGTGTGCAGATTACTGAGACAAACATGAGGACAAATATATCACTTTAGTGGTTTTTGTCATCTCTATGGATTCTCTGCAATCAAATAGGACTTTGTCGTTGATATGAATTGCAGATGGACCTCAACAGCTACTTTCATGTTTATATATATGCAATTTCTCAAGCATCAAGATGAGGCTAAGCATATGTATTGGAATATTCAATCTGAGCCCCTTACTATAGCATAGACGTCGTGTTCAACCAATCTTAGGCACCATATTTATGCCAATCTAGATTTCTTTTACATGTGTTAAACAAGTCGGTGTGAACTGTGAAATAGTTCTCATTTGTGAAATAGTTCTCATTCTTAATCTATTTGTATCAGTTGATCTTGATTGAATAACAACCTACTCTCAGTGAAAAAATCAACATTATACAATTCTCATTCTTTTTATATTTGTAAGAGTTGATCTTCAACAAAATTTAAATATGCATAATTAGCTACACTGCTACAGCTACAGCTACAGCCTAACCATAAATGAACTTAAATTTTAGATTAACTTGAAGAATTTTCGCATGCATAAGCTACAGCTAGCCAGTAATGCGGATATATTTGTTTATACTCTGCTGGTCTTTGAAGTTTAAAACACGTCTTCCCTTTGGCTTCTGGAAGAAAGAAGACCCTGAACTCTGAAGAATGATTTTGAGTTGAATCTAATACATCTGCTTGATTGAACAAGTATATAGCGTGAGAAAACTAATTCTTTGTTTTCTTCTTTGAACATGAATGAATAGCTCATTTTCTTTAGCGTCACCATCCTATGCTCTTAAGAAAGACCAATTATTATAATGAAGATGGATGCATTAGTGAAGGATTTTTACACAGTGGTTTATTCGAACTTGTACAACTCGTATACAGAGCAATTTCTCTGAAAATTTGATCAAGAATTCGAAGCTCGATCGAGATCATGATGTTTCTGTAAGGTTAACATCTTACACCCTACTGACCCTAATAGTGTTCTTTTCACGGCCTCACAAAGAGACATTTTCCAGTTGTCTTCCTCGATCATTACAAGTTTGTATTTGTTCGTGGATCTGCCACAAGTTTCAAGCAGGCATTGCACGTTCCAAATTTCCCTTAAACAATTTGGTGCTGAATCCATCCAAGTCACGAGGTTACAGTTGCAATCCTTTCTTTTATAGCATAATTTTCCTAATTTAAGAAAGCAAAACCATCTTAAATCTACGCACAAACACTTACGGGTCTAAGATGGTTGCAATGGATGAAAGTCTGTCACCTCTGCTTCGATCGTGAGGGAGAGAGATGCCTTTAAACTTCGGGTGTTTGAGTAATTTTCGAAGTAGTTTCATTTTAGGACTTCATGCATGGCTAAACAAGATAAGATCATTTACATATATTGGAAAATATAGTAGCATTGATTGTGAATATTTTGTATATCAATTGTAATATTATTGTATCCATTAGAATAGGTTTCCTTCCCTTATTTGGTCTCCTAACTTAATAGAGATTGCTTCATATCAAAGTCTATACTCTATATATTTCTCATACGTAATAGAAGAGTTCATTCTGCCATAACATACTTTTCTATATGGTACTAGAGCATCACGTTCTTGGACTTGAATTATCAAACTTTTCCAACTAGCGTTGGTATTACTTTGAGAAGCTTTTACCTTCTCCTTTGTTTATCATGGCTCCGATTAATTCTACCATTCAACAACTTCAAGCAATTGCTCCTCATCTTTCCATTGAACAGTGCCTACATCTTGTGGCACTAGTCAAAAGTAAGCGTGGTTTTTCGTCTCAAGCAAGTGGTGCAAGTTTACCACATTCTTCGTCGAGTTTGTTATCGGTTACTCTCAATCGTTGGATTATTGATAGCGGAGCAACCCATCACATCACTTCTTCTCCTAATTTATTGATGAATGTTGAAGAAAATTCTTCTTTGACACCTGTTTCTTTACCTAGTGGAGCTAAGGCCAAAATTACTATGACTGGTTCAATTCGGTTCAATGATTCGTTCCAATTGAATAATGTTCTTTGTGTGCCAAGTTTTAGAGTTGATCTAATGTCAGTTGGTAAGACAATTGATGACTTACATTGTTCAGTGACCTTTTTCCCGTCTTGATCTATTTTAAAGGATTTGGCAACGAGGACGATGATTGGTGTGAGAAAGCGACGTGGAGACCTTTATTACCTTGTGGCGTTGACTCCAACTTCTCCTTCTTCCCATTTTTCTTGCAATCTTATTATTTCTTCCGATCTTTGGCATCGTCGGTTGGGACACCCCTCTTCTGCTCGTTTGCAATATCTAGCCAATAGTAAGCTTAATTTTTCTTTCGATTCTGGTCATAAATGTAACGTTTTTCCATTGGCGAAACAAACTCGTCAACCTTTTTCTCCTAGTTTGATTTCAACTTCCAATTGTTTTTTCCTTATTCATTGTGACATTTGGGGTCGTTATAAAACCCCCTCTTATTCCGGTGCTCATTATTTTTTAACCATTGTGGATGATTTTTCCCGTTTCACATGGGTGTTCCTAATGCGTCGAAAGAGTGAAACACAAAACTTACTTCGTCAGTTTTTCAATTACGTTCATACCCAATTTAACACTAAAGTCCAACAATTCCGATCTGACAATGGAGCCGAATTTCTTTCATTACAAATTTTTTTTTCTTTAACAAGGTGTCATTTTTCAACGCTATTGTGTTTACACACCACAACAAAATGGTGTTGTTGAACGCAAACATAGACACATTCTTGAAACAGCTCGTACTCTTCATTTTCAATCTCATCTTCCTATTAATTTTTGGGGAGAATGTGTTACAGCGACCCTCATGGCGGCGGCATCCTTCACGACGATGGCGTCCCTCACGGTGACAACTTCGACGCCCTGATTCTCCACCCCCAAGGTACCGACCCTCCAATTCCCAATCCTACTATCCCTGATTCTAATCCTGCAATTCTTCCCAATCATGTCGAACCCATTCCTGCACTCCGACGATCCCAACGCCAAAGGGATCCCAATATTCGTCTCTGTGACTATGTTTGCTCGCAGGTGATTCTGCCCCCACACCACCATTCATCTGCCTCACCAAGTCCACCAGGTACGAGGTACCCTCTTTGTAATTATTTGTCTTACGAACGGTATTCTCCTACACACCTCAGATATGTTGCTAATATCAGTCGGGATGAGGAACCGACATCTTATGAAGTTGTAGCAGCCGATCCCAAGTGGCGCTAGGCCATGGATTCTGAGCTTCAAGCTCTTGCCAATAATAAGACATGGAGTCTTGTTCCTTTACCTCATGGAAAACGTCTGATCAGTTGCAAGTGGGTCTATCACATTAAGCGCAAGGCTGATGGTTCTATTGAGCGATAGAAGGCTCGCCTTGTTGCTCGAGGTTTTACTCAAGCTATTGGCATCGATTACCATGACACATTTTCTCCCACTGCAAAACTGGTAACTATTCATTTTCTTCTTGCTATTGCTGCCAGTCAGAATTGGTCTTTGCATCAGTTAGATGTTCATAATGCTTTCTTAAATGGTGATTTAGTAGAAGAAATATATATGTCCCCTCCTCCTGGTCTTCGACAAAAGGGGAGAACCTTGTGTGTCGCCTTCACAAGTCGTTGTATAGACTTAAACAGGCCTCTAGACAATGGTTTTTGAAGTTCACATAGGCTATTCTTGCTGCTGGTTTTTCTCAATCTAGAGCTGATTATTCCTTATTTGTTCGAAAGAATGGTACATCTCTCACTGTTCTATTGATCTATCTAGACGATATTTTGATCACATGAAACAATATTGAGTCAATTAATGCTTTAAAGCAGTTTTTACATGCTCGTTTTCGTATCAAAGACCTTAGTGATCTAAAGTTCTTCTTAGGCATTGAAATAGCTTGTTCGAAGAAAGGGATTTACATATCCCAACACAAATATGCCTTGGAGATTATTAAAGACAGTGGATACTTGGGTGCTAAGCCGGTTGAATTTCCTATGGAAGAATGTAAGCTTTCAAACAAGGGAGAAGTGCTCAAAGACCCTGCTGCACATTGGCGTTTGGTTGGTCGATTAATTTACTTAACCATAACCAGACTCGACATCACATACTCAGTACATGTTCTCAGTCGATTTATGCATGAACCACGTTAACCACACATGGCGGCTGCCCTTAGAGTGGTATGTTATTTAAAATCAGCTCCAGGCCAAGGTTTGCTTCTGCAGTCCAATAATTCATTGAAATTTAGAGCCTTCTGTGATTCTGATTGGGCGGGCTGTCGTATTACTCGTCGTTCTACTACTGGTTATTGTGTATGTTTTGGCCACGATCCTCAGCGCGCGGAGCAGAGGTTTCTAGCAGACAAAGAGATGGGAGTGTTGCGGGCGTGCCACCTCGCGGACGAGGAAAAGGTTGATGGGGGGTGCGCTTGACTTCTTGATCAGGCAGAAAGGGGGGATCACAGGTGCCACCTCTGAGGAGGATTTACGAGCACAAGCGTCGATACTCACGGCGGCGCGAGCAGAGCAATCACAGGGAGTCCGAAGAGAAGCGGAGAGGGGATGCAGAGTCCGGAGAGCTCTGGAGAAAGACCTAGGCAGCGGCGCTTAGGGTTAGGGTTTCGAGGAAGGCTCGAAAGGAAACTGGGTTTCAGTATGTGTTTGTCTGAGAGTTGTTGTTGAAAGTTGTGTGTAAAGTTGTGTGTCCTTTTTTAGAGTGCTTTCGACCCCTTTATATAGTGGAGCTTGACTTGCGGCAGAAGAGAGAGATAATCCTACTTCAAGTTGGATTCGGAAAACCTAATAGCATAAGGGCACTGTTTCGACCTTGCGAACCAACCATCTTGTGACACATGTCCAGTTCGCATACTCCATTATGTGCTGCCAATTGTAGACTCCCATGCGAACTGGAATTTAGGAGTATCCTCATCTCGCGGGCTGCTACAGGGTGCTATCTCGCGTGCTTCTGTAGCTCATTTCCATTTCGCGGGCTATTGCAGCTCGTGAGCCTTAAAAGGGCTTTTTATATTTAATGGGCCACAAGGATTGGCCCGAAACATGTTAAAGACTTGTCAAAGTCTTCAACGTTTGTCGTGGTGCGCGCGGACTCCGCATGTCAATTCCTAGCGAAGTCTTCTACGCGGATCAGTTCGCCAGCTCGCCTCGCCTCGCCTATGCGGACTGGCAACCTCGCCTCGCAAAGTGCATTTCCGCCTCGCCTCGCGAAATGTTGAACAGTTATTCCGCGCGAAATCATTCCGCGCGCGAGCTAAGTATTTCTCGCGAACTGCGTAGTCCGCCTATGTCCATTCCGCGCGAAGGCTAAGTGAAGTCTAGTTCGCATGCAATTCGTTCCGCGCGAAGTCTAAATTGGCTCGCGTGGACTCACTGGCGAGCTATCACTTATAAACTTAGAGAAACTCCATCTCGCCGGTATGCCATGGTCCAAGAAATAATTAATATTTACATAGATATTTACTGTCCAGTAAAATATTAATTCAGGCGTAAACAGTGTATTCTTAGGTAATTCCCTAATTTCTTGGAGGATAAAGAGGCAGAAAACTGTCTCCCTATCAAGTGCAGAAGCTGAATACCGAGCAATGGCAGGTACATGTTGTGAACTCACTTGGTTACGGTACTAGTTATCAAATTTACATATGCCTATTTTGGGTCCTGCTATTTTACCCTGTGATAATCAAGCAGCCTTACATATTGCTGCAAATCCGGTGTTTCATGAAAGAATTAGACACATTGAAATTGATTGTCATTTTATTCGAGATAAAATTTTACAAGGCCAAGTTGTTACTCGACATGTTATTTCCTCACAACAATTGGCGGATGTGTTCACCAAAGCTTTGGAAAAGGAGAAGTTCAAATCTCTCTTATGCAAGTTGGGAGTTCTTGACATCCACTATTCAACTTGAGAGGGAGTGTTGGAAAATATATTAGCATTGATTGTGAATATTTTGTATATTAATTGTAATATTGTTGTATCCATTAGAATAAGTTTCATTCCCTTATTTGGTCTCCTAACTTAATGAAGATTGTTTCATATCAAAGTCTGTACTGTATATATTTCTCATACGTAATAGAAGAATTTATTTTGCCATAACATACTTTTCTATATCAACAAGACAACAACCATTTCAAGAACCGAATTTGAAAAAACCTAAACAGAATGAATAAAAACAAAAAAAACAAAAAGAGAATGAATAAAACAAAACAGCTACGTGTTACACGTGTATATGATATTATTAAACTGTAGAGTATGAAAAATGTTTGGCAATAATTGTATCTAAATAAGCTGTCTTTTTTGTTATTTTCAAATGAAAATAGTGATATATTATATTATACTACACCTGGTTATTAATTCACCCCTTCAAAAGAATTCTTGTAGATATTATTTCTATGATCCAATGGAATAACAGTTTTTACATAGATGCACAATAAAAAAAACCCTATGAGAGGAGCACGGCTCCTCTTCTCAAAACCTAGCTATCATGGCTTGGTTTCTCAATCATAGCGATCGACGCCGGTACCAAGCCGCTGCACCCGATCCTTCCTAAACCCTTGCCGCCTTGGCCTGGGTCTCCAATGACGCTTGACGCCGACTCTAAGCCGTTCCTTCTCGGCATCAAGCCCTCTTGTGGAGGCAAACCTTATTAACCTTTTGTGGTCAAACAACCATGAAGGTGGAGGACGAAATGCCGCCGAGCATGGATGTGAGGTGGAGGGTTACCTGCTAATGTCGGCGATCACTGTACCGACGGAAGAGATTTGGCAGCCGCCAGACATGGCTGCGAGCAAGGATAGGAATCTCCTAATTTGGTTCTGGGTTTGGACTCCGATTAGTGAGACTGAATCTGAACTTGAATCCAAGAGAGCTACGCTTCTTCAACTAGAAGATCTGATGATGATGTCGACGGGGGCTGGGACACCGGTGACGAAGCCATCTTGGTTGCCATTAGTGTGATCGGAGATTGTTGGCAAGCGGCGATGAAAATTTGCTGGGGTTTGGGAATGGACTTTGGTGTTTGGACCTAGGTCTGGCCTCAAGCCCATCAAAAGTCAGATTTGGAATTTGGTTATTAGGCCTGATTTCAAACTGATTGTGGCTTAAGTCGCATGTTTGGATAGCTTGGCAGACTGAGCAAGCTAGCCGCAACTAGATAGATTCATGAGGCTTGGAGTACCACAATTGAGCGTCTTGGCTCCAGTTTTTATGTTTCTTTGGTATTTTGCATGTTTTGTATCTAGTTTAATCATCTGTTAAGCTCACTTGAATAAGTGAGCTAATTATCTAATATAATGGTGCTTTGATGTCATTCTGGCATGAGTTTATCAATAAAATATTTGGGGTTGCTGCCCTTTTTCCCCTTCAAAAATAAAATAAAATTCACCCCTTCAAATATGTAAGGAGATACAAAAATGAAAATTTGGTAATGAAATAGTATGATTTGGCAAGATATATTACGTGAAATTGAACTTAAATATTTTTATATATATACTTACTGTACATGGGATGACACATAGGATATATATTTTAAGTCTCATTCATCCTCCTCGTTGAGGCCCATTGTCATCCATATAATAAAAATAATATTTGTATTTATCCATTTGTCCAAATAAATTACAAATGTAAGTAACGCATTTTCTGGCTCCCTGTGTACTACTTCCCTCTATATAAATCCCCCTTGACAGAGAACAAACTTGGATATATCACCAGAGATCAGTTATGGCAATGCAAAGATCTTTGTTTCTAGGCATAGTGCTTCTACTTGTTGCAGGCTTTAGATTGACAAACAGTGAAGCTCTTTCACCCAGTAGGACTCCTATCTATGACACTGCTTTCCTCAACAGGACTAGTTTCCCTGCAGGTTTCGTATTTGGGACAGCTTCAGCGGCTTATCAGGTAAGTGATTCACCTAGATCGGTTGGGTTAAAATGTTTACCTACCCTTCAATCTGTGTTTCTGCAAGTTTACAGGTCAGGCATTTTTAGTGTTAATGAAATGTATTTACTTATATGTTTGCAAAATTTCAGTATGAAGGTGCTGCTAAAGAAGGTGGTAGAGGACCAAGCATATGGGATACCTACACCCACGAACATCCAGGTGCTTATACTCTCTTTCCCCTCTACTAGTATTTGACATGATTACTTGCTTAGAAATTAGAATGGAATGGTTAAATTTCTTGATGAATATATTTTCTTTTTGTTGATAAACATGAGAGAACTAATATCAAATTCGAATATTTCGAATTCGAAAACATGGAGTCTACTGATTAGTACTGCTAATCGAGCTAAAGCAGTTGTTCGTTAAATCGTTACTATGCAAGACAAAAGATTGTGGCATGAACACACAATGCAAAAGCTACATGATTCAAAACACATTCAAAGGATTATTACAAACCCTTCTTTTTCCTCCCTCTTGCTTCATTCTCAGAAATCATTTCACATATTCAACTGCTGTGCTCTCTTTCTTAATTTGCCCAACTCATCAATATAGCCGTTTCCTCGTGATACATAATTTATCAAGTTAATTAATTAATGTGTGTTTTCAATCTCTATCGGTTTCAAGCCAAAATTAAACTGTGGCCAGTTCATATATATAATTAAACTAATGCAGTTTGTTAGGTGTGGCCATTTATATTAATTAATGACGGAATCATTTTAGTCAAAGACGAAAATTCATTGTTAAACAACTGCAATGAAATTTCGTATGTATAGAAAATATTATGAAATTCTTTCTCAAGCTCCACACGAAACCTCTAGTCGGAATCGAAGAAGATTTCACAAATATAATAGTTTGTTTTGTCTCCCATTTTGGTTCATACTCGATCCAGTGTTTCTGATTCATGTTGACCGATAAGAGTTGTGAGTCATGAGAACGAAGTCATTTTTTTGTGTATGGAGAAAATGGTAGGTGACAATAACAACAAAACGTCTCTTTGGTTTATGTACAAACACTGCTAGCTCATGAAGGAAACATTTGTATGAAGTGGATGAAGACAAACGAACAAGACATACAAAAATCTTATATGTCCGAAAACACAATGAAGTATGAACCGTCCATCAATATACTTGTTAAAAAATAAAAAATAAATAAATAAAAAATAAAAAAACCAATAGAAGAGTATAAAAATGATAAACATTTCATTGATTGATCATAGCCTACTGGAGTTAGGAAAAGTCCCCTTCTGTTTTTTCTCATTAGTCATTATGCTACATGTCAAACTTAACTTGTTTTAATCTTACTTACTAAACAATCTAATTGATTGTCGAGAAGGAGGTCTATGAAATTATCTAAACAATTTGATATGTTATATGGCTAATTGCAGAAAGGATCGCGGATGGAAGCAATGGAGATGTAGCTAATGATGAATATCACCGCTATAAGGTTTTGTTTGGCAATAGTTCATAATATTTGGTGCCCAGCTTGTTAGTAGAAGCTAGACGACCAAGAAAATGGGAATAATTTGCCTTTCGTTATTGTGTATTATGATTGTAGGAAGATGTGGGGATTATGAAGGATATGAATCTGGATGCTTATAGGTTCTCTATCGCATGGTCAAGACTGTTACCAAGTAAGTTGCTGATGATTCTAATCTCTAAACAACAATTCTTTTAGTTGCTTGTGTTCAAAGTAACCTGGCCCTTGTTTCCATGATGGGACTACACTACTTAATATGGGACCTAACTTAATTTTCTTTGGTCGATCACTATGAAATATGCATAGATGGAAAGCTAAGTGGGGGAGTGAACAAAGAAGGAGTCACGTACTACAACAATCTCATCAATGAACTCCTAAGCAAAGGTTATATATACAACTTAATCTTTAATGCCTCTCATCCAACCTAGCTTCATCACTTAAGTAATCAATTATATATTAACTCCATTACTCATGATAATATAGGTCTACAGCCATTTGTGACCCTCTTTCACTGGGATCTTCCCCAAACTTTAGAAGACGAATATGGCGGTTTCTTAAGCCCTAACATTGTGTAAGTGAAAAGTTTTATCTTAAAATTTTCGACGGTCCCAACTTTATTCTTTTATAGAGGCTTGGTTGTATACGTTGATCGTTTCGATGCTTAGTAGTTACGAAATACTACTATGATCTCTTTTTTTTTTTTTTTTTTTTGAATTGAAATACCATTATATATGTCATGTATGCTGCATGTGTATACAGCAACCATTTTCGGGACTTTGCGGAGCTGTGTTTCAAAGAATTTGGTGATCGGGTGAAGCACTGGATCACGTTGAATGAGCCATGGACATACAGCAATGGTGGTTATGCCGTCGGTTCGTTGGCACCGGGAAGGTGTTCTGCTTGGCAGCAGCTAAACTGCACGGGAGGGGATTCGAGTACTGAACCCTATTTGGTGGCACACAACCTACTCCTTTCTCATGCAGCTGCTGTAAAGTTGTACAGGCAGAAATATCAGGTCAATACATAGCTAGGTCTTGTATAATTTAGTTTATTTATAGTCTGGTTCTAACTAAATATTGAAAATCTGCAGGCGTCTCAGAAAGGAGTTATAGGAATTACCATAGTTTCTCACTGGTTCATTCCAATTTCAGAGGCAACGCACCACAAAAATGCCGCCTTACGAACTTTGGATTTTATGTTTGGATGGTGAGTATCAACAAGTATACAATTAGAACTACATCAATTCAATTCTCTGTTATAACCTTCATCACTTTGCCTTTCATTTCTAGCTTAACAAGTAAACAATTTTGAAGTTCAGAAATGTTCAGATATATATCAACTTTGAATTCCTGCAATGTAGGTTCATGGATCCTTTGACAAACGGAGACTATCCACACAGCATGCGATCTCTCGTCGGAAACCGATTACCGAAATTCACAAAAGAACAATCCAAGCTGCTAATCGGATCATTTGATTTTCTTGGACTGAATTACTATACTACTTACTATGCAAGTTATACACCTCATAACAATTCTTTGAATGCAAGCTACGTGACAGACGCTCGTTCTACTCAATCATGTAAGTTACCGATCAATTCCAGAGCTAGCAATTACAATTTCTCTTCAGTTTCTTTTAGAGCAGTTAGGTTTTGATGAAGATATATATTCATGTTAATTTGTTGTTGCATGCAGTTGCGCTCAATGGCGTCCCGATTGGTCCACAGGTACTTGAGCATAGAGTTAGTCTTTCATTTACTTGTTCTGAAGTAGCATATATCGATCCGTAACTCGTAAAAATCTCCATGATTATATTCAGGCTGCTTCATCATGGCTATATGTTTATCCAAAAGGACTTAGAAACCTTTTACTCTACACAAAGACGAAGTATAATGATCCTCTTATTTACATTACTGAGAACGGTAAGTTGTTGGTGGTTTTTTAGCCATGATATTTACAGTAAACATATAAAGTATTATGCTAAATAAAAAAACTACATTTTCTGTGATGCAGGCATCGATGAGTTCAATGATCCGAAATTATCACTTGAGGAAGCCTTGTTTGACAATCAGAGAGTTGACTATTACTTTCGCCACCTCTATTACCTTCAAAAAGCAATCAAGTAAGTGAGAAATATAGACGGGTAACTAATCGTGCACCTTGTTAATTAGTTTTGGTAATTTAGCTGATATTGTTAGGTAGAGATGTTTTGTTTTCATCCCTTAAATATAAATCTAATGGTGATCGAGTATGAATATTCTTATCTCTAATGGTGATCGAGTATGAATATTCTTATCAGAAAGTAAATGAGTGAACACTATTGATTATAGCGAGGTAATTAAGTACAACTGTTCATAGTTAAGCACAAGCATGAACTCATTTCAATTTCAACGTACAGGGATGGTGTGAAAGTGAAGGGCTACTTTGCATGGTCATTGCTAGACAACTTCGAGTGGGGTTCGGGTTACACAGTGCGGTTCGGTATCAACTATGTGGATTACAAGAATGGAAACAAAAGGCACCCAAAGCTCTCAGCACACTGGTTCAAAAACTTCCTCAAGAAGTACTGATTTCGTTAAGTCCGAGTGCCCGGCCGTTCTTCGTAATGTAGAGACAAGGATTTAGTCTAGATGAATAATTATATTCTTGAATACTGTATGGGAGGCTCAACCTCACGCCGGTTTATAATAAAGTCACTCGGGATGACATAAATATTCTAACCCCGAGTGATTATAGATGTTGAATAATTGTAAGAGACTCATCTAAGCAAACATCAACTAAAAATAAAATTAACTAGCTTGTTTTGCGAATCTATCCACAACACGGGACTATCTGCTTCTCGATAGATATGTTTTTTGAGATATTATCGGAATTAATTTGTTAATTAGGATAATTAAGTAGCTTCTGTAAATTACCGATTAGTTTGCATGCATGGTTAGGTAGCTGTTAGTCACGGGTCAGCAACATTCTGTTCACTCAATTTCACCAAAGTGGCAGTCTTCTTTCCGATTGGTAGAAAGTACTGTGTCATTTCCTCTCCATGCACTCCTCCACATGCCATCATCTTGGCCGCCGGAGCCACTTGCCAAGCGCACCAGACTGGTTCACTTCCGGCAACTATGTATTGTCACTTTCTAGTGCATGCCGCTTCTAGTAGTTTTGTGAATTTTGACTTTGGACTTTGGACACACCCCAACTCCCCAGCAAAGTGATCGATCTGATCATTATTTTTCTACCTTCAAATAATGATATGCATGATTAATATGAAATTATTAGCCTCTTTATGTGTATAGTCATATAGTGTCACTCTTGACTTTGCAATAGTGGAAAAACTACTAGTCATCTACAGACTTAGCCACTTATCCATGTCGAGCTCTTCGATTCCCTCTATATAAACCCATCCCAAGCATATAGAGCCAACTCTATAAAACCCCAGTAATGAAAATCCAGGGGTCTTTGCTTCCAGCCATAGTGCTTCTGCTTCTTGGCTTTGGATTGAGAAATGGTAAAGCCAGTGATACACCCCCTGCTCATTATGACACTGCTTTCCTCAACAGGACTAGTTTCCCGGCAGGTTTCATATTTGGGACAGCTTCCTCATCTTACCAGGTCAGTCTACCTAGCTCGGAGTTAAAATGCATATGTAATCTGAGCTTTCAATTATCGTTAAAACTTCATCATGAAACTTATATCATCATGTTCATGTGTGTGAGTTCCAGTATGAAGGTGCTGCTCAAGATGGTGGCAGGGGACCAAGCATATGGGATACCTATACCCACAGATATCCAGGTACAAATCTAACTAGCTGTTAATTCTCAGCTCGTCTTCCTTTACTTGCAGAAGAACAGTCTTAAACAACTTGAGCATTTGTATATATGGATGGTTCTGGCATCTGGGTTTGCAAGAATCTAAAACCTTATCCTCCATCTGCTAAAACAGATGCGGGCTTTTCTTTAGTTGGGCAGATAATGTAGTTAAATATATCTTGTCTATTTGCTGAGAACTATTTCTAAATAATTGAGGCTCATGTTTATGTGTTGCAGACAAGATTAAGGACGGTAGCAATGGAGATGTAGCTAATGATGAATATCACCGCTATAAGGTTCACATTATTGTAGATCACATTGATTACATTTTTCTTTTTTTCCGAAAAATAAATAATATAGCTTTTACATGCATGGCCAAGATCGACCTTACAATATATTTTGTTCTTGTGATATTTGATTCTAGGAAGATGTAGGGATTATGAAGAACATGGGGTTGGATGCATATCGGTTCTCTATCTCATGGTCCAGATTGTTACCAAGTAAGTTGATTAATCAGAAATGGAGACAGTTTAATCTGCTATCAAGTAGTAGCTTGGATTGTCTCTCTTGGCTGGACTGTAGCTTGGGTTGTGTTTGTCTGGGATTGACTGGTTTTTATGTTGAAAAAATAAATAAATAAGCAATATGTCACAATTGAACCAAGTTGAATTTGGGTCCAACTTCATGGCCAAGAGAATATATATCTTAACCTTTTCCTCTCTAATTATTGATTAAATTATTTGTTTGTTGTTAATTTACATCTTCCTTTTTCTTATTCTTAGATGGAAAGCTAAGTGGGGGAGTGAACAAGAATGGAGTCAAATACTACAACAATCTCATCAATGAACTCCTACGCAACGGTCATATATATACACCTTAATCTTACATCTTATCAATATCAACTATATCAAATGAATGAAACAACAATTAATTGATTACCATTTTTCTATTACTCAAAAACTCTTATTGTGCAGGCATAAAACCATTTGTGACCCTCTTCCACTGGGATCTTCCCCAAACTTTAGAAGATGAGTATGGCGGTTTTTTAAGCCCTCACATTGTGTAAGTATCTTAATCATCGAATATGTATTGATCAAATGATCAGCAAATATGGCATTGATTTTTAATCCTCAAAACCTTTTATACATACAGCAACCATTTTAGGGACTATGCAGAGCTTTGTTACAAGGAATTTGGTGATAGGGTAAAGCACTGGATCACGTTTAATGAGCCATATAGTTACAGTGCTGGTGGTTATGCAGTGGCAATTTTGGCACCAGGACGCTGTTCGGATTGGCAACATCTAAACTGCACCGGTGGGGATTCCGGTACTGAACCATATTTGGTAGCACACCACCAGCTCCTTGCACATGCAGCTGCAGTAAAATTATATAGGCAAAAATATCAGGTCCTAGCTAGTTCTTGTTGTTTATTTGAGTCTCTGTATATTTTCCTTTGCCAGGTTGTTCTAAAATTCCAAGTAACCAAATCAATGTCAAAACTGTGCAGTCATCTCAAAAGGGACTGATAGGGATCACTCTAGTTTCAAATTGGTTTGTGCCGGTTTCGGAGGCAAAGCACCATAAAAATGCTGCACTAAGAGCTCTAGATTACATGCTTGGATGGTAAGCATTAGTAAACACTCTTATATTATTGCTAAATCGCGATCGATTAGTCCGCAGAATCATGACACTATGATAATTGTTGGCCTTACTATACATATGTAATCTTAAGTTCATATAGAGGCTTAAAATTTTCCATGATTTGCAGGTTTATGGATCCCTTGACAAATGGAGACTATCCACACAGCATGAAGTCTCTAGTTGGAAACCGATTACCAAAATTCACAAAGGAGCAGTCCAAATTGTTAATTGGATCATTTGATTTTCTGGGATTGAATTATTACACAGCTAATTATGCAGCCTATGCACCTCACCATAATTCTGTCAATCCAAGCTACTTAACAGATGCTCGTGCTTCTCTTTCATGTAAGTACTACAAGATCCAAAATTTTAGTTCTTCTACCAGTTCTATAAGCTTCTTAGAATACTTTGGAATTTAATCCTAACTACATCTTGTGGCAGCTGTGCTTAATGGAATTCCCATTGGACCAAAGGTATGCATGCATCACATTTTATTTCTTGCTTTCTTGTCATATAATTTGTTAAGATCATATTTAACTCCTATATTACATCATATATCCTCTTCAAATGTGATTCGTGCAGGCTGCTTCAGACTGGCTATACGTTTATCCAAGAGGAATTCGAGATCTTTTGCTGTACACAAAGACAAAATATAATGATCCACTCATATACATTACTGAGAATGGTAACTATATTTGATGCTTAATTGCATCATCAATGTTTCCCATAGTTTTGAACTGCAGTTAACTACATAACTGCTATCGATATAACACATTGTGTGAATAATGTAGGTATTGATGAGTTCAATGATCCTAAATTATCACTTGAAGAAGCTCTTAACGACACGCAGAGAATCGACTACTACTATCGCCACCTCTATTACCTTCAAAGAGCAATCAAGTGAGTCCTTAACAGATCCAGATTACATATATATATATATATTAGGTTTATCATTTCACTTACAACTCTTCTGTTTTGTAGGGATGGTGTGAATGTGAAAGGATACTTTGCGTGGTCACTGCTAGACAATTTTGAATGGAATTCTGGTTATACAGTCCGATTTGGAATCAACTATGTAGATTACAAAAATGGGCAGACTAGGCACCCAAAACTTTCTGCACACTGGTTCAAAGGTTTTCTGAAGAAAACGTAAAGAAATTTTTTGGCCACGGATATGTAGTAAAACATGTCATTTGCAATGAAGATCATTTGTCTCTCTGTTTTTCCATTTGTTTCTTGATCAATAAGGTAACTTACTATTTTATGTGTAGAGGAAATATAAACTTCTGTTGAGTAAATCATATTTCTTAACTACGAGTTACTTAAAGTCACAAATCTAATAAGAAATTACGTTTGCTCTGTTTCGTATGCATTGTTCTTCCTTTATATCATTACTCTGTTTCAGACACATTCACTGTTTCTCTTCACGTACATTCACCAAACTTGAAACAACAAATCACTAAGCACGGGAATAACATTTCTAAGGAGAATGTGATAATCCATTCAAAAAACATTTCTAAGGAGAATGTGATAATCCATTCAAAGAAATATTCTCTAATTGAGAGGGAGAGTGGGAGAACCCTTCAAAAAGAAGATCAGAGAAAAAAAAAAAAAAACAAACAAACAAAAAAACAGAGATAAAATGGAGAACAAGAATCTTCACTCTACAATACATTACAACTAGGAAATGGAATTGCGCTCCTTTTGCGATCGGAATGGAATATAAACTAGTAACGTAACCTCCTAGCCTTTCAAAAGAAAAGGAGAGCCAAATCCAAACGGTCCATGAATGAAGACTTGGAGAACACGTAACTCGGCTTGTACTAGTAGAAATAGTAAAATTTAAGCGTCTATCCTTCCACTCATCCTCAATGTTTATTCTTGAGGCTTTCTAACAAGGGTTTGGCTGCTATATCGAACGGTATAACATGTCTATCACTAAGGAGGGGGAGGTTCAGCAGAGGGGGTCCAGCAGGGGGTGGTTGGTTGCAAATTCTACCTGATTTTCCAGCAGACATACTATGACCTCCGACACATCAGAATTTTCCTTCTAACAGATACAATTGCGAATATTGCTCACTCAACTCTGGATTACTGGTTGGCATAATGAACTTTCTTTGTCCGCCTTTGCCGTTTTTAATTTTGATTTTCTTAATCTTGTATTAGAGTTTTCACTTACGGTCCTTTTTTTTTTTTTTGGTATTTTGTTATCGAAAAAAGAAAAGTTGGCTCTTCAAGTCGATAATTCTAGGATTGCGGATTAGGCCTAATATCACGGTGGTCTAACCATCAAAATTGACCACATATACATACGCAGTGCATGAAATACACACCAGCTAGGTCAACCAAAAGAAATTTATATAAAACACGTTTACTGTGAAAAGTTGCTGCAGAAAATGAATCTATATGCATGGCTGTGATTCTCTAACATATATGGACGTGAATCACTTGATGACTTTTCGTTTTGGTTTATCGAAAATGCAGGCAATTCTCACCGCAAGTTTATAAAGGTCGTCTAAGTATACTTAAGGGACTCTCCCTTGCCCCCAGTTTTCAAATTGTTAGATAAGAGGTATGAGTTTTCATTTTCCAGTACTCTTAATTAGAATACATTTAGGACACGTTTACTAATTTGGAATGGAAATTATCGTATCAACAAGAATCGATATGTGAATATTTCATTCCATTATACTGTTTACTTACTATAAGAAATCAAACATTGAATGGAACTAATTACGATTGATGTTGTTTACTTACCATACAGAATCGGAATTAAAACTAGTTTGATTACTAAAATATCTCTACAAGAAAGAAAGCTAGAATGTTTGCAATTTTCAGAGTTGGGTAATTTGGAAATATTATAATTATGTGAGGAATCAATTTCGCCGCTCTTAATTCCATTCCAAGTTAGAACATTTCTGGGTTGTTCTAGTAGCATCTACTGTATATAGGTTAGAACATTTCTCGGTTGTTCTAGTAACATCTACTGTATCTATATATATACATATATAGTACGTCCGAATATTGATTAATTGAACTTGGTCGATCAAGTTCGTGATCATGCCGAATCCTAGTCATGTATATATCCATCGATCCATCATAATCGGATAGCCTAACGTTGCGAGATAGGCTTACAAAATTTGGATCATAGTGATAAGACGATCCCACCAAACAGTCTCCGTATCACTTCCATATATACATGCATTTCTTAGTGTGTACGTACAAATTAATGATCGAGAATGATCTCATGTTTGAATTGCATTGACCGAGAATCGGATTCATTTGCAATCCTTTGTGGTTTTTTGGTTTATACTTTATACCAATATAGATCCCCGATCTATTAATAAGCGATCTACTATACAAGAGGTAGAGCTCCTCTTGTGTTGATATCACCCAATGTTCTAAAACAAGGTTGGTCAGCCCGCCTAAACGGATCATTTAGGAGGTTGAAGTCAACTACACGCCCTCGTAGCTAACACCTAGTGAGTTTTTGAACTCTGAATATATGAAGTGTTCTAAAACAAGACCGCTTAGCCCGCCTAGGCGACTTCTAAGCACTCTAAGCCTACCCTCTGTCCTAGCTGGGAGCGTCTAACGAGATTTCAAACCTTGATGTTACCATCACAAAACTATATGAAATCGATCAACTGCTTCCGCGGCACACAACAAATTTAATTAATATTGCATGGTTATTGACTTATTGTATACATTCATTACCCACTGTTTAGTTGTACGTATTCAAATTACTTGACCTCATGCCATAGCCCATATGCAAAGAGTTTATCTTGAACGTACAATGCTTTTGAAATGAAACATGTGACAGTGAAAGTCTTTCATGTTTATCTCTAATGTCACGTATCCCCTCTATATAAAGGATCACGAAAAGAGCCAGAAAATATAGTCGATCAGTTATGGCACTTCAAGGCACTCTCAACTTTGTAATCTTACTTGTTTTTAGCTATGGATTGGCAACTAGTATAGCTACCTCCCCTAGCCATTACGATGTTACTTCCATCAACCGGAGCACCTTTCCGGCAGGTTTCATATTCGGGACAGCTTCTTCGGCTTACCAGGTACCACTAGCTAGCATTGGCTTGTTCTTTGAAGGTTCTGAATCCTGCAAGAGATGTCACTTAAGCATAATTCATTTTAATGTATAATTTTGTGTTTATTCATCAATTGGTGCTTGAATTGTAGTACGAAGGTGCTGCAAAAGAAGATGGAAGAGGACCAAGCATATGGGACACATACACTCACACATTTCCAGGTCTCTTCCATTCTTCCCCTACTTTCTCATATGTGATTTGTCTTTGCATTTTAGAGAGATTGAACATGCTTCATTATCGATGAGACTCATAAAAGATAGACGATCGAAGCCTTTCTTAGAAATTTTAATCACGAGTACGAGAACTTTAGAACTTGGCCAAATTTGAGGCATCTGCCATTTAATACGAGGAGTACATGTGTGTAAACATCTTCCATATAATTAAGTTGTTTGAAAGGCATGCATATATATGTTCATGTATAGTCACTTGTCAAATGTTGGCATGGTGACAATAACACGGCTGTGAATGTTTACAAATTGCAAGCTAGGAGGCATTTTGTCGACCTTTGGAGAGCTCGTAATTGCTTAATTGTCAATTTCAATTTTTGAGAAGGGAATACTGTTGCCAATTCCGATCTCAAAAAAGAAGACTCACGTACAGTTTCACACGTATATTAGTTTTCACATATATGCATGTCTCTTTCCTTGTCTTGTGTAAGTATCATAAATATTTTAGGTTATAAAAATTAAGTCACATGAGCATTCACGTTATTCTATAGTCTAAGCCTTATATGTAATTGTTGTAACTTCATTCAGTCATTCTCCATCGATCAAATCTATCACAATGTAGTCTCCAAAGTGTTTATTAATTTGATCACAATGTAGTCTCCAAAGTGTTTATTAATTGCTTCCGTTTATACGTTATGCGTTTACTTTTCAATAATTCATGATTCTATCATGAATATGTATATCTAAAAAATAAAATTCTATTTATTTTGCTCATCATTATTCATGTTCAAGTACTGTATTTTTAATGGCCAGATAAGATAAAGGACGGCAGCAATGGAGATGTCGCTATTGATGCATATCACCGCTACAAGGTACAACATATAAGAAATGCAGAAACTTCTATTAGCTAAAACTTTATAGTGCACGTTTGGTACTCGAGTTTACATTACACCTCCTTATTTTCTAAGACTGTCATAGACTTATGTGGGGTGTCTTAAGTTATATTAATATTAACTCATGTTTGGTGTTGCATGAGATTAGATGGTAATTTGCTTGGTTTATAATTTAGAATGATGGTGATATCTAAGGATGACATATTTGAGTACCTACAATAACACGACCTAAGGAGGTTAAAATGAAAACAAGGTGTTACATAAGCTCATTTATTTTAGTACCTAGTGATACCAAATACAATACTAACTAAACTGAACTCCTTATTTAGCATTGTCTCATTTAGTTCCAACAAACAAACATGCACGTAGAAACAAGTATTTGTATATATGCATATAATCATTTATTTTTGAGATTAAATGATTATAGTATTTTAAATGACCAGTTGAACGCTATTTGATTGTGTTTTACAGGAGGATGTTGGCATCATGAAAGATATGGGTTTTGATGCTTACAGATTCTCCATCTCGTGGTCTAGATTGTTACCAAGTAAGATGATCAAATCGACTACGTACAAATATCATTCCAGTGTCACTTTTAATTGGTTATTCCATTGAATTGATTTATTGAATTGTTTTTCTTGACTATAATATTGAAACGAACATTGTTGTCTTCTTTCAAAAATTTAATCAGATGGAACGCTAAGTGGGGGTGTGAATAAGGAAGGAATCAAATACTATAACAACCTCATCAACGAGCTTCTAGCCAATGGTAGTAGTCATAATCTGATCGATCAGTATATTCACTAAGAATTTCTTACAATGCAATTTCTATATACTGATAGTGTTGATTAATATTGCAGGTCTAAAACCCTTTGTCACCCTCTTCCATTGGGATCTTCCTCAAGCTTTAGAAGATGCATACGGTGGATTTTTAAGCCCTCAAATTGTGTAAGTGACAATGATCTTATACGTCTTTAACTAATGTAAATTTGTACCTAAGGTTTTTATCATATTTCTTTCTTGTTCTGTAGAGATCATTTCCAAGACTACGCAGAGCTATGCTTTAAGGAATTTGGTGATAGAGTTAAGGACTGGATCACATTAAACGAGCCATGGAGCTACGCCCGTGGTGGTTATGTAACCGGAACCTTTGCACCGTGCCGATGTTCGGAATGGCAAAACCTGAATTGCACCGGTGGAGATTCAGGAACAGAGCCATATTTGGCCTCACACTACCAGCTTCTAGCTCACGCAGCCGCCGTAAAGTCATACAAAGAGAAGTATCAGGTATATATGTGCAAATACCGATTCTTTATAAACGTATTTGCAATGTCTTATTTTCTTTTTCATGTGGAAAATATTTATAAGTGTACTAAAACTTACTCAAATATATATACATATGCAGGCTGAGCAGAAAGGTGTGATAGGGATAACAATACTTTCCCACTGGTTTGTGCCCTTTTCTGATGCCAAGCACAATAAAGAAGCTGCTCTACGAGCATTGGATTTTATGTTTGGATGGTATGCACCGATCAATTTAAGTTTGTGGTTTTGTGGAAATTAATTTTCCTAATTTCAGCTTCCATTATCAGGGCTAATTGGCTAACTAGCTTTTGGATTCTTGATTTCAACTGATTTTGTAGGTATATGGATCCCTTGACATATGGTGATTATCCGCACAGCATGAGATCTCTTGTCGGAGATCGGTTACCGGAGTTCACGAAAGAGCAATCCGAGATGTTAAAAGGTTCATTTGATTTTCTAGGATTGAATTACTACACCGCTAACTATGCTACTTATGCACCTGAACTCAAGAATGCTGCAAACCATAGCTACCTTACAGATGCTATCGCTATTCTTTCCAGTGAGTTAAACATTATACTAGTTAATTCAGAAGTGTAATTATTTAAGATTCCAATTACAACTAAATTTCTAACAAAGGTTTGGATCATTTACGTATGTTGTTGCAGCCGAGCGTAATGGTATTCCTATTGGTCCAGAGGTATGAATTCATTAACATATTAATTTTGTTAATTAAGTTTGTTTAATTAGAACACTTAATTAAAATACCAATCCCTGATTAACTTGTTCTACATGACTTTTTCAGTCTGCTTCAGATTGGCTCTATGTTTATCCAGAAGGAATTCGAGAACTTTTGCTTTACACGAAGGAAAAGTACAATAATCCACTTATTTACATCACTGAAAATGGTAATTAGTATTATCAATCTAATTAATATGATTTTCACTTCATGTGTAAGCTATACTAATTAAAGATGATACATGTTTTGCATTGTAGGAAGGGATGAGCACAACGATCCCAAATTAACACTTGAGGAAGCCCTAGCCGATACTCACCGAATCGACTTTTACTATCAACATCTTCACTATCTTCATGAAGCGATCAAGTAAGTTCTAATTAACCTAAATGAATTGTCCTAATTTACTAGTATTACTACTACTATAGTTAGTAATTATCTTGTTTAATTTGATCGAGCAGGGATGGCGTTAACGTGAAGGGATATTTCGCATGGTCATTGTTTGACAACTTCGAATGGAATATGGGTTACAGTGTTAGGTTTGGGATCAACTATGTGGATTACAATGATGGCCTCAAGAGATACCCTAAACTGTCCGCACACTGGTTCAAGAATCTTCTTGGAAACTAGTCAAGACATTGGGATCTGTCACGCCATACCTAATAATATGATTCAATCAGCATATAAGCTTTGTGTAATAATGTACCTATTTGTTCCTTTCAATAAAAAGACTATACGCAGTTTATGTGCGTTTCTTTGTGTATGAAATATATGTAAATAGCATATATACATCGATCTGTAATGTTCATATCAGTCTAAGAATTAATGCAAATGATTTTACTATATGAGTAAAAACTTTGTATCCGCCTAAGTACGTACATATATACTTTGATGATAAGTTTCTTTTTTTAACTTTTTCTTTCCACACTCAATTATGTAATTATCAAGCAGAAAACAAAAATATACTATCATCACGATGCAAATTCTTAAGTTTTAAATTCCTACCTAAAAACTTTCTTTGTGATGTGGTAATTTTTCCTTATCCAAATTATGGTTTAGTGTCGACAAGACAATATGGATGAACAAATCGAGGAATTGATGAGACTGTTTTTATTGGACGTTCAAACAACCATTGACCGTTTTCTAAGATTTCGCAACTATTTCCTTGAGCATTGACCGCTTCTGTTGAAGTACAAGAGGGCTGGGGAAGGAAGCTAGCTACGTACCCTAAATATAGATAGACGGAGGACTACTACGTATATTCCCGAAGTCGACAACTTGACATAGATAGATTTCAAACTGCTCTATCCCAAATAACTATGGCTCTCCGGTTAGGCGTAGGTACCCTTCTCTTTGGCTTCCTACTTGTTCTTAGCAGTACAGGAATAAATAGTCATAGCAGCCGGAAAGCATCACCCCAAAAGAAGTCACGTAATGATACTTCCTTCAGCCGCAGCAATTTTCCGGCAAGTTTCGTATTCGGAACAGCTTCCGCGGCTTACCAGGTATATATCTTTTAGGTTTTGATTTCTCTGAATGTAGGATAGTATACCTGCAGGAGGTCGATGGTCAAGCATACATGACTAAATTTGATATAATTGTGTTCTATTTTTAGTTCGAGGGGGCTGCAAAGGAAGGTGGTAGAGGACCTTGTGTATGGGACGCCTTTGCTCACAAGTATCCAGGTGATCTCTTACTCCAGAATCTGTAATACAAATAGTACTTATATAGAAACTCAAATGTTACTTGCGCTTGGTTAGCGATTTGCGATTGGTACGTGTCCGATAGATTAATAGATTCATGACTGATATGATGAGGACAATTATTTTCTCTTCCGCTTTCTAAAATGTCTTCACTGTTCTGGTCTGGGGTGATATATATCAGAGAAGATAAAGGACCACAGCAGTGGAGATGTGGCTACTGATCAATATCATCGGTACAAGGTATGTTTTCGAGTAAAGGAACATCAACAAGGTTCTCCTACATGCTTATATGTTATATATCAAATGCTTATTCTTTTTTATGATTCTTGTATATAGGAAGATGTGAAGATGCTTAAGGATATGGGTTGGGATGCTTACAGATTCTCAATCTCATGGTCTAGGTTGTTACCAAGTAAGAACATCAAATTGATTACAACGCACACACCACTCTTTTCTATATTCTTTCGACTGAATTAACTAATGTGGATCATGACAATATTGATCAGAGGGAAAGCTAAGTGGGGGTGTGAACCAGGAAGGGATCACATATTATAAGAATCTCCTCAACGAGCTTGTAGCCAATGGTAGTGCTCATGAGCATATCAATATATAGGCTGATAAGCTTGCACATACCTCCGTTCTTTTCGTCATTCACAGAAAATTAAAGAACATATTAGTTTCTTTCTAATTTTCTTGATATTAATGGTTGAATGCAGGTCTAAAGCCCTTCGTCACTCTCTTCCATTGGGATACGCCACAAGCTTTAGAAGAGGAATTCGGTGGTTTCCTAAGCCCTCAAATTGTGTAAGTCATTGTTCCCCAACAACAAAAAGTAAAAAAAGATCCCACAAAAGTGACCGGGGAAAGAATTTTGAGTGAACAACTATTTTGGAAACCACGTACCCAGAAATGATGTAGCACATCAACATAAAATGTCATACAGGTGGTACCCATAAATGTCATTCACCTAGCATTCGTTGGAAAGATAAAGATTTTCGTATTCAAAAATGGTTGCGAAAAATAGGACAGTCTTTGCAAAAGACCATCATGATGGATACCTAATGGGTTTGGTCTAGTGAAAGTATGTTAGGCTACAAATGGGGCGAACGCTGCAAGGTCACTCTTGGTAATAGGAGGTCATTGGTTCGAACCTCAGCTTGTGAAAAACATCTCTTAAGAAGGGGTCATACCTTAAATTGCTCAACAGTCCCGAAGTGGTAGCTCACTCAGTCATCATTGTAAAATAAATGTAACCAAAAAAAAACATACCATCATGATGGATTTTCTTGAATTAGTAGTTTTTGGTTATAACTAGCATTTCATTCTGATCATTCTTCTTATATATGGAATGTACAGGAATCATTTCCAAGACTTTGCAGAGCTCTGCTACAAAGAGTTTGGTGATAAAGTCAGGCACTGGACTACAGTAAATGAGCCACTTACCTACAGCGTCAGTGGTTATGCGACCGGGGCAATGGCACCAGGCAGATGCTCTGCTTGGCAAAACCCTAAATGTACCGGTGGCGATTCAGGGACAGAGCCATATTTGGTGACACATCACCTACTTCTAGCTCACGCCGCCGCTGTGAAGGTGTACAAACAGAAATTTCAGGTGATCCATCTACATATAACATATAGTAAAGTTTTCCAAGTGATCATCACTATTAAGATGTGCATTGCTTAAAACTCATCACATATTTTTGTACAGGCAAAACAGAAGGGTTTGATAGGGATAGTGCTAAACACAGGATGGTTTGTGCCATATTCTGACTCAAAGCGTGACCAAGATGCTGCACAACGAGCAATAGATTTCAGCTTAGGATGGTATGTTACCAACTATTTTAAACTTGTGTAACCACATTGTTTAGAACTAATCTTGCATCCTAAATTTGTTGTCTTAGGCATATGGATCCCGTAGCGCATGGTGATTATCCACAAATCATGCGATCTCTTGTCGGAAATAGATTACCCAAGTTCACTAAAGAGCAATCACATATGCTAAAAGGATCATTTGATTTCATTGGAATGAACTACTACTCCGGTGGTTATTCAGCGGATTTACCTAATAAACCTGGTCCTAAGCAACCAAGCTACACTTCAGACTCCCTCGTTAATTCTACATGTTAGTAAAACTTTTAGTTTAACTTAACTTCATAATAGGCTTCTTTTTTGGTCGGAATAACTTCTTAATTTATTGTGACTACATACGCTAACCAAGCTTGAACATGATGTTGTGGCAGCCGATCGGAATGGTATCCCTATTGGTCCAGTGGTATGTACTATCTTAATCATCATTTAGCTTGAATTATTTACTATAGAATTAAGCATATATAAGTTTCTTTCCATCAAGTCCTCTCTAATGTTTGCAGTTTGCTTTAGAATTCTTATATATGATTAGTATCAGTAATGATATGATAAATGCAGGCTGCTTCATCGTGGCTCCTTGTCTTTCCTCAAGGATTTCTAGATCTAATGCTCTACATGAAGAAAAAGTACAATAATCCAACTATGTATATCACTGAAAACGGTACGTAGCTAGGTTCATTTGATGATGTGATTTCTATATTAGTGTAACAGTGTTGTACATTTATCACTAAAACCTAAAAGTAGTGGCTATTACAACTACTCTATGTTCAGAACTTTATCAGTGTTTCATGTTATTATAGGAGTCGATGAGGTGAATGATCAAACATGGTCGTTTGAGAAAGCTCTTGACGATAGTAAAAGAATCGAATATTACGATCAACATCTTCGGAAACTTCAGGCAGCAATTAAGTGAGTGCCAATCAAATGCCATTTGATAAATATCGATCAGTGAATTCATTTAGCTAGTTAATTTGACTGTGTCTTCTTTTTGGTGGGCAGGGCTGGTGTTAAGGTGAAGGGATACTTTGCATGGTCATTCCTTGATAATTTTGAGTGGGCTGATGGTTATACTGTTAGATTCGGCCTCGTCTATGTGGATTTCAAAAATGGGCTCAAAAGGCACCCTAAAAAGTCAGCAAATTGGTTCAAGAATTTTCTTCAAAAGTCTACAAAATCAGGAAAGTAAACATCTCACAGATCACTATGATGGGAAGTGGATAAAAACTTGTATATCAACAATATTTACATACATGTACATGTAAATAGAATTTTGTAAATTAGAATGTAACTACAAGACCTTTAGATTTGTATCTAAGGTTTGATAAAATAAAAAAAAAACTATATTTAAAAATAATTCTCTCAAAAACCGGTAACACGGAAGCCTATATGGTAAAATATGATTCTACTAAACTGATAGGTAACTCGTAGTTATATTTCAAAGCTTCCTAAGAGAGTGTCTCTGATGCGGATCAGGTATCGAGAACAGGCCTCCAACAGTCACTCAACAGACACCAGAAATAAAGAGTAGCAAACTCGTATAAAATGGCAAATCTATGCCGCAAATAAACTGATTTAATTTATAAACATAAGCTCCCTAACAACTATTACAACACCCATATTTATATGGGTTACAATACTTGGAGAATAAGTAGCTTAAAACTAAAAGGAAAGCTAATTAAACGTAAATCCTAATAATTATAAAATAATTCCCTAAAATTATCTCAATAACAAAATATCAAAAATTACAAATATATAATTAAAACTATCTCCATAACGAAATATTAAATGTTATGAATCTATAATATAATATTGCCTTATATGCTCCTACATCAGACTCCCTTGGTTGGAAAGAATTCGTCCTCGAATTTGAACCATTGATTGTAGAAAATCCAGACAAAATCTTCCACTGCTTCAAATCTTCTTTTGACAGATTCGTTTGCAATTGAATTCTTCATTTCTAAATAAATAGATATTTGGAATAAATACTTGATCCTGATCCAATAAATTTTCTCTTCAACTTCAATCTCGCAATCCCAAAATTTACCCCACTATCCTTGATCTGATTGATAAGATTAACTATGGATTTGAGAATCTGCATAAGGAATGTATTAACTCCAAGAAAATCAACAAAGTTATTGTCAATATCCTTCTTCAATGCCTTGATCGCTCACTTATTAGCATCTTCATCTTCTTCCACACCACAATTACCACAGTAAGCCTCACAAAAACAATCATCATAAATCGGTGGCTTACTAAAATCCACAACACCATCTTTTTTTTCTTTTTCTGAATTATTATTGACTGAAAAAGTAAAGATAGAATTTGAACATTCATAGTCGAAACTAACAGGTTCTCCCCTTTCACCCGACTCACACAACGGAGCACATCGATGAAATGGGCCAACGCATATCTCCCTGTCGGAACCATCACCATCTTGGTTGAAAGTTTCGATGCAATCAATAGGTTGATGATAGGTGGTAATGTCTCTCTCCCTGTCAGAACTCTTACGACTCCGTCGTCGAGTTTCGATGCGATCGATACGTACCACAAGTTGCTGAAGCATCCTTTTGAGTTCAGCCATGTCGTTGTTGACGTCACGACCCTCCATTCTAAAACCTCTGCCTCTTCACCCGACCTGAGACATGGAATCCACCAAGCTCTCGCCAGAGCTCTGATACCAACTGATGTGGATCAGGTATCGAAAACAGGCCTCCAACAGTCACTCAACAGACACCAGAAATAAGAAGTAGCAAACTCGTATAAAAGGGCAAATCTATACCGCAAATAAACTGATTTAATTTATAAACATAAGCTCCCTAACAACTATTACAATACCCATATTTATATGGGTTACAATACTTGGAGAATAAGTAACTTAAAGCTAAAAAGAAAGCTAATTAAACGTAAATCCTAATAATTATAAAATAATTCCCTAAAACTATCTCAATAACAAAATATCAAAAATTACAAATATATAATTAAAACTATCTCCATAACGAAATATTAAATATTATGAATCTATAATATAATATTGCCTTATATGCTCCTGCATCAGACTGATGCAGATCAGGTATCGAGAACGGGTCTCTAATAGTCACTCAACAGACACTAAAACTAAGGAGTAGCAAACTCGTAGAAAAAGGCAAATCCATGCCGCAAATAAACTGATTTAAATCATAAAACATAAGCTCCTTAACAACTATTACAATACTCATATTTATATGGGTTACAATACTTGGAGAATAAGTACATTAAAGTTAAAAGAAAAGCTAATTAAACGTAAATCCTAATAATTATAAAATAATTCCCTAAAACTATCTCAATAATGAAATATCAAAGATTACAAATCTATAATTAAATATTGTCTTATATGCTCCTGCATCAAACTCCCTTGGTTGGAAAGAATTCGTCTTTGAATTTGAATCATTGATGTAGAAAATCTAGACAAAATCTTCCACTGCTTCAAATCTTCTTTTGACAGATTCGTTTGCAATTGAATTCTTCCTTTCCAAATAAATAGATATTTGGAATAAATGCTTGATCCTGATCCAATAAATTTTCTCTTCAACTTCAATCTCGTAATCCCAAAATTTCTCCCACTATCCTTGATCTGATTGATAAGATTAACTATGGATTTGGAAATCTGCATAAGCAATGTATTAACTCCAAGAAAATCAACAAAGTTATTGTCAATATCCTTCTTCAATGCCTTGATCGCTCCCTTATTGGCATCTTCATCTTCTTCCACACCACAATTACCACAGCAAGCGTCACAAAAACAATCATCATAAATCGGTGGCTTACTAAAATCCAAAACACCATCTTTTTTTTCTTTTTCTGAATTATTATTGACTGAAAAAGTAAAGATAGAATTTAAACCTTCATAGTCAAAACTAACAGGCTCTTCCCTTTCATCCGACTCACACAACGGAGCACAACAATGAAATGGGCCAACGCATATCTCCCCGTCGGAACAGTCACCATCTTGGTTGAAAGTTTCGATGCGATCAATACGTTGATGATATGTGGTAACGTCTCTCTCCCCATCGGAACTTTTACAACCCCGTCGTCGAGCTTTGATGCGATCGGTACGTACCGCAAGTTGCTGAAGCATCCTTTTAATTTCAGCCATGTCGTTGTTGTCGTCACGACCCTCCATTCTGAAACCTCCGCCTCTTCACCTGACTTGAGACATGGAATCCACCAAGCTCTCGCCAGAGCTCTGATACCAACTGATGCGGATCAGGTATCGAGAACAGACCTCCAACAGTCACTCAACAGACACCAGAAATAAGAAGTAGCAAACTCGTAGAAAATGGCAAATCCATGCAGCAAATAAACTGATTTAAATCATAAAACATAAGCTCCCTAACAACTATTACAATACCCATATTTATATGGGTTACAATACTTGGAGAATAAGTAGCTTAAAGTTAAAAGGAAAGCTAATTTAACGTAAATCCTAATAATTATAAAATAATTCCCTAAAACTATCTCAATAATGAAATATCAAAGATTACAAATCTATAATTAAATATTGTCTTATATGCTCCTGCATCAGTCTCTCGAAACATGTTTCAACAAACATCGTTTGTATACCTTTTATGCTTGTATGTGACATGAAATTATACAAGTGGGTGAATGGATCTTAAACCCAGGTGTAGTTTTGCTTAAAATATTTCACCGTGCTGGGTTGTACTACGTCTATTTTGGTCCTGGTCTCCTGGAGAACCAGCCTGGCCTTTCTCCAAAGCTTGCACCAACATGCTGTCGAGTTGTGAGCCTTTCGGTATCTCCTATCATGTTTTGTACATCATCCATGATCTGATATAGCTTTTTCAACATATATTGCCTAAATCCTAGCATTAGATCCTCCTCCACGATCTTATCCACGGGCGACGTGGCCGTCGGCAAGCCTTGATCATTCAAGCATATCTTCAAAATGCTTATCTATTTAAAAAAAAAAATCTCAGACCAACATTGACCAATAAAACGAACTTGTATGTTAAATGATTCTACTGATGTTAAAGGAAGAAAATATTTTGCTGATTCGTTGCTGGCATGATTGAGTGATTGTAGGATCTGGTTTTATTCCTTACCTAGAATAGCTTCTGGAACTTGTATATTATAGCATAGCTTTGTACAATTGAGATTATCCAATATACACCCATTCACATATCAATTTGTTTATGGTATCAGAGCACCGATTCTGGTGTCTCTAACCCACTACTTCCGCCACAAACAACCCACTACTTTTGCCACAAACAACCACAAACACCATGACTGAGGTCATTGAAACCCCAGAACCACAAAACACCGAACTCATTCCTTCATCTAAAGGCAAAGATGTGAATGATTTTGACACACCCAACCCTTTGACCTTACACCCATCTGATACACCAGGGCTCAAACTGGTTAGTACACTGCTGGACGGAAACAACTATGGAGAATGGAGCCGAGCTATGTGCCTTAGCCTCAGCGCCAAGAACAAGATAGGACTGATTGATGGTACAATCAAACCACCTCCACGCACCGATCCAAGGTTCCCTATGTGGAAGTGCTGCAACGACATGGTATTGTCATGGATCGTTCATTCGATTCAACCAAACATCGCGCGTGGAGTGATCTTCTCAGATACGGCATTTGGGGTGTGGAGAGATCTTCATGATTTATTCTCTCAAGGAGATGACTCAAGGATTTATCAAATTCGGCAAGAGATCGCCGAATGTTGCCAAGGCCAGCAATCTGCTTCTATCTATTACACTAAACTCAAAGCCCTTTGGGATGAATTATCCTCTTACCAGGAACCTCTTGCTTGTAGTTGTGATGCTATGCAGATCTTGTTTGACCGGGAGGAGAAAGAGAGAGTCATGCAGTTCCTCATGGGGTTGAATGAATCTTACTCAACTATTCGCGGGTCAATCCTGATGATGAGTCCACTTCCAAATACAAGGAAGGTTCATGGTTTGATCCTTCAACATGAGAGGCAGATGGAGGCGGCAGCTCGTCGAGATATCCCACAAACATCTCATGCTATGCAGGCTGCGAGGACATCAAATCCACCAAAGTCCTCCTTCTTCCGCAAACCATTGAAGTGCACATATTGTGAGGAAGACACTCATTTGGTGGATCGATGCTTTTACCTGAGAGGGTTTCCAGTGGGCCACAAATGGCATGGCAAGAACGAGCAGCCCAAAAACAAAAGAGGATCAGCCCACAACATTGAGTTGAAGAAGGAACCCACAAATGAAAGCCCAACCCTCACAGCTGATGAATACAAGCAGATCATGGCCATGTTGCACGAAAAGAACGGTAATAATCAACCATTCGCAAATGCGACAGGTATATTAACACCCAATTGCAAAGAGATAAACAGTGATATTCATTCGACATTATATTAGATTATGGATAGTGGAGCAACTGATCACGTATCATATTTGTCACCCACTCACAATAAGATAAGAACAACCCATGATTTTATTGGTTTACCTAATGGAGGACAAGCTGCAATTGAAAGTACTGGGTCTATTAAATTGTCACAAGAATTATCTCTTGACGGAGTTTTGCATGTTCCTAAATTTCGTGTCAACTTGATTTCTGTGAGTAAGTTGACACGTTCCTTGAGATGTATTGTAATCTTTTGTCCGGATTTTTGTGTTGTGCAGGACGTGGATACGAAGAGGACGATTGGCCTGGGCAAGCATTTTAATGGGCTCTATTACCTCACACCCCAACAGAACCCTCACCTTGCCAATCATATCTCCCGCACCTCCAACCTATGGCACCAACGTCTTGGGCATCCATCTACCGCACCTCTCCATCATCTCTCTAAAGTTATTCCAGAAATTATGTTTAATCCTCACCACATTTGTGACATTTGTCCCTTAGCAAAACAAACTCGGTTGTCTTTTCCTTCCAGTTCAATAAAAACAGTTGCACCTTTTGATTTAATTCATTGTGACATTTGGGGACCGCACAAAACTCACACACATTCTCGGGCTCGCTATTTCTTAACCATTGTTGATGATTTCACTCGTTTCACTTGGGTACATCTTATGAGCTTCAAATCCAATACTCAACCTTTATTGAAATCATTCTTCTCATGGGTCAAAACGCAATTTCATCGTGACATAAAAATTTTGCGTGCTGACAATGGGGGTGAGTTCACATCCTTGCGTGCTTTTTTCGCAGAACATGGTACCATTTTCCAACACACCTGCGTATATACACCTCAACAAAATGGGGTAGTAGAGCGCAAACATCGCCATCTTTTGAATGTGGCCCGAGCTCTTTGATTTCAAGCCAATTTACCGCTACAATTTTGGGGTGAGAGTATTCAAACCGCTTGCTATCTCATCAACCGCCTTCCCACTCCTTTACTTTCTCACAAATCTCCATATGAACTCTTACATAATACACCACCCAGCTATTCTCACCTCCGAACTTTTGGTTCTTTATGTTATGCTACCAACCTCACTCCCACTCATAAATTTGATACCCGTGCACGTCGTTGCATTTTTATTGGATACCCCAGTGGCCAAAAAGGCTATCGATTATATGATCTTGACACCAACAAGTTTTTTACATCCAGAGATGTCACATTCCATGAACATATATTTCCCTTCACCAAATTTCCTCTTGAGGATCAAGAAGACTTTCCTGTTTTACCTGTTGATGACCCAGCCCACTCCTTGGCCCAATCATCTCAGCCCGCTTCTTCATCATCTTCTCCCTCTTCTATCAATCCTCCCCTCCTAACTTCTCTCCCTCACCCGACCCCGCCTGCACCCACCTCCTCCTCATCGCCGAACCCAGCTTCTACGGCGTCGTCCCCACCACCCAACGCCGCCCTTTCCCCGTCGGCAGATCCGGTGCCACAACATCCTTCCTCTCCTCTTCCCCATGTCTCTTCCCCTCCGCCCTCACCTTCGTCTCTGCCATCACCTTTCCCTTAGTCATCCCCACCACCACCGTCCCCAGTTCAGCCCCCGTCACCCCAACCTACTGCCCCTGTTCGTCGTTCTACTCGCTCCCACCATCCCCCTTCTTATCTTCGTGACTACCAAACTCACCATGCTGCTCTGCTCGGCCCTGACGCCTCTTCCTCCACGTCCGGCACCCGCTATCCGTTGCAAAGGTATGTCTCTTATTCTGGGTTGTCTGGTGCTTACTGCTCTTTTGTGCATAATATATCTAAGTTGGTGGAGCCAGCGAATTATACACAGGCCAGTCATGATCCTCAGTGGGTTGACGTAATGAATTCTGAGATTCGGGCACTTGAGGATAATAACACATGGTCCATGGTTCCCCTTCCTCCTGGTCAGCGACCCATTGGATGCAAATGGGTTTTCAAGATCAAATATCATGCTGATGGTTCAATCGAACGCTACAAAGCTCGCCTTGTTGCCAAAGGTTACACTCAACGTGAGGGAATCGATTATAAAGACACTTTTGCTCCGGTTGCCAAACTGATCACTGTCCGTTGTCTCCTGTCTGTGGCTGCGGTTCGAAATTGGCCTTTGCACCAGATGGATGTCCAGAATGCCTTCCTTCATGGTGAACTCCTTGAGGAAGTATACATGCTTCCTCCACCTGGTTACCGTCGACAGGGGGAGAATGAAGTTTGTCGACTCCACAAGTCACTTTACGGGCTGAAACAAGCGTCCCGCAGCTGGTTCCAACGTTTTTCTTCAGCTATCCAAGAAATTGGTTTTCAACAATCCCGAGCTGATTATTCTTTATTCACACAGGTTCATGGAGATTTCATCACTGTGGTGTTGTTGTATGTTGATGATATGGTCATAACAGGGAACAATGAGAAGGCTATCAATGATCTCAAAGTCTTCCTCAACAGTTGTTTTAAAATCAAAGATCTTGGAACTCTCAAATACTTCCTTGGCATTGAGGTGGCACGATCAAAGGCTGGAATCTTTGTTTGTCAGCGAAAGTACACTTTAGATATCTTGGAGGAAGCTGGCTTACTTGGAGCAAAACCAGCAAAAGTGCCTATGGAACCGGATTTGGTACTGACAGAAAAAGGGAGTGATAGCCTCAAAGATCCTACTCGGTATAGGCGGTTGATTGGGAAATTAATTTATCTCACCATCACCCAGCCAGATATCACATACTCTGTGAACACTTTTAGCCAATTTATGCAAGACCCCAAGCTACACCATTTCAAGGCAGCCCTTCGACTTCTTCAATACTTGAAGGCAGCTCCAGAACAAGGTCTCTTATTTCCTTCAAACAGCCAATTGCATTTGATTGGATATTGTGATGCTAACTGGGCAAGGTATCCAGTTACACGCCGGTCAGTCACCGGGTATTGTATTTTCCTTGGTGGATCACTTGTGTCATGGAAAAGTAAAAAACAAGTCACGGTGTCAAGGTCCTCTGCTGAAGCTGAATATCGTTCAATGGCCTCAGTTACATGTGAACTAACTTGGCTGAGGTACCTGTTGAAGGATTTGCATGTACCACATTCGGCACCAGCAAGGCTGTTTTGTGACAACCAAGCGGCTCTACATATCGCTGCAAACCCGGTTTATCATGAACGTACGAAGCATATAGAACTTGATTGTCATACAGTTCGTGAGAGGATTCAAAAAGGTGAAATCAAGCCAGCATATGTGCAAACTGGAGAACAGATTGCAGATTTATTCACAAAGCCCTTGCGAGCACCAATTTTTCACATGCATCTTAGCAAGTTGGGTGTTATTGACATACACACTCCAACTTGAGGGGGAGTGTTAAAGGAAGAAAATATTTTGCTGATTCGTTGCTGGCATGATTGAGTGATTGTAGGATCTGGTTTTATTCCTTACCTAGAATAGCTTCTGGAACTTGTATATTATAGCATAGCTTTGTACAATTGAGATTATCCAATATACACCCATTCACATATCAATTTGTTTAACTGAAGTGACAGGTGACTCGTAGTTACAATTCAAATCATCCCTAAAGAATGTCTCCCGGAGCATGTTACAGTAGACAACGTCTGTAGTGACCCAAATTTTTGTTATCAATTTCTCGTAATATTTTTCGATCAACATCTACGGAAACTTCAGGCAGCAATTAAGTGAGTGCCAATCAAATGTCATTTGATAATTTTTCACCAGTGAATTCAAATTAGCTAGTTAAATTTCACTATGTCTTCTTTTTGGTGGGCAGGGCTGGTGTCAAGGTGAAGGGATACTTTGCATGGTCATTCCTTGATAACTTTGAGTGGGCTGATGGTTACACTGTTAGATTTGGCCTCGTCTATGTGGATTATAAAAATGGGCAGAAAAGACACCCTAAAAAGTCTGCAAACTGGCTCAAGAATTTTCTTCTTAAGTCTAAAGAATCATGAAGGAAACCTCTCACAAATCATTGCAATGAGAGGTGTGGATGAAGACTGTGGCCCTGAGTTGTATCTGAAAATTGTATCGTTCATACCATTTATAAGAAATCCGTATGAACAAAATCATTTGATAATTATGGATTTTAGTATAATAACAAGGTGAGGTTGACATATGATATTTGTTTTTTTTTTTATCAGATAAATTACAACTGCGTGAGTCGAACTCACAACATCCTACTTACTAAAGATGAGACTATGTCACTAGACTAAATGGTACTCATATGATCTTTGTTAAATGGAAATTTTCGGGAATTTTTCTGATTTTTGAGAAGAAAAAAAATTGTAGGCCCAATATTTTTTGTAAAATGAGATACAGGCCCAATAATAACTAAAGGCCTAGATTCCATAAGTATCCAATACATCGCAGCCCATAAGCCCAATGCTTCATTCGGTGAAGAAAACACCGCGAGCTGCCACCGCCACTCCTTGCCTCCCTCCCTTCCGCCGGCCGACGTCTCTGCTTCCACACCCGTCGACGTCCCTATTGCCACGTCCGTCTCCGTAGTCATCATATGGCAAGGCCCGCACTGACGCCGACGGCCCACCAAACTCATGCATGCGCTTGCCCGGCCAACAGCATCTTCTCTAGCAACGCCGGTGTTTGGTGCTTAATGTTTGTCTTTTTTTCAACTGAAAGCAACCCGATATTCTACTTTTACATTACATCCAAGAACTAAAACGTGAAATGAGAAAAGTAAAAGCTCAGAGCTAGCCCAGTATGGGGCTATGGGCGCCCACAGTGCCACTCTCTTGGTGTGTTTTGGTTGTTGCTGACACTAGGTGTGTTTTTATTCTTCAATATAAATGTGACGCCAAAACTGCAGCTGAACACATGACTGTAAATCCTTGCTTCAAAGATATTCAAATCCTCTGGAAAGTGCGCCTAGCTTGTACATTGTATTATTAATGGTCTGAGGTTTCATTGACCGTTTCGCCAGTAATAAAATGACTGGATATTCTTCCCAACAGGTACATATATACCATATATAGCGTTGAGATCGCTCACTGCTTATTATGTTGAATCGTTTTCACTGTGTATATAAAATGGCCAAGTAGACTTGACCCTGCAGGAACGAAAAACAGTTATACTTACATATGGCACTCCAAGGCATCCTCCTCTTGGGCTTCCTTCTTGTTCTTGGCTGTGCTGTGAGGATCAGTGGAGCGACTAACTCTAAGCAATGTGACAATGCCTCCCTCAACCGGAGCAGTTTTCTGGCAGGATTCATATTTGGGACAGCTTCTGCAGCGTACCAGGTATGCACATGCATGTTTGAATCTATATACATCTAGCCAGATCTATGGAGAATTGGAGAGGACATCCCGGAAACACATTTTTTTTGTCATGCTAGCTTCCCTTTAAAGTTGTAGTAATCATTCAAATCAAAGGTTATTTCGACCCTTATTTGGGATTAGGGTTCCCTCGACTGTGTCTGTAACAAAAGAAAAACAATTGAAAACATAACAAAGATATAATTGATTTGGCGCAGTCACTGAAATTGCCAAATCATTCTCTATTCATTTGTGTTTGAATTTTAGTATGAAGGTGCTGCAAAAGAAGGGGGTCGAGGACCAAGTATATGGGACACATACACTCACAAGTATCCAGGTTCGTTTCTTTTATAGATGCTTGAATAGTGAAGTCAGAATTGTTTGAAAACTGGATCTTAGGTCCCAAATTGATGTGGATTACCAATCATGTCCTCTAGTTCTAACATAAATATGCTGCATTGTGATTATTCGGGGAAAAAATCAGAGAAGATCTTTGACCACAGCAGCGGAGATGTGGCTATTGATCAATATCATCGCTATAAGGTACAAAGCGCAATGTGGATTCTGTGGATTATGGATGCATATTTGATCCAGTAGATCCTTTTTTCTCTAATCATTTTCTGTAGGAAGATGTTCGGACTATGAAGGACCTAGGTTTTGATGCTTACAGACTCTCATTTTCATGGTCCAGATTGTTACCAAGTAATGTGCATCAATCTCGTAGTGATTGCAACTATATTTCTGATACTTTGTTCTTAACTTTTTGATTGAACTGAATTTTGTAATTAAATTAACTTTGTTCATGCTATTAAGCAGATGGAAAGCTAAGTGGGGGTGTCAACAAGGAAGGAATCAAATATTACAACAACCTCATCAATGAGCTTCTAGCCAATGGTCATTCTCTTTTCCCATATATATCATCCACTTAATCTTACACCATTTAGAAATGAAGATGTAAAATACATTCTTTCTCACTGTTATATCAACTGCATGTTGAATGCAGGTGTGAAGCCTTTTGTCACAATCTTTCATTGGGATCTTCCCCAAGCATTAGAAGATGAATACGGTGGCTTCTTAAGTCCAAAAATTGTGTAAGTCGATATATTATTGCAGAATGACAATAACAAATTGGACATACATTCAAATGTGTATTTCATTCTCTTGTGTATAACAAATTCCACATTAATCAGAATTTCTTTTTATTTCATTCTCTTGTGTATGCAATGTACAGGAACCATTTTCAGGACTATGCAGAGCTCTGCTTCAAAGAATTCGGTGACAAAGTTAAGCATTGGATCACCTTAAATGAGCCCCATAGCTACAGCCGTAATGGTTATGCAACTGGAAAGTTTGCACCAGGTCGATGTTCTGCTTGGCAGAAACGAAATTGCACAGGTGGGGATTCAGGGACCGAGCCATACTTAGCGTCACATTACCAACTTCTAGCTCATGCAGCCGCCGTGAAGTTGTATAGGCATAAGTATCAGGTATAAATTTTCACTCTACACTACTCTCATCACTTCAATCATATGTGTGCATGTTTAATACTGTATATGAATCATATATATGTTTATTTTTGAATATGTACAGGCAAAACAGAAGGGATTGATAGGGATAACAATAAATTCACACTGGTTTGTGCCGTATTCTGATTCTAAGCAAGACCAAGCTGCAGCACTACGAGCACTGGATTTTATGTTTGGATGGTATGAACAAAGTGGTTTTTATATATGAATCTCATTTTTCATTTCCTATGGAGTATTGGAGTAACAAACAAACATACCTTTTCTTCAGGTATATGGATCCCATGACAAATGGTGACTATCCAAGTAGCATGCGAGCTCTTGTTGGAAATCGATTACCCAAGTTCACGAAAGAGCAATCAAAGATGCTGAAAGGTTCATTTGATTTTCTTGGCTTGAATTACTACACAGGTAATTATGCAGCCAATATACCGTTTCGTAATGTTAAAGAACCAAGCTACACAACAGACTCTCTTGCTAATCTTACAGGTTAGTAGATATAAGATTAACTGCCAGTTTATCATCTGTACTACATAAGCACATACTAATTAGAAAACCCTTGAATATAATGTTGTTGCAGCCGTGCGTAATGGTATTCCAATTGGTCGACCGGTAAGTGCAATGGCACTCTTACTCTAAACATATACGTACACAATTCTGCAGGCTACGGATGATGATGAAAATCCGTCTTCCACTTGTTTGCAATAATTTTGCAGGCTGCTTCAGACTGGCTTCATTTTTATCCACAAGGTTTTAGAGAGATATTGCATTACACAAAGAAAAAGTACAACAATCCTCTTATTTACATCACTGAAAATGGTAATTAGTTTTCATTTGATTTTCTGCGTTACGTACTGACATCTAGCTAGCAGTTTCGAATCATACAAAAACTAGAATTGGTTCTTAGCTGTGACATTGGTCACATTGCAATCTGTATGTGAAACTAAGTGAGTACCTTGTTATTGAAGGATGGGATGACCGCGATGATCCAACATTATCACTAGAGGAAGCCCTCCGTGATAATCTAAGAATTGAGTATTACAATCGCCATCTTGATGAACTTCAGAAAGCAATTAAGTATGGCTTTATCTAATTGAGTTTGTGTCTCTGCTAATCCCTTGCTCTGATCATCAGATACTGATAATCTTTTTTTGTCTCTTTTTTTCTGTTTCAGGGCTGGGGTTAAGGTGAAGGGGTACTTTGCATGGTCATTGTTTGATAACTTTGAGTGGGCTGATGGTTATAGTTGTAGGTTTGGTATCAATTTTGTGGACTACAAAAATGGACTCAAAAGACACCCTAAACACTCTGCAGCTTGGTTCAAGAACTTTCTGCAGAAGTAGAGATTAGATATATCAATCTGAATGACTAGAAGATCAATGCGACTTTTTCTTCAAATATGAGAAAGAGAATTCAACTGAAGTCTTAATTTTGGAAGTACACACTCCCATATATATATCAAAAACACATTTTATGTGTAGGGTACGCAGAAGAGCAAGCCTAGTCCTAATAATGGAAGTTCTCTCATCAGAATGGCAGAATGTAATTGAGCATACCTCTTAATTGGTAGGGGAAGTGCTGGCCGTTGTATATAGTAGTGTTGGAGTCTTGGAGAATCCATCATTATTTGAGCATTGTGGCCGGCCAGTAATATTGATGAATTATGTGAAGTATACGGAAAGGGTGAGATTCAAACCCTTGATCCAACTTAATGTCACAGTTTACTTTGTTTGAATGGAGGAGGGAGGATGATTACGGGGTAAAAAGTAAGCTTATTGCATCTACAAACAGTAACACAAAGGAACTTGAATGATTACGGGTAAAAAGTATTCTTGCATCTACTGCTAACACGTACATGATGAATGAATCAGAATGAGTGCAATTATCATTTTCTTATAGGACTCGTTTCCTAAATACCAAGGGGAGATGAGTTCAGGAACCAACTCATCTCTTCTCTTATCCTTGTTGGCTTTCGTTCATGTTTATTTTCTATTCCAAGTAAGTAAGAATGTTATGAATGAGGCGGGGCTCTACCGACTGAATTGCCAATAAGTGGAGCTTACATGGACGAATAAAATGATCTTTTTTTAATGAAAGAAAAAAGACAAGAAAAGCTAGAGAAACACAGCAACGTAGTGTGAGTCGAACTCACAACCTCTCACTTATAAAAAAAAACTTATGTCACTAGACCAAACAGTACTGAGAATTGTTTTATAAAACCTCCGATATGGGATAATTGCAAAAAAAAAAAAAAATGCAGAAAACCTAGCAAATTAACACGTAAGCTAAAAGGATAGACGAACTTATCCGATCACAACTGAAATTGCTATCACCAACCCTAAAAACCCTAAACACGTACCGTTACATGTTTGCAATTTCAACAGATTTTGCGCATTGACCTGTTCCTATTGAAAACAAGATTATTAGGGAGGGATGTTTATATACAAGCCCCAATTAAGTCAGTAAGAAAATACGAAAATAGTTATGGCACTACGATTAGGGTTAACCCTCCTACTTGTTCTTGTCTGCACTGCAGCTGTGACAACCGGTGGAGTTGCCAACTCACGGCACCGTGACAGCTCTTCCCTCCAACGGAGCAGTTTTCCGGCCGGCTTCGTATTCGGAACAGCTTCATCGGCTTACCAGGTATGATTTTGAACTAAAAACCCTAGTCCGGCCTAGAATGTTAGATCGATCGAGTTTTGATTTTGGTCCTCTAATTTACTGTGAATCAGATCGTATATATTCAATTGTGACAATGTAAGCTCGAGTTTCTATTACATTGATCATTTATGTAGTTTCTCTGCGTTTGTGATTTGTAGTATGAAGGTGCTGCAAATGAAGGTGGTAGAGGTCCAAGTATATGGGATACATACACTCACAAGTATCCCGGTAAGCTAGTCTTTCATTCTCATCCCCCTCCAATTTCTTCTCAAATCTCCAGGATATCTTTCGTTAATTTATAACTGTGACAATTTTCCTATCTTTGAGTAAATTACACGTTCATAATAAACATCTTCTTTTTTAGAATTTTTATTCCCTTATACTAAACATCGTCTTCTTTTTTTTTAATGGAAAATAAACAGAGAAGATACACGACCACAGTACTGCAGATGTGGCTATTGATGAGTATCATCGCTACAAGGTACAAAGTTACACACACGTTCTCTATGGATAATTCTATTCAGGATTTTTTTTTTTTTTTTTTTAAGAATGAATTCTATACGGAATTTAAATTAAAAAATATATAAAAAATAAAATTAAAAAAACAAAAAAAAAAACAGCATTGGTTATTTTGGCATACGCTTAATTACTTTCGTATTGTTTTTATATGCAGGAAGATATCCGGATTATGAAAGATATGGGGCTTGATGCTTACAGATTTTCAATTTCATGGTCAAGATTGTTACCAAGTAAGACACCAAGTGAAAATATACAGATTACATGTATCAATATCTTTCGGTTGACATAAACTCGTATTGCACTCGACTTTGTTTCTTCCTCTAGTTTCTGAGAAAAAAAAATGTCTCAGATGGAAAGATGAGTGAAGGTGTGAACAAGGAAGGAATCAAATACTACAATAACCTCATCAACGAGCTTCTAGCCAACGGTAGGACTCAAAACATTTGCATTCTTGGGAGATTCCGAGTATACTATTTGCATTAATTAGAGTACTCTTTGCAGTTCTTGTACTTAACTGCATATCATTTTCTTTTGTCGAAAACTTGAATATTGCAGGTCTTGTACCCTATGTTACACTCTTTCATTGGGATACCCCTCAAGCTCTGGAAGATGAATTCAGTGGTTTTCTTAGCCCTAAAATTGTGTAAGTGAAAATTAAAGTACAGCTAAAAATGAATTTTTGTTGATGTAAATCTGCTCTATATATTTTAGGTATACGGATTATAAACTATATATAACATGCAGGGACCATTTCAAGGATTATGCAGATCTCTGCTATAAAGAATTTGGTGACAGAGTTAGGTATTGGATCACGTTAAATGAGCCATGGAGCTACACCAATGGTGGTTATGTGATTGGAACGTTTGCGCCAACCCGATGTTCTGAGTGGCAAAATCTAAATTGCACCGGTGGAGATTCAGGGACTGAGCCATACTTGGCGACACATTATCAACTCCTGGCTCATGCAGCAGCCGTGAAGTTGTACAGAGACAAATATCAGGTTCTTCATGGAAATTAAATTTCAAGTTGGATCAATAGACTAATTGTTTTTCTCTTTGTTTTATAATTATTTTTGAATATACAGGCATCACAGAAGGGCGTGATCGGAATAACACTACTATCATACTGGTTTGTACCATATTCTGATGCAAAGTGGGATGTTGATGCTGCAGAACGTGCATTGGATTTTATGTATGGATGGTATGTAGCTAATTAGTTACTGTAGCAAGTCCATAGTTAAAATAACTGCTTGTTTATACGGTGGTTTGGCAGAAATAGTATATTCCGGCTGCTCATCTATAGATGTTCTTCTAGGTTTATGGACCCCCTGATTAACGGAGACTATCCACACAGCATGCGATATCTTGTTGCAGAACGATTACCAAAATTCACCAAAGAAGAATCCATGTTGCTTAAGGGGTCATTTGATTTCATTGGAGTAAACTACTACACTGCTAACTTTGCAGCCTACAATGCACCTCGGTTTAATGCTACTCATCCTAATTCAAATAACCCAAGCTACTTGACAGACGCTCTTGTTAATCTTTCAGGTGAGTAGAAATTGATGGTTTTAATCTTCTAAGTCTTGTCTGGAGGAATTTTCTTAAGTACCTACATCTAACGAGGATTGAACATGAACGTTGTGACAGTGGAACGTGACGGAGTTCCTATTGGCCCAAAGGTGTGTACCAAGTTGATCAACGACCTTGATCTAGTCACCTTAGATAACTATATCATCATACGAGAGGTCAATGATTTTGTAATCAAATTTTGCAGACTGCTTTGGATTGGCTCTATGTTTATCCAGAAGGATTTCGAGAGCTATTGCTCTACACAAAGAACAAGTATAATGATCCAGTTATCTACGTCACTGAAAACGGTAACTGGTTTGATATGATTTTCAATCTTTCTGTTACCCTAATCGAAATGCCATTTTCCGACTATCTGAGGCACATCAATTAGTAAACATTTCTTGCTGCCATTGAAGGAGTTAATGAGCTAAACGATCCCGGATTATCGCTCGAGGAATCCCTAACCGATCATCATAGAATTGACTATTACGATGCCCATCTCAGTTATCTGCTTTCAGCAATGAAGTAAGTGCTTAAATTGTAGAAGGATTAATTTTGGTGATGAATATTATTTGATTTTTGACTCTTTTCTTTTTCAACAGGGATGGGGTTAATGTGAAAGGATATTTTGCGTGGTCATTGTTTGATAACTTTGAATGGAATACGGGTTACACTTGTAGATTCGGCTTCAACTTTATAGATTACAGAAATGGACTCAAACGATACCCTAAACTCTCAGCTGGCTGGTTCAAGAAGTTTCTTCAAAAGTCTGTCAAGTTAGATACAAGTTCCTCTCGCGAGTTTCAATCAATTTAAATCACTAGAATGAGGGATTGATGCCGACTCCAATTTGTATGTTGGATTGTCTTTCTTCATACAAATATTCATGTTATGGAGTTCGAATTCTCTCATTATCTTTCTTTTCTTGGTGAAAAACTGCGATATGTGTGTACAGTGGAGATTAATGTGCATATCTATATTAAGCTAGTTTCGTGCGAGCCAAAGTCGCCGAACTTACCAGCTTGCATATATTATTATACGTACGTACTTACAATTTTTCACTCTTCTCTTAAGTTATGAATGTGCATAGTTTGCCCATATCTCATCCGAAATGAATCATGAAAGAAGTATGGCATGGGATAAAGCATGCACGTACATGCATCTCTAATATATATGATGCGCTAAGTAAAGTGCCAGAAATGACAAAGCATCGAGTAATATTTTTGAATGGGTATGTGAGGTTTCGATAGAGAATGACTGATCTATTCTCGCCTCCTCTCTCACCAATTGCAATAACACTACATCTGATGATAGAAAGGATAACAACAAGTCGGCGGTACAATCTGGAAAACAATGAAAATCAGGTTTTTTGATTTCCAACCGTCGTTACAATACTATAGATCTGATAAGGATAGGTAAACAGGCGTTGAGGTTGTTTGATTTTCAACAGTATACACGAATTAACCAAATGCTTCATCAATTATCATATAGCTATGGCCAGAGATCAGGAGACTGCATGATAAAGTTCGAGTTCACCGGTCGATCAATCTTCAACGCAAATTATGATCTACAACTCTGTTCTAATGTATTGACAGAGATCCTGAATTCCAAACATGTACTTTCATTATTTTAATTCTTTACAATCATTAATTTCGTAAAAGATCAATACATCATATATAAAACGATTCAAACACCAAATAGACATGGTCAGGAAACCAATCTACAAATTAATATTGTTGAAGATGGATCAAAGCTTGTATATGCTTGGGTTTGGAGATGAAGACCGCAGATGTAGATTTGAGAGAAGAAGGGGAAAAAAAATAGGGTTAAAATTAAGACAATAACATGTAGGTGAAAAAAAAAAAAATTGCAACTAAGAAAAATATAAAATATAAAATAATCTGAAATCAAGGTCTGATAAAGTGGCTATGCCACATAAGCTGCCACCTAAGGTGGGCTCTAAGGTGGTTCCCGAAAATGTGGTTCCCGAAAATGTGGTTCATCCAACATTTCTCATATATTAGAGGACACCTCGTAAACTTCTTGGAATATGTCATCTTCACAAGCTTTTTTTTCAACCAGAAAGAATATATATGCCGTTCAGCTTTACTTTGTAATGGAGAATCTGATAAGGATTATTAAGATCCACTAACCATGGACTAAATAGATCAGATCCACTAACCAGCACAATATTAATGTTAAGCTGCCGTCCACGATTCCATGCACCTTCACCTAATGAAATTTTGTTCGAGTAGTCCGACCTGGTCATTGTGTTGCAGCTGGCCGGTAGTCGGTAGAAGTGAGTTAACCCCAAAACCACAGTACTTACCGCCCACAAATGAAGAAAGAAAAAAAAAAAAAAAAAGTAATATTACCGCCCAGCATAGAAGAAAATATTAAAAATAAATAAAATGATTAATTACAAAACTTTACCCGAACTATGATGCTATTTTCATTTTCATACTTAACTATCAAAAACTTGTATTTTCATGCCCGAAGTTTCATTCCGTTAGCATTTTGATACCCTGACCACTAACACAGTTAAATTTTGAGGGTATTTTTGTCATTTCATATTTTATACAAACATGGTATATTTAACCAAAAATAGATTAAATATGTTTATATAAAATTTGATAAAATTTCTATCGATATTTGATATTTTCTCGATATAATTTATTTTATTTTGTTTTGTTTAACATGTAACTCCAAAAATATATATACATACAAAAGTTTTACTAACTTTCATCACTATTGTTGCAAAAATAAATATTTAATTTTGGAGTTTTTTTTTTAATATTTTTGCTAAAGTAAATTGTTTTATTTGTATTTGATAACCTCAAAAAATAAATTATTTTGTTAAAGTAAATGTAAAAAAATGATATATTTATTGAAATGACAAAAATGCCCTCAAAATTTAACAATGTTAACGGTCAGGGTATGAAAATGCTAACGGAATGAAACTTCGGGTATGAAAATGCAAGTTTTTAATAGTTATGTATGAAAATGAAAATAACATCATAATTCGGGTGGTGTTTTGTAATTAATCCTAAAAAAACCACAGTAATTACCGCCCAACAATGAAGGACAACCTAGTTAATTGATTCTCATTACCAAAAAAACAAAAACAAAAACTTAATTAATTCCCTATCTGTCCCTTTCCTTTTGCTGTGTTCTTTCAATATAATCAACATGTTGACTCCATCTCTCATCGTCTATAAACGCCTGCTGTACAAGTAGATCGAGCTGAACATACACATTGCTACCTATGGCGTCCATTTCCGGAGGCTTCGCTTTCCTTAACATTATCACTATAATCCTTATAGTAAGTGCTTTTGCCTCGTTAGTGAGAGGTAATACTGGAAATACAGCGACGCAGTCCAGTGATGATCTGAGCAGTGGCCAACACAGTCAATACTCAGCTGCTTTTCTCAACCGGAGCAGTTTTCCGGCTGGTTTCGTATTCGGCACAGCTTCATCAGCTTACCAGGTAATTCCTCCATTAGTTTTATTTTGCCACCTCAATGTACTTTCTTCTATTTGGCTTTCACATTTCCTCCATTTTTGTTCATTTTTTCTTTGAACTTTCCTCACTTGTCAATGTTTAAATGGAATATGATTGTTCTGATATGTTATCAACATGCATGAACCAATCTCAGTATGAAGGTGCTGCAAATCTAAGTGGCAGAGGACCAAGTATATGGGATACTTTCACCCACAAATATCCAGGTTTAAAACTCTAGCTCAACTTCTTTTTATTCATTTGATCAATGGCATATTGCAAACCAGCTAGGCTCCATTCTAAACAATTTGTTTATTTGATCTCACCAACTCAAATTTGATCCAAAATTTTTTTTTATTATTATTAAGTAGGGAGCATCGATCAATGATTGTTGCTAGCTCACATGGAATTCGATCATTTCATATATAGAAAACAATAATAAAACGGAGAGCCGTCCGAAAGCTCCACAATTTCCTTTTAATATCGACTGCACGTACACGACTAGGAAAATTGACGAATATGTTGGACCTGTCTGTATAACTAAATACTTAACAATTTTAAGCCATCATCTTATAATCCAGTAGATGTACGTTTGCCTCTAATTCGAGTGATTTCGTTCTCCTCGGTGTTTGATTGTTAGGTAGATGCACCCACTATTTTCTTTGTATCTTTAACCTAACGTTCTGATAAATTAAGATCAATTTCCCAATCTATAGTTTGAACGGAGAACCACTTGGTTACGTTGCACCATCATGTTGGTCTCTAATACGTTATTATAGCGAATTCATTGTAGGTAATAAGCAGCTTAGTCTCACAAACAAACTCACTAAACGAACTTTCAAGGTTATGAAACGTGACATTTTTATAATGAAACTTATTCAGAAAGAAATATCGACTTTCTTTATACTATGACTCTCTGCATATTCATCGACAAACTTAAACATATATGCATGTTTCATTGCAGATAAGATAACAGATGGTACCAACGGAGATGTTGCAATAGATTCATATCATCGCTATAAGGTAAAGAAATTATTCTTTATCATAAATTACAACCATGATAGTTATAGTTAAGCACACATATTTACATGTGTGTGTTGCAAATTATAGGAAGATGTGGCGATTATGAAGGAAATGGGTTTGGATGTTTACAGATTTTCTATCTCATGGTCTAGAGTGCTACCAAGTAAGTTTAGTTGGTTTAGTTTTATACTATATATATATGGTCCCTAGCCTTCACTGAAATTTGTCACGTACATATACCTGCTTACCTACTTTGCCGATACGATTTCAGCTGGGAAATTAAGTGGAGGTGTGAACAAGGAAGGGATAGAATACTACAACAACCTTATCAATGAACTCCTTGCCAATGGTATATAACTTCTTAATTAATCGATCTATTCGTCATCATCGGATTCGGACCAAACTAAAAATTAGCTAGGTTTACTTAAATTTACATTAATATATACAATGGATTACCTAGTGCAGGTATAAAGCCATTTGTGACACTCTTCCACTGGGATCTTCCCCAACCCTTGCAAGATGAGCATGGCGGCTTCATAAGCCCCCATATTGTGTAAGTGAATGAAACCTTGCTATAAGTTTTTATTGATATATATATACTGGCACATGTAAATGAGTGTGCTCGTGTTGATTTACCAGTACTGGTGATATTGATTCTACAAAAATGCAGGAAGCATTTTAAGGCATATGCAGAACTTTGTTATACGGAATTTGGTGATCGGGTGAAGCACTGGATCACATTCAATGAGCCAATTGCCCTTGCCGTGGCTGGTTATGGACTCGGCGCATTGGCACCGGGACGATGTTCCGCTTGGATAAACCCCAACTGCACCGGAGGGAATTCAACGACGGAGCCATATCTGGTCACACATTACCAACTCCTTGCTCATGCAGCTGCGGTTAACTTGTATAAGAAACATTACCAGGTCTGCATCACGTACTAATGAGTATCATTTGTGACACTCATTTCATATGTTCGATCAGTGATTGATAACAAAAAAGTTAATGTGGCGTGTTTCAGGAGTCTCAAAAAGGACTGATAGGGATAACCCTGGTGGCACAATGGTTGGTACCGAATACTACGGCACGGCGCGACCGAGCTGCACAACTTAGAGGCCTGGATTTTATGCTTGGATGGTATATGGACCCTTTGACAAATGGTGACTACCCTAAGAGCATGAAATCTCTTGTCGGAGACCGATTGCCTAAGTTTAAGAAAGAGCAATCCAAATTGCTGAAAGGGTCGTTTGACTTTATCGGATTGAACTACTACACTTCTAACTACGTCTCCGACGCACCCCAGCTAGTTAAAGTCGCCAATGCAAGCTTCATGACAGACTCTCTTGCTACTATGTCACGTAAACTCCTAAACTGAAAGCTATATATCTATTAACTATGATCGACAAATGTTGATAATAATTTATGCTTATAATACTTGCGCTGTTTTTTCTCTTAATTTCCAGCCCTTCGAAATGGAATCCCTATTGGTCCAAAGGTTTGTATCAAATCGAGAACTTGTTCATCTTGAATCAATTATTCTCTGGAGGATCATGTATCAATTGAGTTGATCAAATACTCATTATTTGATGACATGAATCTCCTGCAGGCTGCCTCAGAGGGCCTCTATATTTATCCCAGAGGAATCAGGGATATTTTGCTCTACACAAAGAGAAAGTATAACAATCCGCTTATTTATATCACAGAGAATGGTGAGCCACTAAATCATCTTTTTCAAAACTAGTACTAGATTGATACATAAGGAGTACTAGAGCTAGGCAAGAGCTCTCAGTACTCTTGTGAGGGTTTTGTTTTTGTATCTTCAACATGGGAAGTATAAGTACGTTTTCCCCTGCATGTCTTGCAGGCGTTGATGAGTTTAATGATCCCAAATTAACACTTGAGGAAGCCCTTGATGACAACCAAAGAATTGACTACCACTTCCGCCATCTCTATTACCTCCAAGAAGCGATCAAGTCAGATTTTTTTCTTCTTCTCATTATATTACAATGCGAGACGTACTGTTCTGATATTTTGAAAGCTTTTGAGTTTTGAGGAATAATGGATCAGGAAGTTGAGATCATATCTAACATCGGTCTTACTTTTCTTATTATGCAGAGATGGTGTTAATGTGAAGGGCTACTTTGCATGGTCATTTTTGGACAACTTCGAATGGACATTAGGTTACACGGTTCGGTTTGGCATCAACTACGTCGATTATAAAGATGGGCTGAAAAGATACCCTAAACACTCAGCATTATGGTTCAAGAATTTCCTCAAAAAGTATTGAGAGTTGAGAGAGGCATGGGCTGTGATATGTACGTAGCTAGTAGACGTGTTATTTCAAAGTTGTAATTGTTCTCATGGACATGAATTAGTTTGCATAAAAGGTTAAAGTCTCTTATTCAGGGAGTTTAGGCTATCCATATGTACTTGGGTAGTATGAGGTTGCTTATGGAGGACGTACTGTTTAGGTTTTTTTTGTGCGTCTAATATAAGACTGTTATGTTGGCTTTATGCTGAAGATTCTCGCAAACAGTCGAATACTATTTTGTTAGGTGCCTCGTTCCTTTCTGCTTGATTGATAAATGTTGCTAACAAATGGATTGATGCGATTTGCAGAAGAAAGAAAACGCTAGCTTTGTCTTCTGTAGGGCATTGTTTACTTAATTGATTTGATTTAGGCCTCAATAAGGAAATTAAGCGCGCAAAACCCAGTACTCCAGTCACTCTCTAGCTCATCCATCCATCCCTAATTAGGGTTTAGAAATGAAACAAATATGTAGGACTAGGACCACATATTGCAATCGCTGCTGAGCTTGTGCTTTCAGTTTCACTGCTGCAGAGTACAGACGTGCGCGTGCGTATAATCTCGTAAGACTTATAGAAGAATACAAAGATGAATTATTCAAAAGACAACGGCTCGATATAATTATATGATCTTTGGTCATTTCCCTCTGGAATATTACTGGTCTTGCTCTCTCTTCTTCGGGAAGGCTGTAGAGCCTGTAGCTAGTTGGCAAAAGACTGTACGTATAAGTTGTCCTCTATACAGCATTTCTGGTTTTTGTGTCCGATTTCATTTTGTTCTTTTGTTGAAATTAACCTAGCTAGCTAGACTGTCTTATCTTTTTTCTATTTGGTTCATTTACATGATCTGTTGGACCGCGCTAGCATACGTCCATATTTGCTTCACATGCACTGGCTAATGGACCATGTATATATGTTTCTTGTATATGTACCTTCAAAGCTCAAAGCATCTGTGTTTCCATACAAGGTTTGTTTTGTCAGGTAAATTCTCAACTCAACTTAACGGTAGATAACTCAAAAAGACTACATAAATTCATGTTTAATTGGGTAATGAGTACTCAAAATAGAACACAACTCCGAGTCTCCGATCAATTTTTTCAAATGCACATTAATAAATTTGACATAATAATTAGTTTTTCCTCTGTTCTTCAGAGTTCCAAACGATATATATACAGATAGTTAAATAGAGATGCTATATGGAACACCCTTCCCGGTAACCCCAGGTTCTGAAACGGGCTTCAAAAGTTCATAAGGCACAACCCCAGCTCCAGTTCTGTTCTTCAACTCAAAATTAGCATTTCTCTCATCAATAGTTTCTTCAAGCATCTTCAACCTCCCCTTAAACCGCTCAAACGCCGCCTTTATAACTTCGTCTTCAGCCCATGCGTCCTCCATCTTCTCTCCAATGTACTCCTCGTCCGGCGAATGATTAGACAAAATGTCCAAAACCGCCATTATCGTTGTGGCTTGGATTTGCGAAGGAAAGCACTGCAGAAGAGCAGCTTCGGGTTTTTTCATGAACATTTCCCAAGCCTCATCGTCGGGGTCCTCCGTGGGCACATTGGTCCTTGCAATTGTTGGGCGGTTCGGGAAGTAACCTGCATAGGTATACTGACCAAAGTTAACTGATGCATGGTGACCGGATGTGACCCAAAGCATTGTTGTGAGGATGTCGATGAGGTCTTGAGGGGTATTTAGGTCTGGCCACCAGGGTTCGTCTTTCTTGTCCCCGTGACCTACAGTTCTGATCTCTGTCCACCATGCTTGGAGCTCATGATCAGTTTGTACAAGCCTGGAGTCTGTGTAGTAGTGGTTTACATAGTCTGAGACCCATTCTTTAATGGCATCCCATAGGAGGAGTCCATCATTGGCAAAGGGGTAGTCTTGAATTGTCAACCTCAGACCGTGAGGAGCGGTTGGGTCCTCAACAGCCATTCCCCTGATTAAAAATAGAGAAACAAAACATGACAAAAATGGATATCAGTGATGTACGTTAAAATGTTTAAGAGTGCATCGTGTACTTGCACGCTGTGTATATATAAAAATTTCTAATGGAACTTAAATCTCGTGTACATGAACATAGTACCTGCAAATTAGGTCAGCTGGAAGAGCCTGTTGGTCGAATCGCCACTCCTTAGCATAGGCAATAGAGCAAAGCTCCATGGAGTATTTTTGAGGTGAGAATGAGGTTTCAATTATGCCACCGGCATTGATTAGTGATTCACGAGCAAGCGCATTGATCTCCATAGTGTATCTGAAATGGGGGTGCAACAACTTGTAGACTGGGTGCAACACACTCAGCTGACGATTGGTTGCGATTATATATGGTTCTGTAACGCAATGCGTTCTTAGCCTGCAAATTAAGCACCGGAATAAACATATATAGCTGAATATATATTTAAAACATGAACATGAACATGAACATGAACATGAACATGAACATGAACATGAACATAAACATATATGGTGTCAAAAGGGATCCATGTTTTACCAGTGACTAACAAGTTGATGGTAACCAGAGTCATGAGCAAGGACATGAGCTTTGGCAATCCTCCAAAGCCAGACACCGGTAGCATTCCAGCTGGGTTGGAAGGCTTGCTTCCACTGAGGTTTTCCATCCATTGGCGGTCGAGTCAACTCAATAGCCAGAGGCCTTAGGGTTCCTTCTGGAGTTAGGAAGAACAATGTCCTCGATCCATATAGTGTCGTGCCTTTAATCTCCCTTATTTTGCTCACATATGGTAAAAACAAATCATGGTAATCTAGTATGAACAACTTCTTTTCTCGTATGACCTACATTGTTACCAAATTAACGAATTACATAAAGTTGGCACGTACAAAATCACAACAAAAATGCAATAATGTATCACTGTATTAATATTGAAACTATTCTCTTACCTCTTCGACGGACGAAAAGCCTTTAATTTCTTGCTCAATCATTTCCGTGGTGATTGCAGATTCTGGGGGTCCATACACGTCGGGATTCAATTCACTCTTCAATGGCCATTCCTGCATTTGTTTCAAATTAAGGCTAACAAATCAATTTCATGATAATTCATGTAGACATGAAAATTATAGACTAAACATTTGAATTTTTCGAATTAATATATGTCATAATTGACCCATTTCATATCTACGGTTCATACCTTCACCAACTTAATGCTATACGGGTTGAGACCGGCAAGAGTCTGCCTAGCAAATTCCTCGTCCCTAAACCAGAAGAATCTGTCTCCTACGACACAGCAAGAACAAAATGTGTGTTTAGTACAAAACAAAATTTGTATCAAAAACATAAATAGTATAATCTTACTGGAATTTCTACAACGTGTTAATGTACAACATGCATACAATTAAGATTGATGGATCTAGCTGCTTACTATTCATTGTTTCTGGGGGCACGAACCGCAAAACATCACCTCCAGAAGCCAAAGCATTCACTAGTCTGGGAAGTATGGCTTGGAGAAGCCCTTTTTGTTCTTTAGATGAAGGCAACTTGATGCCATCATGGAAAAGTGAGTCTATTGACGTGAACAACTTGAATCCAAGATCAATGTCATCGATGGCTTTCCCCAAGGAGGGTACTACTGCATGCATGACAGCGTATATTGTCTTGGCTGAAAATGTTAACTGCTTTATCTCCGAGAAGGCTTCATCTCTAGGAACGTACACTTCCTTGCTGCTCCTCTTCTCCGAATATTTGTCTGAATAAAAAAAAGTTCAAAGTACTGTCATTTCATTCATAAACTTGTTCATACCATTGGAGATTTGGAGTATCTTAACAAACTAAAACCCTAGAGTTTAAGCTATTCGGCAAGAGAGCGAGCGTTATTTTTGTACCTACTTCACTCATCGGCCGCCCAGTTCGACATCGCCTGGGATAGGGGAATTCTTCGTTTCCTCCGAGAACCGGTCTTATCAGCCTTAGACTCGTATCAGGATCCCCAAGATCATTGTAAACATCATAATCGTATATTCTCTCAAATTTCTTGCGCTCTCCTCGGCCATTGCCGCGCAATGTCACAAGCTCCTCCTCTCTTAGCCTCACCAATGCACTTGGAGTTTGGAAAGGCAAATATGACTGCGCAACTCAAACACAAGTTTATCAATCACGATGAGGCGCATAGAAGAATTTTCGATCAAGGGATATTAATTTAGTAGTTTTAGTATATACACCACAGTAGTAATAACAATTTAAAGTGCTATATTGTAAAGAAAATTAGCATATTAATTCAGTATGTGTTTGCTCATATGTTCTTATGTCACTCGTTGTTTCAGTGGTCCATTATTCGCACGTCACTTGGCTTCACTAACCACAAACACAGTGGTCCGGCCACTGGTCCATTCCTATGTTCTAACACAAATAAATTTTGTCATACATAATATGTATGTTATCAGAAACGTACTGACCTTGTTAGTGAAGAAGACCCTCTTGGCTGGATTGTCATACTTGGAGTGAAGCCATGAATTACAGGTAAAGAGTACAGGGCTATTAGGCAAGCCATCCAGGACAATGTCCTTGAGATACATCTCCTTGTGGTGCTCATTTTCTATTAGAACGGCTCCCACTTCTCCAAAATCTAATGGAACTTTAAAATCTGTCTCGTATATAATCTCACCCTCCGCTCGGCGACTCCGGTGTGCAAACCCTGCAATTGGCTCCTTCTCTAATCCAGTTTCTGCACCGCAAATTAATGAAACCATTCGTTATATTACAACTTCTGTGCATGCTTAAGTGGATCTGTATGTGCCAATATTGTTTAGACTAATATAAATCATGTTGGTTTTTAAAGTTACAAAAGAAAACTTTATCTGTTTAATCAAGTGTATAGCGATCGTTATGTCGTTGTGTTACTGTTATTTTAGTTTGTCACTTTCATGCTCTAGACTTCGTCGAAATGGGAGTTATGGGACCATGAATCGTCTCCAAAGCTCAAGTCGTTTTCATTTCGTCTGTTAGGTTGAGATGTATGTGAAGTAGAATACAAAGATGTCCTTTCTATAACGTATAGCTTGTAGCTAGAATATGTATGGCCATCGCTGCATTATCTCGATCTCCTTCTTCTCTCCCCATGCATATATGAGTGAAACATAACAGCATCCAGCTATTGGACAGACCATACGTCTATACGTAAAATCGACTATCATAATTAAGGATGTTTTTCTAATTAATTCACGAGTACTCTTAATTCACATTGCAACGTACTATATTAGACATCATGCAGATGATAAAGTAGTCTGAGGTTCACATCCAAAACCAATTGACAATGGGTGGAGTTGCTCAAACCCTTATAAACCCACAGGCAAGGTCTCATATTCTCGATGTGGGATTGATATCTCAACACTCCCCCGCACGTGTGGCGAATTTTCAAGTCTAACATGTAGACAACATTTGGGTGACGTGGAGTTCGTGTGACCATTTGGGCTTCACACGTAGACGTGGGTAACCCACTTTGATACCATAATAAAGTAGTCTGAGGTTCACATCCAAAACCAATTGGCAATGGGTGGAGTGAACTAAACCCTTATAAACTCACAAGCAAGATCTCATATTCCCGATGTGAGATTGATATCTCAATAGTAGATAACATTGAAAATCGTATAGGGTAATCATCATTATGACAACAAATAGTTTATATTCGATAGTTTTGGTTCACTTATTGGTGAACATGTAAATGGATCGGATTTTAACCGGATCGAGAACTTAAATCCAAATCTGCTTATTCTTAGAAACTTTTGATATAAACATGGTTCTGATGAATCGTTGATAGTTCAATCCAAATCTGTATATGATGGATTAACATATACCCGATCATCTGTTAGTCTGATTTTTTTATAATAACTTATATTCTTGAACTTTAAAAAATATTAAATTTATATCATAATACCTCATAAAACACTAATAATATATTGTAAAATAAAATAAAATGAAGAGTGTGCTCGGAACTATTTGGTCTGATAAACCCAGTCCTGATGAATCGTTGATAGTTCAATCCAAATCCGTATACGATGGATTAACATATACCCGATCATCCGTTAGTCCGATTCTTTTATAATAACTTATATTCTTGAACTTTAAAAAATATTAAAATATTAAATTTATATCATAAGACCTTATAAAACACCAATAATATTTTGTAAAAAAAAATAAATAAAGAGTGTGCTCAGAACTATTTGGTCTAGTGACATAGTTTATAATTCGTAAGTTGGAGGGTTGTGACTTCGACTCATGATAGACTATATATTGAATATTATTGATAAACAGTTGAATCTATTTTTAATTATGTTTTCAAGGTGAAAAATAAATTCTGCATGAAATGAATCCTAAAACAAATAAGAAAGTGATGTTAAAAAAGAAGGTGATTTGTTAATTGGAAGTGGTTAATTTCTTGAGTGAAAAATCTGCAGAATATCAGTGCATGGCCACGTTAGTTTGATATATTAGGTTTGATAAGCTTCATAACTATATGATACTTACTGGGATCAAGGTGAGCGCTAAGAAGCTCCATGAAGAGCGTTCGACCAAGCAAATCTTTGATATCATCTAGTCCTCTGGCAATACCCATGTGAGACAGAAACCCACCAACTGTAAGAGTCACCGTTATGGTCGCTTTAACACTGATGAACTTCTCCGTCACCACTTCTTTTGTGGTCACTACTTCTCTCTCCGCCACTGCATCTTCGTTCTCCGCCACTATTTCAGTCACCTCAGTCGTAGTAGTGATTGTTGTAGTTGTTGTTGAACCAGAAGAACTAGTACTAGTGTTGCTACTGCTGTTAGTACTATTAGTACTACTCACGGCTTCTATATTGTTGCTGTAATTTTTAACGGAGCCAACTCGAAGGTTTTTGTGTTTGTTGGGGAATGAATGACTTACTGACCAGATTGAAAGTGAAGCTCTGCTGCCTCTACTTCCATGGATGAACGGCTTGTTCTGAAGAAAGAGAGACAGTGATTTATGGGGTTTCAACATCTTTTGCTAGAGATGGAGACTGACTGAGCGGTGTCTTAGGTTAATTTGATTGCAGGTGCCCAGAGCAGATATCTTTATACAGGGAAGACAAATTAAGAGACCACTAAAAGAGGAAGCACTGTGTTTACTTCTGTATTTTGAGCTCTGCTATCTCTTCTCACGTGTTGTGTTTTATCGTTCCGGCTTTTTGTCTCCTTAATAAATTATTCAGCTTGTCAAAAAAAAAAAAAAAAAAAAAACCACTAAAGGAGAGATCTGGAACGGACGGAGAACCATTATTAGTTGTACATAATAATGGAGAACCATTATTAGTTGTACATAATAATGGAGAACCACTACTTTGTACAGGTAGCAATTGCAAGTGAAATATTGAGAGCCACAATAATCAAAGGAATGAAGGATAAAAGACGCGCACGTACAAGAAGAAAACCCAATAGGGACCTTATCTATATATTTAAAAAAAAAAACATTAAACTACTCACACACTGTATATATATATATGTCAGTGAGATTTAAACTCATAACTTTAAAGTTGTCAGTTAACCTCCTTAACCAAGCAGGTCACAGCTCACCGACACTTTATCTATATCATATATATATTTGTTCATTTCAATTAGGGATCCTTATTTTTGTTCATTTCTAAGGATATGTCATCTGACAAACTTTTTTATCACAAAATTAAATCTCCACCGTTCAATTCATTGGGTTATATGAGTAGATCATTTATACAAATTTTCAGATAATTTGGTGATCGTTAAGTCATCGAAAACTTTGATTTATTTTAATTGATTTTGAACGGTCCAAGTTTGATATAAAGTTTTAAACTTTTTGTTTTAACCACAGTCATCCAATCTCATTAAAAAACACATCCAATGGTGTGGGCATATCCCTATAAATGAACAAAAATAGGGATCTCTCGTTATAATGGTCATGTGTATGTGTGTATAGAGCATGATTAGCTGCAGATCTGCCATCTTATTTTCATAATTATGCAATGTAAAAAGATGAGCAAACCTCTTATATATTTGGAGCGTTTCTGAAGGCTTCAGAACCCCTAGGTTTCGAGGTTTGGCGGCGACGCATCTCCTACGGGCGAGATGGCGATTGTGATGGCTGCGTGATCGTGATGACGGCTTGTCTGTGTTGTAGTGGCAGCGAGAGGCTCTAACGAATGCTATGGTTGCTGGGGAGCAGCTAGCTCTGGAGCTTGAGTTTCTGATTAGCTTCTACGACTGTGGTGGTGTTGAGTAGGTCGTGGTGCTCTGTCCACAATGAGTTCTTGGAGATGGTGATTAGGCGGTTCTTCCAAATCGGACTTTTCTCAATACATTGGTAACAAGTTTCGGTATTCAAAATTACGTACATACATTATTTTTAACATCAAGAAACTTAAATTTCAATAATTAGATTTCGGTGAGTCAGATTCACAACCTTCAACTTATTATAGTGGAAGACTAATACAACTAAATGAATTGAGAAAAAAAATATCTGTATCTTTTAATAAATTTACGAAAATATTCAAATGGAGATGCTATATGGGACTCCCTTTCCTGTAACCCCAGGTTCTGAAAACGGCTTAAGAAGCTCATAAGGCACAACCCCAGCTCCACTTCTATTCTTCAACTCATAATTAGCATTTCTATCATCAATAGTTCCTTCAAGCATCATCAACCTCCCTTTAAACCGCTCATACGCCGCCCTTATGACTTCGTCTTCAGCCCATGCATCCTCCATCTTCTCTACCATGTACTCTTCATCTGGCGAATGATTAGACAAAATGTCCAAAACCGCCATTATCGTTGTGGCTTGAATTTGCGAAGGAAAGCACCGCAGAAGTGTGGCCTCGGGTTTTTCCAAGAAATTTTTCCAGACCTCGTCGTCGGGATCCTCCGTGGGAACGTTGGTCCTTGCAATTGTAGGGCGGTTAGGGAAGTAACCTGCATAAGTATACTGACCAAAGTTGACTGCTGCGTGGTGACCGGAAGTGACCCAAACTATCGTTGTGAGGATGTCGATGAGATCTTGAGGGGTGTTTAGCTCAGGCCACCAGGGTTCATCTTTTTTGTCTCCGTGACCTACTGTTCTGATCTCTGTCCACCATGCTTGGAGCTCGTGATCAGTTTGGACAAGGGTGGAGTCAGTGTAGTAGTGACTTACATAATCACTGACCCATTGTTTTAGGGCATCCCATAGGAGGAGTCCGTCGTTGGCAAAAGGGTAGTCTTCAATTGATAACCTCAGACCATGTGGAGCAGTTGGATCCTCAACAGCCATGCCCCTAGCAAATTAATAGAGATATCGGACGTCAGCATCATGTTAGTTAATTAAACATATATGTAGTTTTTTTCCTTGTTAATTTTGAGTCTTTGACAAAGATGACAACAAATAGAACTACCTGCTAATAAGGTTAGCTGGAAGAGCCTCTTGGTCGAATCGCCACTCCTTTCCATAGGCAATAGAGCAAATCTCCATGGAATATTTTCCCGGCGAGAATGAGGTTTCAATGATACCGGCGGCATTGACTAGTGCTTCACGAGCAAGAGCATTAATCTCCATCGTGTATCTGAAATGGGGATGCAACAATCGATAGATCGGGTGCATCACACTCAGTTGCCTATTCGTTGCGATAATATATGGCTCTGTGGCACAATGTGTTCTTAGCCTGCATCAAGATCAAGCAAAAAACATGTTATATCTGGAAATTAAAACCTAAAGTACATGAAACAAAAGTCGTGTCAGATTAATGGTCCTTAACCAATATACCAGTGAGTAACAAGTTGATGGTAACCAGAATCATGAGCAAGGACATGAGCTTTGGCAATCCTCCAAAGCCAGACACCGGTGGCGTTCCAGCTGGGTTGGAAGGTTTGCTTCCATTGAGGCTTTCCGTTTAGTGGCGGTCGAGTCAACTCGATAACCAGCGGCCTCAATGTGCCTTCTGGGGTGAGGAAAAACAGTGTCCTTGATCCGTATAGAGTTGTACCTTCGATCTCTCTTACTTTGCCCACATACGGTAAGAACAAATCATGGTAATCTAGTATATACAACTTCTTTTCTCTTATAGCCTAAAGTCCATCCCCAAAAAATTCATATAAATCTATCTATAGTACTTTCAATAAGAATGTCACATAAGAGTATTTCTAGCTTTGTTAAACAGTATAGGGATACCTCTTGGATGGTCACGAAACCTCTGATCTCTCTCTCAATCATTTCCGTGGTGATTGCAGATTCTGGAGGACCATATATCTCAGGGTCCAATTCACTTTTCAATGGCCATTCCTACATAATTTTATTTTTGTCACAGACTATCTTATGAAGTTTGAAGTGGACTATTAATACAAGATTAATCTTGTCATGTTTGATAAACCAACTACAATCCATACCGTCACCAACTTGATGCTATATGGGTTAAGTCCCGCAAGAGTCTGCCTACCAAATTCCTCATCCCTAAACCAAAAGAATTTGTCTCCTGAAACCAACCCGAGGGGGAAAAAAAAACAACATGTTGGAGATCATGTAAATAATAATTGAAATTGATCGAATAATCTGTTCTTGCCATATTTCTAACAAAAATTCACATTGATCGACTTGCATGCTTACTATTCATTGTTTCTGGGGGCACAAACCGCAGAACATCATCTCCGGAAGCTAGAGCATTGACTAGCCGAGGAACAATGGTTCTGATAACCCCTTGATCTTTAAGGGGAGGCAAGCTGATGCCTTCATGGAAGAGTGAGTCTATAGAAGTAAACAATGGGAACCCGAGATCAGAGTCGACGATGGCAGTCTCCAAGGCAGGTACCACTGCGTGCAAGACAGAATATACTGTCTTGGCTGAAAAGGTTAACTGTTTTATCTCTGAGAATGCTTCATCTCTGGGGACATACCAAGTACTAGTTCTTTTCTCCGAAAGCGGATCTGTGCGTAAAAATTATTAATCTATTTAATTGGTAAGAGAAGGGTAAGACTATGATGTGTTAATGCATTTATATATCTATATATATATGTGTGTCTAGTACCTGCTTCGCACTTTGGTCGCCCGGTTCGACAACGCCTGGGATAAGGGAACTCTTTGCTGCCCCCAATTACAGTTCTTTGTAAGCTTAATTTTGAATCAGGGTCCCCAAGATCATTGTAAACATCATAGTCGTATACTCTTTCAAAGCTCTTGCGCTCGCCTTGGCCATTGCCACGCAAAGTAACAAGCTCCTCTTCTCTTAGCCTCACCAAAGCACTTGGTGTTTGAGATGGCAAATATGACTGTTCCAAACAGACACAAAAATCAATCATGGAAAATATGGCAAAAAGAACATGCTCGATGCCTCGATTATCTGAAGTATGACCTTGTTTGTGAAGAAGACTCTCTTAGCTGGATTATCGTACTTGGAATGAACCCATGAATTGCAGGTAAGTAGTACAGGACCACCAGGCAAGCCATCCAGGACAATGTCCTTGATATACATCTCCTTGTGGTGCTCATTCTCTATCAAAACGGCACCAGTTTCTCCAAAATCTAATGGAACTTTAAAATCTGTCTCGTATACAATCTCACTGTCCTTTTGGGTACTCCTGTGTGCGAACCCAGTAACATGCTCTTTCTCTAATCCAGTTTCTACACAAAAACCTCAATATATCAGTAAAAATGTGTGAAACTACTGTTTATTACCATATAACTTCTAGCTTTTACGTACTCTGATGGAATAGTTAATAGTTACTACTGTGGCATCTCATTTCACCACTCCTCCGTTTTGTTGCACGGGTTATATATAGGGCAGTGCCAGGGTCTTAATAAAGAAAGCTTAAGATTTATGACATTAATCTTACGTGACATGTCATGTCATGTCACCTAGACACATCATTAACTAAAAAAATCATGTCATGTCATTCTAAAGTCAAAACACAATCTTATCTTTCTCAAATCTAAGTTAGCCAATAATTATACCAAATTTTTATCTCATCTAGATGATTTAGTTACATTTTTTATCGAGTTGAATTAGTTACCTTACATGAATTATATTAAATTTATTTATTTCATAATTGAGTCTAACATTAATTATAATAATTTATTAGATTTTAGGGGTCACAATTACGATATTAATAAATTTTCTTTCCATCTTATTATTTTTTAAATTGATTTTCTTTCCATCTTTGTGAATCAAAATTCAATTTTTAACTTTTTAATTCATCAGTCTTTTTTACTTTTACCGTTAGAAGTACAATATCCCTATATATATATATATATATATATATATATATATATATATTCTTCATATCAAATTTTAAACATAAAATACAAATAGAAAAACTTGTATTGAATCCTTTTGGATGAATTATATAATTTGTTGTGACGAATATATATATATATATAAATTTTCAATTGAATTCATATTTTTGAACAAGTATAATATCAAAAATATATATATTTCATATTATATTAGGTATTTAAATTTAATCATGATGAACATAATGAAAAAAATGGCTTTAAAAATATTTTATAATAAAGACAAAATAATCTAGAGCATTGGATTTGAGAATGATAAGATTGCATTTTTATTTTAGAATGAAATGACATGATTTTTGAAATTGATGATGTGTTTAGGTGACATGTCATGCCACATAAGATTAAGACAAAAAATCTTTGGTTTTAGGCCTAATTTGGTACAGTTTCGCTTTTAAAAAAAAATCAGCTTCTACCTGAACTTTTAGATTTTATAGTGTTTGATAAATGAAAGAAAAACATTTTTTTTTTGAAAATTACATGTCATAGACAACAGCTTTTAGAAACAACTTGAATGTTTAAAAGCAGCTGTCACTAAAAACACTAGAATTAATAAATTTTATCTTGGCAGCACTTTTAAAATTAATATTTACCAAACACAAAACTGTTTTAACTCACAGCTGATTATTTTCGTAGTACAACAACATCAATATTTTTTTAAAGTCACAGCAATACCAAACTAGCCCTTATTAAGGCCTAGAATCATTTTCCTTATATATATTATGAGAAATTGATTAAATTTTTGGAATATTTTATCCAAAAATTAAATACATTTGAGGATATAGATACTGTAGATCATATAATCTAGAAGGCATTTTGGTTTCATGCCCTAGATTTCGTCGAACTGGGATGAGAGATATGAACAAGGGCTTCAAAAAAACTGGTGTTTTCTGAATTATATGAAGCCAGTAAGCAAACAGCGAAACTGGGACCAAGTTGTCTTTCCTTTCCTCATCAAACTCATGAAGCAAAAAACAAGGCTTTCCCTAAAAGGAATACTGATATGTTGTATTGTTTTGAAGGAAGAGCTAGCAGATCTCTTCTGAAGAATAGTTTAGCAACTGATCAATCAACACTTAGAAATATATCTAACTCTTAACATAAAATTTGGAACTGATGAATTATTGGATTGAAAATAACAAAAGCTTTGACAGTTCGGAAAAAAATTATAAGAGCAATCTATAATTATCGTATCAATTAACGTTGCAATTTAGTTAACCCCTGTAGTTAATTCGTTCACATATCAAAATTTCCATTACTTACTGGGATCAAGGTGAGCACTAACAAGATCCATGAACAGAGTTTGACCAAGCATATCTCTGACATCGTCGAGTCCTCGGGTTAAACCCATGTTGTTCAGAAACCCTCCAACTGTAAGCGTCACAGTTATGGTGGCTTTAACACTGGTGAACTTCTCCGTCACCACTTCTTTTGTGGTCACTACTTCTACTTCTTTCTCCACCACTGCATCTTCACTCTCCGTCACCACTTCCGTCACCGCAGTGGTTGTGGTTATGGTCTTGGTCGTCGTTGGTCCAGGAGTGATACTACTACTGCTGCTAATACTACTGCTAGTGCTGCTACTACTAGTAGTACCATCACTACTGCTTACGGCTTTTATTTTGTTTCTGTGATTAGTGGAGCCGAATCGAAGGCTTTGGTGTTTATTGGGGAAGGAAGGCATTGTTGACCAGACGTTAAGTGAAACAGTCCTGCTTCCATGGAGGAACGGATTGTGCTGGAGAAACAGAGACTGTGATGGTTGAAGTAGGTTAGGTTTCAACATCTTTTGCAAGGTACTGTTTGCATAGGATGGAGGATAACTATAGCTAGAGAGAGATGCTGGACATGGGTGCCTTAGAGACTAATTTGATTGGAGTTGCGTTTAGGTTACGTTCATGAAGGAATCATTATATAGAGAGGACAGATCGAGATAAGCCGCATCGATTGGATAACGAGATCTTTTATAGATTTTTATTTTGCCTTTTTTTGTGGTTCTTGTGCTTATTTGCCTTTTTTGGTTTAAGTGTTGAACTGAGGATTTCAATAAAAGGTTGAAAATTCTACAATGTGATCAAACAAACTAGCATAGCTTGGTCCTGATCATAGTGATAGCTAGCTTGCTCCTGTAATTAATATATAGACATAACAGTTGTAAGAGACTGATTAAGGGGGAAATCATAGTTACTTAACTTAAGAAATGTTGGACCGGATCAGTTCCCCATTCACTGATGTCACAGCATTTATTGAAGCCATGAGGAATGAGAAGCTAGCGTAAATGACATAGAACAGAGAACTGAGTGAATCAGTACATATATTGTTGAGATATCAATCCCATATCGGGAATATGAGACCTTGCCTTTGGGTAATAAGGGTTTGGGCCACTCCATCCATTGCCAATTGGTTTTGGATGTGAACCCCAGACTACTTTATTATGGTATCAGAGCGGGTTACCCACGTCCACGTGTGAAGCCTAATAATGGCCACACGCACTCCATGTCACCCAAATGTTGTCCACGTGTTAGGCTTGAAAATTCGCCACACATGCGGGAGCGTGTTGAGATATCAATCACATATCGAGAATATGAGACCTTGCCTGTGGGTAATAAGGGTTTGGGCCACTCCATCCATTGCCAATTGGTTTTGGATGTGAACCCCAGACTACTTTATCATATATAGTAGCGCCGTGGAGGCTAGGTGATCGAGAGGATGACTCTCCTGATCGAGTTCTAGCTCGGAGCTGCTAGAGATACAGTTCTTGCTGTATGATCAGGCATAAAATATCAATGACCGGAAAATAAAGATTTGAGAGATCACTAGCTTAATCTTTACCAACAGAACTTTAATATGTTTATCCATGATTGCATCCATTAAACATGCATATATCATAATGCATTGGACCCTGTGCGTCATTTTATTAAAATTTTGCATCAGCAGAAAATAACAGATAACAGATCGAACATGTGACCACCAGTATATGGAGGACATGCAATATCTTTTCTATTTTTTGGCAGAAACTGGGAACCAAGAAAAGGCAAATAGCCTTCCATTGCGATTGCATGAAGATCGATAAGAATCCCATTCCCTCTTCTTCTGGCTTAATTGGTTGTATACACCGTTCGTGACTGAACATAGTGATAGCAAGAGTTAACAGACATAAACGCAGTGGTCCAGTAATAGAGCGGTCCAGCCTTGATATATCATCGAGCATGATTATGATCGACTACAAACATTGCAACGCCTAACAGGAAAAATCTCAGATTCTCTATATCTTCATCAGTAGTCCCACAACTCAGACCTTGGTACGCGAGTTACAGATCACTACGTACACCATATGGATCTAGCTATCCCGCTTGGCTGACCACTGCTATGAGTGCTATCCAAATACACACACCGTTTCTTTTCAAAAGTACATATTTGAAACGCTGGCCATTGAATTTTATTAAATGAATTTTATTAACGCTGGCTAAGTTAGGGATCATATGAGTTTATGTCAAAATAGGCAAGTAAAAATAATTGAAATTGAGGGCTAGTTTGGTATTGTTGTGACTTTAAAAAGAAACTGCTGCTGCAATATTTCGAAAATAATCAAACTGTGAATTAAAGTAATTTTATGTTTGGTAAATATTAGTTTTAAAAATGCTGTCAAAATAAAATACATTAATTTCTAATGTTTTTAATGACAACAACTTCTAAAAGCTACTTAAGGTTGCTTAAATGTTGGGGCTGCAGCGACCTGTATTTATTTATTTATTTTTATAAAAAAAAACTGTTTTTTTTTTTTTTTCTAGTTTACCAAATACTATTAAATAAAGTTTAATAGTCAAGGGTCAGATGAGAGGTAATAAAACTCATTTTGATGTTGATCGTTCTCTTGAAATCCATCCTAACCCCCAAACTTCACTAGCATCAACGAAAAGCATTGATTGACACAATTCAATATAGCCATGTACTAATCTAATCTAGCAATGCACTAATCCAATCTAATAATTTTATAGATTTGGCGGGAACAAAATGGAATAAACCAAAGCGCTCATCACATACACTACACATTCCCACCATGTATCTTACTCTTCCCTGAATCCCAGCCGTCCATTGTAACCACATTTACATCTCAACTGTCAAAGGAAATTCTCAGCCTTAACAAAACCCTAGCTTCTTCTTCTTCTAGCTCATCTTCTTCTTCTTCAATTTTCGATTCTTCAGGCTCCAAAGTTTGGGGCTTTCTGTATGAAAAGTTGAATTGGCAAAGTACCCAGTTGGAATTTGGGAATGGAGAGCAGTAAGAAACCCAAATCAAAGGCATCGGCAAAGAAGCCCAAAGATAGTGTTCTCGAGCAGAGTCAGTCTCTCTATGCTTCTCTCTATTTAAAGATTGTGTCTTTTTGTATTGGGTTTCATTTTGATTGGGTTTTTTGTCTTCAATTTTTTTACTGCAGAATCTCCAGCTGAGTTTTTCGCTGAGAACAAGAACATTGCTGGGTTTGATAATGTATGTTGTTTTCGTTTTTTCTTGATTTGTTTTTTAAGATAAAGGTTGAAGCTTTTGTGTGAAATGTAGAGGATGGAAGTTTGAGAATTTGAAGTGTCTGACTTTGGATGTTTTAGCCAGGGAAATGTCTTTATACTACTGTGAGGGAACTTGTGGAGAACTCACTTGATTCGACAGAGTCGATATCGGAGCTTCCTTTGATAGAAATCACAATGTCAGTGCTAGTTGTGTTGCATGTATGCAGATTGTTCGACATGTTATGTTATATGACGCGGGGTAAATGTGATTGAGATGGGTTCTGATTTGAATTGGTTTTTTTGTACAGTGAAGATATTGAGAAAAGAAAGTTCAATTCTATGATTGGTCTTGTTGATCGAGATCGTGTTGATCAAGAATTGTATGATGATCATGAGACGGAGAAGGCTCGTGAGGTGTGCATACTTATGATTTGACTTTTGTCTTTTGTTAATGAATGTATGATAGGGAGGATAGATTGGCAAAGAAATCAAGAACCCTTCAAAGAAATAAAAGTTCTTTATATACGTTATTTGATCTCTGGGGTGTTTGTGTTATGGGGCTTCAATTTGTATGAATCTTACCTGATAGTTCACTTGCATCACATGTAACTGAACTTCTTGTATTTTTGAAAACCAAGACAAAGAATGACTTCTCAGCTTTTGTAGTTATCTATATTGGGTTCTCTCTTATTCTCTTATAATATTCTATCACTCATGCATCTTGTTATTCATTTCATCATATTCAGAAACGATTAGCAAAAGAAGCTCAAGCCCAAGAATTACAAGCAAAGAATGCTTCCCTCGGAAAGAAAACTAAAGAGCCTGCAGCTCCAAAGACCATGAAGGGTCGAGGTGGGGCTGCATTTTACCGGGTTACTTGCAAGGTATGTAACCTCCAACCATACTATTGTTTCCTATGTTCATGATATATACTGATTTGATTCTGTGTAGCTCTGCTTACTGACTTTCATTGGTTTTAATTACAGGATAATGGAAGAGGAATGCCACATGATGACATTCCAAACATGTTTGGACGAGGTTGTGAACAAACTTTGATATCAAAGTTTTAAATTTAGCAAAAAATGTATTGCATATAGGTGTGTAATTTGTTCTATCATAAATGAAAGTATAATTCTGTTGGACATCTTTTAATTCTTCTGTAAATATATGATATCATACAGTACTGTCTGGGACAAAATATGGCTTGAAGCAGACACGCGGAAAGTTCGGTCTAGGTGCAAAGATGGTAAGCATTGTGCTATCTGGCCTATACTCAAGAAATTTGTTCTGGTATTACAATAATAGTTAATACACGCACGCTTACTCACACACCCACACACACATGCACACACATCATTGTATGATCGGGTTTATGTGCTTGCCTACTTAATCCTTTAGGTATTGAACCGAAATTGATGAGATATGTTCACTTATGCAGGCATTAATTTGGTCAAAGATGAGTACAGGGCTTCCTATAGATATCTCTTCATCAATGAAGGGCCAAAGTTATAATTCTTTCTGCAGGCTGGATATAGATATTCATCGGTATGAGTTAAATATGGGACAGTCCTGAATATCATATCCCCTAGGTCCATAAATGTGTACTGTTTATACCATTTATTTGCATCAGGGATCTCTGATGATTTGATTTTGGCAGTAAAGAAATATAGTTTAAGCTCTTTGTTGACTATCATCCGGTGTTTCTTTCAACTTTCAGGAACATACCTCATGTTCATATACATGAAAAACGGGATAACAAGGATAGGTGGCACGGTGCTGAAATCCAAGTTGTTATTGAGGGAAATTGGACAACTTACCGTGTATGTACTTGATCACTTGCTCCTTTCATGTTGATTCCTTTTAGTTTCTTTAATGTCATTTTTGATAAAATTTGTTCAAGTTAGTTAACCAAGCTTTTCCTGTTTCATTAGCTAAAAAATCCATTCTTGGCATGTGCAGTCCAAGATATTGCATTACATGCGACAAATGGCTGTTATCACTCCTTATGCTGAGTTCATTTTTAAATTTGTATCAGATGTTCCCGAGTATGATCTCTCTCTGTCTCTCTGTGTATATATTATATTGTATTTTTCCTGGACAAATCTACACTAGCATTTTACTTTCCATGCAGTAAAAATGTTACCATAAGGTTTGCACGGAGAACTGATGTGATGCCTCCTGTTCCTCTTGAGACAAAGCACCATCCCTCATCTGTTGACTTATTGCTAATTAAACGCCTCATTGAAGAAACTTCAAAGCAGAACCTTTTACAGTTTCTTCAGCATGAATTCGTTAATATAGGAAAGTCCTTTGCTGAACGACTAATTGGTAAGTCTTTTGGCTTTATTCTATAAAGGTCATACCTGTAGAAAATTGAGGACAGTGCTTAATCAAGTCTGTATGATATGATGTGCATGATATCTAGTGTAAAAAGTTGAAGGAATTTGTATATCATATGGAGATGCTGAAGAGCCTTTCTGTACTGTTAGGACGGGAATGGATTTCTTATTTTGTCTCCATACCAAGTTACTCATTTGGTGCTGCTCCTTAGATGCTTAATTTTATGCTGTTTCCTTTTTAGGGGAATTGGGTCCTGAGTTCAGTCTGAAGATGCCTGTGAAATCTCTAACTTCTCAGCAAATTGTACGCATCCATCAGTTATTTCGGCAAGCCAAGTTTAATGATCCAACTGGTGATGTAAGAATATCTTGAATCTTTACTTCAATATATCCCGTCAGCATGCAATTCCTATGTTATCTTGGTAGTGATTTCCCTTCCTTTAATTTCCAAGATACTTTAGGCATTGTTTGGCCTATTACTTAGTGATTCTTCCAGTGCCTGAGTCCTGCAGGGGAATACAATCTCCGTCTAGGAATTATAAAGGAGCTGCATCCAGAGTTGGTTGCTACTTATTCTGGAAGGTTGTTTTTATTCTCACTGTGCTGGTTCTTGTAATTTTTTTCCATTCCAATATATATATATACACGGAAAGGATATGGAGCGCACGTCCGCAGTGCGCAAGAAGCTCCGTTCGCCACCCTCCGGTGCCGACGACGGCGCGCCTCCACCCCAGCAGACTCCAGCAGCGTCCCCGATCACTTTCCATCCCCGGTGAGGCCGCCGAATTCCAGTTTCCAGCGAGATCGACTTTATTTGAAGTTTTGGGTGATCTCACCGGAAAACTGGAATTCGGCGGACTCGCCGGGGAGGGAAAGTGATCGGGGACGCTGCTGGAGTCTGCTGGGGTGGAGGCGCGCCGTCGTCGGCGCCGGACGGTGGCGAACGGAGCTCCGTGCGCACTTACGCACGTGCGCTTCATATCTGGCCTCTATATATATATATATATATTTTTTTTTTTTTTTTCTACAAGTTCTTGTAGGAGGTCTCCATTCTTTAATGATCTTATCCTCTGTTCTATTGATTGATCGGCATTTAAGCTGATACCAGCTCTTTAACTACATCATCTGCATGTACTATACAGCGCTCAAGTTTTTGAAGGTCACCCATTCATTGTGGAAGCTGGGGTCAGCGTTGGTGGAAAAGATGTCAAACAAGTAGGTGCTTCTATGTTAATATTGACATGGGGTGGTAGATAGGTCTGAAATTGACAGATAGTAAAGAAAATAGTTAAGATGAACCCTTAACCCAATTACTGTATTTCCAAAAAGTAGCCTTTTTAGGTTGTATATATAACTATATAACGAATGGGGAGTAGGAAAATGTGGGCATATAGTGAAAAACAAAAATTAAAAAAGTGAGCATAGCACTTCTTATTGTCATTATCATGTTAGCGCTTCTTGAATATGTAAAAAGCTGTGGAGTTTGGATAAAATAAGGATTAACAAACCAAGAGGAGTCTGCATGTATAGCTTCTTTTTCTTCATTGTAAGTTTACCTGACTACCAGTTTAGCACTAGTATGGATTGATAACATTGATGGTTCTTTCTGGTTTCTATTGTAGGGTTTAAATATTTTCCGGTTTGCAAACCGGATTCCACTCCTTTTTGAGCAAGGTGCTGATGTGGTCACAAGGACCGCCCTTAAGAGAATCAAGTAAGATACAGAGAATTCCTTGAGTTTCTTTTGTGATTCGTGACTTCTTTTTGGATTGGGAGAAAGAATCGTCTGTTAAATGACTTATATTAATACTTCGGTATTAGAATGCTACATAGTCAAACTTCCAATATCTATATAACAATGTGGCAAATATATTCTCTCAGCTGGAGTAATTACAAGATCAACCAGACTCAGGATAAAGTTGGTGTTTTTGTGAGCATTGTAAGCACAAAGATTCCCTTTAAAGGAACTGGGAAGGAGTATATTGGAGATGATATAACTGAAATAGCTTCTGCTGTCAAGGTATATGATTTTCATTTTATAACTTGTATCTTCATTTATGTGTATTTGTATGCGACTACTTAACAATTATCTCCAGTCTGCCATTCAGCACTGTTGCATTCAGCTGAAAACCAAGATAGTGAAGAACATACAAGCTCGTGAACAAAAAGAGAGAAAACGGAATTTGAGCAAGTAAAATTAATCACTCAATTGTTCTACATTCTTGATTTGCCCTGAAATGATAATTTACCCCTTCTTTGCTGCACAAACTGAAATAACTATCTAATTGCAGGTATGCTGAAAATGTTGCTGGTGCTGTATGTGGTGTACTGAAGCAAATGCAACAAATACAAGCATCAAAGAAGAGACGTTATGATGATAAGGAAGCAGAAGTACTTAAGAAACTGTCAACTGGGATGATCACAAAAGAAATGGTCAAGGAAAAGCTTGTACAACATGTTGAACAGGTGAGGCGATGCTTGACATGTCATTAGTCTCTTTGATAAGTAGCGTGTGCTCTTTTCCCCTTGATTATTTTCGAGGTTTTGGTGTTATTTTGAATATAAGCATATTGAATGAGTTGTAGTAATCAATAGTGAGGGTAATCATCCAGTAAAATATGCATAAATTACTTCACAATATAATAGGCAGTAATGTCCTGAAATGAACCATATGCCAAAGGCACATTCTGAGCTCTTTGGCTCTGGAAACTACACAGAAATCTAATGATAGAATCATGTAATTGTCTCCCACACATGGTACTAACTTGTAAATGATGTTTAGAACATGCCGAGGGTGGGAAAAGAGCCAGAAAATCTTGAAATTTCAAACATTAGTTAGACGTAGACATCTATAACTATAAGTAGATGTCCACTGTGTATTGGATTGCATGCAGTAATATTTGCTCAAAATTTGCAGGTGGACTCGGAGATGGCAATGGAGTTTGCTGCAAACAGTGGAGTGAGTGAGGAACCCAGAGAATGTATATATCTACAATCATTAGAAGCTGCTGAAGATAACTTTATCGACTTGCATAGTCCCCTATTTGTCTTTCGGCTGTTCTGCTAGCAATCTGTTGGATACCCAACATCCAACTCATTCTTAACTAGTTATACGAAGTAAAAGTGCCATTGTAATTTGTTCAATCAAAGTTCATTGAATCTAATACTGAAAAAGGCTACCTCTAGAGGGTTGCATCTGCATTGCATTGCTAATCGAACTTTGCTTCACTCTTCATTTGCCATTTTTGCTAAGGTACCCCATTTAAGCCCTTGAGGTTTCTCACAACACTCCATATTACCTATTTATGAACAAAGCCAATCATCATTGCTATATAATGTCATTGGAGCCGAACAGTTCTATACTTGTACAGTTGGACATGAAATGATGAAACAATTTGATTGCACCAAAAGGAAGGTGGCTTTCAAATTTCGTTATTGTAAAAAACAAAAAACGTTTACATTAAAAAGGAAAGCCATCAACTCTGGGAATTGGAAAAGAAAGATACCCACTGACTATGGGTCACCATCTCACCCTATAGCCCAGATTATAACTGAAACCAAGCAAAGATCTATTTAAAAAGAATAGGAAGGTTCAATACCCAGTTGCTACATCCCCCAAAAAACCAAGAACTGCAAACTGGGTTTTGGCAAACAATGGCAGAAGCACCCCAGATTGCCATTTGTGGAGCTGGTACGTTTGTGAAGACCCAATACATTCCAAGGCTGGCTGAGATCTCTAACCTTGTCGATCTTAAAGCCATTTGGAGCCGTTCAGAGGTACCCTTAAAATAAACTTATCTTTTTTTTATTTTTTATTATTGGATTTGGATCGTTTAACATAGATTTAATCTTCTATTTGGTCCAGGAATCTGCTAGAGGTGCTGTTGAGATTGCTAGGAAACATTTCCCAGGAGTAGAATGCAGATGGGGTGATCAGGGTCTTGAGGAAATTATTGCAGATAATTCAATTCTTGGTGTTGCTGTGGTTTTAGCTGGCCAAGCTCAGGTATAGCTGATACTAAAGCTTGCTTCTTTTGTTATTAAATCATAGAACCTAAAGCTTGGCAGTAGAAAATTTTATTCTTTTAGCAATTTTCGTGTAAGTGGATCTTATTCTGATAAATGGATTACATGAGTACTATAACGCGAATGAAGTAATGATCCGTTAGTTTTAAGTGTTTTGGTTATATTTGCAAGTAGAATGTGGAGCCATTTTGATGTGGTTGTTGATTCAAACTAAAACATTACCGCTTGTCCTCATTTCATCCAAATTATACTTCCGATGAAATGGAAAAGACTATATAGACATGAGGATGTAATCAAGTATGTGAGATACAGCTTTTTGGAGATAGTTTAGCACACCGTGTTATATAGATTTGAAGATGCAATGTAGTGTGTGTTATGAACCAACTCATGCAGGTGGATTTCTCACTGAAGCTGCTCAGGGCAGGGAAGAATGTCCTTCAAGGTTAGTTTCTAGTTTTAATATAATTGTATAGTTGGATTGCCAGAATGATCCTATTCATTCTAGGAGACTGAAAGTTACGTTGAAGAATTTTTAAAGCCATCTCCACCTCCAATCAACTGCACAGGCTGGTGCCTTTGTTTAGATATGACAGAAAGCTTACATTTTTGTGTTGCTAGAATAAACTATCTATCCGTTCATCAACTACAATGGACTAAAATTTGCCTTCTGTTTGTCGTTGCTGTAAACTATTGCTTGGCCAACTTGATGGACTTGAAGAGAAACCAGCAGCTGCTAGTAAGTTGGATTCAGTTTACTTTCATGTGTTATAACTGTCTTTCTATATATTTTATGACATCTTAATTTGGAAAATGTTGGTTATTTGTTATGTTGTTAGTTTTACATGTTCTTCTGTTTAATCTAAGTTGCTTATTCTGTTATGCAGCTACAAGTGAACTTGAAACTGCACTGTCAAGTTATAAATCTATTGTTGCAAATACCCCCAATAAACCAATATGGGCTGTAGCAGAAAATTATCGATTTGAACCTGCTTTTGTCGAGGTACTCTTTCTCCATTATTGATACAGCTTGACAATGTTTAACTTTTGACTGCAAGACCCTCAATGTCGTTTTCACAGGGCAAAAAACTAATGACTGAAATTGGAGATATGATGAGCATCCAAGTTATTGTTGAAGGATCAATGAACAGTTCAAACCCTTACTTCTCAAGCTCTTGGAGGCGAAACTTCAATGTATGTGTTTCTATATAGCTGATAACTACGAAGTTCTCCCTTGTTTATTAGAAACCACCAGCAAACATGACCTCTGCACAAACTACTGCTCAATGTAATGATGTATTCATTCTGACTATGAGCGAATACACAACTTAAAATCAAGAGGACAGTTTAATCAGAATTCCACCTCTAGTCATAGACTTGTGACTAATGGGAACACCTATTGCTCAATCCATGCAATTAAATAAGTAACAAATAGTCAAATATAGTAAATTTCTCTTACATGGTTGTGATGACATACGTTTAATGCCTGATTTTATTCCTGAGAGCAGCATGTAAATAATTTGCTATTTATGTGAAGACAGGATTTCTGAGATGCCTTGCTTGATCAAGCAAGTACATGTCTTCCGTGCTACCTATTTTGTTTCTTTTCTCAGCAAATTTAATATCCCTTTGTGGCAGGGTGGTTTCATTCTTGACATGGGAGTACATTTCATGGCAGGACTGAGGATGGTAACGTCAGATATTTAATTATTTAGTGAATAAGGGTGGTATGCTTTGTTATGCTAATACTGAATTCAACCATAGACTAAAAAGTTTGATCTTCTGAATCTCATTTGAGTCTCTTTTAGTACCAGTTTGACTGTCTCTCTCTTGACCTTTAATTATTGCATAGCTGAGAATTAGATAGCAGTACTCTTGTAAACTGAGTGCAAGTATGCATCTATTATATATTGTTCCTGCATGATGATAAGTGAGTTTTCTTTTAATAAATATATGAATGTCCCATTCATTTGAACAGCTTGTTGGGTAAGATGTAGTGTGTCTGTCACCCTAAACCATTCATGATACCATTTTATGTCCACCAGACTATTGGTCATCTTTGTAACGTTTCAATCAATACATAAAACTCATTTTCTCCTGTTCCTTTGAACAGCTTGCTGGATGTGAGATAGTCTCGGTATCAGCTACAACGTCTCATGTCGACAAGACTTTACCTCCCCCAGATAACATATCCTCTCTCTTGTAAGTTACTACTGGGTATTGTTAGCCTGCAGAACCTTTTTCTGCTCCTAAATTTTTTCTTTTTAAGAACAAATTCTAAAGGCGAGTACATATTTCCTTGCATCAGTCAATTGGAGAATGGATGTTCTGGGATTTTTGTTATGGTGGTCTCCTCAAGGTCTCCCAAGGCATGTCCTACAAGTTAATTTCACTTTATACTCCGCGTATACATAAAACTTTAGTTTCTGATAATGTTATACTATCAGATAGTTTGGCGATTTGTTGGCTTGAAGGGAACACTGGAAGTTGAGCGTGGAAACCAAGATGGAAGACACGGCTATGTGGTAAGTTGAAAACCATCATACGACTTCCGCGCTGGAGGTAGAGTGTGATTTATATATTTTTGGGTTTGTGAGGACAGTTTGTCCCATCAACTCTGAAATATCTATTGAATCAACTTGTAATAAGTTGACAATTCTCAAATCTCAATTGCTTATGACATAATATGACAGGTCATATTTTACAGTGCTGATGGACAAAGGAAAACCTCCTTCTACCCATTTAGTGGAGTCACCGAAGAATTCATAGCTTTTATTAATGACATAAAGCAAGCCACTTTAAAGGTAATTGCAGATGCTAATCTTCATGGTATAATAATGTTTACATGTCATGTTTCTTGATTTTTGGGTTACAATTTTGGTGGCATGTCTGTTGGTGTAGAAAAAATTACGCGAGACTCAGACTCCCCAACATCCTCTAATTGTGTTCATTGCATCATTGCAGAAGGGAGCTGGCTATGAAGCTGAGCCTCGCATGTCATTTCTGGAAGGTGCTAGAGATGTTGCTGTTCTAGAGGCAATGCTCGAATCTGGAGGAAAGCAAGGGGCACCAGTCCTTGTGAAGAAATTTTGACAGAACGATAAGATCTCTTACTTCTGTATCTCTCTCTTTCTCTCTTCCTCCACCCCTAATTGCATTATTAAAGATTCTGATTGAGATGCTTCATCAGTTCAGTTTCTATTGTGAAGAATTTAAGTTGAAATGAAGAGGGAACATAATTTTTGTAACGATATTTAAAACTTCTAAAGGCTGTTTGTTGCCTCTGTAAGGATACCTGGATTGTATAGGAGGAGAGTTTAGCTTATGTAACTACGTATTCATCAATAAATCATAGTTACTTGTGTAAGTCCTTTTTTTATATTTATTTTTTCATCCTTACTGTAAGTTTTACTGAATTAGGAAAGCTGGAAAGACAAACTGTTTCACTTACCAGATTTCACCAAACAAAAGATACCAACTCTGGCTAATCTATCTACTGCTAAATTTTAAACCGCAAACACTTTCAATCCATACCCTGGCAATTGGTATGATTGTGATTTGGAATTCTAAAAGTTGGAAAGAATTGTAGGTATTGTTGTAATTTTCTAATTTGACTCGAAATAGAAGCATCTCAGTTGTAGTTGTGGACAAAACATTGAACTGTTTCCTGCCCAACTATGAAGCTTGCGTTTGCTGGCTTGGGTACATAGGCAGTTTCTCTTTTTATGTAAGATGGACCATTTCAAGTCAAGTCCCATTCTTCAACTGCAAAATCTTGATGAAGGAATGACATGATGCAGTTGAGCAAATGGATCATTTTGTTAGCACTACCACATGTAGCATTCAATTGATGAATGACATATCATACAAGGCTTATATAGATAATAAGAGCACAATTTTTTGGAAAGTCCCGAAGATTTTAGTGATTTTAGTGTTGCGGATTATTGAAACTCTTAGAGCTGTTTGATTAGTTTGTAGTGTGTCAACACAGTATATTAATCCAACTGCTCCTGGTTCCAGAGTTTCAATACTCCAGAATTAAATCTAAGTCTAGCTTACTTGTGGTTAATGTGTCTCTGTCCTTTATCCTGCTTCTCTGAGACATTTTAATGGCATTGTTTCTGCAAAATAGAACCCTGGTTCAACCAAAAGGGGTAGCTCACTATTTGTTTCATTGATTACACATTCTTACTGCATTGGCATTTAAATTATCAATCAGCCAGCTCCATAAGGAAAAGACTGATCATGTCCTGCAAGTCTGGTACATTTTTCCTGCATGCCAACTGTTAGTGTCACATCAAGTTTAGAGTTAGTGACACAGAAATGGAAGCCTTGAAGCCTTGTTTATTTTGTCTCCTCACAATATTGGTAAAATGATTGTTCTACCTAACAAACCTACAAGACTCAAACTTCAATTACATTTTTTCTTCTATTATTGTTTCTTCATTTTCTTTGAATCATGCAGACATGCAGACAACATATATCTTGTGGTCTTTTTCTTTCTTTCTTCTTCTTGTAGTTCCATACTGTAGTTACAGTTCTAACTCAGGCAGTTATACAAATCTGGGTTAAATGGTATTCAGGATGATCCAATCATGTACCTAACACAGATCTTTCTCATTATTTTCTCAACTGCAACATCAAGCAATCAAGCATTGTGGGGCTAGAGCTTAGCAGTTTTCCTTCACAAACCATGAATGACATTGATGATATATGAAAATAGGGGGTTACCTTTTGCTTTCCACATTGGCCCATGAAATTAACCTCTCTTATGATAAGAATCGAAATTCTGGTATGGGTATGGAACCATTGGCCAAGTAGAATACTTATTAGCATTTTGATCAAAATTATCATACAAACATCAAAGCTTAAGACTTCAACTGTGATTGGTGTCCATGCATTTCCATGGTCATTAGTATTCTTGTGATGATTCTCAACCTTAGTGAACAGCTCAAGATCTGCCTCCCTTCTTTAGCCAAGACAATTTTAATATGTGACTATGACTATATAGAAACATACATATACTATATGATGGAGATAGGGGATGGGTGCAATAATGTTGGAATAACTCTTATGCAATGCTTTGGGGTTATCGTCTATCGTAGTATCGTGTAAGAATAAATTTGACTAAATCATGTAACCCCATTTTCAACTTGTCAAACAATTTACAAAACACAATATATGTTTACATAGTAAGGATTTTATACAAGTGATGAAACAGAGAGGAAGGTGTTAAGAATTACATAGCAATTTCTGCGTGTTATTTGTAGAGCCCAAAAATGTTCATTACAATGCCAAACACATGATTCAGAAAACCAAGAAGATTAAAAAAGAACACAGTTTATTTCTTATGACCAAGAAACCACTATTCCAAGACCAACACACCCTGAATGAACCAGCCAAAACCGACCACAACCCCTCGCACGTGTGCCACGGGTTGTACTGTTCTAGTATAAGTGTGTGTAACCCCCTTCCCCAAAAAAAAAGAGAGATAAAAATTCAAAAAAGAATATTAAATTAAAATAGTTTAGAAGTTGGTACAGTGTAGGTTGAAGTGTTCTCTGTAGACTCGTGCTCTTTTTATAGAAAGATTCAGTCTTTCTTCACAGATCTCAGCCCCACTTCACTCTTCACCTTCCCTTCCCCTCACACACAAAACCCATTTCCTCTATTTTCATAAACTTGGAGATTTTCCATTGCTGCAGTACCTGAAGAAACAGCACTGCAGCTTAGCTAACAGTATCTACCCAAGGTCAGTTTGAACTATCTTACTTCTCTCTCTTTGAAGCTCATGCTTTTGTGAACTGAAAGAAGTTGGCGTTACTTGTTGAGATGAACAATGCTTGCTTTTAGGAGTTCTTTTTCTTTGAGTTAGATATAGGTAGGTTTGAAAAATGTGTTCTTTTAGTGTAAGTAGTTGTTGTTGGTGAAGTTAATGTGTGATGTTAATGGAACTCTGAGCTTACTTCTTGTCTTGAAACTTAAATGGGTTTTCTGGGCTGGATCTGTGAGCTGTGAAAAATATGCTATATTTTCGATTTCTGAAGGTAATAATTACTTGAAGAGATTTATTGCATTGTTTTTTCTTTTAATGTTCAGTGTGGTTGTCAGAAAATTTAAATTGAGATAAATTCACACACATGTAAATGACATAAATGTGGGAAGGTATTGTAAAAGGAAAAAAAATTATGTATATCTCTCAGTTGTGTTGTGTCTTCCTGTTCTTTGTGATCCCGAACATGTGAAGGGAAAACAATATAAGATCTTCAGTTTCTTTGTTCTTGCATGTTCATCTCATAAAAACACAAGAGGGTATTTTTTAGAAGGCTATCATATTGATTTCTTGATTGAAATTTTGCAGGTATTGAACTGCTTTTGGGCTGAAGCTCTCTGATTAGGTTCTTTCTTTTTGGAAACCATTGATAAAGCTTTTACCTTTTCTTCCAGCCTCACAGCTATTAGGCCCTTAATATCATTACTAAACATTTGAGTATTGGTATGTGACATGTTGAGGTTGGTCTTGCGGTGATAGGATCTCTTTAGAGCAATATCTTGTTTCAAAGTTTTCCCTTGATTGCTTAGTTCACCCTTAAGCTAGAAAAATGCAGAAGCCTCCGCAGTCTACAGATTTCGCTTTAAAGGAGACCTCGCCCAACATTGGGGCGGGGTCGATCACAGGTGACAAGCTCTCTTGCACCTATGATCTTGTTGAGCAGATGCAATACCTTTATGTTCGGGTGGTAAAAGCCAAGGATTTACCTGGAAAAGATGTAAGTGGTAGTTGTGATCCTTATGTTGAAGTGAAACTTGGTAACTACAAGGGCGTCACTAAGCATTTCGAGAAGAAGTCTAACCCTGAATGGAATCAAGTATTTGCTTTCTCCAAAGATCGAATTCAGGCTTCCATTTTGGAAGCTGTGGTGAAAGACAAGGATTTTGTGGTTGATGATTTCATGGGGAGGGTTATATTTGAACTAAATGACATACCGAAACGCATTCCACCTGACAGCCCTTTGGCACCACAATGGTATAGGCTGGATGATCGAAAAGGTGTTAGGGTAAAGGGAGAGCTGATGTTAGCAGTTTGGATGGGAACTCAAGCTGATGAAGCATTTCCTGATGCTTGGCATTCAGATGCTGCAACAGTTGGGCCAGAAGGTGTGAATAACATTCGATCAAAGGTGTACCTCTCCCCTAAGCTTTGGTATGTAAGAGTTAATGTAATTGAAGCTCAGGATTTGTTGCCTACTGACAAGAGTAGGTACCCCGAAGTTTTTGTGAAGGTTGTCTATGGGAATCAGGCATTGAGGACTAGAATATCACAGAGTAAAAGTATCAATCCTATGTGGAATGAGGATTTGATGTTTGTTGCTGCTGAACCATTTGAAGAGCCTTTGTTTTTGACTGTGGAAGATAGAGTGGGATCAGGCAAAGATGAAGTCTTGGGGAAGTGTGTCATTGCTTTACAGAATGTGCAGAGGAGGTTAGACCATAAACCTGTAAACACAAGGTGGTTTAATCTAGAGAAGCATGCAATTGTAGATGGGGAACAGAAGAAAGAGATTAAGTTTGCTAGCAGGATTCATTTAAGGGTTTGTTTGGATGGCGGGTATCATGTTCTGGATGAGTCGACACACTACAGCAGTGACCTTAGGCCTACAGCAAAGCAGTTGTGGAAACCAAGCATTGGGATTTTGGAGCTCGGGGTTATAAGTGCAGTGGGACTGATGCCAATGAAGGCGAAAGATAGCCGAGGAACCACAGATGCTTATTGTGTAGCTAAATATGGGCAGAAATGGGTTCGAACAAGGACTATTGTGGATAGTTTTACTCCCAAGTGGAATGAGCAGTACACATGGGAGGTCTTCGACCCGTGTACTGTCATTTCAATTGGGGTTTTTGACAATGGTCATATACATGGGGGTGATAAAGGGGGAAAGGATTCAAGAATTGGGAAGGTAAGGATACGGCTATCTACACTTGAAGCTGACAGGGTTTACACACATTCCTATCCTCTTCTTGTCCTGCATCCTTCCGGGGTGAAGAAAATGGGCGAAATTCAACTGGCAGTGAGGTTTACATGCTCGTCTTTGGTTAATATGTTGCACATGTATTCACATCCTTTGTTGCCAAAAATGCACTACATTCATCCATTGTCTGTAATTCAGCTAGATAGCTTGAGGCATCAGGCTATGCAGATCGTCTCAATGAGGCTCAATCGGGCTGAACCACCACTGAGGAAAGAGGTGGTGGAGTATATGCTAGATGTTGATTCGCATATGTGGAGCATGAGAAGAAGCAAGGCCAACTTTTTCAGAATAATGGGAGTTTTAAGTGGGGTGATTGCAGTAGGAAAATGGCTTGATCAAATCTGCAACTGGAAGAATCCTCTTACAACCATTTTGATTCATGTCCTTTTCATCATATTGGTTCTTTACCCGGAACTAATTCTTCCCACTATTTTTCTTTACCTGTTCCTGATCGGCATTTGGAACTTCAGATGGAGGCCAAGACACCCTCCTCACATGGACACCAGGCTATCTCATGCTGATGCTGCTCATCCTGATGAACGTGATGAAGAGTTTGACACTTTCCCAACTTCACGGCCATCAGACATTGTTCGAATGAGGTATGATCGACTGAGAAGTATAGCAGGGAGGGTTCAGACTGTTGTTGGTGATATGGCAACTCAAGGCGAAAGATTTCAGTCTCTTCTGAGTTGGAGAGACCCAAGAGCAACCACTTTGTTTGTTACTTTCTGTCTGATTGCTGCCATTGTTCTCTATGTGACGCCATTTCAAGTTGTGAGTCTTCTAACAGGAATTTATGTGTTGAGGCATCCCAGGTTCCGCCACAAGCTTCCTTCGGCACCACTCAACTTCTTTAGAAGGTTGCCTGCAAGATCAGACAGTATGCTATAAGTAATTCAGCACAACTAGCTTTCATCACTTGTCATCATAAGTGATTATTTCATTAGTCTGCCTGAACTCATTTATGTTCTTATGTTTTAAGTTATGCTTATTGTAATCAAGGTGTGTTGTTGTATTCGTAGGATTCAGTTTGAACATATCCAATGCAGAACTAGAATTTGGGGTGTCACTGCTAACTAGATGCATTTACCTGATGAGCTAGCCTGCAACTTGAGACTTGAGGTGCATGCACCTTTCGTGCTTCTGAACCTATACTAGAACATACACAATTTATCTGCTTTTCAAGCACACTAGTCTATTTGTGCAGAAGTTTAGCGATGATATTGAAGATGCCCATGATACATGGGTCACTCACCCTGCTGCTCTAATTAGGAGAAATCTTTGTGAAGAAACCTTGTTTGAATGAATTCAATTAGTATGCTATCCGGGGTATTGAAACTCATCAAATCTAGCATCACACCATATCTGCATAGAGAACTATATCTTGAACAATTTATTGGTTTAAAGCAATACAGCTTCTATTCCTATTCCAGATTGCTTCCAGAAACCCTGGAATGCGAAAATGCATAAGCCTCTGCAGCTTCAGGACTCTGCTTCAAAATAGCCATCACCTAATGTTGCATTTGTTGAGGGTTCAGATTCATGCATGCCAAAGGCTTCACTGGTTTAAGATGTCATCACCAGGCTACTAGAAGTGGAAAACCCAGTAGGCATCTTCATTTTGTGAAATCGCAAACAATCCTGCAAGCCTACCATTTTTTAGCCATTCATTATTGGTAAAACATGATTTTTAGGACTTGTATGTTCCAGCACCTGCATGTCAGCATGTGTGTCCAAGCCTTGGTGCACTGTCATTTCTGAGTCATATTTCTGAATCATATTATACTGCCCTTTTTTTATATGACATTCATGCGAATGCTTTGAGACCCTTAAACCAACCTAAATAAATGCAAATCAAATCCCTTCACATCAACTTAATTATTGAACCAATGTGATTGCTGTTGACCAAAAATACATAATATTCATTGGTTTAAGTTTTAAGTAAAAGCTTCTTATCTTCTATGAATTCAGAACTGTACTTATTAAGGACTCCTGAATAAGCAAAACTATAGAGGGTGGCTGAATGACGCCCCACATTATGTCATGCATCAGCAAATTCATCTGAACAACCCATGCATATCTTCAAGGGCTAGCTATTTGATCAGTTCCTGATCATGACACTGTAACCTCCGGGAAACAGATACATCAACGGTTATATATAATGCAGTACTACTTCTATATATCATCATCGGTCGGCTTGAACCAACTTGAACCGTTTATGTTTATAACATAAAAACGCAGTTTTGAGTATCTTAATGATAACCAAATTGGCTGAAATTTTGCAGAAATGATCTATACATTAGTATCTAAAGACCAGACGGTAGAGATGTGAAAATTCGATTGAAAATGAGTGTAAGTGGAAATCCGCACCGTAAGAATAAATGAGGACATCCGCACCTGAGAAAATATGTCTATATATATATGTATGTATGTATGTATGTATCTAGCTGTTGGTGGAGTCCTCTTAATATATACATAAGTAATGATCTTCCTGTTCTTGATTGTTTCAGATTAATTATTAATCTGAAGATACAGTGGCAACTATGCGTAGATATATACTTGCATGTGTATTCAGTCCCGCCTGCAATGTACTAAGAGCACTCGAGTGTGATTAGATTCGTACGTGAGAGGTGCTAGCTTAAACATTAGATTCGAGTGTGATTATATACATATATGTACGTGTGTATCCAGTTGTTGGTCGACCCTTTGCTTTCAAAGAAGTCTACTAGCTTAAACATCCTTATTTTTTGAGCTAACCAAGCTTAATTATCAATACTGTGCAAATATGTTATGATGAAAATGATCGAGACCAAAGCCACGTACTAAAGTCTGACCTAAGCCAGAATGAATACACCCATTTCACCATTTGTATATGTGTGTGTGTATATATATATATATATATATATTATATCTAACTAATCACAGCTGAAAGTGTGTTTGTTTTTCGAACATAAAACTCATCAATTCTTGCTTGGATTAATATCGATTTGTTAATAACCATGCAACAGCCTTTCGAACATGTTGTAAGCGACATTTTGACATTAGGTTGTACAAAGCATGCAGTCTCTAAAAACTAACGCCGGGGAATTACAATAGGCTAGGGTAAAATCTGCAGACAGTATGTCGATGAATTAACAAATTAATGACACAATGCTAGCTGCGCAAACATTTTTCAAGTCCTTAAGTTATGACAATGTAAGACAGGGACATCTTAGGCATCAAGGTTTTGTTAACAATAATCTATACCAATCATCATGCAGTGCAGATTAATGGAATGAAAGCCTAAAGCAACACTTCGAGTTCTTCTGTGGTAAATTTTCTTCTTTTTTTGGTAATGTGGTTCTTTCCACTGTTGATACTGGTGAAGTTCCAATATTTGGATGCTTTACTGTTTCTGTGCACAGGGACACCAACTCAGCCGCGTGGATGTGACGTTGAAGACTCATCTTTTGATCAAGCCTAATTGCAATGCCAAATGCAATATGACATGCGAAATTGCGAATGATATCTTTATCTTCCCCAACATGTCCCAGAACTTGCAGAGTTAGACTATTTCAGTATCATTTCTTAAACGTATTGAAATCTATGATGACGAGACTTACCAGAAGTAGGAGGCTTTGATTAAAAATACTTGATCGAATTTGTTTAATACGTACGCGGACCCAATTACCAGAAATAACTTCTTCATTTTTATAATTTTGAACATCTGATACATGTATGCGACTTGTTAAACGGATTCATCATCATCATAACTCTTAATTTTAAGTCAGACATTTTAAAGTCAATTATAAAGAAATGAATATGTTGGGATTTTACTATGCCAGTTTGCAGTATAATTTTGTGTCTGTCATCATTGATGATTACTTGAGGGACACATCCATGCCGATTGTAAAGTCTAAAATATTTCTAACCATGAGAGAAAAGAATCTTGCAAATAGAGAAATGGAAAGGATTTTAGCTAGCATATTCTAATTGTCCCCTAAAATCTTGGTCCATTTGCACCATCTTAGCTAGCATAGTGACAAGAACATGTCATTGTAAATATCAGCATTGTGTACTAATTTTGTGCGTTACGATTTTGCTACAAACTGTGTCTTAGTTGATGCCATATATAATTATAAATGTGACTTTCCCTCTAAAGAATCTTACTCTAGTTTCCAATGCCGCTTTTTGTTGTAATGATTCCCATATCCTATGAGAAATCTTGATAAATAACTAGGTCCTCAATTTGATTTTTAACCTTCTTTTTTTTATTACTTGAAAAATAACCATATAAAGAGGCTAAAAGTCTAAATTACCCTTTTTAGAATTATATATAATTCATCTACCAAAACTCATGAAAATAAATAGCCTCTCAAGTTTCACCATCGTATGTTGTTGATGACAACATACTTGGAAAACTCATATGTATACTGATGATTAAGCTGAACAAGACAAGTTAAAAGTAATCTAGAAAATAATTTGCTGTACATCTTTGATATAACAAACTAATAAACTTGCACCATATATCTCAGATATTGTTCCATCTGCTACATCAGTACATACATATGTTTATAATGAAGAGGTTAAATCATAACAAACTCTCTCCCTTTTTTTACAAATCATGCAGAGCTAAACAAGTCACAAATCGAAACGGTTATTTCCTCTTACAAGAATTTCATAGCTAGCTGTCTCGACCAGTTTTGGCTGGCGAATATACTAGTTTGTTTAAAAAAATTCATACATTTTCCAATTAAATCAGTAACCTTCATAGCAGGTTTCTCCATATAACAATCATATCACAAATGCCCAGATTATTACCAAGCAGATGAGGAATAATCTTAAGGCACCTCTAGTCGTCCTTTTGTCATCTTGATCGGTAAACAAGTAGAAATAAAACCTAATATATTGTATAAAAAGAAAAAAATTGTGTTCTCCCGCTCCATAAAATTTCAAAGCTTGGGACCTCGCAAAGATCACCCTATCGAGGTCGCGTAGGACGTAGTTGTTTCAATTTAATTTGATCAGCAACAATTGTTTTATTACAAATTGTTGCATCAGTGCTTTTGATGAGTATGAAAAGAATAAAGAGGACATCGTAGTTGTAACTCGTGAAAATTCAGAAATGTAAAAAGCAAGTTTTAATAGGGTAGTTAAGACATTTGATCTCTTTATATAGTCATTTTTCAACTTATAAAAAAAATAAGGTTAAAAATCAATTTGAGGGCCTAAACAAGGTCATTTCTCAAAATTTCTCATATCATAACATTCCAACTGAAAACTTACTTGATTGAAGAATAAAACAGTGTTGCCGTGCGTATTTAGTACAAAGAGTTTTACTTATATGATGTTCCACATAAAATCATGAACACTATGGCCTCATCGAGATGATACCAAAACATAAGAATGTGAGTTTATATCATACCCACCTATTAGTCTATTACATATAGAAACATGAATATAAGAAAATAATGTGTAATCAATGATATCATCGTATATTTTGACTTGCTAGCTAATATCTCACTATTATTTTGTGGAGTCGTTTTCACTAAAAATGTCTCAAAGTTTCTATTTCAATATCCCCCTAAATGAAGTTTTTCTATAACAAAATAATATCTTTTTATTTTTAATCAAGCTACGGGGCGAAATAATATTTTCATCACACCTTGTTGTTATCGTTTAAGGACGTAGGCCATTAATTAGAAAGTAATAGTACCCACATCGGTACATAGAAATAGTACTACTGACTACACGTTTCAGATCATAAATGCAGCAGAGACTCTTCGTCAATACTATTTCAAAGACGCTAGAGATACATTTAGTGCAAACTAAAGTGCTTAGATAACAAGCAGGAGTATCCATTTCTAAACACCAAGATAAATAAGTCATTTTGGTAGTCTTGATAGAGTAGTGGAGCTACGCTTAGTTGAGGTACCTGCTTGTATACATGATATCTTCTATGAGGATAAGTGTAATGCTCAGAGTGATGCACGAGGTAGAGGTATAATGTCCCCTAGGAGCTACACTCTAATTTTATTATAATTAATGGGTGTGAGAACGAGCCTCGTATATAGGCTTAGTGTCTCTCTCCAATTTCAAAAAAAAAAAAAGGAAGAAAGAAAGTAATTTCATGTTCAAAGAAAATGAAGAACATTTTCGGTTTTCCCCTAATGCTAATGATTCATAGCCATTAACAATTACGCAGTCGACTCAACCCTAGAAACCCTAACTGCCATGTTCCCTCCCGCGCGCAATTTAAAAGTATATGTTCAACAAAGATTTACAAGAAACGATCTCATGGGTTTGCTTTCTCCGCCATCCTTCGACAGATAATTGCTTCTCCAAGATCCAAGTTCCTATTGCATAGTACCTGACCGATCACCTGTATATTCCCTACCCTGTCTAGAATTTCATTCTCTTACTTGCACTTTCTGATTAATCCTCATCTCTCTCAATATATCTGAGAATTTAATATAGTATTTGATCCATACGTGGCCGACGTTTTCAATAAACGATCTAAGAGAAGAATATATGAAATTGGAAGCGAATATCTGATCATCGGATTGAATTTATCGGAGTCACCAAGAACGTTGGGATTTTGGAAGCAAGGCAACAGTTGGGACTTTTTGTCTGGTTGTTATTGGAGGAAAACAAGCATCTGCGTATTTAAATATCAGTCCAAGTTTGAAAGATGATGAGATCATCAGCAGTAATAAGATCAGCTTTAGCTTCTTTCGGGTGTGGAGGACCGGCTTATCTGACGCATTTTCCAAATTGTTATATGCCATTTGGCATTCATTGGCAACAACCCGTATTGCCCATTTCAGCTCTAAGCAGGTGAGTCACTTTCATGGTGATCATCTTTGTGATGTAGGAGCAGGGTACATAGATTAATTAGTTGTATATAACTGTGTAGGTGGATCTGGGGGAGAAGTTAAAGTTCATGCATTTGATTCTACCCAAACTAGAGAGATTAGAATCTGTAATATGTAGAGTAAGATGAATCAGACTGAAGAAATCGTTTATGATATGTTATGTTGGTGGGTGAAGATCTTTGGTTTCGTTTATATGGATTCTGTAGTAGGTCCATGTTTGTTTTCTGAAGTAAGGTGATAATGGCATTGCAGGGACTATTTCATAGAGCATATTGAGTTCATCAAGCTGCCGCCTTTGGAAGGCGTAAAGTAGTCCAGAATAATCTTTGCATTGCTGCCGAGGTATGTTCTTGTTCTTGACACTGTAGTATTCTGAGTTCTTTTCAGCAGATAGAGACTTTTTGCATACATTGTTGTTAATCTGCAGAACAAGAGAATCGGTTGTATGATAGGGTTACATGCATGGTAATTAGTCTCCTAGTCTCCTATGGCCTTTTAACTGTGTTCCTAGTGCAGTTTAACTACTTCAAATTCAAAAGAATAGTGACAAAAATAGGCAAATAGCACAACATTTACAAAAGCCACTCTTTAAATGTATTGCATGATTTGGAGATTGTTCATATCGATTATGTTTGAAACATTGTTGTTGTTTCTTTCACCCTTGTACCGCTCACGATCCGACAACAAGCTGCTAGAAACAAATTGAACTTAGTTTAAATTGAACTCAATTTATCATTTATCTCAATAGGAGCATCCAGAAAGCGTGAACAGCAAAGGATATGGACCCTGGAAAATCAATAGAGGATCAGTTCTCCAAGTTGCATCCATGCCTGCCACTCAACACAAGAATCGGGATAGTAGGCGCAGGTCCAAGTGGTTTGTCAGCTGCTTATGCTCTAGTAAAGCTCGGTTACAGCAATGTGACTGTGTTAGAGAAGTACCATTCTGTTGGTGGCATGTGTGAATCGGTCGATATTGAAGGTGAGAATTTCAAAACACTGTCTTCTGGTGTCTGGTTTTTTATGCTATTAGCTTTGAGTTTTGACTTGATATCTGTTTTGTACAGGAAATATTTATGATCTTGGTGGCCAAGTTCTTGCTGCAAACAGTGCCCCTATCATCTTTCACTTGGCAAAGGAGACTGCTTCCGAACTAGAGGAAATGGACTCCCACAAGCTTGCTCTCATTGACAACGCTACAGGAGAGTATGAAGATATAAAAGTTGCAGATGATTATGTATCTGTAATCTCACTGACCCTAGAACTCCAGGTTGGTTCCTATTCTTATAGACCTTATTATGTTTCTTGATTTCTCATTGTTGGCGATATTTATATCTTTATTTCACTATTTCTAGGATAAGGTAAAGAACTCAGGCCGAATTGGGATCCATGCTCTGAGTGAATTTGCCTCAGACTCAACTCCGTCATATCTTGAACGTCAAGGATTCAGTTCTGTTCCCAAATCTGTGGCTTATGGTTACACTGCTTCAGGCTATGGCTATGTTGAAGACATGCCTTATGCATATATTCATGAGTTCACCCGAACTTCTATGGCTGGAAAAATTCGCCGTTTTAAAGGTGGATATACAAGTCTTTGGAACAAGATCAGTAAATCACTCCCAATGGTTCACTGCAATACTGAAGTGTTGGCAGTCAAACGGTATTCTGATTATGCTAGTATTGATGTGAAGAAAAGTGATGGAGAAGTCCAAAATATGAAGTTTGATAAGATCATCATCTCTGGTTCTTTTCCTTTGAACTATGGAAGAACTTACAGATCACCTTCACATTCTACAGGTTTGTTTGTTACTCATGCTTTGGTTTCGTTTATTACTCATTTCGTTATTATTTGGCTTTAGTGAGATTTCTAACTACAAATTCTTAATAGCAGAACATAAAAATGAAGTGATGGATATGAGTGATGTTGAGAAGGAGTTGTTCAGTAAAGTACAGACCATTGACTACTACACAACTGTTTTGAAGGTTAAAGGGCTAGAGCATATGCCTATAGGTTTCTATTATTTTAGTGAATACATAAGCAATCCTGCGACAATTGGACATCCGGTTGCAATGCAGAGATTCTTCGCTGATACAGATATTTTCTTATTCTGGTCTTATGGAAATTCTGTCGACATTATGGGACCAACTGTGACAGAACTTGCAATTGAAGCTGTTAAACGTATAGGGGGAGAAGTTAAGGAGGTGGTTCTCCAGCGCCGGTTCAAGTATTTCCCTCATGTTGATAGCCAAGGTATGTCATCGGTCTGCTTTTAGAGATTTATACCATATAGCCAATCAAGGTCACTAAATTTGAAATGCTTATTGCAGCCATGACGAATGGATTTTATGACAAATTGGAGTCTGAACTTCAAGGCATGAGGAACACTTATTATGTAGGTGGGCTCATGGCTTTTGAGCTTACAGAGAGGAATTCATCATATGCTATGGCTTTAGTCTGCAAGCACTTTGCAAATGACAATCCTTTGCCAAAGTTCCCATATGTTAAGGTAAACTGATTACTCAAAACCCCATTTTGAGGAACTACTAGTTTAAAGTTACTGATTTTCTCTTAAAATTTGGACTTGACATAGTTTACATGTCTATTTTCAGAGTTTATATTCTTTGCAACATGAGTTGGAAAGAAGCCCTACAATCATGACTGAATTACCAGGAGTGGAGTACCCTGATTTGTTGTCCCTTGATGGCTATCTGAAGCACTGGGGCACTCATAGAGTCACTGAGAACAGGACACTTTATACTTGGATCAATGAAGAAGGGGCAGTTGCGAGCCAGAGGACTTATGCAGAACTTCATGCAAATGCTTCTTGCATTGCTCATAAGATCTTGACATGCCAAAAACCAGTAATCAAGCCCGGGGACAGGGTTCTTCTGGTCCATGTCCCGGGTCTGGACTTCATAGATGCTTTCTTTGGATGCTTAAGAGCTAAAGTCTTGCCAGTCCCAGTTCTACCTCCTGATCCTTTGCAAAGAGGTGGCCAAGCACTTTTGAAGATTGAAAACATTGCTAAGTCGTGTAATGCAAAGGCAATTCTATCCACCATTAGTTATCACTGGGCAGTACAAGCAGGTTCACTTAAAAGTATGATCTCATTGACAGGTAAAAATGAAAAGTCCTCAGCTCGGTGGCCTAGTCTTCCTTGGTTACATACAGATTCTTGGGTTAAGAACTCCAAGGGTGGGGTTGTGGTAGCTCTAGAGGATGAGTCTGAGTCACAGCCTGGTGATGTATGCTTTCTGCAATTCACATCAGGTTCAACTGGCGACGCTAAAGGCGTCATGATAACGCATGGAGGGCTCATTCATAATGTGAAGTTGATGAGAAAGAGATACAAGAGCACCTCAAAAACAGTTCTAGTAAGCTGGCTTCCTCAGTATCATGACATGGGGCTGATCGGAGGACTTTTCACAGCTCTTGTTAGTGGTGGGACTGCAGTGTTGTTTTCGCCATTGACATTCATCAGAAATCCATTATTATGGCTCCAAGTCATGAGCAAATATCAGGCTACTCACAGTGCAGGCCCCAACTTTGCCTTTGAGCTAGTAGTAAGAAGGCTGGAGTCTGACAAGACTAAAAAATATGACCTGTCTTCCATGAAGTTCCTCATGATTGCTGCTGAACCTGTTAGGCAGAAAACTCTGAAAAGGTTTGTTGATTTGACTCGTCCTTTTGGCTTAACGCAAGAGGTGATGGCACCTGGCTATGGTTTGGCAGAAAACTGTGTGTTTGTCAGTTGTGCATATGGTGAAGGAAAGCCTATCATGGTAGATTGGCAAGGAAGAGTATGTTGTGGATATGTGAATCCGAATGATGAAGATGTCGACATCAGAATAGTCGATCCAGAGAGATGTGAGGAGCTCAAAGAAGCTGGAAAAGAAGGAGAGATATGGATCAGTAGTCCCAGTGCTGGAATTGGATACTGGGAAAGGGAAGAGCTAAGCAAGAACACTTTCAAAAATCAACTTGCTAGCAATCCAGGACGTATCTACACTAGAACTGGGGATTTGGGACGCATAATTGACAGCAAACTCTTCATCACTGGAAGAATCAAGGATCTTATCATTGTTGCAGGAAGGAACATTTACTCAGCAGATGTAGAGAAGACAGTGGAGAATGCATCAGAAGTTATACGTCCGGGTTGTTGTGCAGTCATTTCTGTTCCAGTGGAAATCCTATCAACAAAAGGAATCTCAGTTCCAGACATCTCTGACCAGGTTGGTCTAGTTGTCATTGCTGAGGTTAGGGATGGAAAACCTGTTGGAAAGGATGTAATTGAACAAATTCAAGCTCGTGTTGCAGAAGAACATGGGGTAACTGTTGCGACTGTCAACCTGATCAGGCCGAAAACCATTAGTAAAACAACGTCAGGAAAGATCAAAAGATTTGAGTGCCTGCAGCAGTTTACTGATGGAACATTGAATATTGTACCAGAGCCACTTCTAACAAAGAGAAGGCTGCAACGGTCCTTCACTACAGGAACTTGCAAGGAGGGGAATACCCCAAGGCCTCACCTTGCGAGAAACTCTCCTCCACCAAGTTCCAAGATAGGCAATAAACAGATTGTGGACTTCTTGAAGCGACTAGTTTCCGAGCAGACTGGTATTTCAATCAACAAAATATCTGAAACTGAAAGTCTAGTGTCTTACGGAATTGATTCCATTGGGGTGGTCAGAGCAGCTCAGAAACTTTCAGACTTTCTTGGTGTGCCAGTAGGAGCTGTGGACATCTTCACTGCAACCTGCATTGCCGACTTGGCAAGCTTCTCGGAGAACCTTTTAGTAAATGCTCAGCCTCAACTGTCCACTGATCCATCCCAGGTTACTGAAACTGATACTGCTGAGCTTTTGATGGAAATTCACGAGTCCAATCACTCAGTTATCTGGTTATTCCAACTTCTAGCTCTTCTTTACGTTGCGTTCATGCTCTCCCTTCCTGCATATTTATCTCTTTCTGCTTTCACAAGTTGTGTCTCAGCCACTCATGCATTGGTAGAAGGAGTTCCCTATCTAGATTATTTGGCCATGCTGACTCTTGCTCCCCTTGCTTGGATGTTCTGCATACTTTCTACCTGTGTTTCGATTGCTTTCTTGGGGAACTCTTTCTTGAAACCGAACTACGCCCTGAATCCTGAAATCTCTGTCTGGTCAATGGATTTTGTCAAGTGGTGGGCACTTTACAAGGGTCATGAAGTTGCTTCCAAGGTTTTGGCAGAACATTTGCGCGGCACGGTGTTCCTTAAATATTGGTTTGAGATGCTTGGAGCTAGGATTGGATCCTCAGTTTTGCTTGATACAGTTGACATAACAGATCCCTCTCTAATATCAATTGGAGATGGAGCTGTGATTGCAGAAGGTGCTTTAATTCAAGGCCATGAAGTGAAGAATGGAGTGTTGAGCTTCCTCCCTATAAGAATTGGCCAAAATTCTTCAGTTGGCCCTTATGCTGTCGTCCAGAAAGGAACTATATTGGCAGAAGACAGTGAGCTGATGGCCTTACAAAAAGGTGGAGGCAAGTCTGTTATCAAGGCTAAAAATCTTCAGAATGTAAGTTCTTTTTATTCTGCATATACAATTGAACTTTCTTAAACTTACATTTTGTTACTCATATTGTCACTATAATTACTAAATAATCTATTCCAAAACAAAAATCAGATATTTCTTGTTCATGGAAACTTCAAACTTCATAGACTGTATTCATGTTACACTATGCATACTCATTTTTCTCCAAACAACTTTTAGCTCTCAATTTTTGTAGAAATCCTTTCTTAGAAACTTATGCTGATTTAATTTTCAACAATTCAGGGGATGGTGAAGGTCACAAGCACTGAAACTGAGGTCATTTATCAGTTCTTTGGCATATATTTGGTTGGCTTCCTCGGCACTGTCTCAGCTTCCATTGTGTATTTAGCCTACAGTTGGATGTCTCAGAAGCCTCTTTCGGTTGAAGAATATGCATTCTTTTGCTTATTTGGGGCCTTTCACTGGATACCTTACACCATCATAGCATATGCTACCATGTTTGCTAGTGTCCCATCAGACATAATTTACTTCTCCATGTCAGTAGCCATTGGTTATCTAGCTTATGGCCTAGTACTCAGCTTCCTCACAAGTGCTTTGACTCGTCTTATTTCCAGTACACAGACAAAGTCATCACATCTCAGAACCTGGTTTTCCCACCGAATCACCATTGCCTGCCACCTTAGATTTGCCAAGCTTCTATCAGGAACAGAAGCATTCTGCATCTACTTGCGCCTTCTTGGTGCCAAGGTTGGAAGACATTGTTCTATCAGGGCCATCAATCCAGTTTCAGACCCTAAATTGATATCACTTGGTTCTGGTGTCCATCTTGGTGATTTCAGTCGGATTGTTGCTGGGTATTATTCCTCCAGTGGGTTTGTTAGCGGGAAACTTGAGGTGCAAGATAATGCAGTAATTGGCAGCCAAAGCGTAGTCCTTCCTGGTTCAGTTATTCAGCATGATGTCATTCTTGGTGCACTTTCAGTTGCACCAGTGAATTCAATGCTCCAAGCTGGTGGTGTTTACATTGGTTCTCAAACTCCGCTCATGATCAAGAACACAATGCATTCGTTGGATGACCGAATAGAAGAGATGGACATGAAATATAAGAAAATAGTTGGTAATCTTGCTGCAAATTTGGCTGCCACAACTCTGAAGGTCAAGTCAAGATACTTCCACCGAATTGGTGTTAGTGGGAAGGGATACTTGAAGTTCTACGATGACATCAAAGGCTTGCCGCACCATAAGATCTTCTCCCCTGGAAAGAGCTATCCTGTCATAGTCCGGCACAGCAACAGCCTGAGTGCTGATGATGATGCAAGGATTGATGCGCGCGGTGCAGCCATCCGAATACTTCAAGATGAGACTAATGACTCCTCACTCCTTGATCTCACACTGAAGACAGGGAAGGCCTTCTACGCCCGCACAATTGCAGACTTTGCAACATGGCTAGTGTGTGGACTTCCTGCAAGGGAAGAGTATGTCAAGCGAGCGCCACATGTACGTGATGCAGTGTGGAACTCCCTTCGCCTCGCAAACTCATACACCGAGCTGCATTACTACTCAAACATCTGTAGGCTGTTCCGGTTCACAGATGGACAGGAAATGTATGTCAAGTTCAAGTTGATGCCTTCCAATGAGAACATTAGTGAAGACTCTGGTAAGGTAGAACCTATTGGTATTCTTCCTCCTGACACAGGTGCAATTCCTAGGGATGAAAAAGATACTCGCCCTCTACTTTTCCTTGCTAAAGATTTCCAAAGCCGGGTGAATGCTGAAACTGGAGTTCGTTATGTATTCCAGTTACAACTCAGGCCTGTTCCACAGGATGAGGCTACCCGAGACATTGCACTTGACTGCACCAAACCATGGAATGAAGCTGAGTTCCCATACATTGATGTTGGGGAGATTAACATCAACCACAATTTGTCTGCAGAAGAATCAGAACAGCTGAATTTCAATCCTTTTGTCAAATGCCAAGAAGTCGATGTCATCAGGGCTTCATCATGCTCCCAGAGTGCTTCGATAGACCATGGCCGATCACTGATCTATGAGATTTGCCAGCACTTGCGCAACGGTGAACCCCTGCCAGAGGCTTGGAAAATGTTTGTAGAGCAGTCTGATGTCAAAGTAGACCTTTCTGGTTGTCCAATGGCAGCAGCATTGCAGAAAAAAGATTCTCATACCGTGACACTGGAGAGAACCGTCTTCCAGACTCTTTGGGCAACTTTTGCGCAACCTTTTCTACAAACAGTTCTCCCTCATTTCCTACTCGCATTAGTGATCTTCTATCCTTTGAGCTTGGCTCTTCACATGAAGAATGTGCAGAAACTCCCTCTGCATTGGTTGTTCCCCTTGTTTTGGGTTTCTTCAGGATGTTTGGCTGGCTTAGCTTGTGTTGTTGCAAAATGGGTACTAGTAGGAAAGAAGAAACAAGGTGAAGCCGTACATATGTGGAGCCTAGGAGTGTTTTTAGACACTACATGGCAAGCCTTTAGAACCCTAGTTGGGAGCTACTTCATGGAAATGACAAGCGGCTCAGTTCTCTTTGTATTGTGGATGAAGCTGATGGGTTCAGAGATTGAGTTGAGCGAAGGTGCTTATGTGGACAGCATGGGAGCTTTGCTCAACCCTGAAATGGTGGAGATTGAGGGAAGTGGTTGTGTGGGAAGAGAAGCTCTCTTGTTTGGTCACATTTACGAAGGTGATGGTGGGAAGGTTAAGTTTGGGAAGATTACAATCGGAGAAGGTGGATTTGTAGGGAGTAGAGCAATAGCAATGCCAGGGGTGATAGTGGAGAGTGGAGGCAGTCTTAGTGCACTCTCTCTTGCCATGAAAGAAGAAATTATCAAGTCAAGGTAGAGAATAGACAGGATCAAGCTGACATTGACCATGATAAGTGAAAGGTTGCAACCCTTTGTTGCATAGCTACATGTAATACTAGTATGGCTGGAAATTTTGAATAAGGCAAGCTCAATATATAGAAATAAAAGGTTAAGATCTTAATTCCCCTCTGTCTAGTTTCTATATCAAAGTACTCGTAATGCTTCAAGTTCATGCAGTGTATCCCAACCTTTTTCTTTCAGAAACTCGATTCACCAAACACCAAACCCGAATCCGAAGATCAAAACTTCAATCACTGATCATAGAACATTCATTCCAGCTCCAGTTAAAGAAGTAGGTGAGGAAATCTTCTACTGAATTTTTCCGCACCAAGATTAAGTAAGTTCAGTTGGGGAATATTTGTTGTGGAACCCTGAACATGATGGATTAGACTATGTTGTTATCTTCGTGACTATACTGATCATATTATTCGAGTACTGCAGATTTATACCTTAGTTGTCAACTTGCAGGCACACAATTTGGTCCAGATAATATGGTGTCATCATCATCTAACGAATAGGATACAAATTCACAGTCAGAACATTATCGACTTCTCTTGTAAACTTCGCAAGTCGTTCTCGAGTTTTACACTTCTAAAGTATATTATCTGCTCGATTTATGAATTAAGTAGAACCTGCAACTAATTTCATTTGCCAATTTCTATCATGCATTTTTATCTTAGTGACAACTTTTCCAAAGTTGCAAGGGTATCTACAGATCAACTTGGTTGAGGGATTGAATATGACTCTTGGTATCAAAATATCAATTTAGACGATGACATGATATAACGAAAACTCATCTATTTGATCGAGAGTTGTTCAGTTGATTTATTGTAGGAGTTTACTTCATGAATTAGGTTCTCAATGTTTTTTTTTGTTTTTGTTTATTAGCTAAATATTACAACTTCGTAAGTCGAACTCACAACCTCCTACTTACAAAGGAAAGACTATACTACTAGAGTCTCGATGTTGTTAATCTCAATCATTTACAATCCAAAACAGACATGGTTTTTTTTTTTTTTTTTATCATTTACTACAATAAATTTTACTTGATTACCATAAACAAGATGCATAATGCTTAATTTCATGCGGTATGCTAGTGAGGACTATACACTAGTAGCAAATAAGGCGTGTTTCAATAGCTTCATAATTTCATTAAAACATTCATTTGTTGATTTCAAACTCTCTAGCATTTATATGTTGATTTCTAACTCTCTATCTAAGCTCTTTTAGCTGAAAATTTGTAGAGTTAATCTACACATAATATACGTTATCTATGTTTTTTCTTTTTTTGTCGAAAGCAAATCTAAAAGGTATAAGCAAGCTTAAACACCGTACATCAGTTTTTAGCTAATGACATAGTGATATACGGACTACAGATTTGATAAAGTTTTCTAACTAAAAACCGTATTCTCACATATATATACAATGTATAAAATGACTAGATTCATTGAATCTAGTCAGTTAATTCATATTCGTTTTGTAGTTTTGTACAGTGGAGGAATTTCTATATTTTCTTTTTTGTTTCCATAATTAAATAATACCAGATCAAAATCGTGTACTTTTGATTCAATAGTGTCCAAAACAAAAAGAGGACAAAACGAATAGAATTCTAAACTTTGATTAAAAGACCTTCATCTATCATGTAATCCATCATTGCCCCTTAATTATGAATTTGTCCTCTTGTAACAAATATACGAGCAACATCCATAAATCTCTAAAGCGGTAAAGCACTACAAAACGTTTTTGTTTTGTAGATTCTACACACCAAAGTATACTTATACCATTAATATGTAAGTCCTTATATTACCGTATTTAAAGGTTCAATAAAGACTTGAGACTCTAAATTCATTCTTTTCATTTTCATTTTTGATCTGATTAAAGTAAGTGTCTATAATAAAAATATTTCTTATTCAACTTCAGGTCCTCACCTCCTGTGTTAGAAACACTTAGGACTATTTTTTGGATTTCAATTGTGTTAGCAATATTAGAATATATGCATAATAATGTGACGTAGATAACCATATCAAAATATTACATATTAGTTGCTTGGTTCACTTACACCTTGATGCGTAAAAGAATTTTCGTTAACAACACTAGAAAACTATCTTTAATTACATTAATGGTTAACAAAACATATGTCTTTCAAAAATAAGATACGTTACGATTTCTATGTAAAATGATAAAAAGTCTCACCATTTTAAGACATGATCGTGAGTATGTCTCGAAAACAAATATTAGAAAACCATGGGGGAGGCTAGTGAAATTAAACAAAAAAAAAAAAAAGCATTGTTGACTTGGAAATCTTTGAAAAGACAAGACAAGACAAGGTCGTCCGCACAAAGTGAAAGGAGTCACGTATATAAAATAGGGCGCGGCGCAGGAGAACGCGCCTCCGTATTGGCAGCTCTCTCTCTCTCTCAGAGCAGAGGTGTTGTGATCCATTTGTGACACCTCCTTTTGATTATGGCCGCCTTCTTTCCTTTCTCTCTCTAAAAAAAGTTTCAACCTTTCTCTCTCCTCTGAATTAATTTCGCATTTGAAATTTACAGCCCAATTCTTTCCTTTTGTTCTTCCAAGTAAAACCCATCTTTTGTGTTTGTCACATTCTTCTTCTTCCTCTTTAAAGTGACAGAGGGACCAGAAAAGCCCCAATTTTTATCAGGGTTTGGTATTCTCTGCATGCAGATTAAGCTGAAATGGGTGACCTTGGAGAGGTTGGACCTGAAATTAGGTGAGATTTTGGGGTTCCCACTACGTCGATTGTATTGGGTTTTCTCTGTTTTTGTCAATAGTTTGAGTATTCCTTTTGAGTTATTTCGTTCATGGTGGTTTGTGGATTGATTGGATGTTTGTGTGTTTTGTAAAGTTTCAATCTTTATGAAATTGTTGATCAGACTATGGTGTTTTTTTGTTTTCGATTCTTATTGGGATTCTGGTTTTTATTTGGTATGTTAGTATTACTTGTTGTGATTTAGATCATTTTGGAATCATAGATATGGTTTTTGGTTTGAGGATTATTGGATTTTTGTTTGTATCGATGCCCACTTTGTTTGGCTGCTGAGGAAGGAAGGTTGAGAGGTTTTTAGTTGTTTTGTGTTGGTTGTTTTAGCCAAATTGAACGAAAGCGTCTGCTTTACCGAGTGTATGTTAGCTCAGCGGCTAAGTATTCGTCGCGACAATCTTCTCAGCAGCTAAACAGTGTGTTAATGCGATATTGTTGATAGGAGCATTCTCTGATTGTTGTTCTTCGTATTTGGTGACAGTTCGGATATAGAGGAGGACTTGAGGTGTGATAATATAGCGGAGAAAGATGTTAGTGATGAGGAGATTGATCCGGAAGAGCTGGAGAGACGGATGTGGAAGGATCGAATCAAACTCAAAAGGATCAAGGAAAAGCAGAAGCTTGAGGCTCAAATGGCTGCGGAAAAGCAGAAGCCCAAGCAGTCATCTGATCAGGCTCGAAGGAAGAAAATGTCAAGAGCACAAGATGGGATTCTAAAGTATATGTTGAAGTTGATGGAAGTGTGCAAAGCTCGTGGATTTGTGTATGGTATAATTCCTGAGAAGGGCAAGCCAGTAAGCGGTGCTTCTGATAACATCAGAGCTTGGTGGAAAGAAAAAGTGAAGTTTGATAAGAATGGCCCTGCAGCCATAGCCAAATATGAAGCGGAGATTCTTGCCATGACTGATGCAGACAATAACCGACATGGTAATTCCCAGAGCATCCTCCAAGATCTACAAGATGCAACTCTTGGTTCTCTACTGTCTTCGTTGATGCAACATTGCGACCCCCCTCAAAGGAAGTATCCGTTAGAAAAGGGTGTTCCTCCCCCTTGGTGGCCAACAGGAAATGAAGATTGGTGGGTGAAATTAGGGATACCCCATGGTCAGAGTCCTCCTTACAAGAAGCCGCATGACTTAAAGAAGATGTGGAAAGTTGGGGTGTTAACAGCTGTGATAAAGCACATGTCCCCTGATATTGCAAAGATAAGGCGGCATGTCCGCCAGTCAAAATGCTTACAGGATAAGATGACAGCAAAGGAGAGTGCAATTTGGTTGGGGGTTCTAAGCCGAGAAGAAGCCCTCATCCGGCAGCCCAGTAGTGATAATGGAACATCTGGCATAACTGAGATGCTATGTCGTGGCCGTGGTGAAAAGCATGCTTCTGCTAGTGGTAACAGTGATTATGATGTTGATGGCACTGATAAGGAGTTAATCGATGCAGGATCTGTTTCATCCAAAGATGACAGGAGGATAGATGTAGAGCCATCTAGTAATCTACGCAATGGTACTACGACTAATCATGTCCAAGATAAAGAGAAAGGTGAAAAGCGAAAGAAGAGAAAAAGGGCTCCTGTAAGACCAAGCTCTGATGATCAACTTCCTGCACCAATTGTGAGTGAGCATATGCATGATGAACCAATAAATGCTTTGCTTGATATAAACCACACTGATGCACAGATGATTGGATTTCCAATTCATGAAGATCATCAGGAAAATGTTTCAGTCACAACTTTACGGCCACCAGAGCACAATCTTGGTGTCCAAGCATTACCAGCGTCTGGGTTTAACTACTATGCTGATGTACCTGATGACGGTGCACTTGCAACGACACAGAGCATGCATGTGGGTGGAACACCCATGCTTTATTACAGGGTGCGAAGTGCTGAGATGCATCATGGAAATATGTTTGACCTTTATAATCCATCTGCAGAATATGTGCCCGGTCATGAGAGGCAGCAGTCTCAGATTGTGATGAATGAACCGCAAATTGGACCAGCAGATGGAGTCCCTATACAAACAGTTAGAAATGGAAATGAGATTACTGGAGGAGATTTACCCTTCTATAAAGACCCATTTCTGAGTGAGCAAGACAGAATGATCGATCCTAACTTTGATCTTGGGGTAATATTCAACAGCCCATTCCGACCTGACCTTGGATTTGAGGGTACTGCTTCATTCGATGATGAACTGGATGTGATGTCATACTTTGCAGCATAACTTGTAAGAATTCAAGCCGCATAGCTTAGAATGTAACCCGTATTTCTCTCTTGTGCCACCATATTTATAATCTGTGTCAGAATTGATCATGATTCTTTTCTTTTAGGAAAAAGAGAAGTCAAGGGAATGATGGTATTTAGTGTTATAGTTTCCTTTCACTTATCTTTAATAAGAATGAAACCCCTGCGGTTCATGTAAATAGTCGATTTTTTAGGCTGGATAAATGTCGTAGCTATGATTATTTGGTCAATAGTCCTATGGTATTCTTTCTGTTTTTTTCATTAACAATACATACTGCATCTAATTTCTAATTTTTGCTATAGTTTCTTTATAAATTCCATTTGCTGCCAATTTTCAGCCAGACTGACTTCCTTTATATAAAATGGTACTTGCTGTGATGGTGTTGCAGTATCTTGCCAGAACAAATTGAGCCTATTTTCTTAGCACCTAGTTAGTTGAGGTCAGGGTCTGCCATCTGTGCTTATACTCCATCCATGGTTCTATTCCCTTGATTTTTGATTGAATTCTGTTAGAAATAGATGATTCTTAGGGTCAATTCGCAGTGCTAGGTGATACCAGGTTCTGCATTTTTACCTTGCAAAGTCCAATTAATGCTTTGTTATGAACCCAAATCAGTCCCTAAGAATCAGTTATAGATGTTTCTTAGGATCATGGAATTGGGACTTTACAAAGTACAAACATCAGTTCAGAGAGGGAGATGAAAGATCATAGAGCAGATATGAGATTTTAGCCATGTCAAACTCTACCACGGAAGAGAAATCAACCACAGACTTGTTCCGGTTTAAATGCATTGTGGTTATGAAACTTGATAGGCGGGAAGCAAACCCATCTGACCGGTTGGGATCGCCGACTCGTTTTGGCTCAATATTTCTGTTTGCATCATAATTAGCTCAGTGTATTGAGGTTATTATAGTAATCCACTCTCAAAGACAATGATTCTACAATTATTAGAGCATCTTTAACAATGCTAGTTATATTTAAGTTAAATTTTTGTCAAATTAGCTAAAATGTTATTTTGGCTAGCTACTTTAGAGCAACTTTAGTAGACTCTATTTTAGCTTTTAGCTATTTTAGAGAGCGTGTTTAGCTTTTTTTTGATAATTTCGGAGCTCCAGCAGACTAGTCAAAGTTTAGCTATTATGACTTTTAGCTATCTCGCTAGCTAAATATAGAGAGCGAGATGACTCAGATGAGGCTAGCTATAATTTAATACATTCCTTATGAGATATTTTATGTGATATATAAATATATTTAAACTATTTAATTTCTATTTCAAGAATAATGTTGATGTAATGCTAGCTAAAATAGAGAGCATTGATGAAACCACATTTTTAAAGTGACTAGCCAAAATGACATTTTAGCTAATTTGTTTAAAATTTAACTTAAAAATGGCTAGCAAGCATTGCTAAAGATGCTCTTAGAAATGTGTATCTATTTTATCTATTTTAGCTAGCATTATATTAATATTATTCTTCAAATAAAGATTAAATAGTTTAAATGTATTTATATATCACTTAAAATATTTTAAAAAAAATGTAATAAATTACAGTTAGCTTCATTTGAGTTATATCACTAGGTAATAGCTAAAAGTTATAATATTTCAAGTTTGGTTAGTCTGCTGCAGCTTTTAAAACATTCAGAAAAGGTAAACTCGTTCTTTAAAATAGCTAAACAATAAATGTAAAGAGGTCTGCCGAAGCTAAAAATGCTCTTAACGAAAAAATGACCATGATTTTCACTACGTTGTCTTGAAACAGAGACAGGGCCCCCAGCAAAACATCATCATCTGCACTCTCAGACCTGTCCTTAATCCCCTCCTCTCCAATCCCACCACGCCACTTGTCACTCTCCTGTCTTTTACTCCGCAGGCTTTCCGTACGAGGATGTCTTGCTCTACACCTGGAGCTCTCTCATCACCTCCAAAACTAACCAGTTCTTCAAAAGACAACTCTGCCCTCGTTAACTTCTCCTTCTCTGGCACCTGTATGGGGGTGAGTTTGGTATTTCCTTCCTCATTGGCTCCTATATCAGGAGCTGGTACAGACAACGTACCCACCCTCTCGCTTTCACTATTTGTGTCTGTGTCACTTGTGAGCTGGAGAGGCTTTAACTTTTTTTTATTTTTTTCGAGATCAACAAAATCAAAATGGGGCATGGCAAGCTTGCTCCCAACTGGGTTCTAATCTTGGTTCTTGTACTAATGGCGGCTTCAATCTCATCTGTCGAATCTTCTCGCAAGTGTAAGCTTTAGCTCCTCTCTTATCTATATCTCTCTGTTCTTCTCACTATGATTTAGAGTGTCACTGATGGCTTTTGGCTTACCCCATTTCAGGTCTCCAAGTAGGAACATCAACAACCTCAGAAAACAAAGAAACACAGGTAAAGAAACTCAAACTGCTCCCAAAGTTGTTATCTTTTTGAAATTCTACTGTCAAAGCTGTCATCTTTTTCACATTTTAAACAACCCTTTTCTGTTTTTCATCTTGTTGTGGAGATTTACACTACCCATTTGTGTGTTTTCTGCATTTTTTTTTCACTTTTAGAAGTAAACATTGAAGAAGACAGAGGCCCTTAGTCATATAAGCTTAAATGGATCTCAAAGTTTACATCTTTTGGATTTAAAGTTTACAGTTCTTGCAGAGATTACAATACCCATTTGTGTTTCTATAGTTTTATCCTTAACAAGTTCAAAACTGGGCCTCTGTCATTTTCCAAATGTAGACATTGCAGAAAACAGGTATATAGATGTGTAAGCTTAAACTAGTCTAAAAGTTCTCATCGTTTTGAGTTTTGAAGGACCCATTTTTTGCATCTTGTTGTAGACATATAGATTTACCCATTTGTAGTCTTTTGTCCTTTTATAAGTTCATGATTGAATTAGGTTTCTGTTATGTCCTAAAAATGTCTCACTTTTCATAATAGGGGATTCAAATCAAGGAGGCTGATAGAGCATTTGGGAACGGAGCTAAGGTTTTCAGCTCTGTGGATAACTCAGACAGGCTAGTTCCAACTGGACCTGACCCCCTTCACCATAACAACAATCCCATTAAACCCTGAAGCTAGCTAGCTAGCTCTCTCTGTTTTGGCTCTCTGTTTTTGGCTGAATGTTAGGTTAATGTGTTAGAATGATGCTTATTCCTTGGTCAGGAAAGCAAAAGATTGGTGGGTTTTCATTTTGTAAAGGAAGGGTTAGTTTTGCTTAGTGATTTAACAGTAGAATGCAAGTATGGATGTTTCAAATTTTCTGTCTGCAATGATAACTTTAGCCAATGTGATACATGATTAAGCCTTCCTGGTGCTTTTGAAATTGACATTCCTTTTATATATCAGCTTGTTCTTTTTTTTTTCTTCATGGTTATACTCCATTGTGATTGATTATATGAGGACTTGAAATGGACAAGAAGGACCAGAAAGTTCCATCCTTTTGGCAATTTTGATGGAGTGGAACTATGACACAAATCCATGTTACTAGCTGTTTTCATCTGTGTACTAATTCTAGTTCTTCAAGAAATATGCTTGCTATAACAAATTGAAAGTGTCAAGCATCCATTTAAAGCTTATACAGACATTTCTCTTCTAGTTTAAGGCAAGCTTGTACCGAGTAGGCGTTCGGTTCTCTCTTATTTCAACTCAAAACACACAAAAATTTGACCATATTTAGTTCTTTAAGGTAAAATACTTTGAAGTACCCTTCAAAACACTCCTTGCATATGGTGAAGTTTTACTTTACCAAATGCGCTCTCTAAAATAATGTCAAGTACTTCGTGACCAATCATTATAAATTTTCGATCATTGTGGAAATTCTAATATTTAAACACTGAAAATGCAAAGTCACTCTGCTTCTACTCTCGAACTAGCTTCACAAAAACTCATATATTAATAAATATCTTTCTTACTTCAACACCATCTCCTTTAAACATATTTATAGAGAAACAAACTTTGCGGCATATGTAATTGCAAGCACAGGCCACCAAACCACAGAAGAAAGAGTATGAGAAAACAACATTTCGAGAAGAGTCACCCGATGTATTCAATTTGATAATTTAAGAACTGGTTATCTGATAGGCCGTTATCTGTAATGTATTGTATTTGATTTACTTTCGTATAAAAAAAAAAATATCTCTCATACAAATCCAATCATCCCCGCCTCGCTTTCATCTTTTTCTCCACTCATTTCCTCGAAGCTGATTCGCTATCCGACCTAAGGGTTACGTGTCACAAACCTATAGTACCAACAAAAATTCTCAAAAAAGCAAACTAAAAGGTGCCACGTCACCAAAATATCTTAACAAAAAAATTATATAAAGATCCAAGTCGAAACCGCGCCAACACGTCGCATACATTTTCTTTTGCTCTCTCTACTCTTCACCGGAGCTCCGCCGCCCAAATGGCCCTCCCCACCGCCTCCACCGCCGACTCCGACCTCCACCTCCCCACCCCGACCCTCGACTCCGAGTCCTCCGCCCTCCTCCACACCGTCTCCGAGCACGGCGGCTACGCTTACGTCAGCATGGCCTCACGCGCCGCCGCCGGTGACGTACGCGCGGCGGAGGCGGCTCGCGAGATGGCCTGGGAGCAGCTCCACTCCGGGCCCTGGCACTCCGTCCTCCCCGTCTGGCGCGACGCCTACGCAATGGCCTGCCTCCACGTCGCCAAGCTCCACTTCGCCGCCGGTGAGTTCTCCGAAGCCCTCCGCGCTCTCGACATGGGCCTCCTCATGGGCGGCCCTCTTTTCAAATCGGATCTCCACGCCGCTGTGAGCAAAGTCTCCGCGAAATCCAGCGCCGCCGCGGCCACCGCCGCCGCTAGGGTTTCCGAGGGGAACGGCCCCAATTTGGACCGCCGGTTGGTCCGTGAGGACCTCAAAGCATCGGAGGTTAGGTTCGTAATTTCACAATTCATTTTATGAATTTCACACATTGATTAAAAGAATTGATTTTTAGTTTCTATTGGTTTTTGATTGTCACAGATGGTTGGGGTTTTGCCTCCAAAATCACTATCTTGTAAAATGGTGGTGAAGAAGTCTGGTTTATCTTTGGAAGGGTTTTTGAGAGAGCATTTCTTATCGGGATCGCCGGTTATTTTGACTGATTGTATGGGGCATTGGCCGGCGAGGACTAAGTGGAATGATATGGATTACCTGTTGAGAGTTGCCGGTGACCGGACCGTGCCGGTTGAGGTGAGAAAGATGGTTGCTTTATAGACAATGTGGGTGTGTTTGAGTAGTTTTTTTTGTTGTTGTTAAAGGACTGAAAATTGGTAAAGCATTGAATGCGTTGTAGGTTGGGAAAAATTACTTGTACCCGGAGTGGAAGCAAGAGCTTATTACGTTTTCGCAGTTTCTTGAGAGGATTCGGGGTACTGACTCTTCCTCTGGTGTCCCAACATATCTTGCTCAGCACTCATTGTTTGATCAGGTACTTCACAATTGTGATATGCATTTATGTTTGGATATATATGGGTTGTTATCTTTCAATCATTTGATATAACTTTGATTGTCAGATAAACGAGCTGCGTGAGGACATATGTATTCCAGACTATTGCTGTGCTGGTGGTGGGGAACTAAGGTCTACTAATGCTTGGTTTGGCCCGGCTGGGACTATAACCCCTTTACATCATGATCCGCACCATAATGTGTTTGCTCAGGTACTTCAGAGTTGGTATTTTGTATTGAACAGTATTTGCCATGATCTTGGCATGATAGTTTTGTATTCATTATGATCGTTCCGGTTGTTGTTTTTAGGTTTTGAGTTATTATCTTTGAATTCTACGTAGATATTCCGTTTCTATTGGAAAATTGTGAGACTGATCAATCAGAGTTAGCCATAGAAGTTTTGTTCAGTTGGTTACTCCTTTAAATTATAGTTTAACTGTCCTGTCTCGATATCCAAGCTGTGATGTCCATAACCAGCTTTTACCTTTTACAAGTAGAATAGCTATCGAATAGACTAGATTTACGATTTACCTTCAGATATGTTTCAGTTATGATTATGATCCAGAGCCTATGCCATAGTATTTATTACTAAGGGAGGCAAATCTTCATGGGGAGAATCCCTTAAAAAGGGAAATAATGGTTTTATAGAAACACGGGTTAAGTGTCGTTTGCCTGTCTGTAAACAGTAAATATCCATTCCACTGACATGAATAAAGAATCTGATAGTTTCTTTAGTACATACCTAGATGTGCACACCTCCATTTGTTGCAAAGACTGATTTGTAGTGGCCATGATACTTGTGAGTTTTAACTTCTAAATGCAGAGCTATTTTACCATGCATTTATATCAGGTATCATAATTCCATATACAAAGGCATATGTCGTATGTATGTAGTTCCAGATGGCATTCATGTGTTTGTATATAACTGCATATTTTGGCAAGTTACTAGCTTCTATGATCAAACATCTATGTGACTCGGCTTGATTGCTCATCTTCAGGTAGTTGGGAAGAAGTATATTAGGCTCTATCGTGCTTCATTGTCAGAGGAACTCTATCCACATACTGAAACCATGCTTTGTAACTCAAGTCAGGTAATTGCATTCTTGACCTCATTCAAGCAAAGAAAAGACCTAAACAAATTTGTCAAGAAGGCAGATTGTAACAGTACACCCTTATTTGCATATGATTTCATGCGCCAAGGTTATACATGCTTTTTAAAAAAATACCGAGTCATGCTGGGATAGAAGATTTGTGATTACTAGTTGGTTCCTCTCAGTGAACCTGTCACTGTCATATTCTTGGAAATATATCATAAGCTCAAATTGGTGCATGGTTTATATAGTGGCAGTTACATTTTAGTTACAATTATTCATAACTTATAACTTATCTAGGTTACAGACAGAACTTAGTTGCTAAAAACTGAAATGTTGATATTCCTGTCAGCTTCTTTACATGAACTCGATAAACATAACGTGTATTTATATATTTACCGATTGAATATACTTTGTTTGAAGGTTGATCTAGACAACATAGATGAGAAAGAATTCCCCAAGGTGCAGGACTTGGAATTTCTCGACTGCATTTTAGAGGAAGGTGACATGCTTTATATCCCACCAAAGTGGTGGCACTATGTGCGGTCTCTGACAACAAGTATGTCAGTTAGCTTTTGGTGGAGTGATTATGACGGTTCAGCTACTTCTTGATAGTTTGTGGTTTAGTGTTTAGTGCCTTCTTATTAATTAATTTTGATATTGTTAGACAGGGCAGTTTTCAGTTGCAGTCTTATATTCTCATGTACATATCCTGCAGTGTTATATTTACAATAAGACTCACAGATGTCTGAAGAAGAAGAAACTGTTTGTAACAATTTTGAGAATAGTACTTTAACATCTTTCTCGCGTCACAGTCTGTAGCCATACACTTGCAAAGTTACTTATCCATTGTATCGTAATTGAGTTTGTTTCAATCAATATGGTTCATACATTTTTGTGTTATGGAGTTCAGTTTTTTGATTGATCTGCATCACAAAAAGATCGCTTCAGATTTGGCATCTTTATTTTGATCATCTTCGTCTTCATGTAAATGGAATTGTTTTTCTTTCAAGGATGAATCTGAAAAGCAGTCTTTCATAGTTTCCATCGAATCTTTCATAGTTTCCATAGAAAGACTCATTGTATTCATCTTCATCCTGCATAGCATCCTCGATAGTTTCTTTTGACTTACGAGCTTGGTTTTTAGTCGCATCCCTTTTCATTACCAACTTATGTGCTTATCTGTTTTAACCAGTAGTAGGAATGGTATATGTTTTTGGGTTTTGGCCCTATATGCCTTCACCTCATTGCTCTTCTCCCCTTGCACACAAACTTCAACCTGCTCCTCCATGTACTTTGGCATTCTGAGACCTTACAATCTTAGGGAGAACTTATAATCTCAAACAACTATGCGAATAGGTAAATGCATATTCTGAACGCTCATATCAAAATCGAGGAATTTACACCAGGAATATCAATTACATCTGATTTTCCTTATTATCAAATCAACAATGGATACAGATGCACGTCTGAAAGACGCAGAACCAGGAAGAAGATACAAAGAGACAAAATGAAAAGTTATAAATTTATTATCCACAACAGAGTCGATACAAACTTCACAATCGAATGCGGGATATTCTTCTGGGCCACGCCACGGAAGGTCTCTTAGCGTTTTATTGATTGCAATTAGTCCTCTGTCCACCACCTATTAGAATCAATTCAAGATATATATATATATATATATAAGTATATAAGACGGAAATTCAATGCATATCCAAAGTCTCAAATTCTTGTTAACAAGTCTATTTGGAAAAGGAAACAATTAGCTGGGAAGCAAAGGTAAACCATAATGCAACAGCAGAGGAAATAACTGAATACAATATAAATTGCTTAATATACAGTGTGGTGCAAATCAGAAGAACCTGTGCTCAAATTTTCTTCAAACCATATCTAACTCTTTTTTTTTTTTTTTTCATTTAATTTGTAGTTTGTTAAGAAGAGAAATTAAACGCATTTTGTGCTCAAAACATTAACATTTTGTATTTGTTTATTGGTGAGCAATCGGACTACCCCAATAATTCATACGACAAATCAAGTAAAGTTTTTGACACACTAACATACCATCTGAATTGGACTTGTTTCGTGCTGTGGAAGTCAGATGAAGAGGCTGAAAACTTGGGGCACCTCCGCAGATAGAACTCTTCCAATTCAGGACACACAATATCAAAAGCAGCACTTTCATAGGACAACATGAGAAGTTCCTCCAAATGTAATCGCTTCAATTTTGGAAGGACGGTCTTCTTGTTGCTTGCTTCAACTATCCTTTCCAACAGGGGGCAATTCTTTAATTTTAAGGAATTCAGCAGGCAAAGACACTGAGCAACATCATAGGTGAAGAGACTTCCGTCTGACTTGCACCACTCTATGGACAAACTTTGAAGATTCTGGAACATTGCAGGTGGGAGTCGAGAAGGTCCATCACATATGCTAACTGTGGACAATGCTATATTTGTCAATCCCAATTGTTCCGGAGGAAGACAACCTATCACAGACATTTTCTCCAATTCAGGACACACAATATCAAAAGTAGCACTTTCATAGTACAACATTGGAAGTTCCTCCAATTGTAATCGCTCCAATTTTGGAAGGACGGTCTTCTTGTTGCTTGCTTCAACTATCCTTTCCAACATGGGGCAGTCCTTTAATTTTAAGGAATTCAACTGAAAGAGACACTGAGCAACATCATAGGTGAAGAGACTTCCTTGCAACTGTTGGCAAAAGTTAATGGACAAACTTTGAAGATTCTGGAACATTGCAGGTGGAGCAGGTCCATCACATATGCTTACTGTTGCTAGAGCAAACAATTCTATCTTTTTCAACTTTAATTGTCGCAATACAAGCAAGGCTTCATACCCAAACATATATTCACTCCCATCCGTCCGACGAACAATTAATTCTTCCAAATTTGGTAGTCTACGTAACAATGTTGATGGTAAAAGTATATTCCACCAGTTGTAACAAGCTTCTACCTTCAATACCTTCAACTTGAATAGAGACCCAGGTGGTAGAAATTGAACGGCACGTAACTCTGCACAATCCAGTTCATACAGATGCAACTCTTCCAAATTCTCGAACACAGGCTTTTTTGGAACCCATGTTATTGCAGGATCCACCTTCCGACTCCTGGAACCCACTATAGATAGATGCTCCAGTCTCTGTAACCTCCCATGCTCAGATTCCACAAATATGTCGACTAACCTTTGGCACCAAGAGTAGCAAAGCGTCTCTGCTTTCTTCATTATCTCGTCGCGAAACCACTCCGGAAAGTGACTGATCATGACATACAAGCGTATTGAGATATGACGATGTCGATCATGTAACTTCTTCGTGTATGGCTCGTATAAACCACCAATACATATATCAAACTCAACCAAATTCATTTTCAACTCTACATATTTAGGGATGTATTCATCACCCTTGATAGTAACCTTCAAAACTCTTAATTTTGACAAGCTAGTTACCTCGTCAAAGCTAGCATTAGTAAAGGTATCATTGACTTCTCCTTCTTCTCCCTCAGCGTTAGGCACCAAGCGCTCCCACTCCCAAAATCCTTGCATATACAGTTCTTCTAAATCATGCAGCTTTGATATCAGTTTGGAGGGAATTCTAGAAATATGTTCACCAGTAATATCCAACATCCTCAGATTGGTCAAACCTCCTATTTCTACCGACAACTCATGCAGACGTGAATTTCTCATACTCAGCATCTCAAGCTTTTTAAGTTTTCCTAGTATGGAAGTGTCAATTCTTAGATCGTTACAATCATCTAAATACAAAGCTGTGAGGTTGGTTAGGAGACTGAATGATTTGGGCAGTAATGAAAGGCTAGTCAAGCTAAGATCTAGTACCCTTAATTCATTTGGACATTGGAAGAATGTTTCTGGTATATGTTCTAAAAAGAAATTACGGTTTAGTAACAAAATCTGGAGTTTTGGACATACCAGATTTTTGGGAAGCTCCCTAATATAATTCCTCATTAGTGAGATTGCAAGGCAGCCTTTATGTAAATTACGTGGCCAATCCTCTAAACGACAGCCGGCTTTCACAAAAAACTCATCTTCAGATTGCACAATTTGAATGGCTGCATCCCGGACAACATCATGCATCCTTACACATCCATCTTCTTCACTATCCAAAAGCAAGCAAGAATATTTAAGATGCTTGACAACGGAATCAGCTTGCTCTCTTGCCTCCAGGAGTGTTTCAGCATCTCGAAACAATCTTGTCCTGATCGCGTACCTGAACAAGTCTTTTGTTAGGATGCCAAAGTCTTCTGGGAATAAGCAACAAAGTAAGAAGTATGACTTGTAGTCCTCATTTTTCAAGTAATCATAGCTTAATTTTATGCATTCTGTTGCTTCTCCACAATCGTCAGGGTTGGCAGTTTGCGACATCTTTAGCTGAAGAGCTGCTCTCTCCCATTCCACCAACTCTTTATCTCCGAGCGCCCTTGCAACTGTGACCAATGCAATTGGTAGACCTCTACATTCTCCAGCAACCTTCTTTGCCACACCCTCGAAAGTGGACGACTCAAAAGACCTTCTTGCTTTACTCACAAACAAGGCCCAAGAATCTTGTTCTGAGAGAATGTTGAGTGTGATCTTTCTTTGGCACTCCATGGCATGACAAACATTCCATATCCTTGTGGTCAGTAGGACTTTGGAATTGCAATTTTGAAGTTCCTTGTAGCTTGGAATTCCTATTCTTGATAAGTCTGTTCTCTCCCAAATGTCGTCCAAGATTATAAGGATTTTTTCCCTTTTCTTTATCTCCTTTCTCAATCTAGCTGCTCTTCCAGTTTCTGTCTTCTCAGGTAATTCGAAGCCCAGCTGCTCTGCCAATGTATATTGAATTTTTTCGAAATCGGGATTCTGGGACATGACACTCTTTGTCACATAATAAAAAATCCCACCTTTTCGGGCTTGTGCACCAACATGTTCCACTAAGGTTGTCTTGCCAACGCCTCCCATGCCGTAAACACCAATGGCAGTGACCTTGTTGTCTTTAAAGGCCTCCCAAACCTCATCCATGGCTACTCTTGTTGCTTCAAATGCTTGGAAATCTCCAGTGGACTCAATTGCATCAGGTACAATTTTACTGCTGAGAAGTTCCACAATGGCTTCGATAAGTGCGCTCTCAGTTCTACAAGGATGAATTACGGATTAGAATTTACAAATAATCTTTGGGTAAAATATATATCTGAAATCTAAGGGGCAATGCTTACTTATGATCAGTTGTATTCCACCCAGAGATATTGGCTACCTTTTTTAAGGCAGCTTTCCACTCCTTCACCTTTTCCATTCTGTGCCACCCCGAGGTTTCATGCTTATAGAAAGCTTCTTTGAAACTTCCCTTCTTCTGATATCGAACATCAGTAGGATCAACATGATAAAAAAGTGGCAAAATTCTGTTGTCTTCCATGGACAGACAAATCTCTCTAAGTTCCTCCAAACACCAAGTAGAAGAAGCGTAATTTTGCGAGAGAACAACAATTGCAAACCTTGATTCTTTGATTGCTTCTATGAGAGTGCGAGAAATAGCGTCCCCGACTTTAAGATCTGGATCATCCATGAATGTTTTAATGCCTCTTCGAGTGAGTCCATGGTATATGTCGATTGTGATACCCTTGCGAGTGTCAACGCCCCTGAAACTCAAAAACACATCATACCTCCAACATGGATCTGAAGGAGGAGGATATGCACAGGGTATTTGGGAGCTGGAGGCCATTGGAAACCACCAAATCAAAACAAGAGGCAATCAAGAACAGGAAATAAAAAACTGCAAGAACAAGGTCTCTCAAGTATTGGCAGGTACAAAGAAACTTTAAAAGCCAAATGAAGAAACCATGAAACAAAGGGTGTTGAAGTCTGAAGTCCGAACAGCATGAAACCAAATTTCATAGACTTGTGCAAAGTCTAGACAAAATGGCATCTTGGATTTGTTCAAACTAATACTATTAAATCTGCACTCGCTGCCAGCTAAAATATAATAGCATGTTAGGTAAAGCTTCATACTAAAATAACAGGAGGCTTGGTTTTTGGTCATCTCGTGAAGGTTTTATTTGGAGCAATACTTTTCCAGTGTTTCATAATTGAGTGCATTTCTAATATATCAATTATGCATATGTAGATGAACTTTAGGGATTGATCTTGATCATGAAACGTACGTTCACTTAAGATTTGGCTTCCCCATTGTGTATCTAAATCAAATCCCAGTTGCCCAATCTGCGGAATTGCAGAAGAGAGCTCATGGGTGGAGTTGAGAATCAACAAATTGGTTCTATCAAGAATGCAACAAATAGGAACATTGAGTATATACACTTACAGTAACTAGCCCCATTTACTGGTCCATTTTTCGTGTCCTCTCCATCGCCATGGAGCTCGTTGCTTCCCTGCATGCAACTGAAATCATCATCGAATCAGATTCAGATAATGTTGGTAGGAGCTCTTCAATTATGATAAGACTTGTCTTGACTTGGCAATTGGCAAGGCCCATTTACTCCTCGAGTCCGACCCGGATGACCCAATTCTTAAACAGAGAGAAGCCTCACTAGTAAAGCTTCAACCTTTCACTGTTCCCAACCCAAGTCTCAAAACCCTTCAAAGCTTAGGGTTTTCACTTTCCGGTGCTCCTCCGCCACCGCTAACGCCGTCTCAGGTATACCCACTTATCCTACTCATTGTTCTCTGTAGCACTTGTAAAGATTCAATTTTTATGTGATAATGGTTTCCAGTTTTCTCTGAGGTTTATTTATAAATGATATGGATTACCTGTGAAGAGATGCCGGTGACCGGACCGTGCCGGTTGGGGTGAGAATGATGGTTGCTTTAATAGACAGACAATGTGATATGCATTATTATTATTATTATTATTTTGTTTGTTATCTTTCAATTATTTGATATAACTCTGATTGTCAGAGGGCATATGTATTCCGGACTATTGCTGTACTGGTGGTGGGGAACTAAGCTCTACAAATGCTTGGTTTGGTCCGGCTGGGACTATAACCCCTTTACACCATTATCCACACCACAATGTGTTTGCTCAGGTACGTCAGAGTTGATTTTCTGTATTGAACAACATTTACCATGATCTTGGATTTGAGAGTTTTATATCCATTATGAATGTTCCGGTTGTTGTAATTAGGTTTTGAGTTATCATCTATGAATTCTGCTTAGATATTCTGTTTCTATTGGAAAATTGAGAGACTGATCAATCAGGGCCAGTCGTAGCCATAGAAGTAGCACCCATTGGTTACTCCTGTAAATTGTAGTTTAACTGTCCTGTCTCCATATCCAAGCGGTGATGTCCATAACTAGCCCCTACCATGTACAACTAGAATAGCTGTCGAATAGACTAGTTTTGGCTTTAGGGTTTAGGATTTAGCTTCAAGCAAGGAAAAGACCTAAACAAATTTGCATATTGTAACAGTATACCTTTATTTGCATATGTTTTCATGCGCCAAGGCTATGCACGCTTTTTAGAAAATACCGAATCATGCTGGGATATAAGATTTGTGATTACTAGTCGGTTCCTCTCACTGTCATATTCTTGGATATATCTCATGAGCTGAAATTGGTGGATGGTTTACAGAGTGACAGTTACATTTTAGTTACACCTAGTTATTCGTAAATTATAACTTATCTAGAATACAAACAGAACTTAGTTGCTGAAAACTGAAATCTTGAGATTCCTGTCGGCTTCTTTATATGAACTCGATAACATCATATAAAGGATCATGTTCTATTATCTAAGGTTCAAGAATCTTGTTCTGAGAGAACGTTGAGGGTGATCTTTCTTTGGCACTCCATGGCATGACACACGTTACTTATCCTTGTGGTGAGTAGGACTTTGGAATTGCACCTTTGAAGTTTCTTGTAGCTTGGAATTCCTATTGTTGATAACTCTATTCCCTCCCAAACGTCATCTAGGAGTATAAAAGCATCTTTGTTCTTCCAATTATCTCCTTATGCAACCTAGCTGCTCTTCCAATTATTGTCCTCTCATGTAAGCTGAAGCCCTACTGCTCTGCCAATGCGTCTTGAAGGATTCCAAAACTAGGATTTTCGGACACGACACACTTGGTCACATAATCAAAACTCCCACTTTTCCGAGCTTGTGCACCGACATGTTCCACCAAGGTTGTCTTGCCCACACCCCCCATGCCGTAGACACCAACGGCAGTGACCTCGTCATCTTTAAGGGCCTTCATAACCTCATCCATGGCTACTCTTGTTGCTTCAAATGCTTGGAAGTCTGCTGTGGACTCAATTGCCTCAGGTACTGCCCTACTGATGAGAACTTCCACAATGACGTCAACAAGTTCTTTGTGAGTCCTAGATGGAAGAATTAAGAGTCAAAAATAAACGGTAGGAAAATATATATAGGACTGAAACTAAAGGCACTACGCTTACTTGTAATCATTTGTATTCCACCCTGAGATATTGGCCACTTTGCTTAAGGCAGCCCTCCATTGATTCACCTTCTCTGATTCATGTCGGCCAGAGGTTTTGTGCTTAGAGAAAGCTTCTTCGAAACTCATCTTCTGATATCGAACATCAGTAGGATCAACATGATAAAAAAGTGGAAAAATTCTGTTGTCTTCCATGGATAGACAAATCTCTCTTAGTTCCTCCAAACACCAAGTAGAAGAAGCATAGTTCTGCGAGAGAACAACAATTGCAAACCTTGATCCTTTAATTGCTTCTATGAGCGTGCGAGAAATAGCGTCCCCGACTTTAAGATCTGGATCATCCATGAATGTTTTAATGCCTCTTCGAGTGAGCCCATCGTATATGTCGGTTGTGATACCCTTGCGAGTGTCAACGCCCCTGAAACTCAAAAACACATCATACTTCCAACATGGATCCGATGAAGTAGGAGATCCAGAGGTTACTTGGGAGCTGGAGGCCATTGGAAAACCACCAAACCAAAACAAGAGGCAATCAAGAACATGAAACAAGAAACTGCAAGAACAAGGTCTCAAGTACTGGCAGCTAAGAAGAAACTTTAATAACCAAAATGAGAAAACCCAGTTTGGAGTCTGAACTGAACAAGCGTAAAAGTCAGTCTGGTGGTTATTTCACAACCAGTGCTTGGCAATTGGCATGGGCCCATTTACTTCTCAAGTCCGACCTGGATGGCGCAATTCAACCCGACCCGGATCCCTTTTTATGCCTAATTAGAAACACAAACAGAGAAGCCATCAACTTGGGCCTCGTAAAGCCTTCACATTTCTCTGTTCCCAAGTCACAAACCCCTTCAAAGCTCAGGGTTTTCACTCTCCGGTTCTCCTCCGCCACCGCTAATGCCGTCTCAGGTATACCCACTTTTGCAACTCTGCTTTTATTGGTCTCTCTAGCACTTGTAAAGATTCAATTTTTATGTGATAATGGTTTCCAGTTTACTGTGAGGTTGATTTATTGGTGATTAGAGTTACGAGAAAACCGATTGGCTGCCATGCAAAAGTTGATGTTGGTTTTGTTTTTTTTGGGCTCAGTTTTGTTATGTTAGATGAGTAAGAACCAATTATGTTGCACATTAGTGTCTCAACCCTTTTGGGTTTTGGCAATTTTTGCTTTAGTTTCATTTAGAGTTTTGAAATTTCTTAGTTACTGGTAAATTGGAGTAGCTTAGCTGTTTTTTTCTTTTGTTTTGTTCCTGGGTTTGGTTCTCAGTGATTGCCTGACTATGCGTTTGGAGGGAGTATGTGGAGGTCATAAAGATGCGTAGAGTGAAGAGAAAAGCGATTGGCTGTCATCTATTAACGTTTCTATTTTTCATTTTGTGGCAGAATCACAACTATGCGGTTGACCCCAAATCACTTCCAGATGGTGTAGAGGTAATTCATGTGAATCTCAAGGATGGAACCTGTGCTGGCCTTGCTTATCCTGCATTAAACATAATGTCTGTTCAGTACCACCCTGAAGCATCCCCACGACCTCATGATTCAGATTATGGTATGTTAAAGTAAGCTTATATTTTACCAATACACACTAGTGATGTGTGTGCTTGCACCAAACAGCATAAGAACATTCTTAGTGATGAAATCTTCATAGTATATCTAGGAATTCTATTAAAATCTGAATAGTGAAGGTGTAGCTCATACTCTCATAGTATGAGTATCATTTCCGCAGTTGCTTCGTGCCAACTGTTCACTCAGCTCACAAACCCAATACCTGCTTTTTAGAATGACACATCCTGCACAAATCTACCTTGCGAAATGATTTTGAGTTCTGGAACTTTTTTATTGCAGCTTTTGGAGAATTCATTGAGCTTATGAATAGAGTGAAAGTAAATGCTTGAGTGATATCTGCACTGAGCAATTAATTGAGGGATCAACCCTATAGCAGTGAGGTTTCAAATGACAATACAGACATCCAGGCTCTGCTCATGGCCAACTCTATAGGATTAACATTTGCGGTTGCAGAAAACTAGTTAGGACGTATGAGTGTTGTTTCCCTTTATCTGCCGTCAGTGTGGTGGTAGTATTGTGTGATAGTTGAGTAATCCTTTGCCATATCTACAATTGGCGTTTTTGAAGACTAAGTTGCTTAGCCACTGTGTGTAGCTTGTAACAACTATCTCATGAAATCATGTCAAAAGATTGTGATAGTGCTAAATGCTTGGAATTGATGTTATTTCATTACAAATGCATGCCAGGAATTTCTTGAGAGGATTCGGGGTAATGACTCTGGTTCTGGTTCCCCGATGTATCTTGCTCAACCCTCATTGTTTGATAAGGTATGTTACAATTGTGATACGCATGTATGTTCGGGTATCCATTGGTGTCTTTCAATTCTTTGATATAACTTTGATTTTCAGATAAACGAGTTGCGTGAGGACATGTGAATTCCTGACTATTGTTGTGCCGGTGCTGGGGAACTAAGGTCTTTTAATGCTCGGTTTGGTCCGGTGGGGACTGTAGCCCCGTTACACCATGATCTGCACCATAATGTATTTGCACAGGTACTTCAGAGTTGCTTTTTTGTATTGAACAATATTACCATGATCTTGCCTTTGAAAGTGTAAATTCTTTATGAACCTTCCGGTATTTGCTTTTAGGTCATGCTATTATACTGTTAGTTATCATCTTTGAATTTAGCTTAGATATTCCGTTTCTATTGGAAAATTGTGAGACTGATCAATCAGCGCTAGCCATAGAAGTGGCATTTGTCTGTTCAATTACTTCTTTGAATTATAGTTTAACTGTCATGTCTCCATATTCAAGCTGTTATGTCCATAACCAGCCTACCTTTTACATCTAGAATAGCTATCCAATAGACTAGATTTACCATCAGGTATGTTTCCATTTTGATTATAATCTAGAGCCCTTGCCATACTTTTACAAGGGGAGGCAAATCTTCATGACAGGAGAATCCCTCAGAAAGGGAATATGGTTTTATAAAAACAAGGTTACAGTGCCGTCTGTAAACAGTAAATATCCATGTCCACTAACATGAGTAAAGAATCTGATAATTTCTTTAGTACGAACATAGATGTGCACACCTCCATTTGTTGCAAAGACTGATTTGTAGCTGCCATAAAAATGTGCATGGTATATCATGAATCATAATTCCAGATACAAAGGCATATATTGTATGCATGTACTTCCAGATGTCATGTGTGTTTGTATATAGCTGCATATTTTGGCTAGTTACTAGCTTCTATGATCAATTATCTATGTGTGTTTGTATGAGGCTCTATGTGCTTCATTGTCATAGGAACTCTATCTAGTATCCACATACTGAAACCATGCTTTGCAACTCACGTCAGGTAATTGCATTCTTGACCTCATTCAAGCAAGGAAAAGATGTAAACATATATGCTAATATGTTGTTGAGACAGCAGATGCTAACAGTAGACCTATATTTGCATATGTTTGCATGTGCCAAGACTATACGTGCTTTTTAGAAAGAACTGAGTCATTCTGGGAAAGAACGTATTGGATTAGTCAGTAAAACGTGAAACGTTGTGATTAATGTCAAATCAAGATGAAGATGCACACTGAGGATTGAAACGTTCAATCCAAAACTGATTACTTTTAAGTCGAGACAGCCATATTGATTGAGCATGCATTTACTGATTGAATATACTTTGTTTTTGAAGGTTGATCTAGACAACATGGATGACAAAGAATTCCCGGAGGTGCACTTGGAATATCTTGACTGCATATTCGAGGAAGGTGACATGCTGTATATCCCACCAAAACATTATGTTTGGTCTATGACAACAAGCATGTCAGTTAGCTTTTGGTGGAGTGATAATGACAGTTCAGCTGTGGTTTGACAGAGCAGTTTTCAGCTGCAGGCTTATATATTCTCATGTATATATCCTGCTGTGTTATATTCACAATTAGACTTGCAGAGGTCTGAATCATAAGAAACTGTTTTTAATCAACAATTTTGAAATTAGTATTTAACATCTTTCTCGCTTCACAGCCTGTAGCCATACAGTTGCAAAGCTACTTTTCCTTTGTTTCGTAATTGAGTTAGTTTCGATCAATATGGTTCAGTTTTTGGTTAATCTGGATCATGAAAATATCACTTAAGGTTTTCCATCTTTATCATGATCATCATGTAAAGAAATTAATTTTCCTTTTCTTTCAAATTTCAATGATGAATCTGAAAAATTTCTTTTGCCTCACAAGCTTAAATTTTCAGTAGCTTCCCTTTCTCCTTCTCATTCATTACCAACTCGTTTTCTTCCCTTTGCTTCCTCCACACAAAATGCAACTGGCTCCCTCCATATACTAGGCATTCTCAGGCCACAGGCCTCCCTAGTAAAGGCACCACATGGATAAAGGACATTATGCTTTGCAACTTTTGCACCACATGGTGCTCAAAGTTCCACTAGTAAACCACTGTTTTGAGCTTTGACCGTTTGCAAAAATCTCGTTTTGACTTTCAAAGTGATCGAATAGGTACCAATAATTGAAGAAAAATATACCAATATTTTCAAAGTGATCATATATGTACATGAACTCGAAGAATTGTACTGATTAGGTACATCTGTAAGAAATTATGTCAAATTTCAATTACCTGAATGGTAACATTAAAAGCGGGAATCGCAGCTTGATAGAGAAGAAAGACACAGAATTCAAAATAACAATTTTGGCATGCCCATATAATGAACATTCAGAATTTCAATAACATGCCATTTCCCATATCAACAAATCAATACAAATGCACGATTGATAGAGAAGTAAGATACAGATCGATAAACCAAAATGTTTATTTCAAATATTTAGTCATGACTACAGCTTCACAATTAAATGAAGAATCTTCTCCGTGGCCTTGAAGGTCGACTCTTTGTGTTTCTTGAATGTGATCAGCTTCTTCACAGTCTATACGATCTAATGGTCCATACGAGATAAAAAGTAAGTATATAAGTGGGTAATTTAGTGCATCTCAAAAGTCTCAAAACCTTGTTAACAATTCATTTTACAATGTACTTGGAAAATGGAAACAATAATCAAGAAACAACAATGGAAAATGAAATCAAACATTGAGGAAATAACTGAAGATAAAACATATATGATTAAATATGCAATGGGGGTGCAAATTCACAACCACCCTGTTCTTTAAGTTTTTTCATAGCCTACCTAACATTTTGATATTGTAATTTGTTCAGTAGAGTAATTAAACACAAACGATCATCAGTGACAAGAAATTTCTATGAAAAAATTGATATTCATTTGATGAGATTGAAAAGAGAATACGATGAATGATTAATTACCAATGATATCAAAGAAAAATATCGACTTAAGATTGAAAGGAAGAAAGTTACAATTTGATTGGTGAATTTAACAAATGGTATTTGTTTACTGTTTAAGGGAGCAATTAAACTGCAATTATATGACAAATCAAGTATTTATATCTGATGTACTTATCCCACTTGCTTAATGAAATATTCTTCTTCTAAAAAAAAAAAAAAAAACCTGTGTGACAAATCAAGTAAAGATTTTGACACAGGAACATACCTATTGAGTTTGAGTTGGACTTGTTTCCAGCTGTGGAAGTCAGAGGAAGAGACTGAAAACTTGGGGCAGTCACACAATTCCAAGTATTCCAATGAAGGACACTGAATATCAAAAGTAGCACTTTCATAGTCCAACATTGGAAGTTCTATCAAACTTAATTTCTCCAATTTTGGAAGGATGATCTTCTCGTTGTTGCTTGCTTCAACAATCCTTTCCAAATAGAGGCATCCCTCTAATACCAAACAATTCAGCTGAGAAAGACATTGAGCAACATCATATGTGAAGAGACTTCCCAGCAACATGCAGTTTGTAATGGACAAACTTTGAAGATTCTGGAACATTGCAGGTGGAGCAGGTCCATCACACATGCTTACTATATCCGTATCAGACAATTCTATCTTTCTCAGTTTTAATTGTTTTGACACAATATGCGACTCTTCTTCAAACCCAAACACATATTCACTCTGGTACATTGTTTTACAATATAGTTCTTCCAAATTTAGCAGTCTCTGTAACAATGTAGATGGTAAAAGTATATTCCCCCAGTTGTAACAAGTTTCCACCTTCAATAACTTCAAATTGAATAAAGACCCAGGTGGTAGAACTTCAAGAGCACATAACTCCGCACAATCCAGCTCAAGCAGATGCAATGCTTCCAAATTCTCGAACACAGGTTTCTCTGGAAACCATGTTATTGTGTTCGTCGGCTCCATGATACTCTCAGGACCCACTATTTCAAGCTGCTTCAGCTCCTCTAATCTCCCATGCTCAGATTCCACAAATATGTCAATTAACCTTCGGCCCTCTTCCCATACTAGATGCTCTGTTTTCTTCATTATCTCGTTGCGAAACCAATCCGGTAAGCGACTGATGATGTCAAGCTTCAAGCATATTGAGTTAAAATGACCGTATCGATCATACTCATCATGGGATTGAATCTTGATTGGGTCGTATTTACCTATACGTATATGAAACTCAACCCAATCCGGTATGGACTCAACATACTTGGGGATACATTCTACATCTAACATACTAACCTTCAAAACTCTTAATTTTGTCAAGCTAGTTACCTCGTCAAAGCCTGCATTGGTTTCTTCTCCTTCTCCCTTAACTTTAACCCCCCACAACCAAAATCCTGTCAAGTACAGTTCTTCTAAATTATGCAACTTTGATATCAATTTGGATGGAATTCTAGCAATAAGTCCACCGGTGTGATCCAACATCCTTAGATTGGTCAAACCTCCTATTTCCATCGACCACTCCCTCACAACTGACTTTCTTATACTCAGAATCTCAAGCTTTTTAAGGTTTCCTAGGCTGGAATAGTCAGTTATTAGATTGAGACCATGACAGTTATCTAAATACAAAGCTTGGAGGTTGGTTAGGAGACTGAAGGATTGGGGTAGTGATGAAATACTCGTCCAGCTAAGATCTAACACCCTTAATTCATATGGACTTTGAAAAAAGGTTTCTGGGATCTCTTTTAAATTGGAATTACCGTTGAGTAACAAAATCTGGAGTTTTGGACATACCAGATTCTCGGGTAGCTTGCTCATAGGACTCCTCATTAGTGAGATTGCAGTGTAGCCTTCATGTACTTGGCGTGGCCAATCCTTTAAACGAGAGCCAGCTTTCACCAAAAACCCATGCCCATCTTCAGATTCCGCAATTTGAAGGGCTGTATCCCGGACGACATCATGCATCCTTACAAATGTATCATCACTACTCTCCAACAGCAAGCAAGAATGTATAAGGTGGTTGGCCACTGAACTAGCGTTTTCTCTGGCTTCTTCGAGTGTCTCAGCATCTCTAAACAATCCTTTCCCAATCGCATACATGAACAGTTTTTCTGTTGGGATAAAAGAGTCTTCTGGGAATAAGCAACAGAGCAAGAAGTATGACTTTTCCTTATCTTTCAAGTAATCATAGCTTAATTTTATACATTGGGATGCTTCTCGGTTATCATCAGGATTAGCAGTTTGTGACTTCTCTAGTCGTTTAGCTGCTCTCTCCCATTCCACCAACTCTTTATCTCCGAGTGCCCTTGCAACTGTTATCAATGCAATCGGTAGACCCCCACATTCTCCAGCTACCTTCTTTGCCACATCCACAAACTTTCGCTGTTCAAAAGACTTTCTTGCTTTTCTCACAAACAACGCCCAAGAATCTTCTTTTGATAGAATGTTGAGGGTGATCTTTTTTTCGCAATCCATAACATGACAGACATTCCTTCTCCTTGTTGTTAGTAGGACTTTGGAATTGACAGTTTGAAGCTCTTTGTAGTTGGGGATCCCTATCTTGGACAACTCTATTATATCCCATACATCGTCCAAGATTATAAGGAGTTTTTCTCTTCTCATGATCTCCTTATGCAACCTAGCAGCTCTTCCAGCTTCTGTTTTCTCTTTTAATTTGAAGCCTAGCAGATCTGCTAATGTGTCTTGGATTTGTGTGAAGTCGGGGCTTTGGGATATGGAAGCTACAATCCAATGGTTAAAAGTGCCATTTCTGCAGGCTTGTGCGGCTACATGTGTCACCATGGTTGTCTTTCCAACGCCGCCCATGCCGTAGACACCAACGGCAGTGATCTCATCATCTCTTAGCGCCTCCTTAACCTCATCCATGGCTTTTGTTGTTGCTTCATATGCTTGGAAATCATCTGTGGATTCAATTGCATCCGGTGGTACTTTCTTGCGGAGAGTTTCCACAATGTGGTCAACAAGTTGTTTGTGAGTCCTACATCGAAGAATTAACTATTAAACTTAAGTGTTGGGTAAAATAGAGTGGAAATTAAAGGCAGAATGCTTACTTGAAAGCATCTGTATCCCACCCAGATATATTGGCCACTCCTTGTAAAGCAGCTCTCCATTCCTCCACCGTCTCTGGTTTATGTCGGCCAGAGGTTTCATGCTTAGAGAAAGCTTCTTTGAAACTTCCCTTCTTCTGATATCGAACTTCAGTAGGATCAACATGATAAAAAAGTGGGAAAATTCTGTCCATGTTTGCCATACACTCCCAGATCTTTGCAAGTTCCTCCAAACACCAAGCGGAAAAAGCATAATTTTGCGAGAACACTACGACTGCAAACCTTGATTCTTCAATTGCCTTTTTGAGGGCGGGGGAAATAGTTTCCCCTTCTTGAAGATCTGGATCATCCATAAATGTTCTTACTCCCCTGCTCTGCAGTCGATCACGTATGTCGACTGTAATTCCCTTGCGAGTGTCAGGACCTCTGAAACTTAAAAACACGTCATACTTCCACCATGTAGCTGTTGATGAAGAAGGAAGACAGCTACTGGAACTAGGGTGGCTGTCGAACTGAGTCGGCTTAGAAATGATTCGACGGTTACTGCTGCTCGGTCCTGAACCTTTTTCAAACAATACTTGGACCTTGTTCATCTGATCCGCCGGGACGCAGGCCGTCTCCTGGTTTAGCGGCACTACTGCCGGAAGGCGGGGAAGAGATGCAGACGCATCCATGTCAACCAGTACTTGATTATCCGGCGAATTTTCGACCATGTAACTGAACTGACTCTTCACTTGAGTCCATATCCACTTAATAATGCTGATGCAACCGATCCTTGCCTCCGCCATGGTTTGGAATTCTGGACGATTCCTAAAGGAAAGTTCTACATATAAACTCAGGTTCTTAACATCCAACCAAGATCATGCGTGGCAAAACAGTATGGAATTAAGAACAACAAGAGGAAAGAAGAAACAGAAAGAACAAGGTCTCTCAAAGTACAGGCAGGTCAAAGGAAACCACAAAAGCCGGCCATATGAAAAACCAAGGAGCTAGGGATAGGGGTTAGAGGAATTCAGGGAAATAATCAATGAAAAAGAGGATGTTGAAGTCTAAAGACAAGGGAATTTTGGATTTATATCTGCACTTGCTGCCAACTAATAATATTTGTTAGCATGTACAGCTTCACACTGAAATAATATGTTAGGTAAAGCATATGAGGATTAGTTTTTTGACTATGTTGTTAACTTGTAGCTGGTTTCATGTGGAGCAATACTTTTTAAGTGTGGCATAATATATATTTTTTTTTTGGCGAAACAGTAGCAAATATCATTGATGCAAACAGAGGTTACAGATCCCAGAAAAAATGGGTTGGAACAACGATCAACAATTGAGTACATTTCAAATATATGTGTTGATGGAGTTTAGGTTTGAATTTTGATCATGAAATGGTTACTTGGAATTTGGCTTCCAACATGTACATTAATCTTGTAATCACTACCAAGATGGTTCTGATGGAGGAGGATATGCACAGGGTATTTGTGAGCTGGAGGCCATTGGAAACCACCAAATCAAAACAAGAGGCAATCAAGAACAGGAAATAAAAAACTGCAAGAACAAGGTCTCTCAAGTATTGGCAGGTACAAAGAAACTTTAAAAGCCAAATGAAGAAACCATGAAACAAAGGGTGTTGAAGTCTGAAGTCCGAACAGCATGAAACCAAATTTCATAGACTTGTGCAAAGCCTAGACAAAATGGCATCTTGGATTTGTTCAAACTAATACTATTAAATCTGCACTCGCTGCCAGCTAAAATATAATAGCATGTCTCCTAGCATGTTAGGTAAAGCTTCATACTAAAATAACAGGAGGCTTGGTTTTTGGTCATCTCGTGAAGGTTTTATTTGGAGCAATACTTTTCCAGTGTTTCATAATTGAGTGCATTTCTAATATATCAATTATGCATATGTAGATGACCTTTAGGGATTGATCTTAATCATGAAACGTACGATTACTTAAGATTTGGCTTCCCCAATGCGTATCTAAATCAAATCCCAGTTGCCCAATCTGCGGAATTGCAGAAGAGAGCTCATGGGTGGAGTTGAGAATCAACAAATTGGTTCTATACGTGTATCAAGAATGCAACAAATAGGAACATTGAGTATATACACATACAGTAACTAGCCTCATTTGCTGGTCCATCTTTCGGGTCCTCTCCATCGCCATGGAGCTCGTTGCTTCCCTGCATGCAACTGAAATCATCATCGAATCAGATTCGAAAGAGCTTTATTCAGGAATTGAACAAGAATCGTGAGAAGATTATTTTGAAGAAGACTCAGCTTTTAACTTGAGTGATTGCAATTGGGATTTGATGGGCACACACGCCGGAGCGGTTTGAGCTCGACTTCTCTGGTCGGTAGGAGCTCTTCAATTATGATAAAGACTTGAGTCTAGACTTGGCAATTGGCAAGGCCCATTTACTCCTCAAGTCCGACCCGGATGACCCAATTCTTAAACAGAGAAGCCTCACTAGTAAAGCTTCAACCTTTCACTGTTCCCAACCCAAGTCTCAAAACCCTTCAAAGCTTAGGGTTTTCACTTTCCGGTGCTCCTCCGCCACCGCTAACGCCGTCTCAGGTATACCCACTTATCCTACTCAGCCTACTCTGCTCATTGTTCTCTGTAGCACTTGTAAAGATTCAATTTTTATGTGATAATGGTTTCCAGTTTTCTCTGAGGTTTATTTATAAATGATATGGATTACCTGTGAAGAGATGCCGGTGACCGGACCGTGCCGGTTGGGGTGAGAATGATGGTTGCTTTAATAGACAGACAATGTGAGTGTTTAAGATTTTTTTTATTTTATTTTTTTATGTTTTTTGTTGAATGACTGAAAATTGGTAAAGCATTGAATGCTTTGTAGGCTGGGAAAAATTACTTGTACCCGGAGTAGAAGCAAGAGCTCATTACGGTTTCACAGTTCCTTGATAGGATTCGGGTTAATGGTTCTTCCTCTGGTGCCCCGACTTATCTTGCTCAGCACTCATTGTTTGATCAGGTTCGTTACAATTGTGATATGCATGTATGCTTGGATATACATTGTTATCTTTTAATTATTTGATATAACTCTGATTGTCAGATAAACGAGCTGCGTGAGGACGTATGTGTTCAAGCTTGGTTTGGTCTACAAATGCTTGGTTTGGTCCAGCTGGGACTATAACCCCTTTACACCATGATCCGCACCATAATGTGTTTGCTCAGGTACTTCAGAGTTGGTTTTCTGCATTGAACAATATTTACCATGATCTTTGGCTTTGAGAGTTTTATATTCATTACGAACATTCTGGTTGTTGTTTTTAGGTTTTGAGTTATCATCTTTGAATTCTGCTTAGATATTCTGCTTCTATTGGAAAATTGTGAGACTGATTAATCAGGGCTAGCCATAGAAGTAGCACTCCTTTGTTCAATTGGCTACTCCTTTAAATTATAGTTTACCTGTCCTGTCTCCATATCCAAGCTGTGATGTCCATAACCAGCCCCTACCTTGTTCAACTAGAAATCAAAGATCTGTAAACAGTAAATATCCATGTCCACTGACATGAATAGAGAATCTGATAGTTTTTCTAGTACATACCTAGATCAGATGTGCACACCTCCATTTGTTGCAAAGACTGCGATTTGTAGCGGTTCATGGAATTTCTCTGTTTTAACTTCTAAATGCAGAGCTATTTTACCATGCATATATATCTCAGGCATAATAGTTCCATATACAAAAGCATATGTCGTATGCATGTACTTCCAGATGGCATATGTGTGTTTGTATATAGCTGCATATTTTGGCAAGTTACTTGCTTCTATGATCAAACGTCTATGTGACTCGGATTGATTGCTCAACTTCAGGTAGTTGGGAAGAAGTATATAAGGCTCTATCGTGCTTCATTATCAGAGGAACTCTATCCACATACGGAAACCATGCTTTGTAACTTGAGTCAGGTAATTGCATTCTTGACCTCATTCAAGTAAGGAAAAGCCCCTAAACAAATTTGTCAAGAAGGCAGATTCTAACAGTACACCCTTATTTGCATATGATTTCATGCGCCAAGGTTATACATGCTTTTTAAAAAAATACCGAGTCATGCTGGGATAGAAGATTTGTGATTACTAGTCAGTTCCTCCCAGTGAACCTGTCACTGTCATATTCTTGGAAATATCTCATAAGCTGAAATTGGTGGATAGTTTATATAGTGGCAGTTACATTTTAGTTACTCTTATTCATAACTTATAACTTATCTAGGTTACAGACGGAACTTAGTTGCTAAAAACTGAAATGTTGATATTCCTGTCAGCTTCTTTATGTGAACTCAATAAACATAATATTATATATTTACTGATTGAATATACTTTGTTTGAAGGTTGATCTGGACAACATAGATGAGAAAGAATTCCCCAAGGTGCAGGACTTGGAATTTCTCGACTGCATTTTTTAGAGGAAGGTGACATGCTGTATATCCCACCAAAGTGGTGGCACTATGTGCGGTCTCTGACAACAAGTATGTCAGTTAGCTTTTGGTGCAGTGATTACGACGGTTCAGCTACTTCTTGATAGTTTGTGGTTAATTCATTTTGATATTGTTAGACAAGGCAGTTTTCAGTTGCAGAGTCTTATATTCTCATGTATATATCCTGCGGTGTTATATTTACAATAAGACTTAAAGATGTCTGAAGAAGAAGAAACTGTTTGTAACAATTTTGAGAATAGTGCTTTAACATCTTTCTCGGGTCACAGTCTGTAGCCATACACTTGCAAAGTTACTTATCCATTGTATCGTAATTGAGTTTGTTTCAATCAATATGGTTCATACATTTTTGTGTTATGGAGTTCAGTTTTTTGATTGATCTGCATCACAAAAAGATCGCTTCAGATTTGGCATCTTTATTTTGATCATCTTCGTCTTCATGTAAATGGAATTGTTTTTCTTTCAAGGATGAATCTGAAAAGCAGTCTTCATCCTTCATAGCATCCTCGATAGTTTCTTTTGACTTACAAGCTTGGTTTTTAGTCGCATCCCTTTTCATTACCAACTTCTGTGCTCATCTGGTTTAACCAGTAGTAGGAATGATATATGTTTTTGGGTTTTGGCCCTATATGCCTTCACCTCACTGCTCTTCTCCCCTTGCACACAAACTTCAACCTGCTCCTCCATGTACTTGGGCATTCTGAGACCTTACAATCTTAGGGAGAACTTACAATCTCAAACAACTATGCGAATAGGTAAATGCATATTATGTACGCTCATATCAAAATTGAGGAATTTACACAAGGAATATCAATTATATCTGATTTTCCTTATTATCAAACCATTACACAAGGAATATCAATTACATCTGATTTTCTTTATTATCAAACCAACAATGGATACAGTTGCACGTCTGAAAGACGTAGAACCAGGAAGAAGATATAAAGTGGCAAAATGAAAATATATAAATTTATTATCCACAACAGAGTTATACAACTTCACAATCAAATGCGGGATATTCTTCGGGGCCACGGAAGGTCTCTGCGGTGTATTGATTGCAATTAGTCCTCTGTCCACCTATTAAAATCAATTCAAGATATATTTAAGTATATAAGACGGAAATTCAATGCATATCCAAAGTCTCAAATTCTTGTTAACAAGTCTATTTGGAAAAGGAAACAATTAGCTGGGAAGCAAAGGTAAACTATAATGCAACAGCAGAGGAAATAACTGAAAATACAATATAAATAGCTTAATATACAGTGCGGTGCAAATCAGAAGCATATCTAACTTTTTCATATTGTAGTTCTATTAGTAAAGGAATTAAACACAAACATCATAAGTGACATGAACTTTCTATGAAATCATGACAATCAACTGTTGAAAATTTTTCAGAGAAAAAATTATGGATGAATAGGAATGATATCAAATAAAAATACAAACTTAAGATAATTACAATTTGATTTATGTACTAAAGTCAGAATTCAAAAACTCATTTTGATTGAAAGCTTGCATGCGAATCAGGGATTTAAATGAAAGAAAATATTAACATTTTGTATTTGTTTACTGTTTATTGGTGAACAATTGGACTACCACATCACTATGGCAAATCAAGTAAAGTTTTTGACAAACAAACATACCATCTGAGTTGAACTTGTTTCTTGCTGTGGAAGTCAGAAGAAGAGGCTGAAAATTTGGGGCAGTTCCGCAAAAAGAAGTCTTCCAACGAAGGGCACTCTATATCAAAAGTAGCGGTGTCGTAGTACAAGATTGGAAGTTCACTCAAACATAATTGCTTCAATTTTGGAACGATGATCTTCTTGTTGCTTGCTTCTACTATCCTTTCTAAATAAAGGCAATTCTCTAATTCTAAGGAGTTCAACTGAGAAAGACATTGAGCAACATCATAGCTGAAGAGACTTCCCTGAAACTTGCAGTATGTAATGGAAAAACTCTGCAGATTCTGAAACATCGCAGGTGGAGTAGGTCCATCACATATGCTTACTGTAGCTAGATTGAACAAATCTATCTTTTTCAATTTTAATTGCCGTAACACTAGCAATGCCTCATACCCAAACATATATTTACTCCCGTCCGTGCCATAAACAAGCATTTCTTCCAAATTTGGTAGTCTCTGTAACAATGGAGATGGTAAAAGTATAATCCCCCAATTATAACAAGTTTCTACCTTCAAGACCTTCAAATTGAATAGAGACCCAGGTGGTAGAAATTCAATGGCGCACAACCCCGCGCAATCCAGCCGAACCAAGTGGAACTCTTCCAAATTCTCAAACACAGATCTTTTTGGTACCAATGTTATTGTGGGAATTACCTCCGTTATGCCTCGATTTGAACCCACTATTTGTAGATGCTTCAGTCCCTGTAATCTCCCATCCTCATGTTCCACAAATATGTCAATTAACCTTCGGGCCTTTATCCAACATAGACTCTCTGCTATCTTCATTATCTCCTTGCAAAACCACTTCGGTAAGCGACTGATCAAGTCAAGCTTCAAGCATATTGTGTTACAGGTAGCTTGCTGATAGCTTGCTGATATGATTGTCCACGAGAGAGATTGCAGAGCAGTCTTCATGTAATTGACGTGGCCAATCTTTTAAACCACAACCAGCTTTCACCAAAAACCCATGTTCAGATTGCGAAATTTGAAGGGCTGCATCCCGGACAACATCATGCATCCTTACAAATGTCTTGTCACTGCCATCCAACAGCAAGCTACAATATCTAAGGTGCATGGCCAGGGAATCAGCTCTGTCTCTCGCTTCTCCGAGTGTTTCGGCATCTTGAAACAATCCTTTCCCGATCCCATACCTGAACAAGTCTTCTATAGGGATGTCATAGTCTTCTGGGAATAAGCAACATAGCAAGAAGTATGACTTGTAGTCCTCATCTTTCAAGTAATCATAGCTTAATTTTATACATTTGGATGCTTCTCCCTTATCGTCAGGGTTGGCAGCTTGTGACTTCTCTAGACGCTGAGCTGCTCTCTTCCATTCCACCAAGTTTTTGTCTCCGAGTGCCCTTGCAACTGTTATCAATGCAATCGGTAAGCCCCTACATTCTCCGGCTACCTTCTTTGCCACCCCCTCGAAAGTGGGGGATTCAAAACACCTTCTTGCTTTTTTCTTAAACAAGACCCAAGAATCTTGTTCTGAGAGAACGTTGAGGGTGATCTTTCTTTGGCACTCCATGGCATGACAAACATTCCTTATCCTTGTGGTGAGCAGGACTTTGGAATTGCACTTGTGAAGTTCCTTGTAGCTTGGAATTCCAATTCTTGATATGTCCGTTCTCTCCCAAATGTCGTCCAAGATTACAAGGATTTTTTCCCTTTTCTTTATCTCCTTTCCCAATCTAGCTGCTCTTCCAATTTCTGTCTTCTCATGTAATTCAAAGCCCAGCTGCTCTGCCAATGTATCTTGAATTCTTTCGAAGTCAGGGTTTTGGGATATGACACATTTTGTCACATAATCAAGAATCCCACTTTTCCGGGCTTGTGCACCAATATGTTCCACTAAGGTTGTCTTGCCAACGCCTCCCATGCCGTAGACACCAATGGCAGTGATCTCATCATCTTTAAAGGCCTCCATAACCTCATAAATGGCTCGTCTTGTTACTTCAAACACTTCGAAATCTCCTGTGGACTCAATCGAGTCAGGTACTACTTTCGTGCTGACAAATTCCACAATGACGTTAACAAGTTCTTTGTGAGTCCTACAATCAAATAAGTAATCAAGGGTCATCACCCATATGATCGAGAAGAAGAAGAAGAAGAGATTGATTCGATTGTCATCCTGTGGGACATCACCCATATGATCGAGAAGAAATCTAAATCACCAGACGTGTTATATTTTGATGATTGCTTTCATGCGGTTCAAATAATGGGTTTAGAGAACAAGCTCATGAATGTTGTGAGTCATCTCTAGGCTTCCTGTTGGACTAAGGTAGCTTATGAGTTGGGCTGAGTAGCTTGTGGGGATTTGGGCTGGTCCGGACTTGAAGCCAGTTGTCTTAATTATGTCTAAGTGATTTATTAAGCTTGTTAGGGTTTATTAAGTTTATCTAGCTCTAGCCGTTAGATGTTGGACGCGTGTCGCTATCCTGTGCATTTTGATTAGTTATTTAAAGTTTGTAACTAGGGTTTCTGCCGTAACTTTGCAATCTAAGTATTTTCATTTTCCAATCCTTTGCCTTTTCCCTTTCTTCTCTTTGATTGATACTACTGATAGGGGTAGAACCCTATCAATGAACAGATCTAAATCACCAGATCTGAAACCTCATGAAGAGTTTTAGAGCACATGAGATATGGGAGACTCATGGGAGAGGAGGGATGAAGATGAGGGAGGAAGAAGATATGGAGATGAGATTGGGTAAGATAAACTAGGTTTAAACGACTTTCTATTCTATCCATTTGATCATCCCAATTAACATCTAACGGCTCTAATCAGTTGGTCCCTTTCTGTCCCTTAATTTCAGTCTCGCAGGTGAGCGGGCCTGTAAACTTTGCTATCTCAAGTTTGGAGAATATCAAAATAGTACCTCAAGTTCTGAATTCTAATACCTACCCAACTTAAGGGAAAATTCTTGTATACAAATTTACATACTATACAAACTAAATATGTGACTATCATTACTTGAAAATATAGTAAAATGATAATTTAATCCCCTCAAAATGCTTTTTGTATGCCTTTAAATAGAAATGAGTGAACGACTTTTTGAGTTTGTATACCATACACATCTGTATAATGAAAAATGCTAGATAGCACAAAGTTTTATACCAAAAAATGCATACCAAATGATGTGGAATTTGACATGGAGTTCTTTTATTTCATTAATTTCCACCATGTATTTACATCAAATTAAATAAAATATATTGATTATGAAAAAATAAAATTTTAATCAAAATGCCTCCCTCTCATCATCCATTTTAGATGCTTACAGTCTCGTTTCTAATTATGTATTCTTTTACATAGACACCATTGATGCATAATGAAGCATCACCAGCCTAAGGTTCTGCCTTAGCAGAAGATCTTAAATTATAACCAAAAACAAATATATTAGATTTTAGTACCAAATCATAATATCACCCTTGCCTTCGAATGCCTTGCTCTTCGATTCTCTATCTGGCTTCTAGATGATGATCAAACTCATCAATATAAATCACTCAGATCTTGATGTGAAACTTATCCAAATATCAAAACACAAAACACTTAGGTTAGAAAATAGGTTAGAAAATCTAAACAAAGATTGAGGCAACAAGATGGCTGATTTCATGTAGGAGAGCGACGACATCTTCATCCTTATTTTAATTCTTAACAACACCGGAGTAGAAGGTTTGAAGTACCAAGAACCCATTAAACGGGAACTGAGTGGTGATGAGGAGGAGTCTTCTGGTTTTGACTCTTTTGATTGGGGTAGGTGAGGAGAGATCAAGAAGGGAGTTATGGGTTAGAGAGGATGAGGTTTATCAGTATGGGGATCTTTTTTTGAAAATATATAGAGTTAGAATTGGTGAATTTTTGCTGATTCAAATATACTGACAGTTCTTATCATTTAGAAAGTATAGTTTTGTGAACTGGATCTCTTGTATTTGATGAATGAAGAGAAAAGATTATTTGACCAAAAAAAAAAAAGAAGAGAAAAGATTACTGGAAGAAAGAAGACGATAAGAACTTAGCTGGTATGAGTTAGTAATCCATATTAGTTATAAATTAATTAAAGAAAGGATAATAAAAAATAATTAAAGACTTCACTCCGTCAACTAGATGTTAACTGTGATGACATGGCGGGACAGGTGTTAATAATCTATTGGGTTACAGGGAAAGTGACAGAGAACTTGAGACAAAAGATTTGAAGCCAATGATATGGCATATGCCACATCATTTGATATTCTAATTTGGTAGAAATTTTTGATGTCTCTAACATCACTCCTGTGTAATAGACAAACCCTAACTTAAGTGTCTGGAGTTGTTAGTTACATGACGCCGTCTGCCAGCTAGCACAGTTTGAAGGATATTTTCGTCCTTCTGGTCTCTAATGCTAATATTCTTTTTTTCTTCATTGAACTGGTTTGAATCTGATGTGCGCTCAAATCAGACTACGATTACTTCATTCCTTGATACATATTATGGGTTTGATTATGTGATAATAAAACTTCAGGTAGGTTTCGACCCGAATCCATCATTCCCTTCCAATTGTTGAGTTCTTTTTGTATATGATTGAGAATGGGGTGTTTGTTAGGTGTATGAAAGGCACCACGGTCGATGTGGTTGCTGTTGGCTATGTTTTTGCACCAGTCCGAGAACCCAAACGGGTACTGAACCGACTTGGTGAACTCTCCAGAGCCACATGTGGTTCTGTAATTCTGGGCTTTAACTATAGAGGCTATGAGTAGAAGAATCAGACCCTTGCTTAATCACCTTTAATTGAAATCAATGGCTTACTTTAGAAAAGAATATTAAATTGTTCGGGATAAAGTTCAAATTCCCAAAAGAAATATCTCAATGAAACAATTAAAGGTTTCGTCTTTGATTTCTGGAAATTTGGGAAATGATTGAGGAAGCTTGGGTTTAAATTGTTTGAGTGACACAAATAAATTATTTGAGTGAGATTTGATTATTCAGTTTGATTTGAGTCTTTTAAATAGGCACATCGCAAATGGTGGGAACCTAAGGTCTGTTGGTTTCACTGCAGAAGCAAAGAAGAAGAAGAAGCTTCACCGACGCAGCAGCTATGGTGGCTGGTCTTGACACTGTGGAAAGGGCTGGTCTTGACTAGTCACTGTGTGAAAGGAAGGAAATTAGTCAAATTACCAATATTATGTGAGTTATTATGAGTTAACTAACAGTGTCAATGAACTAACGGCTCCATACACTTAAGTTGGGTAAGAACTTGATGTACCGTTCTGGTATTTTCTAAACTTGAGATACTGAAATTTATAAGGAGTAAAAAATGAGATATTGTTCGGACGATTTTCTCTTTTTGTTTGTTTGTTTGGTTGTTTGTAACTGGACCTTAACATTTGTTGGGTCTTTTATGTGCTAATCCCTCAATGAATATCTTCATTATCGAAACAAAACAAAAATACATGTTCGGTAATGTTTTTGAAAATAGTTTTTAAAAATATATATTTTTTTAACTAAAAATAAGAAAATAAGATTGTAATTTTCAATTTTAAAAATATATTTGGTAATTTGTTTATAAAAAATAATTTTCATAATTTATACAATAAGATAATGAAAGAGTGAAAACGTCATATTGATGTTTTCAGTTTTTCTTTATCAAAGTAGAAAATGTTTTCAATTTCTATTTTCTACATTTTGAGGGTGTAAACGTAGAAAACGTAGATAATGAAAGTAGAAAACGTCATAGTGAAAACGTTACCGGATGCCACATCAATATGAGGGTGTTCATTTTCATCAAAAAACAGAAGATACGAGGGTCAGAGGGTGTTTGCACATGGTTGATTCAAAGTTTCAAACAACAAAAGTGAAGGAGTCTAATGATGGTTCTCTCTATTACGAGCAAGGACCAAAACTACTTACCATAACTAAACCACCCTGCACAGCCTCCTTGATAGATTTTTTGCCTCAGAAGTTTTGATTTCCTGTGGCTTCTCTTTTTCCATCTCATACAGTTGCTTACATAAATGGTGACATAGAAAGTGGGAATTCTAGAGAGAACTTACAATCTCATACAACTATACCAATACGTAAATCCAGTTTCTGGATTCCCATATTAACAATGAAAAAGAGCATTCACAAGTTCAAGGACATGCCTTTTCCCATATCAATAAGGAATACAAATGCACGATTGAAAGAGAAGAAAACTAGGAACAAGATATAGAGAAACCAAATTGTCACTGTCGTGACAGTAAAATACAAATGATGAGTCACAATAGAATGGATATATCCGATCTGACTAAATCTTCACAATCAAATGAGGGATCTCCTTCTTGGCCATTGAAGGTCTCTTTGGGCTTCTTGTATGCGATCAGCTTCTTCACCATAACCCCGATCTAATGGTTCATTTGAGATAAAAGATAAGTATATATGTTGGAAATTTAAAGCATCTCAAAAGTCTCAAGACCTTGTTAACAAGGGGACATTTTACAATATGAAAAATCAAGTGAAGTTTTGGACACACCAACATACCTCTCGAGTTTGAGGTGGACTTGTTTCCTGCTGCGGAAGTCAGAGGAAGAGGCTGAAAACACAGGGCAGTCCCACAATTCCAAGTGTTCCAACGAAGGACACTCGATATCAAAAGTAGCACTTTCATAGCACAACATTGGAAGCAACACCAAACGTAGTTTCTCCAGTTTTGGAAGGATGATCTTCTTGTTGCTTGCTTCAACTATCCTTTTCAAACAGAGGCATTCTTCTAATTCCAAGCAATTCAACTGGGAAAGACATTGAGCAACATCATAGGAGAAGAGACTTCCCTGCAACTGTTTGCACCACTTAATAGACAAAGTTTGAAGATTTCGGAACATTGCAGGTGGAGCAGGTCCATCACATATGCTTACTGTAACTAGAGATGACAATTCTATCTTTCTCAATTTTAATTCTTTTGACACAATCAACGCTTCATGCCCAAACACATATTTACTCCCATCCATGTAATCACAAATCAGTTCTTCCAGATTTAGTAGTCTCTGTAGCAATGTTGATGGTAAAACTTCATTCCCCCAATTGTAACATAATCGTACCTCAAATACCTTCAAGTTGGATAAAGACCCAGGTGGTAGAAATTCAACAGCACATAACTCCCCGCAATCCACATTCCACATATACAACTCTTCCAAATTCTCGAACACAAGTCTTTTCGGAAGCCATGTAGATATTGTCTTGTGTGACTTCATCAACTTGTTTCTTCTGGGACCAACTACAAACAAATGCTTCAGTCCCTGTAATCTCCCATACTCAGATTCCACAAATATGCCAGTTAACCTCCGGCCCTCTCTCCAAACTAGACTCTCTGCTCTATTCATTATTTCGTCGCAAAACCACTCCGGTAAGCGACTGATGATGTCAAGCTTCAACCATAATGAATTATGAACATATCGATGAAACTCTGTCATCTCAAATGGGTCGTATATGCCAATACGTATATTAAACTCAACCAAATTTGGTTTGAAGTCAACATATTGAGGGAGACATTCTGTGTCATAGAGACGAACAGTCAAAACTCTTAAATTTGACAAGCTAGTTACCTCGTCAAAGCCAGCATTGGTTTCTTCTCTTCTTTCTCCCTCAACTTCACTCTCCCAGTCCAAAAATCCTTCCATGTACAGTTCCTCCAAATTATGCAACTTTGATATCACTTTGGATGGAATTCTAGCAATATCATTACCAGTAATATCCAACATCCTTAGATTGGTCAGAAATCCTATTTCTATCGACAACTCCTTCACACCTGAATTTCTCATCCTTAGAATCTCAAGCTTTTTAAGTTTTCCTAGGATGGAAGTGTCTGTTTTTAGATACATACAATTATCTAAATACAAAGCTTGGAGGTTGGTTAGGAGACTGAATGATAATGGTAGAATGGAAACATAAGTTGAGCTAAGATCTAAAACCCTTAATTCATTCGGAATTTGAAAGAAGGTATCTGGTATCTCTTCTATAGAGTAATTCTTGTTTAGTAACAAGATTTGGAGTTTTGGACATACCAACATCTCGGGTAGCTTGCGAATATGATTCAACATCAGTGAGACTGCAGAGTAGCCTTTATTTAATTGACGTGGCCAATCCAATAAACCACAGCCAGCTTTCACCAAAAACCCATGCCCATCTTCAGATTGCGCAATTTGAAGGGCTGCATCCCTAACAACATCATGCATCCTTAAAAATTTATAGTTTTTGCCATCCAAAAGCAAGCTAGAATATTTAAGGTGCCTAGCCACGGAATCAGCTCTGCCTCTAGCTTCTTCGAGTGTTTCAGCATCTTGAAACAATCCTTTCCCAATCGCATACTTGAACAAGTCCTCTATTGGGATGTCATAGTCTTCTGGGAATAAGCAACAAAGTAAGAAGTATGACTTGTACTCCTCATCTTTCAAGCAATCATAGCTTAATCTTATACATTTGGATGCTTCTCCAATATCGTCCGGGTTGGCAGTTTGCGACTTCTCTAGACGTTGAGCTGCTCTCTTCCATTCCACCAAGTCTTTATCTCCAAGTGCCCTTGCGACTGCTATCAATGCAATCGGTAGACCACAACACTCTCCAGCTACCTTCCTCGCAACATTTTCAAATGTGGTGGATTCGAAAGACCTTCTTGCTCTTCTCACAAACAATGCCCAAGAATCTTGTTCTGAGAGAACATTGAGGGTGATCTTTCTTTGGCACTCCATGGCATGACAGACATTCCATATCCTTGTGGTCAGTAGGACTTTGGAATTGCACTTTCGAAGTTCCTTGTAGCTTGGTATTCCTATTCTTGATAACTCCATTCCCTCCCAAATGTCATCTAGGATTAAAAGGATCTTTGTTCTTCTCATAATCTCCTTGTGCAATCTAGCGGCTCTTCCAATTTCTGTCTTCTCATGCAATTTGAAGCTCAACTGCTCTGCCAATGCATCTTGAAGTTTTTCGATATCAGGATTTTGGGACACGACACCCTTAGTCACATAATTGATAATCCCACTTTTCTGGGCTTGTACACCGACATGTTCCACCAATGTCGTCTTGCCGACGCCTCCCATTCCGTAGACACCAACGGCAGTGACCTCGTCATCTATAAGGGCCTTCTGAAGCTCATCCATAGCTTGTATTGTTGCTTCAAATGCTTGGAAATTACTTGTCAACTCGATTGCCTCAGGTCCTACCTTACTGAGAACAACTTCCACAATGACATCAACAAGTTCTTTGTGAGTCCTACAGGGAAAAATTAAATAAGGTCAAAAATTAGTAAAATTATATATACAGAACCGAGATTGAAGGCCATGCTTACTTATGATCATTTGTATTCCATCCAGAGATATTGGCCACTTTGTTTAAAGCAGCTCTCCATTGGTTCACCTTCTCTGATTCATGTCGGCCAGAGGTTTCATGCTTGTAGAAAGCTTTTTCAAAACTCCTCTTCTGATATCGAACATCAGTAGGATCAACTTGATAAAAAAGTGGCAAAATTCTGCTGTCATCCATGGATAGACAAATCTCCCTAAGTTCCTCCAAACACCAAGTAGAAGAAGCATAATTTTGCGAGAGAACAACAATAGCAAACCTTGATTCCTTGATTGCTGCCAAGAGAGCGGGAGTTATAACATCCCCTACATGAAGTCCTTGCTCATCCATGAACGTTTTAATTCCTCTGCTATTAAGTCGATTGAATATGTCAACTGTAATCCCCTTCCGGGTGTCAGGACCCCTGAAACTCAAAAATACATCATACTTCCAACATGAATCTGAGGAAGGAGGAGATGCACATGCTATTTGGGAGCTGGAGGCCATTGGACAACCACAAAATCAAAACAAGAGGCAATCAAGAACATGAAACAACTGCAAGAACAAGGTCTCGAATACATGCAGGAAAGAAGATATACTGCAGAAGTCAAATGTAAAAGCCCACCAAGGAGATATAGTGATTGAAGTTCGAGGAATTGAGGAAACTAATCGATGAAAGAGAGATTGGAGTCTGAACAGCGTGAAAATAAATCTTAGATAGTCAGACTTTTGCAGATTCTAGACAAAATGACAAATAGCCATCTTGGATTTGGTCTAACTAATAGTACTATATCTCCACTAGCTGCTGACTAACAATATGATAGCATTATCTTAGGTCAAGCTTCAGGGGAAAGCTTCAGGTCAAAGACAAAATGTTAAGTAAGCATTAGCAGATTTAATGTGAGGGAGGCTTGTACTGTGTCTAATAGATATAATACACATCAGAAGGAGTTTGTAAGCACACTAATACAATTTTCAATGTCCATTACCAATATAACTTCTCTGTAACATTGTAACTATTTGCAACGATGTAAAGTTGCAAACTACACACACAAGACTCAACACTGGATATTACTGAATTCATGTATAAAATAACCAGGCATGTCTACTACTAAAGCTCCACAAGAGTAGCTTTTGTAAAAAAAAAAAAAAGTTGTGAGGAAGTTCTTCCCTCAGGTTGTATAGGAAAACTAGATTAATCACCTCCAGTAACTTAAAGGCAAAGAGACAATGGTAACATGAAGGAAGTAATCCAACTTACAATCTCAAACAATTATGCCAATAGATGCCTATAATACACGCACGATCATATCAACGACAAGAACATTCGGAATTGCAATTACATGCAATTTCCCTTATGAACATATCAATAATCGATAAAATTTGCAAATCAACAATGGATACAATTATACAAAGGGAACGAAAGACAGAACTATATACGAAGAAGATACATAGAAACAAAAAGGTATATATAAAAATTTCTTACTCACTTATTCAAATAAAAATTCTTATTCACGATAGAGTTGAAATGGTTAGTACTTAGTTTCAACTTCACAATCAAATGAGGAATCTTCTTCTGGGCTACAGGAGGTGTCTTTACGTATTTTGTATGCGATTAGTCCTCTGTCCATCTACTAGAATCTACTTGAGACAAAATATACGTGTATCAGTTGGAAACTTAATGCCTATCCAAAGACTAGAAATGTTGTTAACAATACATTATTCAAAGATACAACTATAATGCAATAGTAGAGGAAATAACTGAACATAAAACATCAATTGTTCAATACAGTGTGGTGCAATAATTTCACAACTAAGCACCCTGTTTTTTAAATGTTATTTAAAGTAACTTGTACATATTGTAATATGTTTAGTGGAGCAATTAAAAACAAATGATCATCAGTGACATGCAAATTTTGTGAAATAATGACAATCATTTGATAATAAATGTTTTAAAAATAAATGATGGATGATTACGATTGATATCAATATATATTATTAACTTTAGATTGAGAGGAACAAAGTTACAATTTGATTAGTGTATTAGTGTCAGAATTCAGAAACTGATTTTCCTTGAAAACTTGCATGGATTTAAATGAAAAAGAGAGTAACATATTGCGTTTGTTTGATTGTTTATGGGTGAGCAATGGGAGTACCACTATATTATGATAAATCGAGTACAGTTTTCACACACAAACATACCTTCTGAGTTGGACTTGTTTCCTGCTGTGAAAGTCAGATGAAGACCTGGGGCAGCAGAACAAACACAAGTCTTCCAATGAAGGACACTCCATATCAGAAGTAGCACTTTCATAGGACAACATTGGAAGTATCGATAAACTTAACTGCTCCAATTTTGGAAGGATGATCTTCTTGTTGCTAGCTTCAACTATCCTTTTCAGAAAGTGGCATTCGTGTAATGCAAAGCACGTCAACTGAGAAAGACACTCAGCAACATCATAGGTGAAGAGACTTTCCTCGAAGTGGCACTTCTTAATGTTTTAACTTTGAATATTCTGGAACATTGCAGATGGAGCAGGTCCGTTACAGATACTTTCTATAGCTAGACCAGACAATTCTATCCAAGCATAGTTCACCCAAACGCTATGTCAAAATTGAACTCTCCGAAGGAAGCTCTGAATGAAGCAATGTCAACAAGAATCAAATGAAATAGGCAACATAACATGCAACAAACAATGAATCACCCGTGGAACTCCGTTGTGAGTCTCAGAACCACAAGATCCAATTCGACTTGCTGAAGAGCTGGAATCCAACCCCTCCTGCCCGATCCGAACGACAACATCCTTGATAATGTCGCCATCCAATCCAAACAGCCACGTCGTCCAAACCTCAATTAACCAAAGATCACAGCTTATCCTGTCATCTCCTTGCTTCCTCGCCATCCGGAACTCATCAACATGCTTGCCACCAGCGCTTGGTCTAGGCAAGAGGTTCCGCCTTTCAAAATGCTCCGCATCAACATGCGGCCAAATCTTTTTTTTTTTTTTGTTATAAAAAAAAAGTAGTTTGTTTAGTAGAGCAATTAAACACAATCGATCATATATCAATGACACGATACAATTTTCAGAGGAAAAATGATGGCTGATTACGAATGGTATCAAAGAAACATATGTTAACTTAAGATTGATAGAAAGAAAGTTATTTGATTGTACTGGTGTCAGGATCTCGGAAAATGATTTCCATTGAAAACTGGCATAGATTTAAATTAGAAAGAGTAACTTTTTGTATTTGTTTACTGGTTATTGGTGAGCAATCAGACTACCACATTAATATCACAAATCAAGTATAGATTTTTACAGACCAACATACCTTCTGAATTGTTCTTGTTTACTGCTGTGGAAGTCTGAGGAAGAGTCTGGAATATTGGGGCAGTCCTGCACATACAAGTCTTCCAATGAAGGACACTCCATATCAAAAGTAGCGGTGTCGTAGTACAACAGTGGAAGATGCGTCAAACTTAATTGCTTCAATTTGGGAAGAATGATCCTCTTGTTGCTTGCTTCAACTATCCTATTCAAAAAGGGGCAATCCTCTAATACCAAGCAATGCAACTGAGATAGACATTGCGCAGCATCATAGGTGAAGAGACTTCCCTGCAACTTGCACCGGTTAATGGACAAACTTTGAAGATTCTGGAGCATTGCAGGTGGAATAGGTTCATCACACATGCTTACAGTATCCAGACCAGACAATTCTATATTTCTCAATTTTAATTTCTTTGACACAAGCAACGCTTCTTCACGCCCAAAAACATAATCACTCCTATCGTTGAAACCACAAATTAGTTCTTCCAAATTTGGTAGTCTCTGTAACAATGTTGATGGTACAAGTATATTCCCCAAGTTGTAACAAAATACTACATGCAATACCTTCAAATTGAATAGAGACCCAGGTAGAATTCAACAGCACATAACTCCGCATAATCCAGCCCAGTCAGATATAACCCTTCCAAATTCTCGAACACAGGTTTTTTTTGGAATCCATGTGAGACCCCACTCCTGGATGCCATAGAATAATTCGGGATCCAATGTATTCAGTATGTTGAGATGCTTCAGTTTCTGTAATCTCCCATGCTCAGATTCCACAAATATGTCAATTAACCTTCGGCCACCTATCCACTGTAGACTCTGCTATATTCAATACCCACTCTGGTAAGCGACTGATGATGTTAAGCTTCATGCATATTGAGTTATGACAACAATATCGATCAAAGAACTGACTTAGAGCCAGCACACCCATATCGATTTCGTCGTATCTACCGATATGTATATCAAACCGAACTCAGTTAGGTATTGTTAGTACATCGTATGGGAGAGATAGAACATCGGTCATACTCGCCTAAGAAGACACACATTGCCACATAAAATGGGCTTGGGCCTTAACTAAGCCTAAGAAACCTACACTATCCCTTGAGGGCATAATGGTAATACACTCTCTAATAAGGGCAAAGTGGTATTTTTAGGGTGCATTCACCCTATCTCTATAAATACATGTTCCACCCCTCATTTGGGGATACTCCATCTCCACCCTATTCACACCTCATTTATACTCACATATGGCTGACTTAGGCATCGGAGGGTTGAAGGCCGGCAAACCCCGTCTTCCCTCTGACGCCCTTTATTCATGATTGACAGGTTATGGGTCTTGAAGATGGTGTTCCCGCATTCTGTGTGATTCATCTCCTCAGCAATCACACTGAAATAGGTATGAACTCAATATTGTCAGGGATACATTCTGCATCAGAGATGCTAGCCTTCAAAACTCTTAAATTTGACAAGCTAGTTACCTCGTCAAAGCTAGGATTGGTTTCTTCTCCTTCTCCCTCAACTTTACTCCCCCACTCCCTAAATCCTTCTATGTACAGTTCTTCTAAATTATGCAACTTCGATATTACTTTGGATGGAATTCTACCAATATTTCCACCAGTGTTATCCAACATCCTTAGATTGGTCAAATCTCCTATTTCTATTGACAACTCCTTCAAACGTGAATTCCTCATACTAAGAATCTCAAGCCTTTTAAGTTTCCCTAGTATGGAAGTGTCAATTATTAGATCTTTACACTTATCTAAACACAAAGCTTGAAGGTTGGTAAGGAGACTGAACGATTCCGGTAGTAATGAAATATTAGTTTCAGAAAGATCTAAAACCGTTAACTCATATGGACCTTGGAAGAATGTCTCAGGTATATATTTTATATAAGTATTACGGTTTAGTAACAAAATCTGGAGTTTTGGACATACCAGCTTTTCGGGTGGCTTGCTGATAGGATTCCTCATTAGTGAGATTGCAGAGTAGCCTTCAAGTAATTTACGTGGCCAAGCCTCTAAATCACAGCCAGCTTTCACCAAAAATCCATGCCCATCTTCAGATTTTGCAATATTTATTGCTGTATCCCGGACAACATCATGCATCCTTACGTATTTACTGTTTCTACCATCCATAAGCAAGCTAGAATCTTTAAGGTGCCTGACCACGGTATCAGCTCCGTCTCTGGCTTCATCGAGTGTTTCAGCATCTTGAAACAATCCTTTTCCAATGGCATACCTGATTAAGTCTTTTATTGGGATGTCACAGTCTTCTGGGAACAAGCAACATAGCAAGAAGTATGACTTGCAGTCCTCATCTTTCAAGTAATCATAGCTTAATCTTATACATTTGGATGCTTCTCCAACATCGTCCGGGTTGGCAGTTTGGGACTTCTCTAGTCGTTGAGCTGCTTTCTTCCATTCCACCAAGTCTTTATCACCGAGTGCCCTTGCAACTGCTATCAATGCAATCGGTAGACCCCTACATTCTCCAGCTACCTTCCTTGCCACACCCTCGAAAGAGGGCAATTCGAAAGACGTTCTTGCTTTTCTCATAAACAAGGCCTAAGAATCTTGTGCTGAGAGAACATTGAGGGTGATCTTTCTTTGGCACTCCATGGCATGACAAACATTCATTATCCTTGTGGTCAGTAGGACTTTTGAATTGCACTTTTGAAGTTCCTTGTAGCTCGGTATTCCTATTCTTGATAAATCAATTCTCTCCCAAATGTCGTCCAGGATTATAATGATCTTATTTCTTCTCTTTATTTCTTTACTCAATCTCGCTGCTCGTCCAATTTCTCTCTTCTCATGTAATTCGAAGCCCAGCTGCTCTGCCAATGTGCCTTGAATATTTTCCAACTCAGGGTTTTGGGATGCGACACTGATAATCACATGATCAAAAATCCCACTTTTTTTTTCCATGTGCAGTGACAAGTTTTACCAGGGTTGTCTTTCCAACGCCTCCCATGCCGTAGACACCAATGGCAGTGACCTCATCATCTGTAAACGCCTTCATAACCTCATACATTGCAAGTCTGGTTACTTCAAACACTTCAAAATCTCCTGTGGACTCAATTGCGTCAGGTACTACTTTCGTGCAGACAACTGATTGAAATTGTAGGCGCAATTACAACCATGCTTCATGATGCTTCCTTATGTTCTTGGGTGTTCCACCCCGAGAAGTTGGCTATTTTGTTTAAAGTATCTCTCCATTGCTTCACCTTCTTCGATTTGTGTCGGCGAGAGTTTACATGCCTGGTGAAAGTGTCTCCAAAACTGTGTTTCTGATATCGAACATCAGTAGGATCAACATGGTAAAATAGTGGCAAAATTCTGTTCTGGTCATTCATGCACTCACAAATCTCTCTAAGTTCCTCCAAACACCAAGTAGAAGAAGCCTAATTTTTCGAGAGAACAACAATTGCAAACCTTGATTTCTTAATTGCCTCTAGTAGAGTGGGAGAAATGACATCACCGACTTTAAGATCTGGATCATCCATGAATGTTTTAATGCCTCTCCGTTTGAGTCCATCGTATATGTCGACTGTGATCCCTTTGCGAGTGTCAGGACCACTGAAACTCAAAAACACATCGTACTTCCAACACGGATCTGATGAAGAAGGAGATGCAAATGCTATTTGGGAGCTTGAGGCCATTGGAAAACCACCAAATGAAAACAAGAGGCAATCAAGAACAAGAAACAGCAAGAACAAGATCTCAAGCCCTGGCAGCTAAGAAGAAACTGCAATAGCCAAAATGAGGAAACCCACTCAGGAGATAAAGATAGAATTGAACAGAGGGTGTTAGAGTCTGAAGTCTGAACTGAACAGCATAGAAATCAATCTTATAAGACTTTGGACAAGTCTTACTAGTAGCTGTAGTGGTTATTTCACAACCTATAGCGTATACGCTGTCAAATAACCATCACAGCCTACTAGTTCTCTAGCAACACAAAACCTTGGCTGAGGATCACATTATTTTCGGTGATATTTGGTCCATCTCCTTTTCTTCTCAAATTCTCGTCCTCCCATCTCTCTCTCTCTCTCTCTCTCTCTCTCTCTCTCTCTCTCTCTCTCTCCTCTCTCAGAGTGAATTGCTGAGGAATTCATGGACCTCAGGAAGAAACCAGCTGAAATTAAAGAACAAACCAAAGCTGAAATTAATGGGAAGCTGCTAACAGATGCAACTGAAACTTCAATACTGACAGCAAGCCAGGTAACTAAAATCTTAAGAGTTAAAAACTACATGACTCCACACACACACACTTCAGAAACCAAACAGAAACAAAGCACTGACCCAACTATACTAATCAATAAAAGCACCCAACTTTGTTGCCACAAACAATTGTTCCAATTCAAAAATGTAGACCCAATTTCACAGATATGACACCAATGCAAAATAGAGCTCATGCAACTATCCCAAACCCAATACCAGTCTCAATCCCAAACACCAAAACCAATCAATACCCAAAAACCCAACAGTGAATTAAAGATTATGAGCATTATAGAGAGGGAAAGGAACGTACTTGGTGATGGAGGTGGAGAGAGGAAGTGGTTTGTTCTTCAATTTCAGCTATGGTTTCTTCCTGAGTTCTGTTCATGAATTCTGAGAGAGGAGAGAAACAGAGAGAGATGGGAAAAAGGGCAAAAGAGAATTTGAGAAGAGAAAGAGATGGGCCAAAATACCACCAAAACTAATATAAGAGAAATCCTGGCCGTCCATTAAGATTGAATGGGCCAGATTCATTTTATTAGGACCCTATTTGCATAAGCCTAATTAGAAACACAAAAAAAAGAGAGAGGGCAAAACAGAGAGGCGCCACTACCGCAGCTCAGAGACAGAAACAGAGATAGAGAATGGCCACAGCAGCTATCAACTTAGCCCTTGTAAAGCCTTCACCTTTCTCTGTTCCCAAGCCTCAAACCCCTTCAAAGCTTAGGGTTTTCACTCTCCGGTGCTCCTCCGCCACCGCAAATGCCGTCTCCGGTATACCCAGTTTTGCTACTCTGCTTTCATTGCTCTCTCTAGGACTTGTAAAGATTCAATTTTTATGTGATAATGGTTTCTAGTTTACTGTGAGGTTGATTTTATTAGTGATTAAAGTGAAGAGAAAACCGATTGGCTGCCATGCAACAGTTGATGTTGGTTTTATGTTTTGGGCTCAGTGTTTCTTGTTTTAGATGAATAAAAACCAATAGGGATGGTATTTAATGCACGTTTTAGTATCTTTTTGGTTTTGGCCATTTTTGCTTTAGTGTCATTCAGTGTTGAAAAGTTTAATGCTTTTAGAGTTTTAGAATTTCTCAGTTATTGGTACATTGAGTAGCTTGGCTGTTTTTTTCTTTTGTTTTGTTCCTGGGTTTGGTTATCTTTGATTGCCTAACTATGCGTTTGGAGGGAGTATGTGGAGGTCCTAGTGATGGGATTTGAAAACTTAGGATTGAAGTCATAAGGATTTTATGAGTTTTCTTGTTACAATAGACAATCAGATAAAATATAAAGATTTGGTTAACCTGTGATTCGTAATTCTATAAATTTGACAAGCGGTGGTAGCAGGTTTGGGATAGTGCAGAGCAATGGAACAATTGCATGTTAGTCCCTTAGATTTTTAATCTTTGGGTTTTATTTATTTTTATTTTACTCTTTGTGCTTCAGACTTGTCGGAAAGACCTTGGAAGACTTCAGATGCTAGACTTGTGCTTGAAGATGGTTCAATCTGGAAAGCAAAGTCATTTGGTGCTTCAGGAACCCAAGTTGGTGAAGTTGTATTCAATACATCCTTGACCGGGTGGGTTGGCTTATTACAGTTGTGTGCATTCTAATTTCTATTAACATGTTGGGTTTGTGGGCTTCCTATCTCCAGTGGTGCATCACTTATTCCCCACAAGATGAGTTTGCCTTCCCTAGAAAATTTATACATTTCTGATCACTTTTTGAATATGAGAGTGTAGAGAAGTCCACTTTTGTAGGGATGAAGGAGATATAGTCCTTGCATTAATGGAAATAGTCCTCTTAGCTTTAGTTGGGAATCGTCAGTTCAGCTTGCTCATACATAATCTATTGTGCATTTTTTTTGCAGGTATCAAGAAATTATTACAGACCCAAGTTATGCTGGCCAATTTGTGCTGATGACAAACCCCCAAATTGGAAATACTGGAGTGAATTTTGGTCAGTAGAGTTTCCTTTCGTAATATTTGAGAATTATACCATCTTCAATATGTTGAAATCTGATGATACTACTTTCCATATCAGATGATGAAGAATCAAGGCAGTGCTTCCTTGGTGGTCTAGTGATCAGAAGTTTAAGTATCAGGTATACATCCTTGTTTAAAATTGATGTAGAGACATCAATATTAGAAGCTTCACTGATTGAGCTGTTCTCAATTATTACAATGAACTGCTTCTGTTTGTTGTTTTGCAGTACTTCAAATTATAGATGTGCAGAAACTCTTGGTGATTATTTAGCAGCAAGGAACATCATGGGAATTTGTAAGTTGAACCATGGCTTTAGTCTTGAAGGCACTGATATTTTCAGAGTCATGTAATCTGGTGTATGATTCTGTACGTTTTAACTTCTGGTGTTGCTCTTTGATGCTGACTGATTATGTTACAGATGATGTTGACACACGAGCTATCACTCGCAGATTAAGACAAGATGGAAGCCTTATTGGTGTTTTGAGCACAGAAGAGACAAAAACAGATGAGGAACTATTGGAAATGTCTCGATCATGGGACATTGTTGGTAAGGATGTTGTGGAGTTAGTTAAAATTATGCATAGGTTAAAACTTCTTATTTTCTAAATCTAACTTTGCACTTTGCAGGGGTTGACTTAATAAGTGGTGTTTCGTGCAAGACCCCTTATGAATGGGTTGATAAAACCGATTCGGAATGGGAATTTAAGTCCAATAGAAATGATGGAGAAGCTTTTCGTGTAAGTCTGCATTAAGTCCTAGTTTTAAGTAGTCTCATTCGGTATTTGGTTCGTTCTTTTGGTATTAAACTAACAGAGGGAGGAAAAAGATACAAGAATGAGAAGTACTGAGATGACATATGTCAAGAGATGATAGATAGAAGAATTGAATAGTTTTTGAAGTTAAAAAAGAAAAATTCAGTTTTAGTTTTACCTATTATTCTGACTCTTCTACATCTCATGCCTCCATTCTCACATGCTCTTCCCTTTACATTTCTGTTAAAAAACCAAAAGAAATCTTACCACTTGCTGAGAGGTTGGTAGTGCAGCCTTAACTGACGTTTTCTATGGTTATGAATTGAAGGTTGTTGCGTATGATTTTGGAATCAAGAGCAACATACTTAGGCGATTGGCTTCCTATGGTTGCAAAATTACTGTGGTGCCTTCAACATGGCCAGCATCAGAGACTCTTAAGATGAAACCAGATGGGGTCCTTTTCAGCAATGGCCCTGGAGACCCATCCGCTGTTCCATATGCTGTTGAAACAGTCAAGGAGATTCTTGGAAAGGTTCCTGTTTTTGGAATTTGCATGGGCCATCAGTTGATTGGCTTGGCGTTAGGCGGTACAACTTTTAAAATGAAGTTTGGTCACCACGGAGGAAATCATCCAGTCTGTAATCTTCGTACTGGACATGTTGAGATAAGCGCTCAGGTGGGTAAATTCTATCAATCTCTTGTAGAATGTGATACCTTTTAAATTGTATCAGAAATTTTAAAGAACTGAAATGCCCCCTGAATTAAGTGAGCTATTTTGCTAAATTAAGTTAAGACCGTATATTGACATTTCTACTTTTCATTTTGTGGCAGAATCACAACTACGCAGTTGACCCCAAATCACTTCCAGATGGTGTAGAAGTAACTCATGTCAATCTGAATGATAAAAGCTGTGCTGGCCTTGCTTATCCTGCACGAAAAATAATGTCTATTCAGTACCACCCTGAAGCATCCCCAGGACCTCATGACTCGGATTATGGTAATTTAAATTATACTTCTATATACTGATAGACAACTATTTACCAATATCACACTAATGATATGGGTGCTTGCACCAGTAGAACAGAACACTCTTAGTGATGAACTTTTCATAGTATATCTAGGAATACCATTACCATCTGAAAGGTGAAGGTATAGCTCATAGCACGAGTATCAATTCCCATGTTGCTTCTTCCCAACTGTTTTCTCAGCTAACAAACCCAATACCGCTTTTTAGAATAATACATCCTGCACGAATCTACTTAACGAAAATGATTTTGAGTTGTGGGACTTTTTTATTGCAGCTTTTAGAGAATTCATTGAGCTGATGAAGAGAGTGAAGGTAAATGCATGAGAAATATCTGCACTCAGCAATTATTTGAGGGATCAAGCAGCTAGTTTTCAAATGGCGATACAGACATCCAGGCCCTACTCGTGTCTGACTCAATGGGATTAACATTTGCGGTTGCAGAAAACTAGTTAGGACTTGGGAGTGCTTTTCCTTTCTCTACTGTCAGTATGTTTGTAGTGGTATTGTGTAATAGTTGGGATGATCCTTTGCCATATTTATAATTGGCGTTTTTGAAGAAGTTGCTTAGCCACCCTGTGTAGCTTGTAACAAAGAACTGTCGCCTGAAATCATGTCAAATGATTTGATCGTGCTTTATGCGTGGAACTGTTTTTATATCATCACAAATGCATGCCAGGATATTTTGGATCGTTTGAAAAGGAAGTTGTTACTGAATTTTATTGTTTGCCCTTTTATTTGAAGTTGTCACCCGAATTTTGTACAATAGAAGTTAATGAGCAAGATGTTATTTGATGCTCAAGCAATAGTTGGCGTAGTGTATACTACACTACCCCATGTTCTATACATTTTTCAATTGGAAAAAAAAAAAAAAAAAAAACATTTGAAGAATATTAATATGAACACCAAAATTACGGACTTCTCTTGTTGAGTTGTTAACCCCTTTAAAACCCCTCTTAGTTGATAAAGAAATTTACAAAGGAAAAGAAAACAGAAACTCAACTTGCTTGACCTGCAGACTTATACCTGCATAGAACCTTGCACCTTAAAACCCTATCCTGAACATAAAACCCTGGCATTACCATAATCTTAACCCTGCTTGAACCATGTGATCTCTGCCTCTCCATAAACATGTCTTCCATGTAATGTGGATCAAAGCTCCTATTCTCTTCCACCCTCAAAATCCCCAACGGCGGGTAGAATGAAAATGCAAGCAAATGAAGCAACCAAATGCATTTGGTAGCTACAAAGAATGCTTGAAGAACTTGCTCAGGCCATGGCCTAGTCCAATTTAATGTTGTAATGATGCAACTCATCTTCTGATCACAGAACTTGCTGAATTCCTCACAATAATACTTTGTCCCCTTCCTCAACACTTCATTCCAGCTTAAGTTTCTTAGTGCCACGAATGAAGAAAACTGTGCTTGGCGAGCTTGGTGAGGATCTAGAAGCTTAGGTGAGCCATGCTTCTGGAACACACAGTTCTCAAAGTCCTGGTAGAGTGACTGGTTTATGATGGCTTCCAAGTGGTATGACACAGCTTTCGAATACTTGGAATTCAATGACAATTTGAATGGTTGGAGGAGCATGTTCAAATTCTCCACCAAGGTGTTATCTGTTAGTTCAATTTGTGCTACAAGGATTTTGCAGAACTGTCTTACTGAGAGTCTTGCTTCGGATACTATCTGCAGGAAACCTTCTACCATCACTTCCTCGCTAACTGGCATCAAGTTTTCTGCAATCCCGTTACTTGATTTTCCTGGTCTGTTTGGGAAATTGCCAATAGTTTCTGGCATTTGGAAATTCTTATTAGCATGTGTTGCTTGTCTCAGAGCCTTCTTCAGCTCTTCACAGTAAGTTTCCAAGTACTCCAGCTTCTGCTTCAGCTCTCCAAGCGAAGATCTCATCTCAGAAACCTCCTTCAATGCCGAGTCTCTATTCTCATTTGCTTGTATGAGCTCTTTCTTCAATACTTCCACTGACATTATCCCAAAATCCTTGTAGACTTGAGAAACTTCCTCGGATTCTGTCCGGATTGGAGAGCTTCCATTCTTGTGCTTCTTCTTTAACCGCGGAAACAACCAAGACATCACTCCCCTACTTTTTGGTTGTGACTGCGTAGTGGACACATGAGAATCTGTTAATGGCACAACAATGTTAGAATTCCTGCTGTTCCTGCAGGTTGTGTTTTCGGGTTCACTGGTTATAGTTGCAGGCTTGCACCTATTACAAGATGAGATTGAGTTGAAATCCCCCAAACTGTTTCTCCTACTTGACCTGAAGTACTCAGTACCTGGTGATGTTTGAAGCACAGTGATGTTGTTTGCACATGAGCCGGTGACAGATTTGTTATCCTCAGCTGGACAAATGTGGGATTCAAAGTTGGACAAATCAGAAGGAAACCCTTTTCTTGAAGATGAGTTTTCCTTGTAGTTTGACACAACTGATTCATCCCCATTTCCTTCTAGCCCATACTCGTCCCAACTTTCGGATAACGTTCTGTTCTTCATTGGATTTTGAAGATACCCCGATGAAGGTTCGTCTTCATAACTCTGCAAAATGACTCCAAATTAGTAAACTTCAACAGTAACTCAATCCAGTTCAAGATTCCACCTTTATAATATTAGTCATTAGACTCATTACATAGAAAACTTTAAAATGTCTACTAATTTAATGTGTACTTCTCCTATGTTCATAAAAATGACTTGATTTTTATGTATTCAACCAAAAGCAACCTAAACACTATTTCTAGAACAGAAATGCATTGAGGTAGTTCAACCATAAGATAGATTACAGTAGTGAAAAATTTTACACTAAAATTAGTCCTACAAAATATTGAACCTTCACTTTTTCAAACTGGGAACTGAAATTAAATGATAAATTGAAGAGACACATTGGAGTATTAATGAATTAACTGTCTCACAAGAACAAACATAACACAGAAAAAGCTCCAAACTTTTTGTGTAAAAAGCAAGAAACCAGGGTGAAACAGAAGTAACTCACAGGCGTGAAAACAGGGTAGTCCTGAGCAGAGAAGTGAGAAGCATGGCGTGAGTTAGCTGGAGAAGCAGAAGACGGGAACCTAAGATTTGCAGGGCTGCTTCCGTGAACCAAAGCAGCATGAAGAGCTCTAAGCTCCACGGCTTTGGCAATGGCCGCTTGGATTTCCACTCTGTTAATCTCACTGTTTTTGATGTTGTTGTTGTTTTGGTCTGGGAAAATTCTGGTGTCAGTAGCCATGAATGGAACAAAGGAAACAACAAAAGGAAGAAGTGGGTGGGAAATTCTTATTCACTCAGAGAAACAGAACAAATTAAGAGGATGATGAACAAGTGGGTGGTAACCCAATGCTTGGATTTGGTAATCCAACGAGAGAGAGATAAAATATAGAGAGAGAGGGGGAACACAAAAGCTTGAAGACAATGAGTTGGTTTTGGCTTGGTGTGTTAATGGATTTTTGATAGAATGAGGAGAGAGCATGTGAAGCAGAGAAAGGAAAGAAGAGTATTTCTTACACTACATTACAAGCAGTATGGTTCAGAAGTGACCAGATTACCAAAATGCCCATGGTTTCCTAGAATAACCATGTAGCCAAACATGATGATGTGGTGGTGGTGGTGGTGCTACTGTGAACATGATTGGTTTTGGTGGTGGTGCTATTACAAGGTGTGCTACTGTTGCTAATGGTGTTCAATTAAGTGTCAACTTTATTTTGAAGTTCAATTGCATATTTTGACTGCACATGCTTTCCTTTTCTTGGTGTTCATGTTGGCATTATGATTAATATAATAGTTACATGATGATATGTAATACCACTCAGATCTTGAAAAAGACTAGTGTTTTTTGCAGAGAGTGTTCCTCAAAAACTGGGTTTAATTTGATTAATTTTCTCTGCAAAAAGCACAAGATGCTTTCTAAGATGCCTATATGAGTATCATAGATACGTGCTTTAACCTAAAAGAAGCTTAAGCAGTGAAAAAATGCCTTCTACCCCTAGGTCAAGTTTTAAGATCATTAGGCAATTGCTTTTAAGATAATTAATCATAATAGCACAGCGTTACGGTTCACTCTCTCCTCCTCGAGTCTTTGAGTATATTATCGGATTTAAACACTAAAACAATGTTAATAGAAAGACTATGCACGGTAAACATCAGCAATAAAATTAGCTTCCTTAAGAACACTACGAGAGGGTAGTTTAGTCTGTAAGAAAAACAATGTGAGCTGTTCAAGTGCCGAAAGGAAGCAGTGGACAGAAAATATCCAAAACCTTCCAAACACTCGTTGTCTTGCTTTTCTGTATTCAAGAGAATCTTGCAAAGCATGGTGCTACAGCGGGGACCAAATGGGGACTTCAACAAGGGCATCTCTGGAAATAACAAACAACTCTTTGATCTAAATGTAGGGTTCAGCATTTTCTTCATCAGTTGGTTCACTTGGTTGTTTTATTATAACTACTCTGCTTTGTATACTAATTATCTTAAGCAAAAATTAACTTTCTGAAGCAACCAAACCACCAACTCAAAAGTAGTGTGTTGATTTGTCAACCTCCACATGCAAAAAGTGTGGTTCTTTTGAATCCGGTAAAACTAATTTAGTTGTAATATTGTTCTTGCTTCTCAGTCGTGTTGAACCGCTAATAGCAGCGATCGCTTCTCAATTGTGTTAAACTGCCAACAATAGTATTGTTTAGTGTTTACCAACTCAATTAACTATGAGCTAGTTTAGCCAATAAGCAATGACAATTAACAAATTAAAGCTAGATACCTACGAACTAATTTAATGATAATATTAATTAGATTATTAGATATGAGAAACATGATGCTACTCTTCCTTTGATTCAAAGCAAATGCTCAATATAAACAATCTTTCCTCTATAACGAGTCTAATGACCTAAAGAAACTCATATCCTAGACTTTTCATGAGTTGTTAGTTGGTACAAATAATTGGGGCGTGCAAGACAACCCAAGTTGCGATCGAATTGATGTAGACACGTAGTATATAAATACAGAAAGCCCTTCTAGTGAGGACTCTTAAGTTGATGACTAGTTGAGGACTTTTCGGTTTATGGTTTAAAATACCCAATTTTCGATCACATTTTGACATCTCATCCGTTCAGTTTTTAAGTTTATATGAGTAAATCATTTCTATAAATTTTCAGCCAAATTGGTGTTCGTTAAGATAACAAGCTAGATCAAAATGGACGAATCAAATATGTCAAATATGAATCGTTCAAGTTTATAATTGATAAATCACACTTATGAATGCCTTAACAATTTTCAATATAACTGAAAATTTGGAGAAATGATCTACTCATAAATACTTATAAACTGAACGGTCAAGATGTGGATATAAGATCGAAAAATGGGATAAGCCGAAAAGTCCTCACTAAGTCCTCAACTTAAGAGTCTTCACTAGAAGGGCTTCCTATAAACACATAAAGCGAGTTTTATAAGAACAAGTAGTATATATAGTCAAGAGCTAGGGGAATTGTTGAAAGTAATATATCGACTGATGAGAAGACAAATAGTTCGATAACAAAGGAATATATGTAACACGAGAAGAGGCAAAGATACAACCAGGTACTAGCTCCAACCGAAACATGCAGGCAACCATTGTTTTCTTCTTTCTAGTGAAATGTCCTGCACAATCAAAACAAGAATAGCTTATTGGCTCTATCACTTTGTGAACTGTGCAGCTTGGCTAAGCTAGTTGGTAGCCAGGTACAATACAACTATTCTCTGCCTCTGCCATTTTCAAGTATATATTCTTCGCCATGTTAAAAGCAAAAGCACAGAGATAGATTTATATATACCAAGCTGTTGCTGGGTTTGTCTTCTTTTTGTTGTTCGATCCAGTAAAAGGGGATTCTGGTTTAACCCATTTGATCACCCTTTTCCTCATCATCATTACTTAATTTAATTAAACACAGTTTTATATGTAAACTTGTTCTTGTTAGCTAGCTAGCTAGCTAGTTGAGTTGTGGCATCTTTGTTCTTTCTGGGGATTCACCTTGTGTCTGGTCTAGTTCTTCTAAATCAGCATTAAGCTTCTGCTTTGTCTAATTACCTGTCTTCATGTCTGAGTTGTTCTTCATATTATCAAGTTTAGCCGTTTAGGTACAACTTGGAAATGAGATTTTCATCTTTATTTGATTATTTTGATGTCAACCTTAATTCGCTCATATCCTACTTTGTCGTAATGGTTAGATGGCATGTATAACTTATCTTAGAAAACTTTGAAGCTGTTGAAAATTAACTTCAAACATGGTAAAGGCTGGTGAAAGCTGGTTGTCCCAAACTAACATGACATACACATTCCAAGCTTGAGCAAATTTCGTTAGCTTCTGTAGATCTTTTTTGATAATGGAAAATGATTTCATCGAGGGCAGAAAACCCAACAAAAGGCTCAGCAAATACTCAAGCCCAAACATACACATAATAAACTCAAGTAGACATTTCAGCTAAACTCCAGATACATAACTCGACACAAAAAAGGAGAACATCGACGAAATGCCGAGCTCAATAATCCTCCTCTCCATATGAGGGCACGGAGAGGCAAATTAGACAGATAAGCTCAAACGATCATGTTGGTGCGGAAAAATTCAGTAGATAATTTATCCAACTGATATACAACTTGGATTACTTATCTGAAACTGAGTTAAATACTTAAGCTTCTTGTTGATCAATCCATATCCAACACTGATTTGACTCTAATGTTAACAGGGTGTTTAAATCTAATTCAGTTCTAACATCTCTATATATATCCATTAGTAGTTTCACGTTTTCAAGTCTATGCTGGCCGCCATGAAAGGTGATGGAAATCCAGCAACCAAAAGAAAATCTAGTGAAGACTCGGTAACTTCGTATGATGATGACTTAAGTGTAAAGACAGTCGAAACGATTAGTACCGGCCGGAAAGAGCATCGTCAACCACTATACATGATATCCCAAAGGAATTATTAGTTGAAATCCTTTGTCGACTGCCTTGCACAAAATCTGTGTTTCGATGCAAGTCTGTTTCAAAGAGTTGGTGCTCACTCACGTCGGATCCTTATTTTATTGGCCGGTTTTTGTGGCTCCAAAGACATGACCAAACCCTAATCTCTGGTACTATTATAAGCACGTGGGGGGATGAACTCCTTACCACAGATTTTTTTTCGAAAAAGTTATGAGTTTCAAAACCGAGGAGATGAGGAGTTTAGAACCGCTAGCTACATGGAACGATTTGGTACGTTCTCTGCAAAAGATTTGGTTTCAAAGATGACGGTCAATATTACATCTGCAATCCAAGGACCATGCGATCTAAGGACCAGCTGGTTACTCTTCCTCCGATCCATCAACGCGGAGTGGTTGCTGTGGGATTCATGTGTGAGCCATACTATAAGGAAGAAAAAGATGATAGACACGCCGACAATAGTACTGATCAAAAAGGAGAAAAAAAGGAAGGTAATTAGAATCGATGCCGATCGAGTACAAGTTCAAGGTTGTGAGAATACTTTCTCCTGAAGACGAGGAAAACCTTTGTTTTAAATTCAAAATTCAGGTATTCTCTAATGATACTGGTGAGTAGAGAGAGTCACTAGTATCATGTCCAGGCGGCTTTGTCTTTTCCAAACTTAGTTATTCCATACTTGAGCACCTTAGAGGCTTTGTTAGCAATGACATGCTATATTGGAATGCTACGAATGGTGATCTGCTCGGGCTGGGACCTTTGATGATCAACAACAAAAGCACTACCTCTTGTTCTAATAGTACTGCTGCTGATGGTGATTCTGGGTATCAATTTCATGTTATTAGACTTGTTGATCTGCAGGAATATGAAGATGAAGGTTTACCTTGTTCATTATATCACCTCCAGGCGCACCGTGGACGTCTATAGTTGGTGCGGATGGTGGGGAATGAGAATGGTATCGGAGCTAGGCTATTTGTTTGGGAGTTGGAAAAAGAAGAACTATAACAAATGGCGGTACAAGGGGGTGGAGAACTGGGTCAGAAACATTGGAAATTACCTTATGATATAGTGAACGGGGTAATATGTCATTGTATACTCGGCTGGAGTATTTGGGTTTTGATCCAAATGATTGGATACATGTTGTGTCTCTACAGTTTAAACCTGTCATTTACAAGTGCGACATTCAGACAGGAGAGTGCAACACTCACACAGAATTGTCCGAGGTGGATGAAAGTGATGACGAAAGTGATGATGAATTTCATGGGGAAGCATTACATTTTACGCTCCCATGGTGGCCTACACGGCAACACCAGCTCCTACGATTTTTGTACGTTCGCTTGCCGGAAATAGGAATATTTGATCAACCTATATGCATGTGTCTTCAAAAAAATGTTAGGAATTACCCAAGTGCATCTGTAACCACACTTATTCCTGGACCAGATTTTGCCTTCAACTTGTTTGCAGCCATTTCCTTGGCTCCATTATCCCTTCTCTATAGGACTCTTCCTTTCTCTTCATCAGCATGAAACCAGTCAGAACGAAAACTGCAAAAGCATGAAACCAGTCAGAACGAAAACTGCAAAAGCATGAAACCAGGGAAAATAAACTTCAAACTTGTAATCTAAACTAGGTAAATATTGCTAAAAGTATATGGATCGTTGAAGAAATAATTTTAGTTCTATTGTTTGATGAGAAAACAAATGTCTACATTGTTCGTCTGTTTCAACTTTCCACTAATCGACTCTACGATTCTCTAACTATAAACTACTAGAAGTCAGTTCATCATTAACATTTTGTTTACTTCTCGAATACAAATTCTATAGAGAAAAATATTCTGGCGGAATGAATATTTCATTGATACATAAGAATATATACAGAGATAACTTGTTGTACAACTAAGCTAGAGAAGGGATAATGGAGCCAAGGAAATGGCTGCAGTCACAAATAATGGAGCCATTCCCTTCTCTATGCATGAACCGCAACAACCTCACATGGCTGCTGCTCTTAGAGTTGAACGTTACTTGAAGTCATCTCCAGGTCAAGGTTTGCTTCTTCATTCTCATAATTCCTTAAATTTGAGGGCATTTTGTGATTCTGATTAGGCGGGTTGTCCTATCACCCGTCGTTCCACCACTGGTTACTATGTATTCCTTGGAAATTCCTTAATTTCATAGAGAACAAAGAGGCAAAAGACTGTTTCTTTATCGAGTGCAGAAGTTGAATACAAGGCAATGGCAAGTACATGTTGTGAGCTTACTTGGTTACATTATTTATTGATAGATTTGCATATCCCTGTTTTAATTGCTGATGTTTTACATTGTGATAATCAAGAGAGAACTTGGCATATAGAAATAGATTGTCATCTTATTCAGGATAAAATTTTGCGAGGTGAAGTGGTTACTCGATATGTGATTTCTCAGCAACAATTAGCTGATGTGTTTACCAAAGCATTGGGTAAAGAGAAGTTCAAACAGCTCGTATGCAAGTTGGGAGTTCTTGATATATACTCTCTAACTTGAGGGGAGTGTTAGAAAGTGCACCTTGATTAATTAGGATTGATATACTAGTAATTGTGTATCAGTCTGTATTTGATATGTTTGCTGTAGATACCTCCTAGCTACATAGTAACTAGTGGTGGAACGACGGGTGATGGGACAACCCGCCCAATCAAAATCACAAAATGCCCTCAAATTTAAGGAATTATGAGAATGAAGAAGCAAACCTTGACCTGGAGATGACTTTAAGTAACGTTCAACTCTAAGAGCAGCAGCCATGTGAGGTTGTCGCGGTTCATGCATAAAACGACTAAGAATGTGAACTTAGTATCTAATGTCAGGTCTAGTGATGGTCAAGTAAATTAACTGACCGACTAGACACCGATATGCAGCAGGGTCTCTGAGTATTTCTCCCTTGGGCTTTGAGATGTTGATGTATTTTGGTGCAGTGAGTAATGGAAAGTATCCTCGAGAAATATTACATCCCGATTAATGAAGATTTTCTTGGTTTCAATATTGTACAATTTGTAAGCCTTTTGACCCCATAGGATAGCCAACAAAAATATATTTATGAGCACGAGGAGCAAACTTGGAAGAATGATTGACCGAAGTTGCAAACGTGACACACCCAAAAATTCGCATACGAGAATACTCAGGAGACTTATTATAAAGGATTTCAAAGGGTGTTTTACGATTGAGTAACAAAGTGGGAAGACGATTAATTGTATATGCTGATGTGAGAACACATTCTCCCCAAAAATTTATGGGAAGATGAGACTGAAAACGAAGAGCACGAGTTGTTTCAAGAATGTGTCTATGTTTTCGTTCGACGACACCATTTTGTTGGGGTGTGTAAATACAAGAGTGTTGAAATAAAACACCTTGTTCAAGAAAAAAAATTTGTAATGAAAGAAATTCGGCTCCATTATCTGATCGAAATTGTTTAACTTTGGTATTAAATTGGGTATGAACATGCTGGAAAAATTTGACGAAGTAAAGTTTGCGTTTCACTCTTTGTGACGCATTAAAAATACTCATGTAAACCGAGAAAAATCATCCACAATGGTCAAAAAGTAGTAAGCACCAAAATAAGAAGGGGTTTTATAACGACCCCAAATGTCGCATGAATAAGAGAAAAACACTTGGAAGTGGTAATTGATCTGGAAGAAAAAGGTTGACGAGTTTGTTTCGCCAATGGACAAATGTCACACTTATGACTTGAATCAAAAGGAAAATTGAGAGATTTATTTGCTAAATATTGCGAACAAGCAGAGGAAGGGTGGCCCAAGCAGCGAAGCCAAAGATCGGAGGAAATTATGAGATTGCAAGCAAAGCTAGAAGAAGAAGAAGAAGAAGAAGAAGAAGAAGAAGAAGAAGAAGAAGAAGAAGAAGAAGAAGAAGCCAACACTACAAGATAATAGAGATTACCACGTCGCTTACCCGCTTACCCACACCAATCATCGTCCTCGTAGCCAAGTCATGTAAAATACACCATGATGAAAAAAAGTCATGGAACAATGTAAGTCATCAATTGTTTTGCTAACAGACATAAGATCAACTCTAAAGCTTGGCCCACAGAGAACATTATCCAGTCTAAAGGAATCATTGAATCGAACTGAACCTGCAGTCATAGTAATTTCGGCCTTAACTCCACTAGGCAAAGAAACCAGTGCCAAAGAGGGATGCTCATCGATATTCATCAATGAATTAGGAGAAGAAGTAATGTGATGAGTTGCCCCGCTATCAATGATCCAACGATTGGGAGTAACCGGTAGCAAACTTGATGAAGAATGTGGTAAACCTGTAGTAAACCTGTACCTTTTTCTTAAGAAGAAAATGCATGCTTACTCTTTACTAGTGCCATAATTTTTAGGCATTGTTCAGCGGTAAGATGAGGAACAATTGGTTGAAGCTTCCGGATGGTAGAATGCACCAAAACCATAATAAATTAGAGGGAAAAGGCTTCTCAAAAAAAATATCAACACTAGCTAGAAATATTTTGGTCCAAGAGCGTTTTGCTCTGATACCATATAGAGAAAAATATTCTGGCAGAAATAATATTTCATTGATACATAAGAATATATACAGAGATAACTTCATGTACAACTAGTCTCAAATAAGCTAGGAGACTAAAAAGGTATCTACAACTAATATATCGAATACAAACTGATACACAATTACGACTAAATATCCTAGTATATCAATCCTAATTAAACATCAAGATGCACTTTCCAACAAATTCAGTTTCAAATATCTAATAGGACAGTTGTGCCTTCATAGAAAGGACAACTATGGCAACACGGACACCAGATCTGCTAGACCATGAAAATGAGCAGCAAGTATGTTAATGTGAGTAAACACATTCTAGCAAGCATATTGGAAAAGCAAATGTCCGCAAGTTAAAATCTTGAGCTCATACAAAACAGGCAAACCAATGATGAATTGATGAGAGGATTGAGAGCATGCATGAATGTTTTACAATTTAGAGGTAACAGATGAAATATTGGAATAATGCCCATTTGGTACTAATTATTGGGCCTTATTGCCCATTCCAATGAAAATTTGTTTACTGTGCCCAATTACACAAATCTTAAGAAAAATACTACAATTGATGAAGTATAAAGTGTAGAGACAAATAGAGATAGAAAGAGAATAGAGAATCATCCACTTATTTATTGATAGAAGCCCTTTATATAGGGAATTATAAAGTACCAATATGGTAATGATAAGGAATACATTGTCATATTCTAACTACATATCCTGATGACATAAGACCAAGACACACATATGGAATATCCTAGAACACTTCCCCTTTTGCCGCCTGCTAGTATGCCTATGGTGCTGATATGTCGCTTCGTTATAAACCTCGTCAAGGAAAAAAAACCATGTGGGAGAAAAACTAAACCTTGATCGTAGGAGAAAAAGAGTACAACGCACCCTTCACATTTGATAGTGACATGTATGTGCTAGACTCCCCTTGAAGTTCGCACCTCCCTCTGATCTTTACAACAATCATAGGGCTCTTCCTGATTTTTACTAATCACGGAAGTTTTGATAACTTAGCATGTCAATGCTCTTTAACATGTCTTCAAATGTGGCATTAGGCAATGATTTACTAGTTCATGCCGTATTGTCCTCAAATGATCTTTTACACTTAGATCTTAAGGAGAAGGCCGCTTGTGAACTCAAAGCATAAGTTCGTGCAGGAAATCAGATTTTCTCGCAGCATGACCTTCAGTTACTAGAACAGCCGTAACTTCCTCTAGGAAATACATATGAACGAACCGTAAAGGGTTTTGGAAACTAGACTCATTTAGCTTTCCAACCGTATATACACACGTTCTGGTTCATCAGGATCTGTTCACAAAGTGCTATCGAAATTGACTGTTTTGCCAAAATCAGATTCTCGGACAGATTCATCCTACTTTACGAAAACGGCCATAACTCACTCAATATGATAGGTATGATCAAATGATTGGTGTTCCTGGAAAGTAGACACATATACCTTTCCAATGGTACCAATTTCACCATTTTCCAGTGAGTGAGATTTTCTGTAGGTCTCGTGGAAGTTGACCTACAAAACTTGATAAATTCTGATTTCGCTTTTGATGTGTCTTTCTTATGTAGGTATAGAATAAGCCTCAACCTTTCATACCATTATATATTGAAAAAGAAGTTACTGCCATTACATTGGCGTTATATGGGCGCATAGCTACACTTAGCTTTACAACTTTTCATAGCGAATGAGATGTCAAGTCTTTCATATTGTGTTGAGTATATTGATGCGTCTTATTGTACTTAGATGTGAACTCCATCTCTTAACACATATTTGTCATCTTGCTTTAGACAAAACAATGGATCTTTGTTTAGATAAAAGACTTTGACTAATCATGGGAGTATATATAGGCCTCACTAATTATAGAGCGCCTAAGCCGATTGATGGAAAATCATCATCAATACAGTCATCGAGTGCCTTATCGAGACCGTGTCTTCCCAAGATCTTTTTCATTCTAACTTTGGATGTTAATACATACTGGCATCTCTTGATCCATCAAGAGTCCATGTAAATCTGGAATGAACACGCAAAGGCATAATTCACCATATCTCTTCCAAATCAAGTAGAGTCCATGTGTGTTCCAATACCTTTAGCAAACACATGCTCTTGTGGTCTGGAGCCACTTGATTCGAATGAATGAAGTCCCTTTAACACCTTCATGTATATCTCTGATCCCATAGAGATGTTATTATGACCATATTCATACGTTGCATGTTCAGTTATTCGGAAACTACCAAACTGACAAAGTAGTGGAGTGTAATGACATCCATTACGAGAGCATATCTCATCGTAGTCGACCCCAGTGCGTGTTAGTGAGATACCTTGCGCCATTAGGTGAGTCTAAGCTCTTGTTCTTACTACGCTATCTAACAAAGGCATAGTTGATAGGGTTTAGCTTGCGGTGTCGACATCACCTGCCCAAGGACCTATCTCTTTATTAATATTGGATCGCATCTTTCCATTAGGCCAATCAACTAAGTTGATATCCATCAACGAAGGGTGGTTCGATAGTAGACTCATTATCCCACATTCTCATGTACACTGGTGTAATACTTGTAGAGATCTTTATATGGATTGGATTTGACATTAAGGCGTCCCCCAACGATAATCACAATTCAGACTTCATGAGACGGATTTGAGTATCATTGATCAATGGATCAGGTTGTGCCAAACTCCTTTTCTTTCTAGTGCGAGAAAATATCGAACCTAAGGGTCTCCCTCCATTTGGGGAGCCACACGGCCTTGTGACACCAATTTTGCCACTATATGATGTCACTATATCACCATCCATGGTGATGGCGTCAAGACCAACACATTTTGGTCGCGCCATGTCCTCTTGATAGGACATCAATTCTTTGTAGACATATTTGCAGTATGTGATCTCGTCACTTTAACACTTTAAGCATTTGAGATCAAGATAAGACTTACTGGGGACAAACCACGACAATTCACGTCGTTCAACTTGAACACTTGTGTTCTTATCTCCCCCTAACGGCGGGAATATTGTCTCATCAAAGTGACAATCTGTAATTTAGCGGTGAATGAGATCGCCTGACAAGGTTTCTACATATGCGGATTAAATAGTTGGAGGTTCATATCCAACCAACCTAAGTACTTATTCATCTCATCTCAAATAACCCATCATTATACACAGTGGCAGTGCGATTTGGCACCTAGAAATAACATCTAACCGAGCTCAAGGATTGGAGATCCGTTTCAATCCTGTCGAGCTTAAGGATTACAATTTCATGTCAATCCTCGTACACAGTCACGAGCTGTAGTACAAAAATATTCAATGATGGTGGGTTGTAGATGAATAGTAAAGCTACATGCAAATATTGCATAGCCCCAAGACGCAATAGAAAGATTGGTGCGCATCAATAATGTTCGAGCGACAAGCTAAAGTTGCTTGGTCGTAGCCTCGGTGAGACCATACTACGTGTGAACATGGGGTACATGACACTTCAACTTATAGCCTGATAAACTTCTTTAAAGAATGAGTAGTGAGCCGTATAAGTATAAGCAGTAGATAATAATGTAACATGTGACCAGTGTGTTAACATTTCAACCAACACCATAAAGCATAAAAAGGTGTCCTCAAGTTAGTTGTATCTATCTACATAGTTTGATGTAAGAATGGAATGTTTACTTTTGTGTCATTTAGCGTAGGAGGGTCTCACTCTTAATTTAGCTAAAGAATAGGCTTTCAAAATGAGTAATGAGCATTGTTGGGGGCCAATGAGACATCGAGGAAAGACCGGTGCACCTCAATTGCTTGAGGGATTGACCGGACGGTCTCCAGGAAGTTGGAGTCGTGTTCGGGTGACGTCAATGTCCCCCCGGTGCCGCCATTTACAACCATGGCGTCACCATCATGCTTTATGGAGAAGCTAGATCCCGAATGTCTTTGTTTTGAGCGGAAAAATGGATGTCCATGAGAATTTCTCAAAATTTTGACCATTATATCTCTTCCAGGATGACCTGCTGGGTCATAGCATGAAGTCTAGCGCGAGTCATGGGATGTCCATGCTGACCACTACTCTGGTGAGAGCCACTCCTAGCTGCTGAACCGCCGTGAGAACCACCACTGGAGCCTCTGGCTGAAGATTGACCGGCTGGCTGAGTAGGGGTGGTCTTCTGAGCCAATAAGGGACAATCTCTCCTGAAATGATCCTGACCACCACACTCAAAGCACCCAGAAGACTGCTGCTGACCAAAAGAAAAAGTCTGACCACCAGATGTCCCACCATGGAAACTGCCACAAGCACAAAATTGACCAGTCTGCTGCCTACCCAACTGACTCCTGATAGGTCTCCTAAAACGTCCTCTAGTCCTGTTCCGCGCACCAGAGCTCGATCCGCTACTATAACCACTACCAGCTGATGATCCAGAAGCGGATGAGGAAGCATCCTTCTTAGATGGACCCTGATTGGGACCACTGAAATTTCGAGGCCGAGCACTATATGTTTCCCTAGTTTCGATGGCCATGGCTGCACTAACCGCACCAAGAAAAGTCGGGTAAATAACACCTGTCATCCTATTTGCATACACTCCACCAAATGCCCCAATAAACATATCAATCCTGGTCCTCTTATCAGGAACCAAAAATGGCACATGATAGCTCAAGGTAGTGAACTTCTTCTCAAACTCGATGACACCCTCATCAACCTCTTCTTCATGTTCAGAAAATTCGTCTGAATCCTAGTACGATGAGCATGACTGAAATACTTACCCAAAAAGAGCGCCTTAAACTGCTCCCAAGTCATGTCTTGAGCACCACCATTATTTCTGCTAGCGAGAGTCCACCAATGATGCGCTGAGTCATCTAAAAAAGTCACTACCATCTTCACTTTCTTTTCTTCCGACATATCAGTGCTCTCAAAAGCCTTTTCCATCTTGTCTACCCATGTGTATGCATCAAGGGGTCTCTTGGCACCCTTGAACTCAATTGCCCCAGCATCGAAGACATCCTTCTTCCTCACAGACCGAGGGTGCTGAACCCTGTCTAAAACACCTCTCAGCATATTCCCAATGGAATCAACTAATCCTCTAACTTTATCACCCTCATTCGCGTTGGTCGAGGTAGCCACACGGGGTTGGCGTCTAGGAGGCATAGTACCTGAGGAAGGAGATATTTAGTAGTCTATATACAAGACTAAGAGAACTATCACACATACCCAATAACACATAGCATCCAAAACATAAAATGCAAGTGAATCCGCTGCGGTCGGATCACCACTCTATAAGAACTACATACTTCTTAGGCAAATATGATAGTACTAAGGAGGCAGGAAATGAAACCTAAAGCTTTGATACCAACTGTCAAGACTCATCCCGAATTTCACCCTGAAATCCGAGGTAAGTCTTGCGGGGTCCACCTTTGAGGAAAATTTACTGACGAACTCGGCAAATCTCCCTTGAAAATGGACAACCCTAATCCGGAGAATCCATGAATTACCCATAAAAATAATCCAAATAATATAACATGAATCTTAGCACACTCCATTAAAATATTATACAATAATCCCAAGAATATTCAGAGCTACTAAAAACAACGGAAGCAGGAAACTACCCTAGTAGGTTAAAAGTGGCTGAAAGATGGGTAACTATGCCTCGTCTCCTCCTACTAGTACCGACCCCCACTCTGCAGACTGGGCATTTTAAAAACGAAGAGCCCAAGGGAAAACATTTGAAAACGTTAGAGTGAGTGGACAAAATGAATTTAATGAAAATATTTATGCTTCCCCAATTTAATTTCCATAGAAATTATGCTGCATGCGATAGCTCAAAAACTGGCAAGTATCTGACTAGCTCCGGCTAGTCTCCAAAACTTAATAAAATACAGCCTCTTAGGTTAAAATATATATATGTATGTATTTACACTTGTCATGCTCCTTGTATGATTTCTTATGAAGAAATATAAGAAAATAGAAATTCATACAAGGCTACTACGCTTGCGTCTAACGCTCACGTCACGCCATAATGGAATTTTACCTCATTATGCGGAAAAGACGGGTGTATCTATATACGTGCATACTCCCTATATGAATCATTATTATATTCATATAGGGCTACTACGATTGCGTCTAACGCTCACGTCACACCATAATGGTATTTTACCTCATTATGGCGGAAAAACACGTATAGGTAGCTAGCATGCATTTAATTATATACATACTATCCTCATAAACATCTATATATAAATATATAATCACCGAAATTCTCAATTTTGGTTATTCTCCAATAAAAGAAAATATTCATCAATAAATCTTTTTTCTGGCATAATATTTAAAACAAAGGTCCACTCACAACTTAGGCCTAAGCCTGATGTCGGTTCGAGGCCTCTTCTTCTTGAGCCTCCTCACGTCCTGTTCCAAATATATAATTAATTTCCCAACTTAAAAATCTAATATTTAATCAAAATAGGCAAAATTAACTGTGAGCCTTAACCACGCTCATCCTTGCCCAAATTCACCATTCTTAACTCAATAACATCCAAACTTCACCGGAAAAATAACGGCAGCCTTAACGAGACCTTCCACAGTCTAACCAACATCAAACCAATGGCCGGATTCTACTATATTAATCCGTCAAAATTACCAAACTTTAAAAATTTCCAAACCTATCCAAAATTCCTCCAAAAATTCCAAAATTCACATCATTAACCTCCCCTTAATATTCCACATCTAAAACCATTAAAATCCCCCTAACAGCGGCGGCCGGCGGCCGACTCCGGCGACCTCTAATAGCTACCAAATTTTGACAACATCTTCCTCTCAATCTCCTCTACAACTTTCCTAACTAGCACAAATACCAATTTCAAGTCTAACTATGTCAATCGAACGAAAACAATAATTAGAACCCTAGAATTTCAATCACCGATTTCTCCTTACCTAGCTCAAGAGAGAGCGAATCCTTTGGAGGGATGAATGTACGGGAGAAGGGCTTCCTTTTGAGCCTAGCAGCTCCGGCTATGGCGGCCGGAGGAGGAAGTTCCGACGACGGAAAGTTTTGGACAGTCGAACCTTTCAGGCCCGATATCTCTCCCACGGCGGCGCTAGGGAGCCTCTCACCGGTCTAGGATGGAAGCTGGGTTGGAGGCCGACCGTTTCGGACCGGTGCGGCGGCGTACGGTGGCCGGACGGCGGCGGGCGGAGGTCGGGATTTCCGGTGGAGAGGGAGAGCTTGGGGGAGAGGAAGAGAAGAGAAAGAGAGAAAGTGAGAGTGGGCTTTCACCAAAAAAAAACATTGTGCAAAATAAAGTAAAGCACCTACAACACTCATATATGGTACTTCTGGACCAAGAATATCTTCATCGTCTTGTCTTGGACGAAATGGATCCTTGCGAATGTTAAGGCGGGACCGAACAACCATTGGTGTGCTTAGTGAATGAGCTTTATCCATGCTAAAACCTTTTAAGATCTTCTCAGTATAAGCTGATTGACGGACTAAAACTCCACTAGCCAAATGCTCAATCTGCAGACCAAGACAATATTTTGTTTTTCCAAGATCCTTCATTTCCAATTCTTTCTTTAAATATTCAGCTGTCTTTGAAAGTTCTTTAGGACTTCCAATCAGGTTCATGTCATCGACATATACTGCTACAATGGCAAAACCAGAATTTGATTTCTTAATAAATACACATGGGCATATTGGCTCATTCACATAACCTTCTTTTAGCAAATATTCACTTAGACGGTTATACCACATCCGTCCAGATTGCTTTAATCCATATAAGGATCGTCTCAACTTAATTGAGTACATGCATTGCTGTTTTGTGGTTGTTTCAGGCAACTTCAACCCTTCTGGTATTTTCATATAGATATCAGTATCTAGTTCTGCGTATAAGTATGCCGTCACAACATCCATAAGTTGCATATCAAGTTTCTCAGAAACTACCAAACTTATTAGATAACGAAATGTTATGACATCCATCACAGGAGAATATGTTTTGTCATAATCTATCCCAGGCTTTTGTGAAAAACCTTGCGCAACAAGTCGCGCTTTGTATCTTGCAACCTCATTTTTCTCATTGCGCTTTCTTACAAAAACTCATTTATATCTAACCGGTTTCACATTGGGTGGTGTTTGGACAACGGGTCCAAAACACTGCGCTTTTCTAGAGATTTTAACTCTTCTTGGATTGCATTTTTCCATTTGAGCCAATCATATCGTTGTCTACATTCTTCAACAGAGCGAGGTTTAGTATCATCGCTTTTTATTATTTCGGTAGCTACAACGAATGAAAATACATCATCTATTGCCATTTCTCTACGATCCCAGAATTCATTGGTGTACACATAATTTACGGAAATTTCCTTATTTTCAAGTACCTAAGCCTCTTCAAGGGCTTGTGTTTCACCAAAGTCATTTGACCTTTGTGTATTTATAGAATCATGAATTGTTGATCGGACGTCAACGTCTTGCCCAAGAGTATTTTCAGAAGCGATGTCATCTGAATTCAGATGTGCCTTTGTTTTCCTCTTTCTAGGAACTGAATCTTTTGAACCTATAGGTCTGCCACGCTTTAGGCGTGCATTAGATTGCTCATTTGCCGCCACATTATTTTGTCCAGTCGGGACATCAATTCGTGCAGGAGTATTAGCTGCTGGGATATGTGATCTTGTCACTTTTGCTGTGTCGATGAATGCATCAGGCATTGAGTCAGCAATGTTTTGGAGATGCAGAATTCGTCTTACTTCATTTTCACTTTGTTTAGTATGAGGATCAAGATGAGACAGTGTAGGTACTACCCACGATAATTCACGACGTTCTTCAGGAACTTTCTTATCTCCCCCTAATGGCGGGAATATCGTCTCATTAAAATGACAATCTGCAAACCTTGCACAAAATAGGTCACCCGTCACGTCAAGACCCACCCCGAATTTCACCCTGAAACCCAAAGTAAGTCTTGCGGGGACCACCTCCAAGGAAAATTTACCGATAAGCAAACCTCCCTTGAAAATGGACAACCCTAACCTAGAAAACAAAAGTGTTACTTTCCCAAATAATATTGAGCATCCTCCAAATCAACCCACAATATACAAAAGTGAGAATAACAATTACAAACTTCGTATATTCTAAAATACAACAAAAGTCTTAGTACACCTGTCACGCCCCGGTTCTTAAGTTATTTTACGGTTATTTACTTTGGTAATATTTTGGTCTTTTACCGTTTTAAGTAACCGTTTACTATTTAAGACTCCAAAGTTGACTTTTTCTTCCGTTTGAAATTTGGGAAAACTTTCTTCATGAAAGTCGTAGAGGATGTTATTACAAGTTCGTAGACATGCTACGCGTTAAAATCGGAGTTAGCATGTAAAAGTTATCAATTAAAAATGTAAGTTTTATTGGGGTATTATTTTAGGGTGTTAAAATTTTGGGAGATTGGGTTATAAGTGGTGTGGACCGGTTGGGCCAAGCCCATATATTTCTCTCCCCTCACTTCTCTCTCTTCCTCCCGATTCTCTCTCCTCCCACCCGATTTTCTCCTCCCTCCGCCCGGAAATTTCACCACCGCCGTCCGCCGCCGTCCGGCCACCACCGACCGCCAGACCGATCCCGTTCAGACCTCCGACATCTCCTCTTCCTTCCTGGGCTGGTGGCTGATCCCCTAACGCCGCCGTGAAGGAGCAGCCGAGCCCGAAAGCCACGGTTGCCGTGGTTGCACCTTCGCCGGAGCTCCGTCCTCCGGCCACCATAGGTCGTGATTTTTGGCTCAACTTGTAGCCCTCATCTAGGTGAGTAATCCCTCAAAAGGATTCGGCTAAATTCGATTTCGTTAGGGTGGTTTGTATAATTGAAAGTTTTAGGGATTTATGGATGTTTTGATTCGATTACCATAGTTAGGCTTGGATTTGGTGTTTGTGCTAGTTAGGAAAGTTGTAGAGGAGATTGAGAGGAAGATTCTGTTAAAATTGGGTAGCATTTGCAGGTTGCCGGAGTTGGTCGCCGGCCGCCGCTGTTTTGGGAAATTTTGTGGTTTTTGATGTAGAATATTAAGGGGATATTATTGATGTGAATTTAAGCATTTTTGGAGGATTTTTGGTTAGGTTTTGGAATTTGTAAAGTTTGGTATTTTTGGCGGATTAATAAGTTAAAATCCGGCCATTGGATTATTTTTATGATTAGGACGTTGGAAGGTGATTTTTGAGGATGTCGGTATTTATGGAGATTTTTGGTTGGCAATGAACTTAAGATTTAGGACGATAGGCATGGTTGAGCACGAGAAGCTCATATTTAATTATGTCTATTTTCTTTAAACGTTGGGATTTTATTTAAGGAATTATTTATGTTTTGGAACAGGACGCGAGGAGGCTCGAGCAGAGGAGACCTCCGACCGACTTCAGGCTTAGGCTTAACTTGTGAGTGGACCTTTGTTTTAAATAATGTGCATGCAATTGTTTATTTGGTTGGACCATTTGACGTCATTTTTATTTGACGATTTTACTCATTGTGATGAGTTACCGAAAATGGGATTTTCGGTAAATTATAATATATTTTTAAGGAGAGTATGTATATAAATGCTAGCTAGCGATATGTGTCTGTCCACCTTAATGACATAGTATATAACTGCATTATGGTGTGACGTGAGCGTTGGACGCAAGCGTAGTAGCCTTATATGAGTGTTTAATTCATATAAGGGGTATGGGCACATATTTATACACACGTCTGTCCACCTTAATGACGTAGTGTATCACCGCATTAAGGCGTGACGTGAGCGTTGGACGCGAGCGTAGTAGCCCTATATAGATTATTATTAATTTATATAGGGAGTATGGGCGAGTGTAAATATATACATGTATATATTTTAGCCTGAGAGGCTGTATTTTGTTTTATATATATTTTAGCCTGAGAGGCTGTAATTTGATATATATAGTTTTGAGCAGTAGAGGCTCGATATTTATAACGATAAGAGAATTATCGTTTTAGACATGCATTCGTTTTCTTGGAAATTAAATTGGGAAAACATAAATATTCTTTTTATTTATTTTTGTCCACTCACTCTAATTATTGCGAATGTTTTTCCCCTGGGCTCTTCGTTTTTAAAATGCCCAGTCTGCAGAGTTCGAGTTAGAACGAGTAGAAGACGACGAGGCATAGTTACCCATTTCTCAGCCACCTTTCACCAGTAGGTTACCTGTTTAACCTACTAGAGTATTTTTCCTACTCCTCTAGTGTATAGTAGCTCTGAATACTCTTTGGGATTTATTGTAATGTTTTTGGTGGTGTGCTTAGACTTTTATTGTATTTTTGAATATACGAAGTTTGTAATTATTTACTCACTTTCGTATAATTGTGGGTTGATTTGGAGGATGCTCAAATTTATTTAAGAAAGTAACACTTTAGTTTTCTAGGTTAGGGTTGTCCATTTTCAAGGGAGGTTTGCTTATCAGTAAATTTTCCTTGGAGGTGGTCCCCGCAGGACTTACCTCGGGTTTCGGGGTGAAATTCGGGGTGGGTCTTTACAACACCACCAAAAAAATTATACAATAAACCCCAAAGAGTATTCAGAGCTACTATACACTAGAGGAGCAGGAAAATACCCTATTAGGTTAAACAGGTAACCTACTGGTGAAAGGTGGCTGAGAAATGGGTAACTATGTTTCTGTGGCTATACATTAAACTGCATGTTACTATGTTAGTTTATATTTGGTTTCTGTTTTTGTGATTAAGTAAAAATTACTAAAGATTTGTATCTTCAGTTTGGCAGGAAACACTTGAATAAATGGTGGATATTGAGTTTGGTTATGAAGAAAAACGTATAAGAGTACATCATTAAAGTTAAGAGGACCTTATGCACTCTAGAATTGTAGTTGCTTGTATTTTGTTTGATGTCTCTTTTATGTAGTTTTTTAAGTTATATATGAAATGACCATTGAAGATTTATTATACAGGTCATTTCAGAAATAATAACTCATTGATGTTATACCTTATAGTTGTCTTTAGAACAAATAGCTCTTTGTAAATTTTGTTGGTTTTGGCAATGAGAATGAATTTGAGATTTCTGAATTATGTTGTGCAAATGCTTAATTTTGTTGAGACTTTAAAATCCAATAAATTTGACATCCAAATCAAAATCAGACAACAAATGACCCCATAGACTTTGACATCTCTACATCTTTCAAACAACATTTATATGTCGTCTTAAAATAATTGAAGACAATAGTGTATGTCATCTGAGATGGATGTCAGACGACAGAAAAGTGACGTTTGAATTGGTAAGAGACGACATACAACTGTTCGTTTTTGTGTATAAAAGTAAATCTAACTACAGAAAAGCATAGTAATACTAGAATACAGACGACAGATAAATTAAGTGGATAGATAAAAAAGCCATTCTGACGTCATATAAGTGACGTTAGAATAAATTTAAGAAGACAGACAGTTGAAATCATTTGCTGATTAATTCTTCTTTCAATGACAGAGAACTATCGTTGTAATGTTTTCTAACGACAAATTCATTTTTTGTGTTACGAACCTGGATTCATACAGACGACATACAATATGTCGTATAACCTTCCTCAGACGACAGATTATGCATGTCGACTGAATGCTTATCAGATGACAGCTCGATAGACGACACACAAAAAAGTAATCAGACGACGGCCATTGCCGGTCGTCTGAAGGCAAAATTGGCGTGGTGATAGTAATGAGCCTGAAGGTTGTTAGTTGACTATGTACCTCAGCTGGTTGTTACATGCATCCTTCAAGTTTTAAGTTAGAGAGATTTTGCAAGGCTGGATACTTCTCAATGAAGTACTATATGAGTTTGGTAGGATTTGCATGTATCTTTAACAAACAAGTACTGAGATATTGTAAGACTTTTGTTTATCAATGTTATTTGGTGTTTTGATCGATCTTTAAGGCATGTTAACTTTTCTAAATGCTGCAAAAGAAATGTACTTGGCACCAAGAAATGCTACGGAATGGGATTGTAATAGCTTTTCTTAAAAGCTGTTGTAACATATTTATAGCATTTAAGAAATGCTATTGAAAGTATAACATAGCGTATATATATTGCTATTGGTGATATATACAATAGCATGTATTTTAAACGCTATAGATGTGAACTTTATGATAGCGTTTCAAGAAACTCTATGAAAGAGGCTAGACTTTTCATAGCTTTCATAGCTCCGGCTGTGATAGCGTTTACTAAAACGCTATGGATATGATATGATAGCGTTTTTCAAATGCTATCAATGACAGTTTATGGTGTAGTTTTGATCTCCTTTCATACTTCACAAGCAGCAGCTAGTTCTACCAACATATATATGATTTACAATCAGACACTTACGAAAAGAAAACTGAGAGTTCCAAATGATAATCTTTTGTATAACAAAATGGAAGAAGTAATGCCATTGGCTTGAAACTTACTGTCACCAGAAACCTGCCGCCCATCATGAGTGGCGTACTCAAAGTCAGAGCCTAAATCACTGGTAAACTTCTGCCTGTATTTAACTTGATTGCTGGTTTTGGCAATTATCTCAAATTGTGGACAATATATGACGAGGACATTGATTCTGGGAAGAACGAAAGTAAAAGAAACACAAATAACTAAGAAGATTTCATATTCATTTCATACACATAACTGGGGAAGAGATTACAACTTAAAGAAGAAGAGAACTGTAATACCCCGGAAAATTGATATTAGTTTCTAATATTATTTGGGAATTTTATAGTTAGAAGTTAGTGTGTTTTTGAGGTTTGAATGAAGAGCGGAAGTGTTCGGACACATAAATTACCCGAAACGGTTCTATTTTTCTTTAAGGGTCATAGAGTTGACTTTTTATTCGTTGAGTTTCTCAAGAAACTTCCTTCACGAAAGTTGTAGAGCACGACGATACGAGTTTGTAGACATGTGGCACGCGTAAAACGGACTTCGTATGAGAAAGTAATGGTTAGCAGAAATTCATGGCTTTACTGGAATTTTGGGTTAATAAGGAAGTTTTAGGGTTCCATTTCATTATTCCGGAACCCATTCCTCCCTCTCCCTCTCTCTCTCCCCGAACCCTCACCACCAGAGATTTCCAGCCGACCCGACTCGGATCTGATCGACCCGACCCAATTTTTCTGGCTAACTCCGACCGACTTAGGCGATGGCACCGGTCGGAGTCGCTTCATCTCGGCGGCGCAACCTTGCCTATGGTAGTGGCTTGCACCGATTCGTAGTGGTGCACGCGAATCGAAGCCTAGAAGTTCTAGGTTGAGACCCGGTCGAGATTCTCACCTCCGGTGGCGGCGACGAGGCCTGAAACCGGTCAAGATAGGAAGGTCTAGGTGCCCACGTTCGATCCTTGGTGGTCTGGAAGCTTGAGTCACGGTGTGTAGTTGCTGTGGTGGATTCTAATTTTCCGGCGAGTTTTCCTGCGTGCTCCGACCGAATTGGCGGTTACTCTAGGTATGAAAGTTGCTCCCCTTGCCTTGATGTTCATGTTGGGTATAGTAGTTGTGCTTTTGTTGCAGGTTTGTGTGGTGATGCGTGGGGCCCACTCGCCGCCGTCTATGGTGGCGCATGGCGGAGCGTCCGGCAGGGGTTGGGAGGTTAGGAGTAATTGTTAGGTTGTGTTTGTCGATACGAGTATGTGAACATGTAGATTGTAGGTTTCAGAGTTGCTTGAGTATGTTAGGGCTTTTCCGAAATTCGTTTCCTTTCGGTTTCGGTTTATGGAATCTGAACATAGAGGTGATCATTTGTTGGTTACCATTGGCTGTACATGGGGTTTCGGTGACCTTGGGAGGTCTCGTAAGAGGATTGCCTCGTTATGGCAAATCTTTGGGTTAAGTTTAACTAGTTAGTGTAAAGGGTAATCACTTGTTTTGTTGGTCACTAAGTTGATTTGTGTCATCTAGGTGATTGACGAAGTTGGTGTTGTGCTTGTTCTTGTGGAGTGTGGTTTTGAGCTATATGCATGTGTTGTGCATGCGAATACGCAACTAGATTTGAGGTGAGTAAAATCTAACCAAGGTTCACTTTGTGACCTATTTATTTATGATTATGATGAAGATGATGATGATGATGATGATGATGATGATGATGATGATGATGAAGATGATGATGATGATTATGATGATGATGATGATTTAAAAATTATGTTTTTCTTTTGTTTCTTTTAAAATATATGAGCTTGATCGCTAACGGCTCATGGGTAAAAGAAAACAAGTTTTCCTATTTAAATGATTATTTTTAAGGGTCTTGTGACCATAATATTTTTAATTCTTGGTAGTCTATTCTTGGGAGAATATCTATGAGTGTTATATATATCTCTATGTGAAAATGTATATTATAATGAGGTGTTGCTTGTGTTGGTTTTACTGTTGTGATTATTTATGCCTAGTTGAAATATATGTCATTTGGGTGAGTAAATCTCACATGGGTTCATAAAGGAACCGAGTTACTTTATAGTTTATTATTGCTAATTGTGAAGTTGTCCTTGAAGGAAAATGATGTTGTTTTTAAATATAAATGAGCTTGATCGTCAACGGCTCATGGTAAGTGAAAATAAGTTTTCTGTTAAAAATATAATATTTCAAAAGGACTTCCGATCATGTGATATTTTGTGCTTTAGTTGTGGAATGGTGCCTTAGTGGTGAGTTTGTGCATTAGTTGTGGAGTGGTGTCTTAGTGGTGATTGTGTGCATTAGTTGTGGATGTGTCTGCCTTAGTGGTGATTGTGTGCATTAGATTAAGAGCCTTCATGGTGGACCGGGAACCAAGCCTTGGCCGGGTGATTGGTTACGGTAAGTATAAAGCTCTAGTCTGTCTGTCGGTACTTCATGGGGGATGATTAAGTGTTGACGAACCCATGAGTACGCGTTTGTTTGGTTACTTATGGAGGATGACTAAGTGTTGGCGAACTCATAAGTAAGAGTAGAGAAATGATTGTGTAATCTTCTTATGTGTTGTCATTTAAATTCCTTGCTTTAAGTATCTCCTGAACTATGCTTATCCGCAGGAGATTCTTAATCTTAATTGTGTGATTTTTAGTGAATTCTTGAACTACATTTTTTTGCAGGATTCATTTATGATTTTAATTGTTTGTAAATTGTTATGTTTTCTTATTTACTCTTTTGAATTCTCTAACTTTTAGGTGATTCCTAAACTAAGTTACTGATACAGGAATTACCGATCTTTATCTTATGTGATGTTGGGTTGAGTTATTTAATGTAGGTTTACTCATACGAGCTATTAAAGCTTACCGGGTTTGTTGTTTACAACCCGGTGCACCATTCCATGGTGTAGAGATTGATTTTGTAGGTGAGGATTTTCAAGATTGAGACGTAGAGGTCTAGAAACTGCATGTTAGGAGTTAATTATTTCCTTATTGTTGTCAATTTGTAGTGAGCTCTTTAGAGCGTGATCTTTACTTGACTTCTTAAGTTATGTAAACGTCAGAATTGTATTATTTGACCCTTTTTATTTTTTTGTTATCATACCATAAATTTGGATTTTTATTCATTTTTATTCATCCGAGATTTGGGATGTGACAAAAACAGATGCAAACAAAAGGGAGTGCAGCTACTTGGTTCTATGCTACTCATGTGGTCCTTAGGATTCTGCTGGGTGTCCACAATAATTACTGCATAGAGAACAAAGTGTAGTTGATCCATCTTGGGTCACTGGTAATGAAGGATTAAGAAATGTGATTGCAACAAGGTCTTCCCCCCCCCCCCCCCCCCCCCCCCCAAGAGGGAGCTTGTCCTCAAGCCCGAAACTGTGGAAAGTGGTTCATGATGGTATAGGCCTCTTTCCATGTAGCATCTGATTCAGGAAGGCCCTCCCACTGCACTAGCCATTGTGTCACAGAGCGATGTTTCTTCCTTACCACTGCCATGTCAAGGACCTTGGAGGGAATCAATTGGAGGGAGCTAGTGTCATCAGTAGGGGGTAGAGTCACTTGAACAGGGATGTTGGCGCCGAGTTTCTTCTTCAACAGTGACACATGGAAAATCGGATGTAGCTTGGAGCGCGGAGGAAGGCGCAATATGTAGGCGACCGTACCTATCTTAGAAACAATCTGAAATGGGCCATGAAACCTGGGAGCAAGCTTGGGAGATGGCCGTTTGATGAGTGACTTTTGCCGGTATGGATGTAACTTGAGATAAACCAAGTCGCCTTCCTCAAAGGTCCGCTCGGTGCGATGTTGGTCAGTCTGCTGCTTCATTCTGTTCTGTGCCATAGCCATGTTGGAGCGGAGAAGCTTAAGGAGATCATCCCGGTTCCGCAAGGAAATGTCCATTGAGTGCACCTTGGTGGTTCCCGGTGTGTACAAAGGAACCGAATGAGGAGTTTTGCCGTAAAGTGCCTGGTATGGCGTCATGTGAATGGTGGAGTGATAAGTGGTGTTGTACCACCACTCCGCCCAGTGGAGGAGGGACGCCCACTTTGTAGGTTTGTCCGCCACAACACAGCGGAGGTAGTGCATAGAGAACAAATTGTAGTTGATCCATCTTGGGTTACTGGTAATGAAGGATTAAGAAATGTGATTGCAACAATATACAGAGTTCATGATTCACGCATGCATAAAGTTACCGTTAAGCATCTCTTTCTTTTCCCTTTCTCTGCATCACCTCTCTTATAGCTTATACATATCCTCCCATCTGATCAATTTGAACAAGAAAAAGAAATAAATAACTAGCTGATAATAACATGAAACACCATCCGTAAAGCCAAACAAAAGTGCAACATTAGCATGAGAAACAAATTGATGAGCTGAAACAAATATGCCTAAATATAACATTCACTGTGTAACATTTAGAGACAGCCTATTTACTTGTCTATGATTACACATCCATCATCTAGCTAGTGTCATTTTGTTCATTGGTCAACAAGCCAGTGTCATTTTGTTTGTTGGTTAATAAGCTAGCGTCATTTGACAACCAAAAGAAATTTCAAAATTTTGTGAATATGTGATCATGATAAATGGTAATAAAGAACTTTAAATGACAAGCTAGTATAGATTCTGTTGTTGTGAATTGATGAGTTTTGATGCACCAATCAGATTTGTAGGTACGTACATAAGCCACCTAAATATAAGCTCAAGAAGTGGAATAGGAGTAGCCCAATAAGTCTTTGGAAATATATTTATGGCATAGCTGGAATAAAAAAGATGAACAAAGACAGCATGATGATTGACAACATATATAAGACAGATGAAGGTAATGACACAGAGACAAACCTTTTAGCTAGAGAATTCAAATGTTGTTGATCATTGTGTTTAACAGAAGCAGAAGAAGCGGAAGCAGAAGCAGAGTTTATGAACAGGGGGCACTCATCCACATACAAGTATTCCAACAAAGGGCACTCAATAGCAACAGTACCATTTTCGGTGCAGAAACATGTGAGTTCTGGAAGATTTATCAAAGCTAATTTCTTCAATTCTAGAAAGACGATGTATCTGTTCACGCTGTTGCTTGCTTCAATAACTCTGCCCAAGCTAGGGCAATGCTCTACAGAGAGGTCTTCCAATTGCACCAGAGATTGAGCCACATCGAATGGGAATAGGTTTTTCAGTTTTGAACACTTCCAAACTGCCACAACTTTAAGATTACGAAAAACTGCATGTGGAGCAGGACCATTCCAGATGCTTATTAGTTCGAAGAGAACGCACAATCTCAACTCGCTCAATTGTGTCAAGAGAATCGTTCCATGCTCCAGCCCTTCAGCTCCAAACACATACTTCATGTGTTCCATATTTACACAAAATATGGTTTCTAGATTTGTTAGTCTCCTTAACAGTTTTGGTGGCAAAAGTGCATTTATCAAGTTACGACAAGTTTGCACTTTCAACAACTTGAGCTTGCATAGAGACCCAAGTGGTAATTCGCCAACACATAACTCCTTGAGGCGTTGCAAGTGAAGAAGATGCAACTCCTCCAAGCTCTCAAACATAGGTTTACTTGGATCCCATGTTGTTGCATTTATCAGGTCTTCCAAGTTCTCATGGCACCCAATTACAGAGAGATGTTTCAGCCCATGTAATCTCCCATGCTCATATTCCTCAAGAATGTTTTTTAATCCCTTACATTCTCTGTACTCTAGTCTTTCTGCTTTCTCCGTCACTATGTTGATAAACCATTCTGATAAGCATTTCGTTGTTCTGTCAAGAGTCAAGGTTCTTGAATGTTGATCATTTGGAGAAACCATCATCTCGGAAGAGATATCTCTGCTGATGCATATGTCAAATTCTACCCAATTTAGCTCATAGTATCCAATATCTTCAGGTAAGCAAGCTGCATCAGATATGTAAACCTTCAAAATATTTAAACGGGACAAGCCAATTATCTCATCAAAGTCTGCATTTGTTTGTCCTACTGCTTCCTCGACTTTACTTCCCCAATCCCCAAATTCACATTTCATGTACAATTCTTCCAGTCTATACAACCTCGACATCACTTTGGATGGAATTTTGTGGACACATCCACCAGTGACGTCCAGCATCCTTAGACTGGTCATATTACCTATCTCTTTCGGCAACTCCTTGTGAGGATATTTTCTCAAACTAAGAATCTCTACTTTCTTCAGCTTCCCAAGTATGGATATGTCAGTTATTTTATTGCAACAATCTAAATACAGGGCTTGGAGGTTGGTGAGGAGATCGAATGAAGAGGGTAGTACTGAAATACTGGTATAGCTAAGATCAAAGACCCTTAGTGCATTTGGACTTTGAAAAAAAGTTTCTGGAATGTCAGTTATACCAGCATTACTCTGCAGCAGTAAAATTTGGAGTTTGGAACATACCAAAGTTGTGGGAAGCTTGTTAAGTTGGTTCCTCATTAGTGAGACAGCTGAGAAGCTTTCATGAGCATCCATTGGCCAATCCTTCAATTCACAACCAGCTTTTACGAAAAAAGCATGACCTTGATCAGACGCAATAGACATGGCCACGTTTCGGATGTCACAATGCATTTTTATGCATCCGTTCTTGCCATCCAAAAGCAACCCCGAAGCTTTAAGGTATGCAACCAAAGAATGCGCTCTGTCTCTAGCTTCTTGCAATGTGTCAGAATATTGAAGCAAACCTTTTCCAATCCCATACTTCAACAATGCTTCAATTGGGATATCATAATCTTCTGGAAACATGCAGCAAAGCAAGAAAAATGACTTGGCATCATCAAACCTCAAGGTATGATAGGTTAGCTCTATCCTTTTAAAGGTATCTCTCTCATCCCTAGTGGGGAGAAGTTGAGATGCATTTACTTCTCGAGCTGATTTTTGCAATTCGTCCTCATTATCTCCAAATTCTTTTGAAACTGCTTCGTTCCATTCTTCCACATACTTATGTCCAAATGCCCTTGCAGCTTCTTCCAATACACTTGGGAGACCACCACATTCTCTAACTATTATCCTCTCTTCATCATCGGAATCGGCAGAACCATGAAAAGGCTTTCTTGACATCTTCATGAATAACTTCAAGGAATCATCTTCTGATAGGATCTTGAGAGGAATAGGTTCTTGGCACCCCATAGAATGACAGAGATTATTGATCCTTGTGGTGAGTAGGACCTTGGAATTGCATCTTTGAAGCTCGTCATAGCTAGGAAATCCAATGCTTGACAAATCTATTATCTCCCAAATGTCGTCCAAGATAATAAGGATCCTTCCTCTCATAATCCTCTCCTTCAATCTACTGGCTCTTTCCATTTCTCCATCCTCCACGAATTCCAATCCCAGCTTATTCATTAATGCAACTTGAATTTTTTGCAAATCAGGGTTTCGGGATATAACAGCCATAACAACATGATCGAAAAGCCCAGTTCTTTTGGCTTGTGCACTGACATTTTGGACCATGGCTGTCTTGCCAACACCTCCTCTTCCATAGACCCCAATGACAGTGACCTTATCATCTTTCAGCATCTTCTTAACCGCATCCGTGGCTTCTCTTGTTGCTTCAAATTCTTCAAAATCTCCTCTTGGTTCTTGAAGTACTTCTTTGAGCACAAATTTCACTATGTCATCAATGAGTTCCCTTTCAGATCTGCATTAAGAAGGGTCAAATTCCTTTAGCCAACAAATGAATGTAAATGTACACAACAACTTTTGTAATGATAGAAATCATACTTGTGGTTCTTTGAGTCCCACCCAGAGAGATTTGCCACTTTTGTTAAATCAGCTCTCCACTGCTTCATCTTCTCCATGTCATACCTTGCCTTGCTTGAATGATTTGTAAAGGCCTCTTCGAGTTTATTGTTTTGATATCGTACATCAGAAGGATCCACATGATAAAATATTGGCAGAATTGTGTCCTTGCCTTCCATGCATTGAAGAATCTTTGAAAGTTCATCTAAACACCATGCAGAAGAAGCATAGTTCTCCGATAGAACGATGATCGCAAACCTTGATTCTTCAATTGCCGTCAACAGACTTTGAGAGATATCCTTCCCTTTCTTAAGCTGTTCATCATCCTTAAATGCTCTAATCACTTTCGTGTTTTGTAATTCATGGTATAAATGGGATAGAAAACCGTTGCGGGTGTCATCACCCCTAAAGCTCAAAAAGACATCATGCTTCCACTGAGGAGCTGGTTCAGCTGAACCTCCAATAATTGGAAAACAAAAATAAGAACATTGGCAAATCCAACAAAGAGAAACAAAAGGGAAACCACAACGGAAAACAGACAAGAAGGGAGGTTGACAGATCATAATAAAGTGATAGAAGAACAAGAAGAAATAGAGCTAAGAAACTGAGAAACTCACAGTTTCCATTAGTGGCTTCTGGTGTTGCTTCAATGGCTTCAAAATCCTTGGTGCACTGTTCCACAATGGAATCTTCATCTGACTCAGATTCCACAATGGGATCTTCATCTGACTCCGAAATAATTTCAATAGTCTTCATTTGACTGCACATAGACTCCATAATGGCTTGGACAAGATCATTGTCAGTCCTACAAGGAAGAATTAAGGGTCAAATAATAGTCAGCTATATGTCTTGGTAATGGAGATAGCTACTCTTATGATGCTAACCTGTAATCATGTGTATTCAACCCAGACAAACAACCCACTCTTGTTAAAGCATCTCTCCACTGCTGGACCTCCTGCGATTGGTATCGCCCAGACCTTTCATGCTTGGCCAAAGCATCTTGAAAACTCCCCTTTTGATTTCTTACATTACTAGCATCAAACTCGTAAAAAACTGGAAGAATTGTAAAGCCGTTCTCCATGAACTGACAAATCTTTGTGAGTTCCTTCAAACACCAAGCCGAAGAAGCATAATTTTGGGACAGAACAACAACCGCGAACTTTGATTCTTCAATTGCCTTTCGGAGAGAGGGAGAGATAGCATCCCCTACTTGAAAATCTGAATGATCCATAAACGTTGTGATTTTCCTCTGTTGCAGCCGATCGTATAAATGCAATATAAAACCCTTTGGAGTGTCACCACCCTTATAACTCAAAAACACATCATCCTTCCAGCGACGAGCTGTTGATGATGCTTCATTTGATGCAGCAGTTTCTTGGGAGGTCGAGGCCATTGAAAACAACCAGAGAAGAAAACCAACATGAAAGGAAATTAAGGAAGAGAGGCGTCCACACACACAAAAGCCCCAAAGTCTTTGTTGACCACACTATTTTTTTAAAGCTTTTTTACTAGATTCCTTTAACCCATCCAGAGCATAACCTCAGCGTCCAAATCACACCTCACCGAAACCCAATATACCATCAAACAATTCAATCCACCAAATTCTGTAAACTTGAAATACAAAGAAATAGTCTCGATCAGAGGCGGACGTCCGCACGCCCTTAAAGTGCGGACGTCTCTCCGTTCTCCACGGTCCGGCGCCGACGACGGCGTGCCTCCACTCGAGCGGACATCAGCGGCGTCCTTGATCACTTTCTCTCCCTGACGAGTCCGCCGAATTTTAGTTTTCCAGCGAGATCGATCTTGTCTGAAGTTTTGGGTGGACTCGCCGGAAAACTAGAATTCGGCAGACTCACCGGGGAGAGAAAGTGATCGGGGACGCCGCTGGTGTTTACTCGGGTGGAGGCGCGCCGTTGTCGGCGCCGGACGGTGGAGAACGGAGGGACGTCCGCACTTTAAGGGTTGTGCGGACGTCCTCTTTGGTACGGCTCCCCACAAAGAAGAACTCAAACCAAGTTTTGATCAAAGTTTGTAAATTTGGTATAATAGGAATACCAAACGAGATAGGGTAGAGAGGAGAAGGAGTCAACCACAGGCTTCACATAGAAGTGAGTCATCTCCACGCACGTCAGAGCGTTCCAGTAAAGCATAGCAGTCACCTCTGTCTGTGCGGTCTTTTCTCAGTTGGCACCTAGCACTTTTGATAAGACATGGACTCTCTCAGCCAAAAATAAATTAAAAAGTTGGTGCGGGCCGGGCCTTCTGCGGGCTAGACGAAGACGATGCGGGCCTAAACGGAATGGTTGTCCACCCTTAAAAAAAATATTCTAAAACTAATATTCCCACGGTTTCTGATAGCTTGATCCGCCGCCGTCGTCTCCGACGTCCACAGCCAACCCTAGCTTCTGTTCCAACCTATCGCTAGCTTCTTCTCTTCACTTTACCACTACTACCACTACTGACTCTATTCTTTCTGTTTCAAAACTCAGAGTAATGCAGAACGACCCAGCATTGAAATACATGAAAGTGATGAGAGAGATTTTTCCGTTAGGAGTTCCTTTTTTTTCGGTTAGAGATTGTTACAAAAATCGGTTACGTTAGTTACAAAAATCTGTTAAGACACTTATAAAAATCTGTTAAGATTTAAGTTGTAATCCTATGTGGACCAATAACACGTTGTCACCTTGCGAGGTATGGATACCCCAAGGCACGTAAGTCTTTTGATAGTTTCTATTGGATTTTCATCACGTCTCTCTCTCTCTCTCTCTCTCTCTCTCTCTCTCTCTCTCTCTCTCTCTCTCTCTCTCTCTCTCTCTCTCTCTCTCTCTCTTCTTCTTCTTCTTCTTCTTCTTCTTCTTCTTCTTCAACCTCTCACTCTATGAAATTTCTTCAACCTCTCACTCTATGAAATTATGTACTTTACAAATTCGTTAACTCAAAAATCACACAATGAATTAGTCCAAAAACAAACAACACCCAGAAATCGAATTCCTTTGACACATTCAAAATCCATGGTTGAGAGTGGTTCATCTCCATCCCAAAATTCTCAATAACTCATAAACTTCAAATCATTGTTTCATCAAGGATAGTCACCCCACCAATATAATCAATGAAAGACGAAAGATTTCATCGATGGTAGGTCGACAACTCCCAAACTTCTATTAGAAAGCTCAAATTCCACTCCAAATCGTAGTCCCACTAGGTGATACTCTCAAGAACAACTCCCCAGAATGTCTACTTTTATATGAGCAAGTGTCTCATGTGAAAACAGTAGATTTAGCATACAAAATGAGTAAACTTTACATTGAAAAGTCTACTTCTAAATAAGCAAGTGTCTAATTAAACTGGTAGACTTCGATTATGAAATGAGTAGACTTTTATTACAAAATAGGTAAACCTTGCATGTAAGATAAATAGCCTCACTCTAATGAATAACCAAGATCGAGCGTGTTACGAGAAATAGCCACATTCTCAAGCACATGTGACATCCTATACTTGTATAGTTATCGCCTCTACATTCACTATTAATCTTTATTATGTTTAGAGTTGTGAAGTACATGGTTCATTTTGGGCTATAATAACCATTTAGGATTATCTAGCGCATTTAATGAAGCGCATACCTCATGTGTCTATCTGATTTAGGGTTAATGACGATCGATCAATAGTCACCCTTTGTGTGTATAGGATGTATGGTATATGATGAAGAATGAGCAATAATCACCTTTCGTGTATATATGATTAATGGTTTATAATAATCGAGCTAATGTTACTTCTATTGAGAGGTCTATGATTTATGATGATCGAATAATCAACAGTAGTTGTATGTACACAATATATGATAATCGAGTACTAGTCATCTCTAGTGTCAATAGAGTTTATGATGATCGAGCACAAGTCACCCCCAACTGTATGCATGGTGTAGCGTGTATGATGATCGAGCAATAGCCACCTCTAGTGTATGCATGGTTTAGGGTTTGTGATGATCGATCAATAGTCACCTCTAATGTCAACTTGGTATATGATAATCGAGCACTAGTCACCTCTAATGTATATAGAATTTATGATGATCGGGCATTAATAACCTTTATTGGCATGGTTTACGGTTTATGTTGATCAAGTATAAATCACCTCTCATGTATATATATGGTTTAGGGTTTATGATGATCGAGCAATAATCACCTTTAGTATATACATGTTATATGATAATCGAGCACTAGTCATCTCTAGTGTATATAGGGTTTCTGATGATTGAGCATAGTCACCCTAATGTTGGCATGGTTAGCAGTTTATGATGATCAAGTACAAATAACCTCTAATGTATATATATTTTAAGGTTTATGATGATCGAGCAATAGTCACCTCTAGTGTATGCATGGTTCAGGGTTTGTGATGATTGATCAATAGTCACCTCTAGTGTATACTTGGTATATGGTAATCGAGCACTAGTCACTTCTGATGTATATAAGGTTTATGATGATCAACCATCAGTCACCCTTAATGTTGGCATGGTTTACGGTTTATGATGATCGAGTATAAATCACCTCTCATGAATATATGGTTTAGTGTTTATGACGATCTTGCAATAGTCACCTCTAGTGTATACATGGTTCAGGGTTTGTGATGATGGATCAATTATATGGTAATCGGAACTAAAGTACCATGATCGCATCTACAATCAATTTTCACAAAAGAAAACTCTAAACCCTTAACCCCAAACCCTAAACCCTAAACCGCAGGGACAAACACATCGTTTCGCCGCATAAGTATGAAACTATGTATATAAAGGAAATGGAGCCCTAGCCGCACTTTCCTCTCTTTCCCTTGCACGTTCCTCTCTCTCTCTCTCTCTCTCTCTCTCTCTCTCTCTCTCTCTCTCTCTCTATAACGTCCCATATCTAACTTTGCCAATTTATCAGGGTTTTCTATGGGTTACTGAGGAATTTAACCGTGTTCGGTGACTTAGTAAATTAACCTTCAAGTTTATTTTCGAGTTTCTCTCAAAATGTCAAAAATTCTTGGTTTAAGGCCCCGATGTCAATGTACGAGTTCACCGATGTTTAAGGCCACGAGTTCACCGATGTTTTCAGAATATTTTTCGGAGCATTGAGTTAATTTCTACTATTTTCCAACGTTCCGGGTAATTAAAAAAAATTACAATTTTCAGATTTTCTACTCCAACTTTTAATCTTGGTCGTTGATCTTTTCATTTAACCCATTCTCTAATATGGTAGGTATATAGGGTAAAAACCCTAGCTCTCTCTTCTTTTCCCATTTTCTGTAGAGAGAGAAAGAGAAAGAGAGAGAGAGAGAGAGAGAGAGAGAGAGAGAGAGAAAGACCTGCAACAGAGAGAGGGAGCGGCACCGCTCTGATCCCCGTCCAAACACACCTCCGCCGCCTTCAGGCCAACGCTGGACGATCGGCGACCACTGTTCAGCTCGTCTCTCTCTCCTCTACCTCCTCCTAATCACCGATTGACATGCATCCACCGCCTTCTCAAGATTGAAATCCGAACCCTAAATCCCCAAATCCAATTTACAGCCGAATCTCTCCCTCTCCGGCGAACTCGTGCTCCGTGAAGGTAAACCCATCACTTCTCTCTCGTTTTCACTCCTCCTTGAGCTTTGATTTCCCTAAATAAAGCCCTAATCCGATTTTCTTATCTTTTGTATTTCTGGGTTTTGGTCAAAGTTTTTCGGCGACTGTTTTCTTGGGTACCAGGCGACCTCGTCGACTTCTATGAAGTCCTATCGTGTTCTATGTTTTAGGGTTTTTTGTTGAAGTTAATGTTTTCTTGAGAAATCTGGGAAGCTGTTGGAAATAATCAACTGCAGAGACTCACACTGGAGCTGCAGTGTGACAATTTCCAGCCACTTGCTTTACTGTTTTCTCCTCACCCAATTTAGATATTTTGTTGTATGTAAAATACAATTATAATCTAGATAATTAGGTGCTTCTAAGATATTTTGTAGGTTATGTTGCACCCTATATAAGGGTTAAGTTTGTTGTGTAATCTTTAAGAATTCTAGATCAGAAATAGAAGATGCAAAGTTTTGCTTCAAAGTTCATCTATTGTTCTTCTGCCTCATTTGCTGCAGCAAATTGATCTTGATCATATTTTGGTCAAAATACAAAGTAGAGGCTCAAATTCTAACATGGTATCAGAGCCCTGTTGATCAATATCAATTGAGGTGTACCATCTGTTGGATCAAAACAAAAAAAAAACAAACAATTTTATTTAGTTTTTTGCTACTGTGATGACTACACCAGAAAATGGTTCAGAGGTTAGAGTTCCTATCTCCTCAGATAGAACTTTGATTTCTGGATTATTAAGATAGAAACCATGTTCATATCACGTGATCTATTGAGTTATGTGAATAAAGGGTATGTAGTTCCAGCAGCTAAAAGGATGACAAATATTCAAAGAACTGAGTTGAAGGCAAATATCAAGAAAGATGCAAAAGCTCTTGGTATTTTGCAAACCTCAATCACAGATGCGATCTTTCCAAGAATTGCAAATGAGAGAACAGCTAAAGGAGCTTGGGATGTTCTGAAGGTGGAGTTCAAAAGCTCAGATAAAGTGAGAGTTGTTAAAGTTCAATCTTTAAGGAGAGATTTTGAGTATACTAGAATGAATGAAACTGAGCTTCTAAGTGATTATTGCACTAGATTGACTGATTTAGTTAACCAGATGAAAACCTATGCTGAACCTATACCTGAAAAGAGAGTAGTACAGAAGATCCTTATCAGTTTGAATAGGAAGTATGATGCTATAACAAGTATTACAGAGGAGACTAGGGATATAGACAATCTTGGTGTGCAGGATTTAATGGGGACACTTAAGGCTTTTGATCAGATGTTGATGAGTCACGATGAACCAACAAAAAAAGCCTTTCAAACACTAAGCCTGAACACAATAAGTAGTGAGCCATCTAGTTCAAATTCCAAACAGAAAAAGAACTGAAAAGGTAAAGGCAAAAAGTGAGAGGGTAGATCAGATCAGTCAGGAAAAAGAGAAAATGAAGGAGGCAGTAGTTCAAATTATTCTAAGGGTTCAATATGTGATAAGCTTCATATAGGTGAATGTTGGTTTAAAGGAAAACCAAAATGTTCAAATTGTAACAAGTTCGGTCATGTCATTTGAACATTTGATCATTTTGGTTTTCCTTTAAACCAACATTCACCTATATGAAGCTTATCACAGTTGAACACTTCGAATAATTTGAACTATTGCCTCATATGCAGGGATTGCCAAAAATTAAAGAAGTTACTGAAATGTATGAAGGATGTGCACTTGGAAAGCAACACATTATCTCATTTCCAAAAGGGAAGGCATGGAGAGCAAAAACACCACTAGTTGGTCCAATATGATGTATGTGGTCCTATGAAAACAATTACTGAGGGAGGTAACAAATATTTCCTTACATTCATTGATGATTGTTCAAGAATGGCTTGGGTTTAATTCTTGAGGCAAATATTTGATGTGTTCATTGTATTCAAGAAGTTTCAAGCTATGGTAGAGAGACAATCTGATCTTAAAATTAAGAAGCTTTGATTAGATTGAGGTGGTGAGTACACATCAAATAAGTTTGGAGATTTTTGTGTAGATACTAGTTTGGAAAGGCAGCTTACAGTAAGCTGCACACCGAATCAAAATGGGTTAGCGGAAAAGAGAAATAGAATAATCGTCGAAATGACGAAGTCTATGCTACATGATAAGAAAATGCCTCTAGAATACTGGGGAGAAGCAGTTAATACTGCTGTGTATATGATGAACAAACATCCAACTACTGTAGTGTAAGGAATGACAATTACTTGAGGGTGTTTGGTTCAATATGCTATGCACATATCCCAAAGGTGTTGAGGAAGAAACTTGATGAATCAAGTGAGAAGTATGTGTTCATAGGATACAGCTTGCACACAAAGGGTTATATAGGCACTTTAGTCTTAAAAAAAAGAAAATGGTTATCTGCAAAGATGTTCTCTTCAGTGAGAATTCATCTTGGGATTGGAATCAAAGTTCTGTCCTACAACAATGTGTGCCAGATAATGTTGTTCAAGATGAAGATGTTCCAGAAGAGTTGGAACTTAATCCACCGCAACAAACTCTACCTCACAGTTCTAAACAACCCTCACCAGCACCTTCAAATGCTCAATCTACACCAAGCTCAACACCGATAAGGATGAGAAGCTTGAATGAAGTGTATGAAAGCTGCAATGCATGCTTATTTAAGCTTGAAAGATTTGAATAAGCTATGATAGAAGATGACTGGCTGTTGGCTAGGAGAGCCCAAAATGGCTCTCTACCGGCTCACTCGTGGCTTAAATAAACAAAGAATAAGAAAACAAGACCAAGAAAGGCCCAAGAGTAAAAGCCCACAAGGACAAAAGGACAAACATTTATATTAAAAAATGGGAAAGATAATTTGATGTTTTTAGATGTGCAACTAACGCGCAATATAGCATGGTCATTAGAGATATGAGAAATATTGAGACCCAAAGTATCGTACCACGAGGATTGAAGGGCTAACCACAATCCTTGGGTAATCGACAATAAGTCACTTATGCAAAGAAATGAAAAGGAAAAGGAAATAAACTAAAGTGCTACTCTAAGGCTCTAGTGATATTTACAATGAGGTAGATTGTCGAAGTTGTGGTTTCAATTTTGGAGTGAAAACACTAAAAACTAAATTAACAATGACAAATAAAAAAGAAGGAAAATAAAAGAAAGAGGAATTTGGGTGCTAGGGATCGCTCTAGCAATTTCAATACAACGAACAAATTTCAAGCAAATAAACATATCTTCATGAGTACCAAATCCCGTACTTAATGCCGGTCAAAGCCATTAAGATGAACTTCCTCAAGGGTATTCACATTTCCGATTAGGGAAACATGAACTCTCAAATTCATGGGCTAGTACCTTATTAATTAAGGGCTACTAAAACATGAACCAAAGGCAAAGAGTTCTAGAAGTTAGGGATTTTAAGTATGCAATAGTTATAACTTAGAATATCCCGATTACATAGTTTCGTACCTAAAGCCGGTCAAGGCCACTAAGTCAATTTCTCCTATTTGGTATCCATTCTTCCGATCAAGGCAAGAATGAACTCTCTAATCACAATTATCATGCCGTGTTAGGGTCACAACAATAAGACTAAAGGCAAAGGGTACAAGAGAATAGAAACTCAAGTAATCATTAATTCTCGATTAAGCAACTACTTGACACACCACACTAATCACAAGAAGTTAGTGAACAAAAAAACCATCAATTGAATCACACATCACAAATCTTAACACAGAACAAAGAGAGTGGTCAATTCCCTAAATTCATGCATCAATAATCAATAAGCATAGTAATTAGAGTGCACCCATATGAAAATACGATATCTATTACTTCGAAAATGTGTTCATTACATCAAAATTCAGCTAGAGGTAGAAACCCTAGCTCCCAAAAATAAACTACTCACTACCTATCAACAAATCAACAAAAAAAGCCATCAATGAAAAAGGTAAAAGTGAAGAAGAGTGAGAAGTAACAAGAACAATAGATATATACACACACAGAGCTTCTCAGCTGAGGACGTCCGCATTTATTCTTACGATGCGGATTTCCACTTTACACTTATTTTTTAATCGAATTTTCACATCTCCACTGTCTAGTATTTAGAGATTAATGTATAGATCATTGCTGCAAAATTTCAGCCAATTTGGTTATCATTAAGGTACTCAAAACTGTGTTTTTCTGTTATAAACATGAACGGTTCAAGTTCGACAGAATTATGTTCATCCATTGGTTTAATCGAGTTTGAGTGTCTTAATGATAACCAAATTGGCTGAAATTTTGCAGAGATGATCTATACATTAGTATCTAAAGACTTGACGGTGCAAATGTGAAAATTCGATTGAAAAGTAAGTGTAAATTGGAAATCCGCACCGTAAGAATAAATGCGGACATCCGCACTTGAGAAAATCTATATATATATATATATATATATATATATATATATATATATATATATATATATCAAAAGTAATTTAGAATTTTTATTTGGAGTAAAAAAGTTTATAGGCACCAAAAAAATGTCTTTCATAGTAGATTAGGTACCTTTTTGGGTATTTACCCTATCCAAATGCATGCTTGTAGGCAACCTTAATGGAAAAACTAACGGAGGTACCATATCAGGTAACAGAACAATACTTGAGGTACCATTTCAAGAATACCTTTCACAATAGTCCAGGTACCATTTTAAGTTTTTACCCTAAAAAGAAGAACAAAAAGAAGATAAGGAAACTTTTAAAAATTTGGTTTGAATTTTTCTGAAATTTTTGGCGGAAAATGTGCCGCTAAAAATTTTGCACTTAGGCGACTAAAGGTTATATTTTCATCTTCTAAGTAATTAATATTTTTTATAAAAAATAATAGAGAAATTTTAAATACACACCTCTAATCTCTTAATACACACCCCTATTATTTTATATTTCATATCAGATTTTATAGGTATGTTTAATGAGTAAGGCTAGGGTGTGTTAATGCATGTCATGCATCAACTATGTCATAAAGTTATAAAATGTGTCTCAAAACTAGTAATATTAGTCCTCAAAGTTGTAATGTGAGTCCTTAAAGTTGTAAAATTTTAGTTACAACATTAGTCCTCATGTGTCGTTAAAGTGATAATTGAGTCCTCAAAGTTGTAACAACTTTTCTTTTATCACTTTGAAGACTCAATTATCACTTTAAGCACATATTTTACCACTTAACGACATATGAGGACTAATGTTGTAATTAAGTTTTTTTTTACAACTTTGAAGACTAATATTACTACTTTAAGGACTCGTGTTACAACTTTATGACAAAGTTGTTGTATGACATGCATTAACTTATTATAGAATTTTCCATATTTAATTACAAAAATATCCATCAATTATTAGGAAAAAAAAAAGAAAGAAAGAAACTTTATCTTCCTTAAACCTATATCTTCTCTACTATATATTACTACACATCAAAAGAAAAGAAATAAAAACTTCTTCTCAAAAATTCATCACCTGAATTTCGACTACTGTCGTAATCACATGTACTATTGACCGATTCATTTGGGTTTTTTTTTATCAACTTTAGTTTTTATCTTGCAGACTAAAAATTAGTTTTTATGCTATTGTACTTCTACTAGTTTCTTAACTTTGAAAAAATTATGTATATTCAATATATTTTTTTTCTTCAAATTCTAGCCGATTGATGTCATATTAGAGATTTGGAGTTCGAATATAATATTACTCTTTTGATTATAAATTGAAAAATATCAAGAAAAAATTTCTAACCTGATCATAAAAAATCTAATAGAAAATAAAAGAGAATACGTAAAGAGAGTTGTGAAATAGTAAATATATAATAATTATATTAAATAACAGATTATTATTAGTTTTAGATATTAAGGGTATTTTAGGCAGTTTGGGATGTGTATTTAGTATAATATTAAAATAAAAAACTAGATAGGTAGTGTATTAAATAAAGTGTGTGTATTAAGAGATTATGTGTGTGTATTTAAAATTACTCAAAATAATAATATTGTCTCCTAAGTAAAAGAGAGAGGAGGAGATAGATTGTGTATGTGGTGGGAATTAATTTAGTAATTTAATGATATATTCATTATCAGTTTTATTTATAGAATTATATAATTATAGTATTGAATTAATTTAGGTAGTTAATCAGTCAATAATGATATTCTGTTATTAATTATATGCTAAATTCACCTATTTTCGATAAGATTTTGGTCTCGATTCACATGGTTAAACCTAAACCAACGCCACTTATTACATGAAAACGTTTTTACCTACCCATATATGGTCTAGTTTGGTTGATTCTCCCACACACAAAACTCTCACATTGATGAGATATAATCACCCATGTAAAAATTTAGGGACGTTCACCTCCCGACGATAAGGCTCTCCATAGGGAAGCATAAGCGTAAATAGGGTTGACCGCTTCTATCGGAAACCAAACATTACCGGAAATATGTGATTTTTCAGCCATAGCCGTATTTCACCGTACCGATCACATCCTATTTCACAAGATTTTTGAAAATATTTCTTTTTATATGTAGTTAGTTCACAAAGATATACACTTGCATGTAATCTACTAAACAAGTTATACCACATTAGTAGACACGTTGTGGTTCCGATGGCTAAATTTTACAAAATGAAAATTCAACCGTATGATATGATATGATCATTATACTTAAATACAACTATGGAAAAAAACATTCACCTGTTTCAATAAGGTTTTGGTCTCGATCCACACTGTCAAACCTAAACCAACGCCACTTATTACATGAAAACGCTCTTACCTACCTCTATATGGCCTAGTTTGGTTGATTATTCCACATACAAAACTCTCACATTGATGAGATCTAAACACCCATGTAAAAATCTATGGACGTTCACCTCCCGACAATAAGACTCCCCATAGAGAAGCATAAGCGTAAATAGGGTTGACCGCTTCTATCGGGGACCAAATTTTACCGGAAATATGTAGTTTTTCAATCATAGCTATATTTCACAGTACCGATCACATCCTATTTCATAATATTTTTGAAAATATTGCTTCCTATATATAGTTGGTTCACAAATATGTACACTTGCATATAATCTACTAAACAAGTTATACCACATTAATAGGCACGTTGTGGTTCCGATGGCTAAATTTCACAAAATAAAAATTCAATCGTATGATATGATCAGTATACTTAAATATGACTATGAAAAAAAATTTACTTGTTTTCGATAAGGTTTTGGTCTTGATCCACACGATCAAACCTAAACCAACGCCACTTATTACATGAAAACGCTCATACCTACCCCTATATGGCCTAGTTTGGTTGATTCTTCCACACACAAAACTCTCACATTGATGAGATCTAACCACTCATGTAAAAATTTAAGGACGTTCACCTCCCGATGATAAGGCTCCCCATAGGGAAGTATAAGCGTAAATAGGGTTGACTGCTTCTATCGGAGACCAAACTTTACCGAAAATATATGATTTTTTGACAATAGTCGTATTTCAGCGTACTGATCACATCCTATTTCACAAGATTTTTGAAAATATTGTTTCTTATATATAGTTGGATCACAAAGATGTACACTTGCATGTAACCTACTATACAAGTTATACCACATTAGCAGGCACGTTGTGGTTCCGATGGCTAAATTTCACAAAATGAAAATTCAACCATATGATATGATCTGTATACTTAAATACGGCTATGAAGAAAATTCACATGTTTTGAATAAGGTTTGGGTCTCGATCCACACGGTCAAACATAAAGTGAGTTTACTTAGGCGACGAAACATTTTCGTCGCATAAGTAACCACTTTCGTCGCCTAAAATAAACTACTGCAACGAAATAATCTGCTCGTCGCCTCAGTAGTTGATAGTTTAGGCGGCGAAACCATCTTCGTCGCCTTAATGTCTACTAAGGCGACAAAAATAGTATGAGTCCTTGTTTTGTCTCCTTGGTCATCTTAGGCGACGAACCATTATTTGGTTCATCTCCTAAGTGTTTTTAGGCCACGAATAAAGGTTTCGACACCTAACTGCTTACCTAGGCGACGAAAATGTTTTCCTCGCCGTGTTTTCGTTGCCTAAGTCCTTTATTCTAGTAGTAATTAAGAATCCGAGCTAATTTAGATGTAGGTCTTGACTCAAAATCAATAGCAGCAGATAGATGCACTTGTATATACTGTTTAATATATATATATAGTTTATAATGTATATACTGTTTAGTAGCTCAGTAGCAGTTATATAAGCAATAGCCGGATACGGCGAGTGAGTGCAGTAGCGGGACGAGCACGAATGTAGTAATAGGACTTAACGATGAACAATAAAGTAACAGAACTTAGCAATGATGAGTATAAGTGTAGTAGAGGATGTGGACGAGTTTGAGTGCAATAGTAGATACAGACGAGTTTGAGCGCAATAGCAGATCTAGATGAGTATGAGTTTAGCGAGTACAGTAGCGCAGGATTGAGCAAGTGCAGTAGTAGCTAAATGTCCAGCAGTATCATGATTGAAAGAGTATAGGCACAATAGCAAAACTTGGTAAGTACAAGTGAGTAGTAGCAGCTAAATCCTAATGTCATGTAGTAGGATTAGATGAGATTTGAATTAAAAAGAAAAATTAATATTTAGTTATTCATGTGTGAAGGATAAAATTTTAAATGTGTTATTTACACATGACATCATACAAATTAACATTTTGTCCTTATTTATAAGATTGTGTCTTTAATTATAGGTTGTAAATCAAAAGTCCATGTTCTTATTTGTCTATCTAATCTTTTCCAAAGGATATATGTAGTTTGCTATTTAGAGTTTTGGACTAGTGCATTCGTTGTTGGTTTTTGAATGATTTTTTTTAGCAAAATCTTTTGTCCTAGTGCATCTAGCTAGACTCATGGAAGCTTTCCTTGAAAATTAAGGTTTAGAATATTACCCTTCGTATCAGTCTCTCAATATATTGGTTCGATAATTGTGAGTCGTTTCATGTTTTCAAATCAACGCTGGCCGCCATGAAAGGTGATAGAAAACCAGCTACCAAAAGAAAATTTAGCGAAGACTCGGCATCTTCGTCTGATGATGATGACCTACCGCTATCAAAGAGAGCCAAGAGATTAGCTGCGAAAAGATCATCATCAACCAATGATAGAAACCCTGCAACCAGCAAAAGGAAATTTAGTAATGTACTATTAGTATGTTCGTCCGATTATGAGTTAAGACAGTCCAATCAATTAGTATCGAAAAGAGCATCGTCAACGGGTATATATGATATCCCGAAGGAATTATTAGTTGAAATCCTTTGTCGTCTGCCATGCGCAAAGTCTGTGTTTCGATGCAAGTCTGTCTCTAAGAGTTGGCGCTCACTCACGTCGGATCCTTATTTTATCGGCCGCCTTTTGTGGCTCCAAAGACATAACCAAACCCTAGTGCCTGGTACTGTTTGGGCCCAATTTTATATTGGTTATCTTATTTGTGAGCTAGCCTATGGACCGATACCTACGGTCCAAATGTCTTTAATTTGTTTCTTATTACATTGGGTAATTACTGGCGGAAGATTTGCAGGATATCTCAAAGATACGTTGGCAGAAGGTTCGACTAGGAAAGTATCATTCCTAATTCAATTAGAAGATCTGATCGCCTTGGCTAACAGGTCATTCGCGAACCCTAGCTGCTTATTCTCTATAAAAGAGGTGTTAAGCGAATGAGCAGACACCCCCCCCCCCCCCCCGGGGCGACAATTCAACAAAACTCTATATCACTGCAAATTGGTCGCCTCCCCAGGAGCACCCAATCTACCAAAAAGCCTCTCCATGAAGCACCACCAAAGCCTCATCGCGAGCAAAAAGTCCACCCCTAATCCATAAAGCCTCATCGCGAGCAACAGTCCATCTCATTGTTAAGGGGCGATCCTTAGCAAATATCCTTTTATTTTATTGTTTTGTTACTGAAGTAAGCCCTTAGGAGTCATCCTAGGCCATTGTGAAGAACCCAGCAGCAGGACCGACCGTTCCTGTTCATAATTGTTTGAAGAGAAGTCAAGAGAAGCATGCAAACCGGACAAGATCAAAACAGGCACACTTCCTCAAGGTGTTGGCACACTCGCACCAGACGGTTGTTCGAAGGACCTAAAAATCCGACCCGAACATGTAATATCATAAACCGGTGGGGGGATAAACTCTTTACCACAGCTTTGTGTGCAAGATTTAGGAGGTTCTTCAAACTCAAGAACGAGTATGTTCTAGCGCTAGCTACATGGAAAGACTTGGTTCTCTGCCAACGTTCTCTTTACCAATTAGTTGACGGTGAATATCATATATGCAATCGATTTTGCTACCATGATGAGGGTCAGTATTACATATGCAATCCAAGGACCATGCAACTTGTTAATCTTCCTTGGATCCATCAATGCGGTTTGGATCCTGCTATTGGATTCATCTGTGAGCCATACTATTGATATATTGGCTATTACCATTCAACTCCAAGAACTCCTAATGATACTAGGAAAGGAAGCAATCATGACAGCAGCTTGATCAGAGGTAATCATGACAACAGCTTGATCAGAGGTATTTTGCCTGCTGTATAGATATTTGGTAAGTTAAGGTAATGATCTTCAATCTTCTCATATATGGTAAGTTAATCTCTTTTTAACTTATTTATTTGCTTACTGATTTTCTGGTAAAAAATCTTATGTCTAGCATTTTCCATATCAGTGCCTTTTACAATGAACATTCGCAGGATGTGGGATTACTTTACCATATCTGATTTGGTGCTATTACAAATCAGGAATATTAGAATTATTATCTGCATTAATCTTGTGCTGTTAAAATCATATTTATTCAGATAATTATATGGACTTAATTGTTGCTCTCAGCAGCCAAGAAATCAATCTGTTGTTATAGCATGAAACTGGTTATTGAGTTTTTGGAAAGTGCAAGATAACAATGAACTGACTGCATCCCTCCTTAAATGAAAAAATGATATTCTCATTGAATGGCATTGTTTGAGGGGGAGTGTCAAACTCTATAAATTGTTGCTGCTGTGGTCTGTGTAAAAAAGAGTTTTTTTTTTTGTGATTGATCAGAGTCCTTGATTTGGAGTTGATATTGTGTATGATCAATTTGCAGACTACTTGAGTGTGTTATTTCAAAAGACTGAGTCTTTCTCTCTGACTTGCATTCAGGTTGCACTTGAGATTGCTGAAGCAAAGGTCTGGGGTGAGATTGAAGCTGGTTATGTTGCAGAACTCAGCTAACTGGTTGTGTGAAAGAACCAAAGTATACTGATTGTGTGAGAATCAGTTTGGAAGAAACTAAGAGTGTTTAAGTCTTAGGTTTATGCCCTGAAATCTAGTATTGTGTAAAAGGATGCTGAGTGTGTTGTAAATCTCAGTGTGTTTGTTCAGTTTCTCTTTGTAGAGTTACATGAATCACTTGTGTGAGAAGTGAGAGCTAAAACAGATACAAGAACTTGTAATTGTGTGAGAATTACTTCTTGTAAAGTTTTTGAAGGTTAATAGAATAATCTTGCTTGGTGCTTTTTCCCTCATTGAGGTTTTGCACTAAGTTGCTAATTGTTCTTATCTGTGCTTCATCTGGTTTTTAATCCATTTCATTACTAACATTTGGTACCAGAGCAGGTGCTAGAAGGTGTCTAGCAGATCCAGGTTTGAAATGGAAAGAAATGCAGTGAATCAACAGCCAAAATTTGATGGAGATGATTTTCCAGTGGAAGATCATGATGAGAACTTTCATATACACCTTGGATGCAAAGGCTTGGACGATTATTCAAACAGGTTATAAGTCTCCTGTGGTGAAATCTGAAAGTACTTCTGGAGTACAACTCAAATCTGTTGACTTGTGGACAGCAGATGAACAAGCTTTATGTAATGCTGATTATGTTGCTAGAAATGCACTCTTTACTGTGCTAGGTGCTAAGGAAAGAAGGCGCATTCAGTACTATGATACAGCTAAGGAAGCTTGGGACATGTTAGTTACTGCACATGAAGGATGTGAAACTGTCAAGATTCAAAAACTTCAAATTCTGGCTGAAGAATTTGAAAGCTTGAAAATGGGTGAGGATGAATTGCTTGATAATTTTTATACAAGGGTAACTAACATTACAGGTCAATGTCAGAGCTTGGATGAACCCTTTGAGGAGCACAAAGTGGTGAAGAAATTTCTCAGAGCGCTACCAAGAAAATATCTTCCCAAAAAGGCAGCTATCATGGAGGTACATAATCTAAACAAATATTCTCTAGAAGATCTGGTAAACAATCTGAAAACTTTTGAATTAGAAATGATGTCTGATAATTTGTGGTCAGACAAGAAACAAAAAGGTGTTGCTTTGAAAAGTTCTTCTAAAGTTGATACAGAAGATGAAAATTTAGATTATGCTCTGTTAACAAAAGAATTCAAGAAACTTTTGAAATCCAGGAACAATCAAAATTACAGCTCTTCTAGAAATTATGTTGACTCGAGAAAGAACATAAACTCAGAAAATCGTTTTGAGAAAAATAATAAGGGTCATAACAAGTTTGATAAGAAAAATTATAGACCTAAATGTTATGAATGTAATGGCTATGGACATATTTCTACTGACTGTGGCAACAGGAAGAATGGATCAGGAGAAAGATTCGGAGAAAAAGGTGTTAATGAGAAAAAGGCCTTCAAGGTTACTTCTTGGAGTGATAGTGATGAAGAAATTTCAGTCAGAAAAGGAGATAGAAACTTTGCTTTTGTTACTTCTGTTAATCTTAACTCATGTGATTTTTCTAATTCTGATAGTGCATATTCTAGTGATGATGGATTTTTTGACAGAAGGAAACTGAATGACAAGTATGAACAACTCTATACTGCTTCAAAAGGATTGAGCAATAAAAATAATGCTTTGACGAAACGGGTGAAGGACCTTCAGGAACAAAAGGAGAAAATTGAGCTGAGTCTGCAGCTGGAACAAAAGTCATGGGAAGATGAAAGAAGTGATTTGAACAATAGTGTGAAATTGTTGCAATCTGAAGTTGAAAAAACTAACAAGTTGAATAATGAGTTATTTAGCAATGATTGTGGGGATTTGAAAAATGAATTAATTTTAAAAGATAAAAAAATCACTGAGCTAATCTCCGAAATTGATTTCTTGCAGGAAGAACTGAGGAAGTTAAAAAGTAAGTTTAGTCAGTTTCAGACAAGCTCAAAGATAGCTTCAAGTATCTTTGGTACAGGAAAGGCTCATAAAGACACCTCTGGTCTTGGTTACAATGGGGAAAGCTTGAGCTCCACGAAATTTATAAAAGCTGAGAAAGAAGAAATACCATTGCTGCAAGCAGAAGATGTTCAACAGGTAAAAATCAAAAGTTCAAATCAAATGGAAAAGAGGTATGTTCCTAGAAATTTTTTTGTTCCCACTTGTTATCATTGTGGTCAGATTGGACATATTAGACCAAACTGTATGAACAGATTTTCTCATTCATCTAAAAATGTTGATAGATTTGAGAAATTGCAAAAAGAAATGAATGATCATATGAATCTTATTCGTCAAATGTCTGACATGATTTCTGAAGAAAAAATGCAGATGGAAGGACAAATGTGGTCTAGGAAGACTAAAAAGGAAAAATTACAGGCCTCATGTTTAAGTGCTTCAGTTTATTCAAATGAAACTCACATTGAAGCAAGAACTTTTTGGTAGCTTTAACTGCATTATCCAGCAAAAAGAATGATGTGTGGTATATAGACAGTGGATGCTCAAGACACATGTGTGGTAACAAAGAATGGTTCATTACTTTCACAAATACTAACATTTCAGGATCTGTGACTTTTGGTGATGGAGGACAAGCAGGAATCAAAGGAAAAGGAACTGTCAACACACCAAATATCTCAAATCTTGAGAATGTATTGTATGTTGAAGGTCTGAATACAAATCTTCTGAGTGTGAGTCAACTCACAGATGATTTTGAAGATGTCTGGTTCAACAAGAAAAAGTGTCTGGTTCTGAACAACAAAGGAAACTGCGTTATGGGTGGAGTAAGGTCTGTTGATAATTGTTATCATGTGTTAGCTAATGATTTACTTGATGTGCAGACCTGTATGAAAACCAGCTCTACAGAAGAAATCTTCACTCTTTGGCATAGAAGACTTGGACATGTAAACTTTCAGGACTTACTAAAACTGTCCAATCAAGGGATTGTAAGAGGGATGCCAAAACTCAGTGGTAAAACAGATAGAGTCTGTGGAGGATGTAAAATTGGCAAACAATCAAGATCTACACATAAAAGTCTCAATTCAGTGCCTACAACTCATGCCATGGAACTGTTACACATGGACCTAATGGGTCCATCTCAGTATGAAAGTCATGCAGGCAAAAGTTATATCTTGGTTGTTGTTGATGATTTTACACGATTTACTTGGGTGAATTTTCTTGCAGATAAGGGAGAGACATTTGAGTCATTCAGAGGTCTTAGTTTTGTGATCACAAATGCCAAGCAATCTGAGAATTTGAAAATCTCCAGAATCAGGTCTGACAATGGCACTGAATTTAAAAATAATGCTTTTGCTAACTTCTGCCATGAAAATGGTATTTTTCATGAATTCTCGGCTCCTATTACACCACAACAAAATGGTGTAGTAGAAAGAAAAAATAGAGCCTTACTGGACATGGCAAGAGTTATGATGTACACATCTGGTTTAAGTCAAAAATTTTGGGCTGAGGCTATCAACACAACATGCTATACCATCAATAGGGTTATGCTCAGATCAGGTACAAACAATACTCCCTATGAATTGTGGAAAGGTAAGAAACCAAATGTAAGTCATTTTCATGTTTTTGGGAACCCTTGTTATATTTTTAAAGACATGCAATATTTGGAGAAATTTGAACCAAGAAGTGATATTGGAATTTTTCTGGGATATTCTTTAAATAGCAGAGCTTATAGGGTGTATAACAAGGAGACTAAATCTTTTCTGGAATCTATTAATGTGTCTGTGGATGATATTTTTGATAGACAGATGATGTTAATAGATAATGCTGCTGACAGTCGTGGTCAAACTATGTTTCATGAAAACTCTGAAGCAGATGAAACAAATGACTCAAATCTTCAACAAATGCCTAAAACCAGAACTGGATATAGACAAGTCAAGAAGGAATCAGAACCAGAAAACAGGCAATGCAGGAAGAGGTAAGTGATGATACTGCACTGATATGTTTTCTCAATCAAAATCAGGAGAATATCAATATTATTTCACATTTTGGTTTTGTCTCACTAATTGAACCTAAGAATGTAAAGGAAGCTCTCTTAGATGATGATTGGATTAAAGCTATGCAAGAAGAGTTGAATCAATTTACCAGAAATCAGGTGTGGGATTTGGTTCCTCGACCTTCTGAAGGAAATGTTGTGGGAACTAAGTGGATTTACAGAAACAAAAGTGATGAACATGGAAATGTGGTAAGGAACAAAGCCAGGTTAGTGGCTCAAGGGTATTCACAAATAGAAGGGTTGGATTTTGATGAAACTTTTGCACCAGTGGCTAGACTTGAATCAATCAGACTTCTGTTAGCAATAACATGTCATCTAAAGTTCAAGTTGTTCCAAATGGATGTCAAAACAGCTTTCTTGAATGGACTGTTAGAAGAAGAGGTCTATGTGGAGCAGCCTAAAGGTTTTGAAGATCCACATCATCCTGATCATGTTTTCAAACTTAAGAAAGCATTGTATGGTCTTAAACAAGCGCCAAGAGCATGGTATGATAGACTGTCTACATATCTGGTAAGTAAGGGATACAAAAGAGGTAAAGTGGATAAAACCTTGTTTGTGAAAACTGAAAAAAACAAATTCATGGTAGCACATGTATATGTTGATGATATTGTGTTTGGATCTACATCAGATTCTCTCGTCAAACAGTTTACAGCTGACATGACAAGTGAATTTGAAATGAGTATGTGTGGTGAACTGACTTTCTTTCTTGGTCTTCAGGTAAAACAATATACAGCAGGTATGTTTCTCTCACAAACCAAGTATGCTGAAGGATTGGTTAAAAAATTTGGATTGGCGTCAAAGAAGGCTGTTACAAACCCCATGAGCACATCTGTCAAGCTTACTGATGACTTAGAAGGATAGTCTGTAGATCAAACATTATACAGGAGTATGATAGGGAGTCTTCTTTATCTTACAGCCAGCAGACCAGACATTTCTTTTAGTGTTGGAGTGTGCGCTCGATTTCAGGCAAATCCCAAAGAGTCACACCTCGCTGCAGTCAAAAGAACTATTCGTTATGTGTCAGGTACAGTTTCATGTGGAATTCGATATACTTGTGATACTAATGCAGAAATTGTTGGTTATTCAGATGCTGATTGGGGAGGAAGTCTTAAAGATAGCAAGAGCACATCAGGTGGATGTTTCTTCTTGGGAAACAATATGGTTGCCTGGCACAGTAAAAAGCAAAACTGTATTTCCTTATCCACCACTGAGTCAGAATATGTAGCTGCTGGCAGCTGCTGTACTCAAATGTTGTGGATGCAGAATATGCTGAGGGATTATGGGATGTCACAAGGTAAATTCACCATTCTATGTGACAACACTAGTGCCATCAACATCACCAAAAATCCAGTACAACACTCCAAAACTAAGCACATTGCTCTCAGGTATCATTTTATCAGAGATCTAGTTGAGAAACATATTCTGCACATGGAGTATATATCTACTGCTAATCAACTTGCTGATATTTTCACTAAATCTCTTGCCACTGATAGATTTGAAGAACTCAGAAATGCTTTAGGCATTTGCAAAAATCCCTATCTTTAAGTCTAACCTCTTGAAATGGTTCTTAAAATATCTGTACAGTATGTTCTTGATCATTGATCTTAGCTTTATGTTGTGTAGAAATTAGCTGCTTGTTCATAACTACACATGGTGTAAGTTTTGTCTACTCTCTTGATGTCTGGATGCTTTGCTCAGTAATATTGTTTTGTTGCCCGCACCCACACACAATGGACATGACCTTTCTCAGGTATAAGCCAAATAAAATGACATCCGTACTATTTTGAGAATGTCACAGAATGTGTTCAAAAGATGACTGTTGGAGTAAGGTTGCGGCCTCTTTAAAAAGGTGATATGCATGGAGGTTGATCTTAGCTATTTTGGCTAAACAGATCAAACACTTGAGTATTGATGCCTTGGGATATCTCTTGCATATCTAGTACCCTAAAATCAACTGATTTGGGAGTTGCTGCATTTGACTTACTCTATAAGTGTTCATTTTTGAAGAGATAAAAACAGAAGAATCTCTTTTCGGCCAGGTTATTCCTAAAGTAACCATGTCTTGGTTGTGATGAACAATATAAGATACTGGGGGAGAAACAGGAATGACTTGGTCCATTGTTATGGCTGTTGTAAACAAAGTTGGTTGGTGACTTGAGCAGTACAAATCTTTCCTGCAGAAACTCATGTCTATTTCTCTCTCTCACTTGGCACAATTTTGTTTCTGCTGAGGCATCCAGGGATACAAATGTTGGGAAATCATATCTTTGTTTAGTTATGAACAGCAAAAAATCTCTTCTACATCATTGTGTGCTTTGCCTTGATTCTTTTCTACTTTACTGATAAGAGAAGAGTCAGAGTTAGTCTAACAAGATTTTAGTAAGAGATTTGCATTTGTTTTTCCGCTTTTTCTGGTTCTTTCAAATTTTGTGGACATATGGAATGGAATTGGAAATGGAAATAAATTGTTTTTGCAGTAAATTTTGGTCATTATGTCTCTTAATATTTCATTCTTTTTCAGGAACCGTCATTCCTTTTCATCTTCTGTGTTCATTCATTATAAAAAGAGTGCTTCTCCAGTTTTTTTCTTTCATACACGGTTGCTTCACTAAGTTTTTTTTTAGTTTTTGTGTGCAGATAATCCTAGGTTTTTCAGATGGCCAAGGATAAACAGCCTATGCTTTCTCCAGATAGGGTAGGACGACCCATGATTCCACCATCTCCTCTTGATGACTCTTTGTCTCCTCCCCCTTCTCCAAGGCTTCATCCCGAGTTTCACAAAGCACATACATTCCCTGGTACTTGGTATGAAGGCAAACCATGGCGTCCTATGGTGCCCCTAGCCAATGATTGTGATCCTGATCAGATAGCAGTTTATCTTGCTTCCTTTGAAAAAGTCACTAGTGACTAGGCGCAAGACATTCAAACTCAGATCGGTGCTCTCACTGAAGCGGTGCTTATCATGGGAAGGAGAATTGATGAACTCACTCAACGTCTTCCTCATCCTGCTGCCTCTGATGTTCCACCAGGCTTTCAACCAAAGGCTTCCTCTCCTGCCCATTCCGGTGTCAAGCGTTCTCTGGACTTCATGCAGGATGCTGAGGCTGCTGCAACCTATTCCAAGAAACCTTTTAATTCTTGGGAGCCCGATGAAAAGAAGAGCTCTTCCGATGATGATAAATGGGGCAAATGGTAGTCATTTCTTTGGCATGCTCTTCAGGGGGAGAAAGATCAAGACCTTCTTCTGTCATGATTAGTTTTACTGTTTTTGAGAACTTTAAGATTTATTTTGAACAATGTTTCAGTCCTTGGTTTGTAAGTGCTTATGCATAACTTTGTGTGATTTGTTTCCATTTCGTATGTTATTTCTTTATTTTATTCTTTTTGAGTTATCAGTATATGGAGTTCTTGGAGATCTGGAAAAGGATGGAAACTGATTCCGTACGACCTGCGAGATCTGTCATCAATACATGCGCATGTTGATTTTTGTTCTGCAGGTCTTGATCAAGTGTTGAATAGCAATGCCAAAGGGGGAGAATGTTGATATATTGGCTATTACCATTCAACTCCAAGAACTCCTAATGATACTAGGAAAGGAAGCAATCATGACAGCAGCTTGATCAGAGGTAATCATGACAGCAGCTTGATCAGAGGTATTTTGCCTGCTGTATAGATATTTGGTAAGTTAAGGTAATGATCTTCAATCTTCTCATATATGGTAAGTTAATCTCTTTTTAACTTATTTATTTGCTTACTGATTTTCTGGTAAAAAATCTTATGTCTAGCATTTTCCATATCAGTGCCTTTTACAATGAACATTCGCAGGATGTGGGATTACTTTACCATATCTGATTTGGTGCTATTACAAATCAGGAATATTAGAATTATTATCTGCATTAATCTTGTGCTGTTAAAATCATATTTATTCAGATAATTATATGGACTTAATTGTTGCTCTCAGCAGCCAAGAAATCAATCTGTTGTTATAGCATGAAACTGGTTATTGAGTTTTTGGAAAGTGCAAGATAACAGTGAACTGACTGCATCCCTCCTTAAATGAAAAAATGATATTCTCATTGAATGGCATTGTTTGAGGGGGAGTGTCAAACTCTATAAATTGTTGCTGCTGTGGTCTGTGTAAAAAAGAGTTTTTTTTTTTGTGATTGATCAGAGTCCTTGATTTGGAGTTGATATTGTGTATGATCAATTTGCAGACTACTTGAGTGTGTTATTTCAAAAGACTGAGTCTTTCTCTCTTACTTGCATTCAGGTTGCACTTGAGATTGCTGAAGCAAAGGTCTGGGGTGAGATTGAAGCTGGTTATGTTGCAGAACTCAGCTAACTGGTTGTGTGAAAGAACCAAAGTATACTGATTGTGTGAGAATCAGTTTGGAAGAAACTAAGAGTGTTTAAGTCTTAGGTTTATGCCCTGAAATCTAGTATTGTGTAAAAAGATGCTGAGTGTGTTGTAAATCTCAGTGTGTTTGTTCAGTTTCTCTTTGTAGAGTTACATGAATCACTTGTGTGAGAAGTGAGAGCTAAAACAGATACAAGAACTTATAATTGTGTGAGAATTACTTCTTGTAAAGTTTTTGAAGGTTAATAGAATAATCTTGCTTGGTGCTTTTTCCCTCATTGAGGTTTTGCACCAAGTTGCTAATTGTTCTTATTTGTGCTTCATCTGGTTTTTAATCCATTTCAATACTAACACATACCATAAGGAAGAAGATGACAACCACGCCGACAATAGTACTGATCAAAAAGAAGAAGGAGAAAAAAGGAAGGTAATTAGAATCGATGCGGAGTATAAGTGCAAGGTTGTGAGAATTCTTGCTCCTGAAGACGAGGAAAACCTTTTTTTCGAATTCAAGATTCAGGTCTTCTCTAGTGAGATTGGTGAGTGGAGAGAATCACTAGTATCATGTCCACGCGGCTTTCTTTATTCCAAACTTGCTTCCCCTTTAGGCTATGCTAGCAATGGAATGCTATATTGGAATGCTAAGGATGGTGATCTGCTCAGGCTGGGACCTTTGATGATCAACAACAAGAGCACTCGCACTTGTTCTAGTAGTACTACTGCTAATGGTGATTCGGGATATCAAGTCAATGTTATTAGGCTTGTTGATCGGCAGGAACATGAAGATGAAGATGAAGATTTACCTTCTTCATTATATCACCTCCAGGCGTTCCCATGGTGGCCTACACCAGTTCCAAAATTTTAAACTTGTAATCTCAACTAGGTAAATATTGCTAAAAGCGGTAAGGTTCGTTGAAGAAATAAGTTTAGTTCTTTGGTTTGATTGATTTAAATGATGATGATAAACAAATGTCTACGTTTGTTTGTCTGTTTTTTGCTTTCTTAAAAGTTAGCTAGGTTATATTAGCTCATTTGACCGGTATATTAACTAATCGACTCTACCCTTCTCTAACTATAAACAACTAGAAGTCAGTTCATTAACATTTAGTTTACGTCTCGAATACAAATTTCAGTTTCAAATATCTAATAGGAGACACCTTAGAGGAACCACTTTTCACCTTAAAACCTCATGCATACCTATATCCTAGAGAGCTTCCAATTTGGTTTCGTCATTTTGAAACCGTAGCACTGGAACTCTATAAATCAAAAAGAAAATTCAGCACTTCTGTTGTGTTTTCAGGGTTCATGATCATAAATCATGAGATACATATATATATGATAGTTATATGAATCTCCATTAGCCAGAAAATGGGGGAAATCTCCTTCTTATGTCGTCCTTCAAGAAGCAAAGGCATTTGCTTTGCTGAAAATCCCTTGGATTCTCCATTTTCTCGTCTCATGGCCCAAATCATCCTCTTTAATCTTACCTCCAGACTGCTTTATAGTATTCTAAAGCCTTTGGGGCAAACTAAATTTGCCTGCAATCTCCTGGTATGTGTCTCCTAATTTTTATCATGAATAAACGCTATCTTAATACAAACCTTTTTTTTTTAAGATTATGCGATATTAGTTTCTCGGAAGTGGACGATGTAGTGATATTAATACAAACTCTTAATCTTTGGTTTTTTCTTCTTCTTGTTTAGGGTGGCATTATCTTAGGGCCGTCTGTGATTGGGCAAAACAAGGTATTCAGAAACCAACTATACGGAACAAATGAAGAAATTCCACTGTTCCGCGTAATACCTGTGATTGGCGTACTGTACTCCATATTCCTAATTTCAGTGAAGTTTGATCCACACCTAATCAAGAAGACAGCACAAAGTTCATGGAAGATTGGTGCATTGACGTTCCTTTTTCCTTCTATCATCCTCCTTTACCCTATAACCCAAGTTCGAATTCTCGACAGCTTCTATGCTCCCAACTTTCTCATACTACTGACCGGCATACTATCTTGGTCCATGAGTTTTTTTCCTGTCATAACCGAGGCCTTGTATGAACTTAATCTCATGACTTCAGAGTTGGGCCAACTCGCCATGTCCTCGGCAATTCTGAACGATGCTGCACTATGGTTCCTCGTTTTTCTTAATATGGCTGTTTCATCCCAAGGTATTCCGGTATTGCTTTCGACAGCCGGGTTGTTACTCTTCACAGTCTATGTCTTACGCCCACTTATGCTAATGATAGTAAAGAAAACACCCCAAGGAGAACAAGTAAAGGAAATCTATATAGTCGGAATACTTCTTGGGGTTCTAGTCATGACCTTTGTAACCGACGCCATAGGCCTAGTGTATAACTTGGGTCCTTTACTTTTAGGGTTGATCATACCAGACGGACCGCCGCTAGGATCAACTTTGACAGCCAAGACGGAATTCTTGGTCTCGGAATTTCTTATGCCGGTGCTGTTTTCGCATATCGGCAACGACGTTAATGTGTTTTCGATTGACGACTGGACTAGGTTTGCCAAGCTTCAGATTATTATTGTTGCGTTGTTTGTGACAAAGATTGTGGGGATTACACTGGCTGGCTTGTGCTGCAAAATTAGCTTGAGAAATAGTCTCGTGCTCAGCATGGTCATGAGTATGAAGGGTATAATAGAGGTTATGATGTATCACAGGTTGATGACCTTCAAGGTAATTATACAATGTAATTTTCTTTCTCTTTTTCCTCATTCCTTTCATTTCTATATAAACATACATGCATTCTAAAAAAAAAAAATAAACATACAACCAGCCATGCACCACTAATTTGGATAATTTGCATGTTATTACGTCTTAACGGTTCATCAAGTCGTGCATTAACATAGTGTAGAATTTTCCTTTCAAATTACTCTTAATGATTGTGGCGGAGTACATATTGACTATTTAATTAATTGAGTGCCCATCAGACATAATATTCGATTTTTGTAATTAATATGGGTTCCTAATATCAATCAATAGCTTGCAGATGATAGATGGACAGTTTTTCACTCAGTTGATCTTGTCTGCACTGGTGATCACCGTGATTGTCACACCAATTGTACATTTCTCGTATACTCCTCAAAAACAACTCCAGAGATCAACTAGATATTCACAGGCCAGAAACATCCAATCACTTCCAAATAGCGCTAGCTCCGGAACTTTTCAGATTCTTTGTTGTGTCCACAGTGAAGAAAGTGCCGGCAGCATCATCACCTTCTTAGAAGCTTCAAATCCAACAAACTCAAGCCCCATTTGCACCTACATTGTCCACCTTGTTGATTTAGTTGGCAGCTCTGCACCACAATTGACACCTTACAAGAAAAAGAAATTCAGACGGTTGGATTCACCATCACATCAAATGATGCGAGCCTTCGAGAATTACTCAGAAAACTCAAAAGGACCTGTGACAATTCATCCCTATACTATGGTGGCTCCTTGCAAATCCATGCATGAGTTCATTTTTCGTCTAGCTCGTGAGAAGCTCGTTCCTCTTATAATCATCCCGTTCGTCGATAACCACGATCAGACTATTGGCGGTGCTTCCACTAGCATTGTAAGCCAATTGAACCGTAATTTACAAGCGTTTTCTCAATGCACAATCGGAATCCTAGTTGAAAAAGGATTGCCTTGTCGTGCAAGCAGTGTCTCAAACTTCTCTTACGTTGTGGCTGTATTTTTCATCGGCGGACCAGATGACCGTGAGGCATTAGCATACGCATCACGCATGGCTGACAACCCTGACGTGGACATCATGGTGTTCAGGATTCTGGTGCAGGCCAATAAGACAGAAAACATTGAGGAAAGGGAGACAGAGTTTGAGCTAGACGAGTCATTGTTAGATGAGTTTAAGCTAAGGAACACCGGGAATGAGAGGCTGAAATGGCGTGATATTGTGGTGGATGATGGTGTTGAGGTTGTGAATGCTATCAAGAATTTGCAAGGTATGTATGACCTAGTGATGGTGGGGCGGCGACATGTCGATTTTTCGTTCGGGGATGAAGAGATGGCAGGCTTATTGCATTATCCAGAGCTTGGAGTGATCGGCGATATGCTCGCTTCTTCAGATTTTTGTGGTGGAATGGCGAATGTGTTGGTGATGCAAGAAAGTAGGAGCTTGAGTTGTGGAACATTTTATAATTGACTCCATGAAATATGTTCCTCAACTATATCTAGCTTCTACTCCAAACAAAAGAAACTATATCTAGCTTCTATGTTCATCGGACGTGACATATATATGTTGGATCCATATATGTTTATTCCACTATAAGTACTCTATTAAAATTCTCTTAAATTTACCAGTGTTCCAGGAAGCATGTCTCTTCTTCTTACTTTTGTTTCAGACTTTCAGTACGTGGAATAAGTTCTGTACAAATTTCCAGTGGTTTTCTGTGCGGGTGGGTTATGGATGCACAATATTCTATTTTGTGACTTAGTTTTGATGGTGTACAGTGTTATTTTGTTTATTCTGTTATATTTTTCCAATCTAGTTGAAATTTTGAACACGATTTTGGATGAAAGAGCCTGAATATATATGGCTTCACTTGAGGAAATTATGGGGTCAAATACGACCTTCCTAATCAAAACTGGTAAAAGCACAAAAGTAACGAACACCAAATCTGAACCCGAATTCAAAATAGTATTGAAATTATGAACATACATAACGCCTAATTCTGGGTTTTCAAAACTACACAGAACCAAAATTTGCAACAAATTTAAACATATACAGTCATACTGATCGATATTCTTCCTAAGAACTATATATCATCAATACACCTCACATCGATAGCGCTTGTTGGCCGGCTCGCATTTGTCTAGTAATTCATTGTTGACCCTCTCGCATTCGTCGATCCATTCACTGTAAATGTCAATGGGTGCAGTGAGAGCCGTGGCTTGAGTATGAAAGACCTCATGGCAGATATAGCAGTCGGCAGTGCCAATCCATTTCTCCCCTCCCGATGCCAGCTTCACCTTGTAAATTCTGCACTGGACGTTTCGGCCATAGTTGCAGAAAGGGCAACTGAAAACAGTCTCAAGCTTCTCCACTCTTCTCTTCACTGGCTTACTCCTCGACTTTCTCTTCCCCATTTTTTCTTGTTGCTTCCAATTGTGACTTCTCAACATGCCACTGGGTCCTATTTATAACCCTCTTCGGGGTTCAGTGTTTCCCATTCCTAATCGGATTTGGACAAACACAATAAATCCAGCTGGAATTATATAATTCAAGAAATTAATCCTAAGAGCAGAAGGATTGTGATGTCAGCCGTTAAAATTCTAATCTCATCCACGGTCCAAAACTTTAAGTGTGACAAAATAAAACGAGTGGGCCCAGGCCGAGCCCGGCTAGACGGACCTAGTCGTAATGGGCCATCGCGGGCTTCACTTGGTCGGAGGAACCAGAATTGTAGAGAGAACTCTTCTCTTCCATTGTTGTCTTTCACCATTGCAATGAGGTTAGCTCTCAATTCATAAATCTTTATTTCATTGTCTTTATTTGTACTCTTGCTATCTTGTATTAACTAAACCAAATATTAGAAATTTAGAGCTTCATGATTATTAAGTATTTGATTTTCTTGCTAGGAAAATTATACAGCGCACCCGGGTGCGCGGCGCACCCGGCCAATCTCACCGTCCATTCACTGTGCCCGGCCCCACCCGGCGATCTCACCGGCGATCTCACCGTTAAATTTCCGGGTGCGCTGAATAGGCTCTCTTCTTGCTATTAGTGGGTTTTGTGTTGGAATCTGAAGAAGGGTAAGATAGTTTTGAGGTAGGTTGATATGGAAATTTGTAGAACAAGAAGCTATAAAATAAGTCTTGGTGATCCCTGATTTTAATGTATTTTCGTCGACTTTAATGTACTTCGATGAATTCAATATATGGTCCATAACTTCATATACTGTTCACATGTACTTCAAGATGTTGAACCATGATTTCTGAACTACCATATTCTTTATGCTTTCTGCTTGTCCTTCTACAGCTTCCCTTTTTCACCATTGTTCAAAGTTACAATTATATATCTTTTAGCTCATCCCTGGCTGCACAGGAAGACAGTAAGCACTGGGGCTCGCCGTCCGGGGACTTTGCATTTGGCTTCAGAAAAGTTGGCAATGCTGGCTTCTTACTAGCCATCTGGTTTGACAAAATACCTGAAAAGACTTTGGTCAGCCAATCGCAATAATCCAGTGCAACTAGGATCGACAGTTGAATTCTCTGCACAAGGCAAGTTAACACTCACTGATGTTGCAGCAGGGCAACAAGCAAACATTGCTGCTGATCAGTCTAGGGATACTGGAGTTGCCTATGCAGCCATGCTGGACACAGGAAATTTCGTTCTGGCAACCGAAAATTCAACCTATTTGTGGCAGAGTTTTGATCATCCAACTGATAGGGCCTTCCCACACAGATCCTTAATGTAAACAGCAGTCTGTTTGCCCAACTTACAGCAACAAATTACTCAGAAGGAAGATTTAAGTTCATTCTAGAGTCTGGTGGAAATCTTGTGCTTTATACAATGAACTATCTATTGATACTAGCCGATTGGGCATACAATTGCTATAAGAAAAAGAAACTGCATCTGTTGTTGCAGAATGTCGACAACGATCAGGCAATGGATAGCATCGAAAAGTTGGAGAAGTACTTGATGATCGCATTTTGGTGCATTCAAGAGGATCCATCAGTAAGACCTACCATGAAGAAAGTCACACTGATGCTTGAAGGCACTGTCGAAGTCTCGGTGCCTCCAAACCCATCCTCACTGTATGTCAAATTTAAGTGATTGCATTTGTTCATTGATTTCTGGATCTAGAACTTTGTCTTGGATTATTCAACAATATGTACAGGGTCGTAAAGATAGTCCTGGATGTAACATAGAGCATCTGGATAATTGTATGTAAAGCGCATTCATAATTTTAACTATATCTTAAGCAGAGTTTCCTGAACTTGTATATTCACTCTGATGCCAAGAAACATACTCCATTTGGTCTCTGTTTACAAAGAACGTACAGTTCTTCTCCTCGTTCTTAATTACCTCCATACCAATTTCAGTTCTCTGGCTCAACATGAAGAAACTCAATGCAATGATCATTACATAATAAACTTTTTTCCTCGTTCAAAGATGTAAACAAAATAACATGGTAGATAAAAATCATGACATGAAATCTGGCCATTTGGATCAAAAGTGGCTTAAACAAAATAATGTCTGTTTATGGACGGTGCTGATGCTGCAGAAGAACATTTCAGAATTTGGAGAAGCACAACCCTTGTTGCTCACAACTTATACTTAATCTCCCACTTCGAAGCATAACAATTTTGCCTACAGCATCACCAGTATGTTGTGTTGCTTCCATGGTTGATCGGTGTATGCATAATTTTCTCAGTAATTTTGTTCACAGCATCACGGGACATCACCACTCTGTCATAGGAGATCATGCTAAGGGTGTCCAGCTCCTGCAAAATGCGTGAAATATGCTTAAGTAATGAGTTCAAACCCAACAGCTGGTTCATCCATCAAGAGAACTTGAATGTATTGTTTTTGGTTGACATGGTTGTTATGTGGAGAGCTAGACAAACCAGAATAACAAAAATTAAAAGGAAAAAAACAAAACAAAAAAGGGGGGCAGTTGCCTCGACTCATAGTCATGATAGAGCAACAAAATAATAAGAGAATATGTATCATGAGAATTAACCATGTTCGAATTAAAAGCTTGTATGGAAGTCCTATTATATGCCTTCGCTAACGAATATACTCATGAATAATGAAGGCAACTGTCCTTGGAAAGTGTGGAACCATGTCTCTAAACGGCATCTCAGGCTAAACAGATTGTCTACTACATTGTAGCTACAATAAAACACTTGTCTAAAACCAGAATGTGCGACTTACACTTGAGGGCATCACAGTCACACAACGTAAACGTTCAGTTGCCAACTTGAGCTTTTTACTTATTGGACCACCATCCACCAGCAGAATTTTTTTCTTCTTCTCCTTTTTCATTCTTTCTTTGACATAGTTCACAACGTTATTGGGTTTATTTTTGTAAATTCCAAAATCCTCAAAAACCAGAAGCTGTAATTTGTACAATGTTCTCTTGTTAGTTTCCATAATGAACATAAATGAACCTCCTACATACAACTTTATACAATCATAACATATAAAGGACTCTGAAGCTTGAACACACCTTAATAGGTGAAAGACAGAAAATGAACTCTTGGAGTGAGAGACAGACTTGCCTTTCCCTGTGCCGCTCGAGATGACAGAGCCATCTTTAGTCCCAGAAGTTCGACATTCTTAGAAGTATGACTTCGTCTGTTGACACCTCTATGCTGTTAACACCCATTAGATTCATTTAGTTGGATGCAGAAGGACATATCCTAAAAAAAGAGTCAGGTTGCAAGCCATCGAACATGCTGTACTTAAGGATGATATTACAATACCTGGGGATCACTCAAGTTTCCATGGCTGGTTCGACCACTATCCTTCCAATTCGATGGCTATACACGATTCCAAAACATTTGACATGTGGCAATACAATAAAGGAAAAGTTACAGATCAGTAAGTGCCCTTATGTAATTAGCCTTATATTTGTCAGTCTCTTCTTTCTCTTTTCTTAATAATACTTTTGTGCATGATCCTTATGTGTTTTTCACCGAAATGCTTCTCACACAGCCCAAGCGACAATATAGAAAACAAACTAACTACAATAGACTGTGATAATTCCAAAATATGGTATATAGGAGTTTGTAACTTTGTCTTTGTACTGAAACTATTCAATGACAAAAGACACATCACTGGAAAGAGTCATACCTGTTGCCTTTTTGCTAGCTGCCACATTTTAACGGGATGAATCCAACGAAAGAAGAAGAAGATCTGACGAGCAATATCCATTGTAATTGGTGCATCAAAAACATCACCAGCCAAAGTTGTGGATCCTTTCTCTTCATCACGAAATTTTGTCACTGAAATCACAAGATCATGACAAATTCCTATCTTAAGATACACATTCACCAACAAACAATTCCACATCTCTATTTCATACTTTCTGCAATCTACTATTGAACAATTACTTCAAGTAATCTTCAATAACATGTTATGTTTTTGACCTTGTTCCACATACCTGTAGTGCACTCTGAAGCCCCCTCAGGCTTTAAGGACAATGAGTCAGAGCAAAATGACTCTTGGGTCAAGACGGAAGTCGAAAGCATTCGACAAGCACAAATCAATGATCCACCCTACATTGGATTCCAAAAATGGATGCACCCACATAAATCAACACCATGAATATAACAACAAGCTACATTGTTGATTTGATCATTACAATATGAACTAGTAAACAAACTTGGGTATACCTTGGTAACATGGGCAGATGCTAAACCAGAACGAAAAGAATGCGCAATTCTTCTGGAAATGAACAAAGCCATACTCCAAAACAGATTCAGCTGTATCATAACGAACATGAGTTAGTGGGTTTCCGAAACAGCTCAAAGATGACATCTTTGAATAGAATTACATCATCAATAAGAGAGATTAGCATGTTGGGCCATTTTAATCTGTAATATACTGAACTGGGTTTAATGGATTCTCTAAGAAACCTCTTAAAGATGACATCTTTGATTAGAACTACAACATTTATATGAGAATTTTAGCAGGTGAAACAGAAAAAGAAGAAGATGCCAAAAATGTGGGAGATTGTTTGAGAATTAGAGGAAGACATCGATGAGTTCGGATACCATACGTAGTACTGTAGCAAGGACAGGAAGAAGAACACTGACTGACTTCGACGTAGCTCCTGTTTGTCGGCGTCTATCGTGTTTCTGCCATCACCATATTTGGATTATTTGCTTGTGTTCTTTTTCTGTTTTCGAGTACATTGAAGCAACTGAGCTGGGTTTTTTAGCGGGCTAGGAGATCCGAGGTGGGCTAGGCCGAAAGTAGATGAAATTGGCCCATCAGATCGGTCCATCTTTAAAAAATGAAAAACTGAAACAGATCGATTCACTCCAATTCTCTCTGAATTCTCAAGGTTTTCTTTAGGGCGTTTAAAGATTCATGCATTTGTTTTCAGTTCACTAATCACTAATCCATTTCAAGTATATTGGCAAACCATATAGAGTCATAGAGAGCAAGAAGAGATCATTGTTTTCAAGTTGGCGAAATCCACCACGCATGAACAACAGCTACACTAAGAAACAGAAACATGCATATACTCTAAAAATAGACAAGCAAACTTTCTTTTCAGTCCAGATCAAGTTGCTTACATGATAAGAGATGCTAACAACCTACTGTAGCAAAAAATGATTAGACTCTGAGCAGAAAATTTATATGTTTGCAATTACAAACCAACTACTTTAGATTAACTTCTCAGTAAGTATCAGTTGTATCATAATCATAATCATAATATGTTTGTTCCTTTTCCTTTTCTGAACGGGTATCATCTTTTAGAGACACAAAACATGTATCCAAATCGTTTGGATCAAAACCGAAATACTCCAGCAAATCATATCATCATCATAATATGTTTGTTCCTTTTCCTTTTCTGAACGGGTATCATCTTTTAGAGACAAAACATGTATCCAAATCGTTTGGATCAAAACCGAAATACTCCAGCAAATCATACTCCCTTTGCGAAGCATAGTACTCCATTCGCGAAGTATACAGAAAGGATACCCCGTCCATTAAAGAATAAATGTTTCGGTGTTTCTGACTCAGTTCTCCACCCCCTTGTAGCGCCATTTGTTCTAGTTCTTCTTTTTCCAACTCCCAAACAAATAGCTTTAGCTCCGATCCTGTTCTCATTCTGCACCATCCACACCAACTGCAGACGTCCACGGTGCACCTGAAGGTAATAATATAATGAAGAAAGTAAATCTGGATGTTCCTGCCGATCAACATGTTTAATAACATGAAATTGATACCCCAAATCACCATGGGCAGTAGTACTATTAGAACAAGTGGGAGAGCTCTTGTTGTTGATCATCAAAGGTCCCAGCCCGAGTAGATCACCGTCTCTAGCAGTCCAGTATAGCATTCCATTGGTAGCAAAGCCACAACGTTCAAGTTCGGAATAAATAAAGCCGCGTGGACATGATACTAGTGATTCTCTCCACTCACCAATATCATTAGAGAAGAACTGAATCTTGAATTCGAAACAAAGGTTTTTCTCGTCTTCAGGAGGAAGTATTCTCACAACCTTGAACCTATACTCGGCATCAATTTTAATTACCTTCCTTTCTTCTTGCTCTTCTTTTTTATCAGTACTATTGTCGGCGTGTCTGTCATCTTCTTCTTCCTTATAGTATGGCTCGCAGATGAATCCCACAACATCATAGAGCCAACTGCATCGATCGGTCGGAGGAGGAAGACTGAACAGTTTCATGGTCCTTGGATTGCAGATGTAATATTCATCGTCATCTTCGAAAACAGATCTTCTGCAGAGAACCAAGTCGTTCCATGAAGCTAGCACTACAAAATCCTTCCTAAATCTTGCATTTAAATCTGTCTTAAGGAGTACATACCCCCACGTCTGGTTTATAATAATACCAGGTATTGGGGTTTGGTTATGTCTTTGGAGCCACAAAAAGCGGCCGATAAAATTAGGATCTGACGTGAGAGAGCACCAACTCTTTGAAACGGACTTGCATCGAAACACAGATTTTGTGCATGGCAGTCGACAAAGGATTTCAACTAGTAATTCCTCTGGGATACCATGTATATTGGTTGAAGATGCTCTTTCCGATACTAATCTTAAGTCATCATCACACGAAGGTTTCGATACTTCACTAAATTTTCTTTTGCTGGTTGCAGGATTTGTATCATTAGCTGGTGATAATCTTTTGGCAGCTATTCTCTTTGCTCTCTTCAAGAGTGGTAGGTCATCATCATCAGAAGATACCGAGTCCTCACTAAATTTTCTTTTGCTAGTAGCTGGAGTTCTATCACCTTCCATTGATTTGAAAACTTGAAACGTATTCAGCAATTTTTTCAAGCTAGGAAAGAGAATTGATCGATCACCGGTCTATATATATATGGACTCGCATTACAATATAAAGGGTAATATTCTAAACCAGCTTTATTTTCAAGGAAACCTTCTATGTGTTCTAGATGCACTAGGACATAGAATCCATCAAAGCGTAATCTTCAGAAACAATCATTCCAAAACCATCAAGGATTGCATGATTACGAAATTATTCCTTGAACCTAGATTTTTCAATAGGTTAAGTTCCTTATTTGATGCAGTTTGGAGAATTGGTACAAATTACCAAATATATTTGACTGGGTACTTGAGTTGTGCAACTACTGCCGTGGATGTCTTTTATCTGTTTGGTATAAGTCTTATCAGAATTCTAAGCAGTCTTTCCTAACTGTGTTTACTGTTTAGTAAGGAATATAGGATCACGTCATACTATCACGTGGTCCTCATGTAGTATCTAAAAATTTCTCCATAGTAGGGGTTCATGAGTTATAAATACACTTTTGACTATCAAATATATGTTGTAAAAGATGAGGAAGAAGACAACTGTTGTCTGGAGACCTAAAAAGCATATAGGGTACCGTCATGTATACGTTTATACAAAGATTTTTCACCTGAGAAACATCAGATAAGTTCATGGGAGATTAAAGAGAAACACAGTCAATCAAACACGTGAATGTATTAACTAAATTTAGGGGTGCACTTTAGTTTGCCTGCTAAGTACAGAGCTGACAATAAACAAATGAAGACCTTCTTTCTCAATCCGGCAAATGAAGAACTGGATCGAAACAGGAAGATCGTTGGCTCAGTATGTGCTCTATATAGCTTATTGCATTTATTTGACTAATAACTGGTATTTAACTGAAGGATTCCCTCTGAGCAAAAATTTTATATGTTTGCAATTACAAATGAAGTCTTTCCCTCTGAGCAAAAAAATTATACGTTTGCAATTACAACTAACTAATTTAGATTAACTTCCCAGACTTGTTCTCAGTTTGATACCGTCTATGTTGATAAGTATTGACAATAAGATATCTTGCAAATGGGAACTGCTCTACTGAATTTCTAGCTCTTTGGAGGTCTCCGCCGTATGGGAACGTATTGTAGGAACTGGTGTAGGCCACCACGGAAGCATAATTTGTAATGCTTTCCCAGAAAATGGTTCATCCATGTCCATCTCGGAACATTCTCCTGTGTGAATGTTGCACTTGTAAATAACAGTATAATCATCATCATCATCATCTGCTTTTTTCTTTTTTGGAAATGTATAATCTGTTAGAGACACAAAACATGTGTCCAAATCGTTTGGATCAGAACCGAAATACTCCAGCGAATTATACTCCGAAGTATACCTATAGCACCGCACTCCGTCCATTAAGGAATAAATGTTTCGGTGTTTCTGACCCAGCTCTCCACCCCCTTGTACCGCCATTTGTTCTTGTTCTTCTTTTTCTAACTCCCAAACAAATAGCCTAGCTCCAATACCGTCCTCATTCCCCACCATACGCATCAACTGCAGACGTCCACGGTGTGCCTGGAGGTGATATAATGAAGAACGTTCATCTTCATCTTCATTTTCCTGCCGATCAACAAGTTTAATAACATGAAATTGATATCTCGAATCACCATCAGCAGCTGTACTATTAGAACAAGAGGAAGTGCTTTTGTTGTTGATCATCAAAGGTCCCAGCCCGAGCAGATCACCATTCGTAGCATTCCAATATAGCATTCCATTGCTAGCAAAGGCACCCGTTGAAGCAAGTGGATCCGACGGAAGTTTGGAAAAAATAAAGCCGCGTGGACATGATACTAGTGATTCTCTCCACTCACCAATATCATTAGAGAATACCTGAATCTTAAATTCGAAACAAAGGTTTTTCTGGTCTTCAGGAGCCAGAATTCTCACAACCTTGCACTTATACTCCGCATCAATTCTAATTACCTTCCTTTTTTCTCCTTTTTGATGATCAGTACTATTGTCGGTGTGTCTGTCATCTTCTTCTTCCTTATAGTATGGCTCACACATGAATCCCACAGCAGGAACAGAGCACCAACTGCATCGATCGGTCGGAGGAAGACTAACAAGTTGCATGGTCCTTGGATTGCAGATGTAATATTCACCGTTATCTTCGACACCACGTCGTTTGCAGAGAACCAAGTCGTTCCATGTAGCTAGCACTTTTAATCTCTCTATCTTCTTGGTTTTGAAACTCCTAAATGTTGCAAACAAATCTGTGGTAAGGAGCTCAGACCCCCACTTGTTTATAATAGTATAAGGTATTATGGTTTGGTTTTGTCTTTGCAGCCACAGAAACCGGTCCACAAAATTAGGATCGGACGTGAGTGAGCGCCAACTTTTTGAAACCGACTTGCATCGAAAGACTGCTTTTACGCAAGGAAGTCGACAAAGGATTTCAACTAATAATTCCTCTGGGATATCATGTATAGTGGTTGACGATGCTCTTGCTAATCGTTTCAACCGTCTTAAGTCATCATCAGACGAACATACTGATACTTCACTAAATTTCCTTTTGCTAGTTCCAGGATCTCTATCATTGGTTGATGATAAGCTCTTCTTTCTCTTCGATTGTCTTAGGTCATCATCGGACGACGACTCCGATACGTCAGTAAATTTCCTTTTTCTGGTTGCCGAATTTCTGTCATCGGTTGAAGATCTTTTCTCAGCTAATCTCTTCGCTCTCTTCGACAGTGGTAGGTCGTCGTCTTCACCAAGTTTTCTTTTGGTAGTAGCTGGATTTCTATCACCTTCCATTGATTTGAAAACCTGAAACGTATTCAGTAATTTTTTCAACGCAATTGATCATCAACCATCTTATCTATCTATATATAGACTCGCATTACAATATATAAACGCTAATTATATATTTTTAATTAAGGAAAGCTTCCATGTGTCCTAGATGCACTAGAAGTCTAGAACAAAGTAATCCAAAACCAACTAGGATTTGCATGATTATGAAATCGTCTCCTCGTCCATAATCGTATCGCTTGGAGATCAGTTTTATCTCAGTTTTTTGTTTTTGTTTTTTGTTTCTCTGCTATACAGCCCAATTTTCTTTAAATGGTCTATAATGCTATAAGGTAATGTTAGAGGTCTTAATAAGGCCTAAGATTTATGATATTAATCATATGTGTCATATCATGTCATCTAGACAAATCATCAAATTGATAAATCATGTCATGTCATTGGTAGGTAAAAATACAATATTAACCCTAACAATACTCATATGGAATATTATCTACCTTCTTAATATGTATGCATATGCCAAATTTAATTTATCAATAAATGACCAAGTTAATAATCATACTAAATTAGACTTTATACCATAATTTATTGATATCGTAAATTTATTAAAATTTCCTTCCATCTTTGTGAATCCAAATTTAGACAAAACAAAGTACATTTAGTTCTAGAGACTTTCGACTTATCAATTTTTAATATTTTATTTACGGGTTAGAATTTTGATATCTATATATCTAAATTTAGTTAGTTCTATGTATATTTATATATATATTCTGTATCGAGATTTAAAATAAAATAAAATAACTCTGTATCGATATCTTTTGGATGAATTACCTATATATGTTTTATTTTGAACGAATCATATATATTTGTAAAGTTTTGTTCTTGAGAAATTTTATTAACACATCCCTAATAACTAGATACACATCTCATACTTAATACATAACATATTAACTTTCTTGTTTTAACATTTTACTAGATACACATACTCAAACTTCCTACAATACTCTCATTGAAAATACATAACTCATTCACTGAATATACAATCAATTCACTAAATACACATATATACTTTATAGATCTGCTACTCAATATATTCAAAAAGAAAAAGTTCACATTAGTGAGATTTTTCTCAAAATGTTTCATCTTATCTTGTACTGTTTCACCTCATTGAAATCTTCCTCGAAGATTTTATTTTTTCATAAAGGGTTTTACTTTGTTAAGATCTTCCTTGAGGGATTTCCTTTTGTTAACATCTTCGATTCTTCCATCAGTTTTTCCGGACAAAATTTCTTTTTAAGGAGCCTCTTAGTCAAATCGATTTCAATAATTCTTGTGCTTACCGAATTAAAAGAAAACATGACAATACATCACCATTGCATAATGGAACTTTCAGCATTTCCCGTCTGTAAAACTAAACTAATCGATTCTTAAGAACCATTGCATAATATTCATATGTGGTGTCAAAATATCGGTACTCGATTCAAACTAAAAAAAAAGAGATAATTTGATATGAATGTCTCTTTTGGTAATTTATGTACTCACAAAGTCTTATATAATTTTTATGAAAAAAAAAGATGTGTATCTAGCATTTAGAGATGTGTAAATAAAATTTCTCTTTGTTCTTAGACGAAATTGTTTTTTCATAACAAGCTAGTATATATATAAATGATGATTTTCCTTAAAGATAATTCTTGTTTTACATGAGCTGTTGAAAATGCTCTTATTAAGGCCAAAAATCATTTTCCAATGCTATATTGTACTTTTGCGTTTAAGTTTGTCTTTGTTGAGTGTGTTCTTGCTAGCGGTTGGTCAAAGTATAGATTTTGTCAAAACTATGGTTGTGTATTGGCAAACTATATAGAGAGCAAGAAGAGATCATTGTTTTCAAGTTGGAGAAATCCAAAGGCAAAATCACCAGAAGGAGATAGCCATGAGGAGTTGTTACGAGAGAGAATTTCCCACTGCTACATTAATCAGTAGTCTAGGTCAACACAGAAATTGGGTCCAGAAACAATGGGTAAATAAGCAGCAGAAGAAGTTCGGATATACAAATGTATCACCCAAGTTGCAGAACTCTTTGAGATTAGTTAACTTTGACAATTAAAAACGAGCCAGTTTGTCACTGTGAGGATGTCATTGCAATCTTCTTCGCTGCCGTTGAACATTGAAATGCCTCTCAAACTTCAAAAGCAGTGCACCTCCGCTTTCCCCCGATGGAAACTGAAGAGACACTGAAGCACCCTGTTACAGAGATCTTGCCCTCTTCTCTTGAAGAAAAACTCGAGAAACAAATGAAACATCATGGTTTCGTACTGTGTATTAACTTTTATTTCACAAGACTCGGGCCGAATTTAAAAACTCTGGGCTCTTCAGCCTTTTCTACACGTGGACCAATTTGTGCTTCCATCAACTCAATAGGTAAGTAGAATCCTAATGATCTTTTACTAAAATTTAGGTAAGTAGAGCCAGCAACTACTCAGTTAGGTAACTATGATTAGAACTAAAAATCCTGACTTTAGCGAGGAAAGAGTTTTGATTCATATTTCCTAAGCGAGGAAGTGCTTACACTTTCCTAATATACTTTGCGATCTTTGAATCATCCTAACTTGTTATAGGAATCAACTATCCCGAATCGTAACCAATCAGTGTCTATATAAGGAGTCTGCCTAGCACCTGAATTCTCAACGTCTTAAGCGATCAAAACTTCACAATCTTGATTGACAAGCTTGCTAGGTTTGTCAACATAACATGGCTTCACAATCAAGATGGACGAAACCGGTACCAGAAAAAGAAGTCCTCCGCCGATTAATTGCCGAACACAGCAAACAGTGCACCAGTCAGAAGGCTAATTCTGCGACCTCTTCTAGACATGAAGATGTTGATTATCACGAGGCCAAAGACTTCTCTATCACGGAAATAAAGGAGGAACTAAAAGAGCTCAAGCAGAAATTAGATGATCCAGACTTTAGTTTGGTTACACGAGGCGATCGTAACGTGACCTATCGTGCTTGCAGCGATGGGGTCCGACGTCTTACAGTGAAAAATATAAATACACGCTCTAAACCAAAAGATGTTAAAAGAAACGATATGAGTGATGTGATTGATAATATTCTCAAATCCATCGAAGAAAACATGAGGGAAACACATCAAGGGGGGTATTACCAAAAAAGAAATGGCGATAAAAAGTTCAAGAAAGAACAAATGTACGACATTATTGATGACATATGTTGCACTATAGGGTGCACAATTTCAAGTTTCCCCGTAGATGCTGCTGAAAAAGCTTTTGTTGGAGGTCGGCTTTCGTGGATGCAGAATGGTTATCCAACCTATTGTCAAAGCCGAGATGATGGGGTGGCCGTCCCTAATTTGCGTTCAAAGATTGATTTGGAGAATCATGAAGCCAAGTTTGTATTGGTCGTGGAAAAGAAAACCACTTTTGTTGAAATATTGCAAAAGAAGTTTTACGACGATTATCCCTGCATTATTATCACAGGCATGGGAATGCCCGGGGTGGGGGGCAGAAGATTTATAAAGCTGCTGTGGGAGACTTTCAGGCTTCCCGTATATGGTCTTTTCGACTGTGATCCATCAGGTATCAAAATATTCAACACGCACACTGTTGGGTCGACTGAAAAGGCTTACGACAATGTAAGTTTAACTTGCCCGTCTATGACATGGTTGGGTGTTTGGCCGAGTGACCTAAGAGGAGACCTTGAGATAGATGGGGAGGATTTGAGTGAAAAGAATATTCAAGAAGTAGACAATCTTTTGAAGAAAGAATTTGTTAAAGATAATCCGAGGTTGAAAGAAGAGCTGAAAGAATTGAAAAGGACAGGGAAAAAAGCCAACCTGGAAGCTTTGAAGGAGCAATTTGGACCCGCTTGGTTGTCAAAGGGCTTTTTGCCGTATAAGTTGCATCGTCTTTTGACCGAGAAGTGACGATTTTAAGCGGCAACGTTAACAACAGGTCGAACTTGATAAAGGCATCAGTCTTATTTGAGTGGGAGTTTTTTTATTCTATATATATTTTTTTTTTTTGAGGATGTTGAATTTGATAATTTGTAATAGTCCAAAGTCTTATTAATATTATTTTTTGAAAGGAAGACGAAAGTCTTATTTGTTAAAGCAAGTGATTTTTTCCCTTTTCATCAGAGCTATCCTGAGTCCCAAACTAGTTGTCAGTTCTCAGTAAGCCATGTACTCGCATGTGTTCCACAAGACTTGGGCCGAGTCGGAGTTTCCAAGTACTTGGTGTCTTTACGCGTGGATTTTCCTAGAACATTCGTCTTCCATTAAGGGTTGGGCCATTGTTTGAAAATTTGAAGTAATTGATCATGTCAAGTTGAAGTATCTGATCCAATTTGATGTGACAATGCCACAATGTGAATTTTTTGCTAAAGTTAAGCAAGTAAATCTAGCAACTCGATATGTAATTTGTAAAAACGTGATCAAAACAAGAAATCCAAACTTCACACTTCAAAGAAAATGTTTTTCCATATGATAATAAGAAAAGTAAAACTTGGAGAGTACGTAGAGAGCACACCAACGATAATCCTAGTCACCCATTTTCATTGTTGACTTCTCTCATAAAATCAACCTTCAATTGATCATACATTCATACTTATTAACTTCTCTCGTGTTGGAGGAGAATCGTAGCAAATCCAATATTCGTAGCAAATCCAATATTGATGAAAGCAGGGTGGATCCAGGAATTGAAATTGAATGGAGCTTGGACTTTCTATCAAAGAAAAAAAGAAAAAAAAAACTCGACAGTCCGAGAATTTATAGTTTTGGAAAACAAACAAAAAAACACTTAAATAGAGGGATGATATTTACCACTCAAATGTGTCACACCCCGAATTTTAGATAAATAAAAATCTAAATTCAAGACATGATAACAAAAGTAAAAAGGGTCAAATAATACAATCCGACGTTTACATAACTTGAGAAGCCAAATAAAGGTCACGCCCTAAGAACTTACTACAAATGACAAATCAAAAAAAAAAAAAAATCAACTCCTAACAAGCAGCTTCTAGACCTCTACGTCTCAATCTTGAAAATCATCACCTGTAAAATCAACCTCTACACCATAGATTGGTGCACCGGGTTGTAAACAACAAATTCGGTAAGCTTTAAAAGCTCGTATGAGTAAATCTAAATTAAAGACACATCCCAGAATCATATAAGGTAAAACTAGAAATTCCTGCATTAGAAACTTAGTTCAGGAAATCGCCTAAAAACAAGAGAATTCAAAAGAAACCGGGTAAGCTTTAAAAGCTCGTATGAGTAAATCTAAATTAAAGACACATCCCAGAATAACATAAGGTAAAACCAGAAATTCCTACATTAGAAACTTAGTTCAGAAAATCGCCTAAAAACAAGAGAATTCAAAAGAAAATAAATAAGAAACACGATAATTCATAATCAATCAAATCATAAGGAATCCTGCAAAAAGTGTAGTTCAAGAATTCTGCTAAAATCACACAATTAAGATCAAATAATCTCCTACAGAAATGCATAGTTCAGGAGATATTCAAAATAAGAAATTTAAATGACAACATGTAAGAACATCACACAATCATTTTTCCACCCTTACTTATAAATTCGTCAACACTTAGTCATCCCCCATAATTAACTAGAAAAACATGTACTCATGGGTTCGTCAACACTTATTCATCCCCCATGAAGTATCGATAGATAGACTAGAGCTCTAAACTGACCGTAACCAATCACCCGGCCAAGGCTTGGTTCCCGGTTCACTGACACCACCATGAAGGCTACTAATCTAATGCACACCATCACCACTAAGTCACACACATCCACAACTAACGCACACAATCACCACTAAGAGACCATTCCATAATTAATGCACACAATCACCACGAAAACACACATCCAATTACTCTCTCATCATAACACTTATCAATCTCAACATGCTACTACACCATCTCAAGAAGAGTAATAGTACACAACAACCGATCAAAGCATAAGAAATAACCATATTTCAATATCACAATATCACATGATCACAACGTGCTTTTCACACATACACACATGTGGATATAAATATTTAAAACAAGAATAATCTGTCAACTCCAATTATGACTCATGATTGGAAGTCCTTTTAAAAGATTATATTTTTAACAGAAAACTTGTTTTCACTTACCATGAGCCGTTGACGATCAAACTCATTTATATTTAAAAACAAAATCATTTTCCTTCAGGAACAACTTCACAATGAGCAATAATAAAATATAAAGTAAACTCGGTTCCTTTATGAACCCATGTGAGATTACTCACCTTAAGTCCTGATGCGTCTTCACACAATCACAATAGAAAGCACAACCAAGCTCCCGACAACCACCTAATAATAAAATGTTCACTTTAGTAACCAACAAGACCAAAACACTTTACCCTTGAACCAAGACTCTACCCTTAACACAAGGTCTTGTCCCTCAAGACAACTTTTCTTCCGAGACCTCCCAAGGTCATAGGAACCCTCAACCAACCTATTGAAATAGTTAACGAGATTTTCAAAGCTCGAACACCATAGCTTAACAACCTCACATGAATTCCACTTAACCTTAAACCTAGGATGCATAACTTGATCATAGCATAACCTCATGACATGTCAACGTGCTCGTATCGACGAGCACAAGCTAATTGTCACACCCCGGTTCTTAAGTTATTTTACGGTTATTTACCTTTGGTATTATTTTGGTCTTTTACCATGATGAGTAACTGTTTACCCTTAAGGACCCTAGGGTTGACTTTTTGTAGGAAAATTATTTTGGGAAAACTTTCTTCATGAAAGTTGTAGAGGACGTTAAACAGAGTTTGTGGACACACGACACGTTTAAAACGGAGTTTGTATGAAGAAGTTATGGTCTAAAAACTAAAGTTACTGAGTTGGTAAAAAGAGGTAAATTTTTACTAGGCTTATTTTGTTGTGGGTATTAAGTTTGGACCGGGTAGGAAATTTGAGAGCCCAAAAACCCACACGGACTCTTTCTCTCTCCTTCTTCTCTCTCTCTCTCCCGTGAGCTCTTCCCGACCCCCCGGCTTCACAACCTTCGTCCGCCGCCGTCCGGCCACCACCAACCGCCGGACCGGTCCCGTTCGGACCCCCGCCACCTCCTCTCTCTTCCTGGGCCGGTGACCGGCCATGTAACACCGCCGTTTGCGAGGAAGCTCACCGGAGACGCCAATTGCATTTTTTTCGGAGTTCTCTCCTCCGGCCACCATGGCTCAGGATTTGTGGCTCATCTTGTAGCCCTCATCAACGTGAGTAATCCCTCAAAAGGAATTGGCTAATTCGATCTCGTTAGGGTGGTTTGTATAATTGGAAGTTCTAGGGCTTCATTTGGATTTTAATTCGATTAGCCTAGTTAGGCTTAGAATTGGACTTTGTACTAATTAAGGAAGTTGTTGTGCGGGTTGAGAGGAGTGTTGCGCTAAAATTTGAGAACCATTGGAGGTCGCCGAAGTACGGCTGCCGGCGGAGCAGGCGGCGGCGGCGCCACTTAGGGGCTGTTTTGCATGTTTTTAAGATGGTATTAAAGAGAGGAGTTTAATGAAGTATAGTTTGGAATTTTTGGAGGAGTTTTGTTAATGTTGGGGACTTTTTCATAGTTAAGGATTTTGGCGGTGATTAGAATGGAATATCGGTAGTTTGGTTAGTCGGTTTTAAATTTGCGTATAAGGTTAATTTTTGGTTATCGGTGATGGTGGTGAATTTTGAGTTATAATGGATTAAAGTTGGAAATTGGGCAAGGAAGAAGATTAATTTTAAGCCCTTAAATTTTTAGGTTATTGATTGAAGTTTTAATATTGATTGAGAATTAATATTAATTATTGTTTAGGACGTGAGGAGGATCATTTGGAGGAAGCCTCGGGTCGTCGGCAGGCATAGCCGAGCACTATGAGTGGACCTTTGATTTAAATGCCTTGCATGCAATAAAGTTTATTTAATTTTCAAAGACATATTAGAGATTTTAATATTTTTTTTGGAGTAATGAGTTCCATTCATTTTACGAGAACTCTCTCTTGAGCATTTCATTTGACATGTGGGACATGTCAAATGATTTATTTTATCACGCAATATTTTCAGGTACAGTTGGGAACTGTACTGAGTTTAATGGATTTAAAGACGATCGGTTTTATTTTTGGATGATTTTGGGATTTATAAATGATTATCGAAAATGAGATTTTCGGTAGTTCTCCATCATAATTTAATGATTTTGACTTTGAGATATTATTATTTATGATTTATATTTGATATTGAAATCTCGCATTTATTTATAAGTTTGAGAATATTTTGACGTGTGAGACACGTCATTAAGTTTTAGTACAATTTCTTATGTGTACGGTTGGGAACCGTACCATTCGTATGATCTTGGGGAAGATCAGTGGATTTAAGTGTTTTCGTATGTTTTTAGTCACCATAATATATGGTCGATTATATTCTTTATCGCTAGCTAATCATTATTAGCGGCTACTCACTATAGGTGAGTAGTGCGCTTAGCGTGGGACGCTATTATAGCCTGGGAGGCAACCGATCGGTATATATATATATATATATATGTTAGCTAGCCATTATTAGCGGCTACACACTATAAGTGAGTAGGGCGCTTAGCGTGGGACGCTATTATAGCCTGGGAGGCACCGACCCGAGCCTGTGAGACCTTTTACATGGTGATAATTCTTCCCCGTATTTATTTTTCTTAACTAGCGGGGTTGGTTTATCCATTTATTAAGTGAATTCGGATTTAAGGTTTTAAGGATGTTTAAAATTGCGTGCAGCTAAGTTTTTAAAGCTGAAATGTGGGAAAGTATTTAAATTGAGTTTTTGCTAAATTATTTAAATTATTTTGTCCACTCACTCTAACGTTTTTAAATTACTTTCCCCTGGGCCCTTTGGTTTTAAATGCCCAGTGTGCATGCTAAGTATAGATGAGGTCGAGCGTACATGGAGTCGAGGTTTGGTCCAATAGTCAGAGGCTGTTTCCGCTTCATCTTTATTCATGGTTATTCTTTCCTTATTAGATATGCTCTGATAACCAGCTAGTGAATTAATGTTGTCCTTGTTGTTTGGTTTAGAAGTGTCAAGTTGGATTTTCAGGTAAGGGTTGTCCATTTTCAAGAAAGGTTTAGCCGAATTTTCGGTAAATTTTCATTGGAGGTGAACCCCGCAGGATTTACCACGGGGTTCAGGGTGAAATCCGAGGTGGGTCCTGACACTAATAGTTACTACAGACCTCCCAACCCCTACCGGACGGCAACGAGTGGGCCCCACGCGTCGTCCCTACCACCTCAAAAACTGGGCAATCTCCCAACATCAAACTTGTAGAACACATCAAATGGAACACTTTTCATACCTATGGCGAAAACCAATTCAGTCAGAAAGAGGCCGAAAAAGTCGCCGGAAAATTGGAATCCACCACCACAACTCTACATTGTGAGTCGTGCTTCAAGACTACCATAAATCAAACCAGGGCACCAAGGAGCTTCTATCCTAACCAGTTTCAAGCCTCGTCTGCGCCGTCGGACCAGGTCTTAACATAGACTTCTCGGCTTTGATTCACGCGCACCACTACGAATCGGTGCAAGCCACCACTAAAGGGAGGCTCTGACGGAGGAGAGGAAGAGAACCTGACCGGTGCCGGCATCTAGGTCGGTCGGAGGTGGCCAAAAAAGCCGGGTTGGGTTGGATGGGTTCGGATCGGGTCAGGCAAAAAACTCAGATACTAAAGGTGAGGCACGAGAGAGAGAGAGAGAGAGAGAGAGAGAGAGAGAGAGAGAGAGAGAGAGAGAGAGAGAGAGAGAGAGAGAGAGAGAGAGAGAGAGAGAGAGAAGGGGTTTGCGTACAAATGAGATGGAGAAACCTTAAACTTTCCTTTTTAACCCACAATCCTGTAAAGCCACGAACTTTTGTTAACCATAACTTTCTCATACGAAGTCCGTTTTACGCATGCCATATGTCTACGAACTCGTATCGTCGTGCTCTACAACTTTCCTGAAGGAAGTTTCTCGAGAAACCAAACAGATTAAAAAGTCAACTCTCACTAGTGGAAAAAACCTCTTAGGCGACGGAATTGTTTTAATTCCGTCTCCTAAGTAGAACTTAGGCGACGGAATACGATTCTGTCTCCTAAGTTACCAGCTAGGCGACGAAATAATGTTCCGTCGCCTATGTGGTAACTTAGGATACGGAAAATGTACTAAGGCGACGAAATCATTTTTATATAAAAAAAAAATTTATTCACTTAGGCGACGGAAACATATTCCGTCGTCTAAGATTGATTTAGACGACGGAAAAATTTACTTAGGCGACGGAATTATTATTTTTTATAAAAAATAAAATTTATTCATTTAGGCGACGGAAATGTATTTCGTCGTCTAAGATTGATTTAGACGACGGAAAAATTTACTTAGACGACGGAATTATTATTTTTTTAAAAAAAATAAAATTATTAATATCTTGAGCGACGAAAAGTAATACTTTTTGTCGCCTAAGTACCGAAATTTTTAGCGGCTCATTTTCCGCCAAAATTTTCAGAAAAATTTGAACCAAATTTTTCAAACTTTCCTTATAGATTCTCTATCCCTCCTCTCCTCTACCCAGTTTCCACGCATACCTTTGCCTCTCCTTCTTCTTCCCTCTGCCTCACCTTCTTCTTCCCTCTGCCTCTCCTTCTTCTTCGCCCTCTGCCTCACCTTCTTCTTCCATGTGCCTCTCCTTCTTCGCCCTCTGCCTCTCCTTCTTCTTCGCTTCCTAGCTGCCTCTCCTGGGCGCCCTTCTCTTTCAGTGGAGTCCGCGCGCCTTTGTGCCAGGGGACTTCGCGCTCTTCTCTGCCAAGGGAATCTGTGCGCCCTTTGTGCCAGCCGAGTCTGCGCGCCCTGTGTACCAGCGGACTCCGAGCGCCCTGTCTGCCAGCGAACTCCACACACCTTATGTGCCAGCGGAGTCCGCGCCCTTCCCTGCCAGCGGACTCCGCGCGCCTTCCCTGCCAGCGGACTCCACGCGCCTTCCCTGCCAGCGGAGTCCGTGCGCCCTTTGTGCCAGCGAACTCGGGCCCATTTATTTTTTTTAAATTTTTTTTTCACTTTAGCGACGGAATCCAGTGATTCCGTCGCCTAGGGGAAAAATATTTTTTTTTGTCATTAAACAATATCAGTCACCTAAGTAATTTTGACTCGACGGAAATCAATTTTTCGTCGCCCAGACACCTACCTCACTCTACTTTGGCGACGGATCTTAGGCGACGGAATTTCCGTTGCCGAAGTACTTAGGAGACGAATTTTGTTACTTAGGTGACGGAATAGTTCTGTCGCCTAAGAGTTTTTTTCCAGTAGTGTCTTGACCCTTTAAAATAAAGCATTTTCGAGAAATTAAACACTCGAACAATTCCAGTCCACTCACTAAACCATAAATCCGCACAACTCCTACTTAGATAATTTTCAAAATAAAATTAGAAACTGATATCAAAATTCCGGGGTACTACATTCTACCCTCCTTAAAGAAATTTCGTCCCCGAAATTTAAACGCACTAATTCTCCCAAAAGTTGCTAACTTCTCCCCCAAAATCAGGTTCATACTGCCAAAGAATATCTCGAAACCTCCACAAGCAGATCAAGTTCCCTCAATAATTTCGTTAAACAACTTCATAGAAAAACAACGGAACATAATCCACGAACTTAACAACTCTGCCTTCGAATACACACTAGAAACAACAATCGACTCAACATCTAGAATGCCAATGCAAAACACCACACCGTCCCTTCTGGACTTCACGAGAAACACGTATTTGCATACTACTCTTACCACTACGCCACTAAGCATAACAAAACACACAGACTACCGAAAAATGTGGACTTAGTTCAAAACAATATATGCATCTTTACTCAATAACTGCTAAACATTTAATAACACAAAACCATTAAGGTCAAATCTCAACCAATTCACAAGGTGACCTCAATTTTTATAAAACAATACTATAAAAGGGACTCATTCAAACGTCGACAATACATACGTCACTACTCAAGACTGAAAGATTTGAAGTATCAACAGTCCCTAAGCTATGATTAGGAAAAATAAATTTTTAGGGACTCTTAAAAACTCTTCCACTGCTGAGAAAGCTCTTGAAGCAACTGAGATTGGATCTGGGAGACACTTGTTGAACACATAATCACATCTTCCTTTCCAGATGAACCAAAGTAAGAAATGATGCAGGGCAGAAACTGAAAGTTTTTGTCTTGCAGCTAGATCAGGGATAAAGCTCTTGTGAACAAAGATCTCAAGAGAAGAACAAACAATAGGATATAGATATTTTCTATAGGGATTAAAGAATGAACGATATATTGAGTTTTAGGGCAGAACGTCCCAAAGAAACTCTATGTATAATTGTATTCAAAATAACAAAGCTAACTTATAAGACTCTAGAAAACTATATATATATATATATATCAGCTGCGAACGTCCGCATTTATTTTTAAGGTGTGGATTTCCATTTTACACTCACTTTTCAATTGAATTTTCACATTTCCACCGTCGAATATTTAGATACTAATGTATAGATCATCTCTGCAAAATTTCAGCCAATTTGGTTATTATTAAGACACTCAAAACTGCGTTTTTCTGTTATAAACATAAACGGTTTAAGTTCGACATAATTATGTTCATCCATTGGTTTAATCGAGTTTGAGTGCCTTAATGATAACCAAATTGGCTGAAATTTTGCAGAGATGATCTATACATTAGTATCTAAAGACTAGACGGTGGAGATGTGAAAATTCGATTGAAAAGTGAGTATAAAGTGGAAATCCGCACCGTAAGAATAAATGCAGACATCTGCACCTGAAAAAAATATGTATATATATATATATATATATATATATATATATATATGCAGCCATTCTCAGTTGCGGACGTCCGCACCAATGGTTTTGGTGCGGATTTTCATTTTTGCACCACTTTTCGATCGAATTTCCTCATCTCCACCGTCTAGTATCTAGAGAATATTGTGTAGATCATCTCTGTTTCCTTTACCATCATTGATTTCATTGACAAGATTTACAATGGCTTTGGGAATCTGCATAAGGAAGGTATTAACTCCAAGAAAATCAACAAAATTATTGTCAATATCATTCTTCAATGCCTTGATTGTGTTCTTATTGGCGTCTTCATCTTCTTCCACACCGCAATTGCCACAACAAACCTCACACAAACAATCATCATGAATCAGTGGCTTACTAAAATCCACAACATCATCTTCTTTTTTTTTTTTTTTTTTTTTTCTGAATTATTATTGACTGAAAAGTAAAGATAGAATTTAAACCTTCATAGTCGAAACTAATAGGTTCTCCCTCTACAACAACATCATGAAAAGGGTTGTGAACATCTTGTTCATCCTCGGACCTACCTTCCAGTTCAGCCTCTGAGGGATTAGGGTCACCATCCGGGGCTCCCCTCTACGCTCCTGACGCTGAAGAGCTTGTACTGCCCTTGTCAGGTCTTCAATCATATGGCGCATCTTAGCCATCTCTGTTTGTCGATCCTCCAAAGCTACTCTTCCACGACTAACCATTTTGTAGGCCCAGAGCACTGCTCTAATACTATCTAATGCAGGGCAGAAACTGAAAGTTTCTATCTTGTGGCTAGATCAGGGATAAAGCTCTTGAGAACGAAGATCTCAAGAGAAGAACAAACAATAGGATAGAGATATTTGCTATAGGGATTAAAAAATGAACAATATATTGAGTTCTATGGCAGAACATCTCAAAGAAACTTTATGTATATATAATTTTATTCAAAATAACAAAGCTGATTTACAAGACTCCATAAAGCCATATATATATATATATATATATATATATATATATATATGTAATAGCAAACCCTAATAAAAAAAGGAACCTAAAAAAATAATAAAACATAACAAAAAGAATAAAAGATAATAATCTCCTAATTAATTTAGAAAATCTTTGGATGCTCCTGCATCAAGAAAGCAACATGAGTGAAGAAAGAGTTTCCCATTGAGCGATTCTGAGTCTGATGATTACAAAGAGCAGTGAACCATCGATCCATGGAAGTGATAGATTGTTCATCTACCTTGTAGGACAATGGATGCACAAACCAGCGTTTTTGAGCCCATGTACAAAGTAAGATGACGTGCTCAATAGATTCTGAATGAGTATCACAAATTTGGCAGAGCGGGGAGAGTGCAATGTGACGTTTACTTCTAGCCATATTTGTAGCAATGGGTCTTGAAAGAACTCTCCAATTAAATTGAATGATCCGAGGAGGAGCTCGAAGATCCCACACCCATTTCCATAATTCTTTGGGGGTAGAATGTGAATGTTGAGGATTGATGGAATGGGCTGTGACTTGAGCAGATATACAACTCTTGTAACCAGACTTTACTGAGTACTCTCCTGAGTTGGATTCTTTCCAGATTAAGGAGTCCTCGTCCGCCGGAGTAGCAAAAGTAGTTTCCATGATTGCGTTGATGTACGCCTGAGGAAGAAAAAGGAGAATATAGGAAATATTCTTGGAAGCCTGATCATGGGTTAATGAAAAGAGAGAGAGAGAGGTACTGAAGGAGAGTTCGGGGGAGCAAATCTTTGAAAACTTTCAGAGGGAAGAGAAGTAATCCATTTATCTCCCCAGAAAACAATAGAATGACCATGTCCTATCTTCCGGTGCAAATCATTTTTCAGCAGAGACTGGCCATGAATGATGCTCGACCAAACCAAAGAAGGAGAGGCTCCTTGGGTAGGTTTGAGAAAAGAAGTTTCAGGGAAATATCTACTTTTAAGGACATGAACCCATAACGCCTGGTGCATTTTGGGTTTGATATTGTTATATGGTAACATATTGTATTGATTATCACTGTGCAGGTTCCCAATGCCAACGTTGTTGTTGAAGAAGAGAATGTTCAACCACTTGTGCGTGAAGAAAACCAAGCTCAACCTCAGAGTCCAAATGAAGCACCACTTCCCACCCAAGAATCAAGTCTTAATGATGTTGACCATGTGGTCTCTTATGCATCATTTGTGCCAAGCTTCAACCATCATGACACTGAATGTGAATGTGAATGGGAATGGGAATGACAATGACAATGTCAACTTGAATGTTAATGTCTCTGTGAATGAAGACTACAACTGATATTGACATCTCTATGTCATCTCAACACAGTAATGTGGTTCAACCTACTTCTCAGGTACCTTCCATTAAAGTTAATATGAGCTTTTGAATAAGAATTCTAATAGTAGATCAATGTGTTTGATGGTATTGTTGTTGATGTAATCCCAATGTTTATGTTATGTCATAGGGACAATCTGTTGCAGCTACAACTTCAAAGGCAAAGATAAATAAGCCAAGATCAGCCAGACTTGCTGCTACTAAAGCCAAAGGTGATGTTCAAGTTCCAAAGAACCAAGTGCAAAGGAGGCTGTGGAAGCCTTGAAGGGCTATTGTATTACATAGTTGCTGTTAGTTGACAAACTGGTAGACTAAGGGCATATTAAGGGTCTGTTATGATGACATTTGTCTTATTTTGTATTATGAACTTTGCAAATGTCATGCTTTTTATAATCTTTTGTATAACATATTGTTCTTTTTTGATTTCGAACAATCAGATGCCCTATGATTTGGATAATGTAATCATTCTCAGTTTGGTTATATTGACTCAATTATGTTGGGTGTTTTATTTATTTATTTATTTTTTTTAAGAGAAGGGAGTTTATGTTGGTTTACATTTGGACTTTAATTTACTAGCTGTTTTCATTAGTTTTCACCAACTGCAGACTTTTGTGAATTTTTGGAGAGAATCGTGATGAGCTGCCGCAATATTGGTGGGAAAAAAGGAGGGACATGTTTACCGCTGCAAATTTGATAGAATAACTCTGAAGCTAATAGAGGGGTTAACGGTATGTCTTGATATTAGGTCGAGTTTATTACGTCATGTACCATTCTTAAAATTTGCATGATTACGAAATTATTCCTTGAACCTAGATTTTTCAATAGGTTAAGTTCCTTATTTGATGCAGTTTTGAGAATTGGTACAAAATACCAATATATTTGACTGGGTACTTGAGTTGTGCAACTACTGCCGTGGATGTCTTTTATCTGTTTGGTATAAGTCTTGTTTGAATTCTAAGCAGTCTTTCCTTAACTGTGTTTGGTGACTGGATTTTATTTTTGCAGCATGCTATGGAGCATGCATGATTCCTTTTGTCTTCTTTGCTGGGACAGGGTACTTTCTTTTACCTCTATCTCGATCTTTTGGTAATTCCTTGTAACTCCTTCATTAATAATATTAGTGGCAAGTGATGAATTTCAAAAGGTGGATCCCTAAATAGACCGTAGAAAGATCTTCTGTAGTGAAATGCAGAACTTTGCCAAAATTACTGATTTTCATGTTAATAAGCAATTAGACTACACATGCAGCAAGTTGATAAGATCTAGCTGTAGATTCTAATTGTTCCTTAACAATTGGACAACAAGCAATGAGTGTTGGGAAAATAATATAATGGAAGTAACAACTTAAAACCACACAAAGAATAAATATACAAAGATGTAAAAGATAGAGGAAAGGGAACACCGGATATAACGTGGTTCGGCGATGTGCCTACGTTCACGGGACAACAATAACAAGAACTTCCACTATGAAATAATGGGTACACGAGATACACAACTTCAAGAACAGTACTTGAAGGAAACCCTCTCTCACACTTGTTTTGCTATCAACTACTCTACACTCTCAACTTGGAGTGGACACTCTTCTCTACTTGGAAGATGAATGTTTCTCTCTTGGAAGAAATGCTTGAGATGGATGAGATACTTGGAATGAGCAAATGACTCTCCTTTTATAGATAAGGAGGAACCATCTAGACCTCATTAGGCTCTCCCAATAAATGATGCTTCATGAATATTCTTGTAACTCATGCCTTGACCATAACTCCAAAATCATCCATGTAACTCATGTAACGTTTGTGTAACTCATGAAACCTTTCATACTATTTTATTTATTTTGGTCTGGATATTATAACAATCTCCCCCTCCAAACCAACCCGGGGAAATACGCGGCAAGACTTCTACTTGAAGTCCATCCCAGCAGACTTGCTGCAATATTCCAACTTATGTTGTGGCACAACCTTAGTCAACATATCTGAAGTATTCTTGTTGGTGTGTATTTTCCTCAATTGCAAAAGCTTCTTTGACACTATATCTCGTATCCAATGATTGTCAGGACCTACCCCGGAGTTCCCCTCGAAATCCGGGATAGACCCTGCGGGACCCACCTCAAGGAAAAATTCTACCAAAGTTCTTGGTAGAACCTCCCTTGAAGATGGGTAACCCTACCTGAAAGAAAGATCACCAAACCCAACGCACTAAAACTCCCAAACCACATCCACAAATATACTCTCTCAAATAAACTTAAACAAATGATTCATTTTCAATATCTCAATATACGCTTAAACATTCCCATAAATATCAGAGCATCTAATAAGGACATGAGATGAACAACACAATAGGTTAAATTGGTAACCTATAAGGAAAACTGGATGAGGTGGGGATCTATGACACGCCTCCTATCCTCGCCGAACCGAACTCTGCAGACTGGGCATTTTAAAAACGAAGGGCCCAGGGGAGAAGCATTTAAAACGTTAGAGTGAGTGGACAAAATAAATAACAACAGAAATGGAGCAATGAAATCAAATCTATGCTCTCCCAAAATTTCCATTTGAAAAATATTTATGCATGCCACTCTTGGAACTCTTCCCGAAAAATACTTATAAACCAAAATAACGACCAATCCCATTGGTTCTCAATAAATCAAAATAAAATAGGGAAAATATTTCACCAAAACTATAAGCCTCCCAGGCTATAATAGCGTCCCACGCTAAGCGCTTTACTCACATATGATGAGGACCGCTTAATATATATAATGGCGTCCCACGCCAAGCGCTCAACTCTCATATGATGAGGACCGCTAAATAATGGCTAGCTAACAATAATATATACATATACCGATCGGTTGCCTCCCAGGCTATAATGGCGTCCCATGCCAAGCGCTCAACTCTCATATGATAAGGACCGCCGGTGGGATTATAATAACTTCCCACTCTAAACGCTCTACTCACATATGATGAGGACCGCTAAATAAATATAATGGCGTCCCACGCCAAGCGCTCAACTCTCATATGATAAGGACCGCTGGTGGGATTATAGCAACGTCCCACACTAAACGCTCTACTCACATATGATGAGGATCGCTAAAATAATGTTAGCTAGCTATAAATAATATCAGTCATAACTCATAAATCCCAAGAAAATACTGAATTTCAAAAATGCCAATAAAATTAAGTAACTTTAGTGCATGCATAGTGTTTAAATCAAAGGTCCACTCACAGTGCTCGGCTATGACTGCCGACGACCCGAGGTTTCCTCCAACTGATCCTCCTCACGGCCTGTACAATGATTAATATTAATTCACATATCACCTTAAAACTTCAATAATTAAATCCACAAAATTAATGGCCTAACTCAACTTCCTCCTTGCCCATTTTCTCCATCTTTACTCCATTAAAACTCACAATTCACCACCATCACCAATAACCAGAAATTAATCTTATAAGCTTTTTAAAACCGGCTAACCAAATTACCGAAATTCCATTCTAATCTCCTCCAAAATCCTTAACCATGGAAATATCCCCAACATTAACAAAACCCTTCCAAAATTCCAATCTATACTTCATTAAACTCCTCTCCTTAATACCATCTTAAAAACATGAAAAACAGCCCCTGAGGGGCGCCGCCGCCGCCTTCTCCGCCGGCAGCGGCGGCCGGCAGCCGTTTTCCGGCGACCTCCAATGCCTTTCAAATTTTAACAGTACAATCCTCTCATCATACCCAACAACTTTCATAACTAACACTTTATCCAATTCTAACGTTATCTAGGGCAATCGAACCAAAACATCCTTAAATCCCTAAAACTTTCAATTATACAAACCACCCTAACGAAATCGAATTATACCGATTCCTTTTGAGGGAATACTCACCTTGACGAGGACTACAAGTTGAGCCAAAAATCTCGGCCTAAGGTGGCCGGAGGACGGAGCTCCGGCGAAAAGCTATCCGGCGTCTCCGGCGGGTTTTCTCTCGAACGGCGGCGTTACACGGCCGGTCACCGGCCCAGGGAGAGAGAGGAGGTGGCGGGGGTCCGATCCGGGCTGGAGCGGCGGTCGGTGGCTGGCTGGACGGCGGCAGCTGGTGGTTGGAATATCCGGCGATGAGGGCTCGGGGAGCTCGGGAGAAAGAAGAAGGAAAAGAAAGAAAAGAAAAGAAAGAAAGAAGGAGGGATTTGGGCTGGGGCTGCTCCCCACCCGGTCCAACTAATATACCCAACACACAAAAATACCACTACCAATAATTACCCCTTTTTACCAACTCCAAACTTTACCATTTAATTGATAAGTTTACCATGTTAACTCCGATTTTAACGCGTAGCATGTCTACGAACTCGTAACCACGACATCTACAACTTTCATAAAGAAAGTTTTTCCAAATTTCAAACGGAAGAAAAAGTCAACTTTAAAGTCCTTAACAGTAAACGGTTAATTAATACGGTAAAAGACTAAAATAATACCAAATTAAATAACCGTAAAATAACTTAAGGACTGGGGTGTGACAATGATAACGTAGATCAATGTGCTTAGTACGAGGGTGATAAACTGAATTTTTACTCAAATGAATAGCACTTTGACTATCACAATGCACCACATACCTTTCTTGCTTCACACCCAACTCCTGAATGAACCTCTGTAACCATATCATTTCCTTGCCTGCTTCGTTTGCTGCTATGTACTCGGACTCAGTGGTGGATAAGGTAACACACTTCTGTAACTTAGACTGCCATGATACAGCTCCCCCACAAAATGTAAATAAGTACCCAGAAGTGGACTTTCTGTTATCAAGGTCCCCAGCTAAATCTGCATCTGTGAAACCCTCCAAAACGGGTTCGGATCCACCAAAAGACAAGCACAACTTTGAGGTGCCTCTCAAATATTTGAGTATCCACTTAACAGCTTCCCAATGCTCTCTGCCAGGGTTAGATAAATATCTACTAACAACTCCAACTGCATGAGCAATATCTGGACAAGTACATACCATGGCATACATAAGACTACCAACAGCTGCTGAGTAAGGGATACATGCCATCTTGTCTTTCTCCTCTTGTGTAGTTGGGCATAATAATCTGCTTAACCTGAAGTGATTACCTAGAGGTGAACCCACTGACTTGGCTTTTTTCATGTTGAACCTTTCAAGCACCCGTTCAACATACCTCTCCTGTGACAACCATAATTTATTTGCCTTCTTGTCACGGGTAATCTCCATGCCCAAAATCTGCTTAGCTGGACCTAAGTCTTTCATATCAAAAGACTTTGATAAATCTGCCTTCAACTTGCGGATCATAGAAACGTTTTGCCCCACTATCAACATATCATCAACATAAAGCAACAAAATTATAAATTTACCTCCAGTGAACAGTTGAATGTACACACATGGGTCTGCATCAGTTCTTTTGTATCCATGACCCACCATGAATGAGTCAAACTTCTTGTACCATTGTATTGGCGCTTGCTTCAGCCCATACAAACTTTTCTTTAACTTGCAAACCATGTGCTCTTTGCCCTCGACCTCAAAACCTTCCGGTTGCTCCATGTATATTTCTTCCTCCAAATCACCATGTAGGAATGCCGTTTTGACATCTAACTACTCCACCTCAAGATCCATGCTAGCTGCCATGCCCAAAATAACTTTGATAGATGTCATTTTGACAACTGGTGAGAAGATCTCATTAAAATCTACTCCTTCCTTCTGCCCGAAACCTTTGACAACCAAGCGAGCCTTGAACTTTGTCAACTGTTCATTCTCGTCCCTCTTCAACTTGAACACCCATTTATTTTTTTTAGTGCTTTTCTGCCTTTAGGAAGCTCCACCAACTCGTAGGTGCCATTTTTTAACAAGGACTCCATTTCAGACTTCATAGCTAATATCCACTTGTCGCTGTTTGCATGAGTCTTCGCCTCCTTAAAGCATTCAGGCTCTCCATCACCAGTCAACAGAATGTATTTGGAATATGGATTATCTCCATCACTGGTGAGCAAAATATATTGAGAAGAAGGATACTTGGTACTTGGCTTCAGCACTCTATGAGATCTTCGAACTGGTGCTTGGGCATTTTCTTGTTGCTGCTCTCTATTAGGCTCTTCCTGATTAGGCTCCCCCTGATCATGATCATCCTGATTCTCCTGGTCATCATTTGCAGCACCTACAGCTTCTGGTTCTGCCGTATTAGGAACGTCTTCATTAACCATTTCTTGAGGTTTGTTAGACTCTTCTTGGAGCGGAGACGAGTTATAAGTGAGACGCTCTGCATTTTCTAGTATGTTCTTGTCAAAATTTGCAACAGTCTGATCCTCATGGAACACCACATCTCTGCTTCTGAATAACTTCTTGGTTATTGGATTCCACAACTGGTAGCCCATCTCTTCATTACCGTACCCAAGAAAGATGCACGGCACGGCCTTGTCATCTAGCTTCGATCTTTTCTCCTTTGGAACATGTGCAAATGCTTTGCACCCAAATCCCTTCAAGTGAGAATATAAAGCGCTTCTACCGGTCCACACACTCTCTGGAGTCTCCAAGCCCAACGGTACACATGGTGTTCAGTTGATGAGGTAACATGCGGTTGTCACTGCTGCGCCCTAAAACTCTTTCGCTAGGTTAGCTGTCTTTAGCATGCTTCTCACTTTCTCTAAGATGGTGCGGTTCATCCTCTCTGCTACACCATTATGTTGTGGGGTGCCAGGAACTGTCTTTATGTGTCTAATGCCATGCTTCAAACAATAACCTCTAAACTCGTTCGAAGTGTACTCTCCACCATTATCACTGCGGAGACACTTGAGGGTTCGTCACATCTCCCTCTCAACCATGGCATGAAACTCCTTGAAGGTTTGGAACACCTGGTCTTTTGATTTCAACAAATACACCCAAACCTTTCGTGAAACATCATCAATAAAAGTAACAAAATACTTGCTATGACCTAGTGAGTCAAATTCCATGGGGCCACATACATCAGTATGTACTAGGTCTAAAAGATTCTCCTTTTTGGCGAATGTATTAGAAAAGCTGACTTTCTCCTGCTTACTAAACAAACAGTGATCACAAGAGTCAAGAGAGGTACCTTTGGCAAAGGGAATAAGAGACTTCTTTGCCATAACTTGCAATCCCTTCTCGCTCATGTGGCCCATCCGCTTATGCCATAGACTTGGGGAAGAAGCTTCACCAACGTTCAACTCCCATTTACATATCATGTTGTATGTCTTGTAGAGGGTACAACACAGCTTCCCTCTAGCCACCACTAGTGATCCTCTGGTAAGCTTCCACGTTTGGTCTCCTCCGTGATGATGATATCCTTCCCGATCAAGCACGCCGGTTGACATCAAATTGAGACGTAAGCCGGGAACATGTCGAACATCTTTCAACATAAGCTTGTTCCCCAAATCAGTCTCAAGGCAAACATCTCCAACTCCTGCAATCTTGGAGTAGCCTTCATTGCCCATCTTTACAATCCCAAATTCTCCACCTCTATATGTAGAGAAGAACTCCTTATTTGGAGTGGCATGGAAAGAGGCTCCGGAATCAACGACCCATGGAACACCGGGAGTATCGTCATGAACATGTAGGCATTCTCCTTCAAGGCAAAGGAACTCATACACATCATTGCACACAACAGCGGTTGTGTTCCTTGTGTCATCCTTTGGTTGAGAACTGCCTTCTTGCACCTCCCTTGGACCCTTTTTCAACTTGTGACAATTTTTCTTCATGTGCCCAAAAATGCCACAATGATGGCACTTTCCGTTGAACCTCGTTTTGGATCGGCTTACACTCTTTCCATGACCTTTGGGTCCTCTACTCTTGCTCCTTCCTCTGTTCTCCGCCACGAAGACTTGGCTACTGTCGGAGCTTGAGGCTTTTCTCCTTGTCTCTTCATTCAACAAGTTACTTTTGACATTTTCCATAGTCATTTTACCATCAGGAGCAGAGTTACTTACAGTGATGACAAAAGTCTCCCAATTGTTCGGCAACGACCCCAACAACAACAGTGCTTGTAATTCATCATCGATCGCCATCCCCATGGTTGTCAATTGATTAATTGTACTTTGGAAGTTGTTTAGATGCTCGGTGACCCTCACGCCATCACTATACTTCATGTTAACAAGCTCTTTGATTAAAAAGGCTTTCTTGGCGGCGGTCTTCTTCTCGAACAAGACTCCAACTTCTTCCATAACTCGTGCACATCGGTTTCGTTGGCTACATGGTGGAACACACTATCGTCCACCCACTCTCGAATATGACTGATCGCCTTGCGGTTCATCTTCTTCCAATTAGCATCCGAAGTCCCTTCCGGCTTAGCCTCGACTCCTTCGATGAGCTCATGCAAATCTTTGCAATAGAGGATGTCCTCCATTCGCGGCTTCCATGTAATCCAATTTGAGTGGTTGAGTCGCACCATGGTACTCTTTGAACCTTCCATTGTAAAACCCACGCCCTACGAACCAAGGGCTCTGATACCACTATTGGGAAAATAATATAATGGAAGTAACAACTCAAAACCACACAAAGGATAAATATGCAAAGATGTAAAAGATAGAGGAAAAGGAACACCGGATATAACGTGGTTCGGCGATGTGCCTACGTCCACGGGACAACAATAACAAGAACTTCCACTATGAAATAATGGGTACACGAGATACACAACTTCAAGAACAGTACTTGAAGGAAACCATCTCTCACACTTGTTTTGCTATCAACTACTCTACACTCTCAACTTGGAGTGGACACTCTTCTCTGTTTGGAAGATGGATGTTTCTCTCTTGGAAGAAATGCTTGAGATGGATGAGATGCTTGGAATGAGCAAATGACTCTCCTTTTATAGGCTAAGGAGGAACCATCTAGACCTCATTAGGCTCTCCCAATAAATGATGCTTCATGAATATTCTTGTAACTCATGCTTTGACCATAACTCCAAAATCATCCATGTAACTCATGTAACGTTTGTGTAACTCATGAAACATTTCATACTATTTTATTTATTTTGGTCTGGATATTATAACAATGAGAACCAACAACAATTTCTTTTCTCTTACATACGAATAAATCCTGTGAAGTTGTTAAAGAGACGGTACAAAATTAATCACTAATTTGATCTCAAATATAACAGAGCATTGATCTGGCAAGGTACAAACCAAAACGTTACAAAATGTTGCTATGCCAAGATGTCCGATTTGACGAAAGAGCTTTAGTACAGCAGAGCCGGATTGACGAAAACCTTGTCCCCCAAATCCTGCTGCAAAGAGCTATGATAAAAAGAAGATTACTTATTCAGTTCTATATGGACAAATAGAGCAACGAAAAGAAGGGTCAGAAGAATCCACCTGACTCTGCAATCTGTCAAGAGATTTTCCATGCAACAGCTTCCACAATAACAACGATTTCTCGAGTAGCTCTAATTTTGAGAAATGGTTAATGACCAGTCTGTGGTACAGTTTATGCTAACCATTTCTGTGGTACTGTTTGTTTCTCTGAATTGTCGTAATTTTGAGAAACAAACATACCTGACTCTGCAATTTAATTTAACGTTAAATGGTTAATGACCAGTCAGTCTAGTAGCTCTAATTTTGAGAAATTTCTGATCAATAGATATGAATTTTCTTACAAAAAAAAACTCCTACTATATAATTTAATCTTTTCAATTTTAAAATTTTTAAACCATGAATTTGTAACAAGTTTCTCAAGAAAAATACCGCAGCACAACGCGAGTGCTAGCTCTAATATATAGTATTGGTTTACAGATTCCAAAATCTTGTATCATGACCATGTATGTAAAAGTTTCAAAATAAGAGATGCTAACCAACAACTTTAGCACAAAATGATTAGACTCGAGCAAAAATCTTGTATGTTTGCAATTACAACCAACTACTTTACATCAGCTCCTCAGAAGTGCATGTCCTCGGTTGATTACGTACGCAGTTGCATAATTGGCACCCAACATATATGGCAGTAAGACATCTTGGAAACGGGAACATTGGTTTGGAAAACTACTCTACTGCATTACTTGTTCGCTGGAGATCTCTGCCGTATGGGAACGTATTGTAGGAGCTGGTGTAGGCCACCATGGGAGCATAATTTGTAATTCTCTCCCATAAAATGTTCTATTTATTTTGGAACATTCTCTTGTGTGAATGTTGCATTTGTAAGTGACCTCAGGTTCATCTTCATGTATCTGTAGAGACACATAACATGTATCCAAATCATTTGGATCAGAACCGCAGTACTCCAGCCAAGTATACTTACGACAGGGTACCGCGTCCATTATCGGATAAATGTTCCGGTGTTTCTGACTCAGTTCTCCACCCCCTTGTACCGCCATTTCTTCTAGTTCTTCTTTATTCAACTCCCAAATAAATAGCCTAGCTCCAGGCCTGTCCTCATTCCCCACTGTCTGCACCAACTGCAGACGACCACGGTGCGCCTGGAGGTGATATAATGAAGAACGTAAATTTCCATGTACCTGCCTATCAACAAGTTTAATAACATGAAATTGATATCCCGAATCACCATTACCAGTAGTACTATTAGAGCATGTGGTAGTGCTCTTGTTGTTGATTAACAGAGGTCCCAGCCCGAGTACATCACCATTTCTAGCATTCCAGTATAGCATTCCATTGGTAGCAAAGCCTAAAGGGGAAGCAAGTTTGGAAAAAATAAAGCCGCGTGGGCATGATACTAGTGACTCTATCCATTCACCAATCTCACTAGAGAACACCTCAATCTTGAATTGGAAACAAAGTTTTCTAATTCCCTTGCCATCAGGAGGAAGTATTCTCACAACCTTGCACTTATACTCCGGATCAATTTTAATTACCTTCCTTTCTTCTTCTTGATCAATATCAATGTCTGCGGGTCTGTATTCTTCTTCCTTATAGTATGGCTCACACATGAATCCCACAGCAACCACTCCTCGTTGATGGATTGGAGGAAGAGTAACCAGATGGTCCTTAGATCGCATGGTCCTTGGATTGCAGATGTAATATTGATCGTCATCTTCGAATAAAGTATTTTTGCAGAGAACCAAGTCGTTCCATGTAGCTAGCACTTCTAAACGCTCATTCTCCTCAGTTCTGAAACTCCTAAATCTTGCAAACAAATCTGTGTTAAGGAGTTCATCCCCCCACTTCTGGTTTAGAATAGTACCAGGGATTAGGGTTTGATTATGTCTTTTGAGACACAAAAAGCGGCCGATGAAAGAAGAATCCGACGTGAGTGAGTGCCAACTCTTTGAAACAGACTTGCATCGCAACACAGATTTTGCGCATGGCAGTCGACAAAGGATTTCAACTAGTAATTCCTCTGGGATATCATATATATTGGTTGACGATGCTCTTTCCGGTATTAATCGTTTCGATCGTCTTAAGCCATCATCAGACGAAGTTACCGAGTCTTCACTAGATTTTCTTTTGTTGCTGGTTGCGGTATTTCTATCATTGGTTGATGATAATCTCTTGGTTCTCTTCGATAGTGCTAGGCCATCATCAGACGAAGATTCTGATACTTCACTGAATTTTCTTTTGCTGGTTGCAGTATTTTTATCATAGGTGGATGATGACCTTTTGGCAGCAGCTAGTCTCTTCGCTCTCTTCGATAATGGTAGGGCATCATCAGAAGAAGATGCCGAGTCTTCACTAAATTTTCTTTTGGTAGCTGGAATTCTATCACCTTCCATTGATTTGAAAAATTGAAACGTACTTTTTCATAACAACATACAGACTCGCATTGCAATATAAAGGTTTAAGGAAAGCTTCCGTGTGTCCTGGATGCACTATAAATCTAATACAAAATAATCCAAAACCAAGTAGGAATCGTTTCCTCGTCCATAATTGTTTCGCTTGGAGATTTGCATGATTAGGAAATCTCTGCCCAGAACAATTTGTCTTTAGGTAAGTAGAATCGAAAATTATACAGCGCACCCGGAATAACCACCGTCCATTTTGACGCGTGGATCAAGGACGTTAGTCGGGCGTTTGGAGGACGTTTGTAGACGAGTGAGGGGGAGAAAGGGAAGAGAATGGGTGTGCATCCATCTTCAATGCAGTCCTCATAATGACATTTCTGGTTTGGCGCCAAACACCACTGCCGACGATGCAGGCCCTTCCTTGCCGGATTCTGGGTTCGGGTTTCCTCCAACACAATGACAGCAGCCCTTCTAGCCTCCCTTCTTGTTTTTTTTTGTCTCCAGGAGAAAGAGGCGACGTCGGGAAGGAGATGGAGACGCTGGAAAGCCTCGTCGGAGACTCACAGTGAAAAAATCCAGAAAAGGCAGAAAATAGGTATTAAAGATTCGAGCTAGACTCAAGGAAACAAAGACATAGAATTGAAGAAGAAGAAGAGAAGGGGAGAAAAACCCTACCCAACGCTGTTCTTCACTCGTCATCGGAGCTCGCGGGAAAATGAAGAACACAGTGAAGCAGCCTTGAATTTGATCTTCATTGAATTGGGTTGCATGTGTGATATATGGACTGGGTTTTGTAAAGTAGAAGAAGAGAAAGAGTTTGGTGGTGGTCTCGCCGTCTGGGGTGGCTGGAATCTGGTGGAGTGCGGCGGAGAAGATGGTTGTGGTGAGAGAGAGAGAGAGAGAGAGAGAGGAGGAGAGAGAAACGGGTTAACTCTCGAAATAGGCTTTTGATCGACTGAGGTGGACGTAGACGTGGTGGTCGGAGAATGAGGCGGCGAATTTACAGAGGTGGTTTTGGCAGTCGATGGATGAAGAGAAAGATAGTTGGATTTGGTTTTGGGTTTGGGAAGGGATTTGAGGTTAGGCAATAAATTGGGAAGACAACATTCAATTTGGAGGAGAAGAGTAGAAGACTTTATCGAAAAGGAAAAAAAAATTGAAAGGAAAAGAAGGCAACATATAATGAGGCTATTTCATTATTCAGTAATGTTCACTGGTCAGTAATTGACCAAGAGATTCATGATCAGTCACTGTTAGATTTCCATCCAAGAGTTGAAAATAAAACAACTCAACCTGAAAATAATTCTCTCCACCGTTGGATTTACATCCAACAGTGACTAACCATGAATCTTTTGGTCAATTACTGACCAGGTGAACATTACTGTTTCATTATTATCCTTATTATTATTTTTGTTAAATCCAAACACTTGAATTTGTGTTTGTTGATCTCAATTAGGTCAAACTAGGTTTGGTTTAGATTTCGGGTTTGTGTTTCTGTTTCTGTTTATGTAGGTGTTTGGGTTTAAATTTGGGGTATAGGGTGTTTTGGCCACGAACCTCAGCGAGCGGATGAGAGGTCACTAGTGAGCAAAGAGAAAGGGAGATGTTGAGGGCGTGCCACCTCGCGGACGAGGAAAGGGTGTCGCGCGAGATCTTGACTTCTTGATCAGGCGGAAGATTCCAGGTGCTACCTCGCGGACGAGGAATTTACGAGCACAAGGCAATTCGATAATCACCACAAGACGCAAGTAGAGTAATAAAGGGAATCAGAGTGATCGGGGGCGAGTCCAGGAGGGCTCTGAACTAAGGCGCGGACGCTCTTAGGGTTAGGGTTTCAAGTAGCTCGAAGGACAACTAGGTTGCAGTTTGTTTGTATTGATTGTGTGTGTTTTTGAGAGAGAGTGGCAGCTGTGTGTCGAATTATATAGTGTAGAGAGAGCTTCAACAGGGAAGCGAAAGCAAAGCTCCGGGGAGCGTCTGGAGGTTCGACTGGGTCGAAGGCTGTTTGAGAAAGTTGTTTGTGTAATTGTGTGAGTTTTTGAGAGAGAGTTTTCTGTAACCCTTCGAGCCTCTTATATAGTAGCTCAACTTGCGGCAGAAGAAAGATAATCATAATCCAAGTCGGACTCTGAAACCCTAATGCCAACAAGGACACTATTTCACCCGCGCGGACCAACCATCTTGTGACACATGTCCAGTTCGCACACTCCGCATATCATAGGGCACTGCCTTCGCGCTGCTTAATTGTAGACTCCTATGCGGACTGAAATTAGGAAAATTCTTATCCCGTGGGGAGTCACAGCCTTTGTAAAAACTTATCTCGCGCGGGTCTTTAAAGGGCTTTTTTTAATTAAAAGAGGCTACAGGGATTGGCCCAAAGCATGTTAAAAACTTGTAAGAGTTTTCAACGATAAATGTAGGTGATTACGTGCCTGTGGACTTCGTCTCACCTTCGGACCCCATTTCGCCTCGCCTTCACGAAGTCCATTTCACATGCGAACTCTGCTATCCATCGCATGATTTCACTGGCGGACCATCACTTGTAAACCCAATGAATTCGGGCTCGCCGGTGTATCGTGGACCAAGAATGTAATTAATATTCACATAGACATTTTGTCACGCCCTGACCCTTAAATTTTACCTTATTTATTAGCATGGTGTTAATAAGAATTTTACCGTCTTCGTCATTGAGTTTTAGTTCTAAGGTCCCTAGAGTTGTGTTGAGGGACTAATTTTTCGAAAGAATTATTCGTAGGAGAAAAATGTGACGACGGTGAAAATAGTAAATTTTGGCTAGTAAAAGGTAATTTTTATTGGGGTATTATTTTTAGGGTGTTAAATTTTGGACTTGGGTTATGTTTATTTAGTTGGACCGGTTTGGGCCAAGCCCAACCCTTTTCTTTCTCTGTTCTTTCTCTCTTCCTCCCGTGTTCCTCTCTCTTCCCCGAGCCCTCACTGCCGAAATTTTCCCGACCGCCGTTCACCGTCGTCCGGCCATCCCAGACCGCCGCGCCGGTCCCGTTCGAACCACCGTCCTCTCCTCTTCCTTCCTGGGTAGGTGACCGAGCCCCTAGCGCCACCGAGAAGCCGCAGCCAAGCCCGAAAGCCCCGACTGCCGGAAGTGTTTTCTCGCCGGAACTCCCTCCTCCGGCCGCCATAGCCGGAGCCCCTTGGCTCAAAAGGAAGCCCTTCTCCCGTGCTCCAATCCCTCCAAAGTATTCGCTCCCTCTTGAGCTAGATAAGAAGAAATCGGTAAAAGAAATTATAGGGCTTTTATTGTTGTTTTCGTTCGATTGACTTGGTTAGGCTTAGAATTGGAGTTTGTGCTAGTTAGGAATGTTTAGAGGAGGTTGAGAGGAAGGTCCTGCCAAATTTTGGTGGGCATTGGAGGTCGCCGAAGCTGGCCGCCGGCTGCCGCTGAAAATTTGTTTTTAGTGGAGAATTTTATGAGGAGTTTAATGGAATGAGTTTTAGAATTTTTGGAGGAGTTTTGGATAGGTTTGGAAATTGTTAAAGTTTGGTATTTTTGGTGGATTAATAAGTTAAAATTCGGCCATTGAATTACTTTATGGTTAGGAAGGTGGAAGGTGTTTTTGAGGATGTCGGTATTTATGAAGAATTGTGGTTGGCAGTGAAGTTAAGATTTAGGGCGATAGGCATGGTTGAGCGCGAGAAACTCATATTTAATTATGCTTATTTTCTTTAAGCGTCGGTGCTTTATTTAAGGATTTATTTATGTTTTGGAACAGGACACGAGGAGGCCCGAGCGGAAGAAACCTCCGACAGACATCAGGCTTAGGCCTAATTTGTAAGTGGACCTTTGTTTTAAATAATATGCTTGAAATGTTTTATTGTTGAATAATTTCTTTTGTTGGAATTTAACCGAAATTGAGAATTTCGGTGTTTATACTCATATATTGATGTTTATGGGAATAATATGTATATAAATAAACGCTAGCTAGCCATACGTGATTTTCCCCCATAATGAGGTACAGTTCCATTATGGGGCGACGTGCGCGTTAGACGACAGCGTCGTAGCCCTGTACGACTTTCTATTTTTCATTCATAGAATTCGTACAAAGAATCAGCACGTATATATATCCACTCGTGCGATTCCCCCATAATGAGGAAAAATGCCATTATGAGGTGACGTGAGCGTTAGACGCAAGCGTCGTAGCCTGGTATGACTATCTATTTTTCGAGCTTATTCATAGATAGCATACAAGGAATAGACGAGTGTAAATACATACTGATATATTTATAATTCTAGCCTGAGAGGCCATTTTCTGAAGTTTGGGAGTCTAGCGAGGCTAGACACCAGTTAAGAATTTTTCAGTTAAGCTTTTAAGCTGTCGCTTGCATAGCGCTTTCCTTTGAAAGTTTTCTTAGGGAAATATTATTGTTTGTCGAAATTACTTTTGTCCACTCACTCTGACGTAATTAAATATTTCCCCCTGGGCTTTTCCTTTGTTTTACAAATGCCCAGTCTGCAGAGTTCGGGTGGGGTCTAGAAGGAGGCGACGAGGCATAGTCACCCATCTTTCCGCTACTGTTCGCCAGTAGGTTATCTGTTTAACCCACTAGGACTTTTGTCAGCTTCCGTTGTATTTCTTGTAGTAGCTCTGAATACTTTCGGAAAAATAATAATGTATTATTTTATTCGGTTATTTGGATTGAGTTGAAGATTGATATTTTGGTTAAGAAGGTGTTCTATAATTTTTCCGGGTTAGGGTTGTCCATTTTCAAGGGAGGTTTGCCGAGTTCTTCGGTAAATTTTCCTTGGAGGTGGTCCCCGTAGAACTTACTTCGGGTTTCAGGGTGAAATTCAGGATGGGTCCTAACACATTTATTGTCCAGTAAAATATTAATTTGGGCGTAAACATAGGGTACAAATATTAAAAAACATTTCTCTAAAATTTCATTTCTAAAAATATTAAACAACATTTCAATTCTAAAAATTCCACCTCCCGATATAGTTGTGGTAATTAATAAGGTCTATTGAAAAAAAAATATCCATCTCGTTTCGGATTCTTTAGACCCCCATATTGAACCGATCAATATGACTTCAACATCATTTTTTATACGAAATGCGGTTAACCGGCATCGTGCGAGACCCTATTTTTTCTCTTTTTTAAACCTAAAACTCGTATATATGTGATATAGGAACTCATGAAAATATTTTTTTAAATTGACCATCTGGTGGTTAGGCTCCTCATAAGGAAACATAAGTGTTAATAGGGTTGACCGCCTCGATCGGAATCTAAACATTATCGAAAATATGTGATTTTTCAACCCTAGACGTATTTATCTATTCCGGTCATATCCTATTTCACATGATTTTCGAAGAGTTTACTTTTTTGTATAATTGGTTCACAATAATGTGCATTTACATATAACTTATTAAACAAATTATACCATTTTAGTAGGCACGTGGCGATCCGAGATCATAAACATGTGAAAATAAAAATTTCACCGTCTGATGTAGACATGGTGATTAAATAGGTCTACTGAAAAAAAATTCACCATGTTTCGGATTCGTTTGATCCCCATCGAACCGGTCAACCTAAATTCAACTCATTTTTTAAACAAAACGCGGTTGACTGGCATCGTGCGAAACCCTATTTTTTTTCGTTTTCGAATCTAAAACTCGTATATATGATATTTAGAAACTCATGAAAAAAAATTGTTAAATTGACCCTCCGATGGTTAGGCTTCTCTTAGGAGCGCCTAAGCGTATTTAGAGTTGACTGCTTTTATCGGGAAACAAACTTTACCTAAAGTTTGTGATTTTTTAACCCTACATGTATATCACTATTCTGGTCACATCCTATTTCATAAGATTTTTAAAAATTTTCTCTTCAGTATATCGTGTGAAAAACTCGTATATCGTGTGAGACCCCAACTATACAGAAGAAGCAAAATTTCAAAAAAAATATTGTGAAATAGGATGTGACAGGAATAGTGAAATACATATTGGGTTGAAAAATCATAAACTTTCAGTAATGTTTGCTTTCCGATAAAAACAATCAATGCTAAATACGCTTAGGCGTTCCTAAGAGGAGTCTAACCATTGAAGGGTCAATTTAACAAATTTTTTTATGGCTTCCTAAATCTCATGTATATGAGTTTTAGGTTCAAAAACGAAAAAAAATAGGATTTTGCACGATGTCAGTCAACCGCATTCGTGTCAAAAATGATATTGGATTTAAGTTGACTGGTTCGATAGGGGGTCTAACGAATCCGAAACGTACAAGGTAAATTTTTTTCAGTATACCTATTTAATCACCATGTTTACATCGGACGGTGAAATTTTTATTTTCAAATATTTATGACCTCAGATCACCATGTTTTAGTAGGTTATTCAAGTGTACATCGTTAGGAACCAACTATACAAAAGAAGCAAAATTTCAGAAAATGTTGTGAAATCGGATGTGACCGGAATAGGGAAATACAGGTAGAGTTAAAAAATCACAAAGTTTTGGTAACGTTTGTTTTCCAATAAAAACAGTCAATTCTAAATACGCTTAGGCGCTCCTAAAAGGAGCCTAACCACCGGAGGGTCAATTTAACAGTTTTTTTTTCATGGGTTCCTAAATCTCATGTATACGAGATTTAGGTTCGAAAACGAAAAAAAAATAGGATTTCGCACGATGTCAGTCAACCACGTTTCATGTAAAACATGATGTTGGATTTAGGTTGACCAGTTCGATGGGGGGTCTAACGAATCCGAAACATGGTGGATTTTTTTCAATAGACCTATTTAATCACCATGTCTATATCGGACGGTGAGATTTTTATTTTCACATGTATATGACCTCGGATCGCCACTTGTCTAAAGCGGTATAACTTGTTTAGTAAGTTATATACAAATGCACATTATTATGAACCAACTATACAAAGAAAGCAAACTCTTTGAAAATCATGTGAAATAGGATATGACCAGAATAGATAAATACGGCTAGGGTTGAAAAATCACATATTTTCTATAATGTTTAGACCCCGATTGAGCCGGTAAACCCTATTAACACTTATGCTTCTTTATGAGGAGCCTAACCACCAGATGATCAATTTAACAAAATATTTTCATGAGTTCCTAAATCACATACATAAAAGTTTTAGGTTCAAAAACAGGGAAAAATACGGTTTCACACGATGGCGGTTAACCGCATTTCGTATAAAAAATAATGTTAAAGTCATGTTGACTAGTTCAATAGGGGGCTTAACAAATCCGAAACGAGATGGATTTTATTTTTTCAATAGACCTTATTAATTACCGTATCTATATGGGATGGTGAAATTTTAAGAATTGCAATGTTGTTTAATTAATATTTTTAGAAATCGAAATTTTAGAGAAATGTTTTTTAATACTTGTACCCTATACCCCAAATTTAAACCCAAACACCTACATATACAGAAACACAAACCCGAAACCCAAACTAAATTTGAGATCAACAAATACAAATCCAAGTGTTTGGATTTACCAATAATAATAATAGAGGATATAACACAAAACTACTATTTGCAAACACAAATGATAAAAAAATCTTTAATTGTTCCACATGATAAAAAGATAACCTCCCGAACATATTAGATGATAAAATAGTTACCTCTAAAGTTATTAAATGATATAACAGTCCATCTGAGATTTTTTTATTGACGCTTATACCCTTATGTCTTTCACATCTCTCTAAGATCAAAGCGTCTCGAGGATCTGAAAACCCGACCCCCAAAAGCGCAACAGAGACGCACCCTTTCTCACGACGTCGCACTGGTGGACATAATTTCCTCTCAGCGTCGCAGTAATGTCTGTGCTTTGGAGGTGACGAGCTCCGGTGAAAGAGAATCGAAGCTCAAATGTTTCTTGGCATCTCCGCTGCATCTCCCTCTCCATCCCTTGTGTCTCTAGGCCGCGCTAATCGACGGCGCTCACCGGCGGCATCATCCATTCCACCTCGTTAGATCTGTCAAGGCCCGCCGTGTCCCCCCTCCTCGTCATGTCACATCGCCTGCTAGATCAACTCCGCCGCTCGAATCCGCCGCTGCTAGATCGACTCCACCACCTGCTAGATCGATGCCGCTCGCCGATCGACTCCGCCTTCTAGATCGACTCCTAGATCAATGCTGCTGTTAGATCGACTCCTCCTCTTACTTCTTTGCGAAGTCTCCTATGTGAAACCATCTCGCCTCGCCTTCATATTTTAGGACTCCACTTCTACGCGAAGCCGTCTCGTCTCACCTTCATATACTTCTACGCGAAGTCCATTTCGCATGCGAATGCATGTAACTATGTAACTATCCATGTAACTACAGTTTGATAGTTACATGGGTAGTTACATACATGCTACACTTGTGTAACTATGCATGTAACTATCAAACTGTAGTTACATGGATAGTTACATAGTTACATGAGTAGTTAAATACATGTTACACTTGTGTAACTATGCATGTAACTACAGTTTGATAGTTACATGGGTAGTTACATTGATAGTTATATGCATAGTTACATTGATAGTTACATGGTTAGTTACATGCATAATTACATGAATTTGTTTAATAATAATTGTAGTGTGCCGCTGCACCGCAACGGTAGCGTCCCGCTGTGTATTAGAACAGAAATCTATTAAAATCCATGTAACTACCTAGGTAACTAGCAATTTGTAGTTACATGGATAGTTACATATATAGTTACATCGATAGTTACATATATAGTTACATGGATAGTTACATGGATAGTTACATGCATAGTTACATAAATGGATAGTTACATGGATTGACTCCGCCACCTACTAGACTGATGCTGCTCACCTATTGACTTCGCCACTTGCTAGATCGATGCTACACTTGTGTAACTATGCATGTAACTATCAAACTGTAGTTATATGGATAGTTACATAGTTACATGAGTAGTTACATACATGCTACACTTGTGTAACTATACATCTAACTACAGTTTGATAGTTACATGGGTAGTTACATTGATAGTTACATACATAGTTAAATGGAAAATTGATAGTTATATACATAGTTACATGAAAAATTGATAGTTAGTTACTTGAATTTGTTTAATTATAATTGCAGCGTGCCGCTGCACCACAACGGTAGCGTCCCGCTGTGTATTAGAACATAAATCTATTAAAATCCATGTAACTACCTAGATAACTAGTAATTTGTAGTTATATAGATAGTTACATGTATAGTTACACGGATAGTTACATGTATAGTTACATGGATAGTTACATGGATAGTTACATGCATATAGTTACATGGATCGACTCCGCCACCTGCTAGACCGATTCAGCTCGCCGATCGACTCCGCCACCTGCTAGATTGATGCTGCTCGCCAATCGACTCCGCCTGCTAGATCGACTCCGACTCCTGCTAGATTGATGCCGCTGTTAGATCGACTCCGCTTGCCGATCGACTCCGCGTCGGAATCCGTCAATTTCTCGCCGGAAAATCCCAGAACTTCTTCTCTTTGATTCTCCCTCCTCCGAGCTTCTATTCAAAAAATAAGGTCATAAAGACGTTCTCCAGATTGAGGTGAAGCTACCACCACCATTCATGTCTGCCACCGTGGCCAGATTCGTAAACTCGCCCGTGAACCCAGAACACACTTCTCTTCTTCGATTCTCTTTCAGCATCGCTCCTCCATGAAATCTGAAATAACAGAGATGTTGGGGATGGTAAGAGGAAGACGTGAACACCAGCCTTACGCCGAGAGGTGGCCGGACGACGTAGGAGCAATTCTCAGCTCCACCCCGCTGCAAAACGTCGACGTCTCGACGAGGTCGGTCTGGACTGTGTATTTTTGGGAGTGAGAGAGATGATCATGGTTAACGTGTTGTTATTTTGGTCAGTGGCATGACATGTAATTTTTCAACAATTTATGGGCAACGCTTTAAAGAATTTGAATGGGTGTATTGTTTTATCATGAAGTAATATTTGTTAACTTTTTTTTATCATTTATTACTTCTAAATATACCATTTTATCATTGGCCCTTAATTAAATTCTTGATCCACGTCACACCTGCGAGCCCAAAATAATTGGGTTTATAAGTCATGGCCGGTCAGAGATCATGCGAGCTGGGTAGCAGAGTTCGTATGTGAAAAGGACTTCGCATGGAATCAATAAACGGACTTCACGTAGAGGTGCATGAAGGCGAGGCGAGATGACTTCGCGTAGAAGTACATGAAGGCGACGTGAGATGACTTCACGTAGAAGTGGAGTCCTAAGGCGAGGCGAGATGGCTCCGCGTAGGAGACTTCGCGAAGAAGTAAGAGGCAGAGTCCGCATGCACGCAGAGGTGTATGTGTTGGTTGAGTCGTAAATTCCTCGTCCACGTGGTGGCACCGGAACTCCCCGCTTGTTTGGAAGTTAAGATTCCGCGCACCTTCTTTCCTCGTTCACGAGGTGGCACGCCCCTTACTGAGGATCGTGGCCAAAGCAGGACATTTAATCTAAAGCGGTTATACCTTATCGGTCGTAACTAACTCAATCAATTAAGACTGATTGATTTGATTATATTAAATTAATAATTAAATCAATTAATCAAAATTGATTGATTTAATTATTACCGTTAAGAAAATACAATTAATTCGGTGTCTTCATTACATGCCCTAAACGGAGGTATGTTGACACTATAAATATCCCTTCTCATATCAAGAGGAGAACTTCCGACAAAAAGAGAGAAAATTCACTCCCGAGAACTTAGAAGTCTCAAAATCCCTCGAAGAACTATCAAACTCTCAAATAACCAGTTCTTCACCAAATCCAAATCCTAAACACTCGTCACATGATCAACTCTCGTGACCCCTTACGTCTCAAGAACAAGTGTACGTTTGTCACCCTTGAGTCAAATCCATATTCGGAGATAGAATCAGAGGAGTTCAAAAAGATTTGTAACCCGCATTCATATCAATAACATTATGTTATTCTTTGTACACGTGTTGTTCTGTAATTTGTCGCAGATTTTTCGTGTTTACAGTGATGACGAGTCAAGTTTATAGGTCGACTCTGGTTTCTGGCTTCCTTTCCATTGAACACCTAATGCATTATGCAGGCATGTAAACGTGGTTTAAAGCATTCAGTATCACGTACTGTTCGGAAAGTTGTTCCAATTATTACTCCTCATTTCTGAAAGTCGCGTTGGTTCACCTCAAGGATTTTTGATCCATTCACCTTTAGTATAGTCACCTTTAGTATAGTAATTTTTGTTTTTTTAGAATGGTAACTTTTGATAGTTTGAAACATCATAAAACTTAATTAAGGCGTGCATGTCTAACTATGGGATCAAACATCTTCTCATTTTCTGGTGTTTACTTCTACGGCCAAAGTGGTCATATTGTAATTCGATTCTATGCCCTTCTATTTATTATTTTCGACATAGAAAACAAACTACACCCATTAAAGTGTCCTAGCTAGTAATTTCGAGGAATATTGCAGGACTGAGTATCTCAGTAAAATCCCTAAAATATAACTATAACTCGGGTGTCATTCTATTTTGACCATATATAATTATATCTTCTTCTTGTTTTTTTGGGCCAATGATAAAATGGTACATTTAGAAGTAATAAATGATAAAAATATTAACAAATGTTCATTTATGATAAAACAATACACTCATTTAAATTCTTTAAAGCGTTGCCCATAAATTGTTTAAAAATTATATGTCATGTCACTGACCAAAATAACAACACGTTAATCATGATCATCTTTCTCACTCCCAAAAATACACAGTCCAGATCGACCTCGTCGAGACGTCGACGTTTTGCAGCGGGGTGGAGCTGCGAATTGCTCCTCCGTCATCCGGCCACCTCCCGGCGCAAGGCTGGTGTTCACGTCTTCCTCTCGCCGTCCCCGACATCTTTGTTATATCAGATTTCATGGAGGAGCGATGCTGAAAGAGAATCGGAGGATAGAAGTGTTTTCTGGGTTCGCCGGCGAGTTTACGAATCTGGTCACGGTGGCGGACATGGTGGTGGTAGTTTCGCCTCAATCTGGAGAACGTCTCTATGACCTTATTTTTTGAAGAGAAGCTTGGAGGAGGGAGAATCGAAGAGAAGAAGTTATGGGATTTTCCGGCGAGAAATTGACGGATTCCGGCGCGGAGTCGATCTAACAGCGTCATCGATCTAGCAGGAGGCGGAGTCGATCGGCGAGCAGCATCGGTCTAGCAGGTGACGGAGTCGATCTAAGAACCTCGGAGTTGATCTAGCAGGTGATGTGACGTGACGAGGAGGGGGGACACGACAGGCCTTGATAGATCTGACAAGGTGGAGTGGATGATGCCACCGGTGAGCGTCGTCGATTAGCGCGGCCTAGAGACACAAGGGATGGAGAGGGAGATGCAGCGGAGATGCCGAGAAACATTTGAGCTTCAATTCTCTTTCACCAGAGCTCATCAACCCCAAAGCACAGACATGACTGCGACGCTGAGAGGAAGCTATGTCGACCGGTGCGACGCCGTGAGAAAGGGCGCGTCTCCATCGTGCTTTTGGGGGTCGGGTTTTTAGATCCTCGAGACGCTCTGATCTTAGAGAGATGGGAAAGACAGAAGGGTATAAACGTCAATAAAAAAATCTCAGATGGATTGTTATATCATTTAATAGATCGAGTCAGTTAGTGAAATGCTTAATCCCTTGTTGATTGTCTTTCCGACTGCAAATTCTAAGAAAAATATTGTTTTCAGTTAACATCACTTCCAAAATAGAGTTGAAAACACTATTTGCTTATTCCCCCTCACTCGACGTCTCCAACATAAACCATTGACACTCTTTTATAAATTGGACCTCACCATCTCTCATTCTCATCTCTTTGTCACCTTTGTGATCGATACCTTAATCAACTCGATCACCACCAGCATGATGGAACCCTGGCTCCTCCTCATCTTCACCACCATCCTCCTCTCCCTCCTCCTCAAACCAATCCTCTCCACCGGACTTGTCGGCAGTGGTAAGACCGCCCTTTTTGCCCATCTCTTGGTACGTATCTTTCTTGGCCTATCTGCTCCCTCCTCGTCTCACCTCCCTTTTTATATCAGCAAGGTGTTCTTAAGCTTCAAGGCTCTTCCCAACAGGAACAACGGTCTCTCCTTCCTTTTTTTTTTTTTTTTTTTTTTTGCTACTTTCGTCCAGCACTGCCCTTTTCTCCTAGGATTTACATACCATGTTAATGCTTTACGTATAGTCTTTACAAAAACCTAGTCTATAGGAAACCAGTATGTACTTATCTATGCTGATTTCTACTCTACCTTCCCAGAGTCCATTTCTCCAGGGAATCAGGGATCTCCATTTACGGATTCCTTCCACTCTCATTATTTTATGATCTCTTTAAAATTAAATCATATAAAAATAACGTAAATACTTAAATAGAGGGTGGCAGGGCGCGCAGCTGGTGTGTTATTGCCAAACCCTTTTGAATTGGCATGTGGTAGAAGACTGAGAAACATAGAAAAATGGTGGTGAGTGAAAGATGAGAGTTTCTTTTAGGATATTTTTCAGATGATAGATGATCCCCTTCTACTGTTGAGAAGATACCATGATAACTGAAGCCTCCAAAAAAGAAGAGCCTAAGAAAACTTGTAACATATTCATATGCATGGATATCAGGATATTTCCACAGATGATGTGAACTTAATTTGCTGGATGGTCTGTTTAGGCCGCGAGTTCCTCATGTCAAACAGTGTGGTGTTAACTGTTAATAACCTCATGAAGTAATAGATCGAAAGGACCCGATCTCTGAGCTAGCTGTCGAACTCTCACAGCTCAAAATGTCAAAATAGTTAAACAACACACTATCTCTGTAAAAACTTTTATCTGATAATTAACCAAGGAATCAAGGATATCGACGTATTATATAAGAGATTGGATTCTCAAAGCTATGATCGAACAATCCACACCCCCCCCCCCCCCCAAAAAAAAATTGCCCTAGTTCTTGTGGGTGCCCTAGTTATTCTTAACTCGTTAGAGGGAACCCATTGAAAATTCATTTTGATCGATCCATGTTGGCCGTGGTGACTGATCAGACCGACCAGTTTGTTCACGGCTGCAGATCGATATACGGGGCATGTTCATCATGATGTGATTATTGAACTGTCAATATATTTGAATCCCTAGATCGATTGTACGTACGTTGCAAAGAAGAATCGGTCCTGCATGCATGCATGAGTCTAGATGAATTACTCATCAACCCCTACGCACTCAAATAGTGTTCTAAGAAACTCGGCGCTTATGATTTGATTTTCTTATATTTAGAATTAGAGCCGATCAAAGAAGCAGATTAATTAGTTACACGTGAATATATATGATGATGAGAAACAAACTTGCAAGCCATACATCGATCTTCAACCCAAATCCCCGGCCGGAGCCGATAACGCCAAGAAGTGCAGCAGCAGCAGCTGAGAGACATGCAAGAAGTACTGGTGGGATGAGGCTGTACTGTGTCCGAGCTTAACGTCCACCAGAACCACCAGCTGCTCGGTGTGGGTTAAGAACCACCGCATGGTCTATGACTACTGTACTGATAGTGCTAGGTTCCCGGTCACTCCAGTCGAGTGTGTGCACCACAGTCGATCACTAGGGTTTTCAGAAGGGGTTGAATGGGGGACATGGAATGTGGTGTAAAAAGGATCGGGGTGAAAAAGCATAAGACACGTACGTACTTCATGTTGAATTTGTCCATTCTTTGGTTGTTTGGTTATGATCTTAGTTTGTACGATAGGGAATCAATGTGAAATATGAATTTCCTTTTACCATTGGGTAACTACCCTACTGTAAGTTGTTTTTTGTTTTTACTACCAGAAAAAAAGAAGTTACAATCTTATATTGCCAGCATCGATTTTTCGATTTATACACACATGAAACAATGCTAGTAGTCGATTTATATACGGCATGGGTACGTACGTAATTAGTTATTACAGACCATAATTAAGTTCGATGAAGTGAATAAAACTAAGAGCAGAGATACAAATTCGATCAACTACTATCTTTGACCAAACTATATGCTCATGCACCATGCACGTACCTAGCTAATTATTGGACATGCTTGTTGAGTGCCTTTCTGATACCTTAATGATCAATGCAACTCGATCATCACCACCACCATGATGAAACCCATCGATCATTAGCCTTCGTGTTTATATTAGATCTCGAAGATATATACGTTAGCTAGGTTAAGAAGGCGGCACGTGCATGGTGCATGAGCATATAATCTGGCTAGATATAGACAAGTGTCCAAAATGGTTTGGTGTACATTAATTTTCATCTCAATTATATGTCTTGCATGCAGTTTCCTTTTCTCAAAATAGCAAGTATTTACCTCGGCCTCCATAGAAAGCTCAGAGTGCGCTAGCTAGCTAGGCACTGCTTCTTGTTCTCTCAGAGCTAGCTAGGGTAATGGCGACGGGGAAAAGTACCGTGAAAGACGTCGTGTCGCCTCACGATCGAGTAGGTGAAGCATTACGCCGCTCATCTGACGAAATCCGGCAAGATTGCGCGAGCTTCCTCGATCATTGGACTGTCGACGTCCCTCCCCCCCCCCCCCCCCCCCCCCAATGATCCTGACTGGCTTTATTATAGAGCTGCATGCATGGTTCCATCGGAAGATCTTTGGTGTTGGTGCTTTCAAGAGGTTCTATGCAGTGGTGGTATCGCCCCGCATATTATGCAGCATGCAGTTGGCTGAAGTCAAGCTAGCTAGATCATTAAAATTGACCCAAATTAAGGCCGGGTGGGAGTAGAATCACATCAATCGGTCGAAAGGGATCTTGGCCAAGTTGCATATGACATTTCATGTTCATATGTATTAACCAAATAGATTAATAAAATACATTTAGTGCTCATGCATTGTAGACGGATTTTTCAATATGCAACCAAAGATAATAAACATGAAATCACAAGATCGAAATATAAACAACATATGGTTCATGCTTTAGTAACAAGGAAATTGTTGCATGCCCAGATCGTATCTGCCGGCATTGCTGGTGATTTGGTCCTTGCATCTGCCTATGCTTATGCTGCCACTATGGGCTTGATTTTGGTCTTACAAACTAAAGATATAGTAATGGGCTAAAGATCAATGGAGTTATCAACACAAGCAATTTCAAATGACTTGGTGCATAAACCTCTCAAGGAAAAAGGTACCAAGTAAGATTATCAATTATAATCTTGGAATCAGAGTTTACAGAATGGTATTTCTTCAACACAAATACCTAGCTCGACATTTCTACAACACAAATATCTAGCTCACAATTCTCTCTCTCTCTCTCTCTCTCTCTCTCTCTCTCTCTCTCTCTCTCTCTCTCTCTCTCTCTCTCTCTCTGTATACACTTCACTCACTCAATAAGATGATCTATTCCAAGCAACTCTAAAGAGAGAGACTGAAATCTATCTACTAACACTGCAACACTGTTAGTTCTTTATCTGATTCTTCATCACAATCAGATTCATCACTTTCACACTTCTTCGGCTGGTTTTGTACCACAACCAGATCTCACAAGTGTTTCTCCTATTCTCCTCAGATGAACACAGCTACTCGACTCTTAAGTGCAACCTGACATGCAAATAAGCAGAATATAGACTTAGGTTATCTGGACAATAAAAGCAAGAAGCAATTTGCAACAAGAGCATGAACACAATTCAGCTCAGAGACAATGGTATCAAAGTCTTTTATCAATGCATACAAAAAGCTTGAGTAATACAACCTACAACAAAGGCTATATATAGAGAATAAAATTCTCCCCCTCAACTTGTGCACTGAATGACATGATCAATTCGTGTTCTGAAAATATGCAATCAGATAGTGCATATTCCAGACCATCAAATCGATCCCTGCAATCACAGATTTCATGCATTCTATAAGTCACCTTACACCAATTCAGCACACATAACTTCTTTTCCATATGCAGCTAAACTTTGATAGACATATAGCTATCTGTCATGTAATTCGGAAATCAGTCTTTCAATTCTCATCAATAATGGATAGGAAATAAGAGTAAATCAATTTATTCCTTAATCAGATGTAATAGATAAAGAGGGTAATGTCAACTTACCATAAATAGGATTTTCAAATCCCAACCATCTTTGGAGGAGAGTGAGATTTTCTTCTCCTTATTCTGATGAAGCTAGGAAATCTTGTGTTGAATAAGAATAGGCAATATACCTATACAAACTATGCTGCAGATTATTGCACTGGCCGAGCTTCTCTTAATTGGCTCACCGTGTCCCGAAGACGCGTTACAGATGGATGCTAAGTATGTAGCGGCAATGTTGAGGCTACTGGTGAGGAATGGATTACTCTGTTGAGCCAACTGACAGCAGAAACAATCTATCATAAAATTCGCTGACATTTATTATAAGATGAAGAATATCTATAAGAGATTTGTTTTGAATTTTAAAAAGTCGATCGAAGTGGAGAAACAATAACTGGGAGGCCGGCCAGAAAATGGGCTAGGGCAATAAGTCGAAGAAAATTGGGTTTCCTATAAGGAATGAGTTCATTACAATCCTAGTCTTTAATGGACTAGGTGATCGAGGTTTCCTATAAGGAATGAGTTCTTTACAATCCTACTTTTGAATGGACTAGGAGAGAGGTAGCACAAGTGTCTGCTTATAAATGTAGGGAGGCATTAAGCAACTGTGATTGACAAGAGCGACACATATATCTCTAGTACAACGTTGAGGTACCCGATCTATAGGTTTCAAAAGCATGTATCTAGATTGGGAAAGTTTGCCGAGTCATATACTAATTGCGATTTCAGGAAAATTAGAGTTGCCATCAGATTATTTGCGATTTAGTGTTGTTTGCAAGCCATGGCAATATGCAGCAGACCTCATTCGAGACCAACAAGCTAAGACAATGTCGAATTCTCATCACCCTCCAATGCTCTTGATTCCTGCGGACGAAGAAGACACATGGAATTTATTCAACGTCATGGATAATAAGGTACTTGATATGCAAGTCACGGTGCCATCTAATTATAAGCGGTTTTGTGGATCATCAAAAGGATGGTTAATAGCTATGGATGAGAACTTTGGAGTTGCGTTGATAAATCCGTTCTTTAGGGTTAAAGGAAGGAAAGAAAAGGAAAACTCAATCATTCAACTTCCTCCAATTGTTCATCCAACTTTCCCGGAATATTATCAGGGGACACACTATGAGCACTTTCTCATCAGGGCCACAATTTCTGCAGACCCAATTTTAGATGCAGATGAATGCATTGTTGTGGTTTCGTATGTGGATTACGGTCAGTTAGCTTTCTTTAGACTTAACAAAGACACAGGATGGACTAACATTGGCCAAAGGCCACCGACTCGTGAAAGCTATAGTAGTGGTTTTCAAGAAGTTGTTCATGTTCATGATAAGTTTTATGCCTCGGATTTTTATGGTAACCTTATATCCTTCGATATTACTAGTCAGTTCAACTCAGATGTAAAGTTGGCTGCAAGCGGTTTTGGTGTATATGAAACGCAGTACATTAGTTATCTAGTGTACACAAATGAGAAAGAGTTGTTGATGATTCAAAGGTTGGTATGGTACAAGTATGATGCTGATTATTCTGCCAAACGTAAGACAAGAAAATTTCGAGCTTTTGGATTAGATGTCGTTAAGTTTGAGTGGATTGAGAAAGAAGATTTAGGTGGCATTGCTCTCTTTTTGGGTAACAACTCTTCAATAGCAGTGTTGGCTTCCGAAATTGGAGGATATAAACCAGATTGCATTTACTATAACGATGATAGAGACCCTGACTCCATAACGACTAGGGATGTGCCAAGTGATTTTGATGTTTACAACTTCAAAACTCGAAAGTTTTCTCTGCCTTACAACACCCATGCCAAGAAGCTATTGAAGAAAAGCAAGCGATTTCCTATCTGGATACTGCCAACCTTTCACCTATAAAATTTTTCAAGTTAATTACCATCTCGATGTTTAAGTTGATTCTTCTTGCATGTATGCAAAACTCTGATAATTGCTATATGGTTTGTACTATTTGACTATTTCCCTCTATAAGTTTGATAAATGAGTTCTCTTAGTGGTCAAACGTATTCTTAGGTTCATTAAGGTGACGAACTGCCTGTGCCTGTTAGCTAGGATAGCTGAATATGCATGGGTCCAGTGTAGGTAGTGATAATATGTAAGCACTTTGCAACTTCTTAAAATCATAAGCAGTTAATTAATTAGATCAGCTAAAAAAAAGTTTTGTGAATTGAATTCGAGTAAATAGGTTGAAGTTCTTGGATGTTTTTTGTTTTGTTTTGTACATAATTCTAATATCTCTTACAAGTTAATTACATCACTGACTAATAATTAAATTTCGCCATCTAGGTGTGGTAATTGGTGTTCGATCGATTTCATTCAATAATCTCTTACTTTTGAGAACTAAATATATGAAACCCTGACTGTTGGTACGCAGAATATACATAGCCTTATCTTCTAGTTCCCAAAGTAAGTATATATCTTTAGCAGCCTAGCTTAAGCATTGTGATAAATCTTCATCCCTAGCTAAAACATATCTCTGGAAAATTTCCCGCGCTTAGATTTTTGAAGAATCTCTGAAGAGATTATTTGACGACGTTGATGGAGAATGATCTAAGAGGAAACTGTCCTTGGTATTTAGGACAGTACGTGTTGTTGTTCATCCCACCTACACGTACAACCATAAAACTAATCACTTTAGGATGTATGGTGTAGTATTCTAACGGAACAGTAATCTCAGTGCTCGTAACCCAAATATATATAGGATATATATTTTTGTTAGACTGTCTGAGATGATTAGTGTTTACATGTTGAGATGATGAGATAGAGGGCCTTTGGGTTTGCATCCCGATAGATCGAACTCCATATATACGAGCAACAAAAAAGGAACATGCATGATATCATATCTTGTACTGAACTCCTCCTCGATCATGGCATTTTTGTTCCTTAGAATTCCATGAGATAGAATTAATTGGCGTCCTGATAAGAATAAGACATCAACATTAGAAGGTCGATCGCGATCGGATACATCATCATCGATCTTGGCCAAGAAGCTTGAAGACCTTTGCATGTTGATAATGCATGGTTATCCTTCATAGAATGATCCATGACCTTTGCATGTTGATACCAAGCATGTTAACACGTCCAGCTCCAAATGCTTAACCACATGCATAATGTTTCTAGGGCACTTCCCATACCAAGCAAATTTGTATAAATTAATTATAATGTGATTTGAGTAATATTAATTATAACCTACGTGCAGTCGATTAATTAAGAACTAAGATTTTGGTAAGAAACTCTTAATTTCTGTTCTTTTATCCAACTGGTCCAACATATATTATCTATTTACAAGGTTTAGTTAAGGGGAAGTGAAATCTACAAACCTCAAATTGAAATTCACATTCCCATTTTTTATTTTAAAAACAAGATATAGAAATAAACAAGTTTTTTTTTTTTTTTTTTTTGTTGGTGTGGAAATTCGAATGGAGAGGAATTAGGAATTAAGTTGACTTGGCGGAGAAGCAAGAAATTCAAAGAGGACTTTGCAGGATTGAGTTGATTTGCAAAATCCCAAAGATATATAAAAAAATAAATAAATAAATAAATAAAAAAACTCAAGAGTGTTATTCTACGATTTGACCATAATAATTGCTAAAAATCAAGAATCTGATAAATCAAAGAAAGCAGTAAAGGAAACGGAAAGAGGCTATAGGACTACATCTTGTAATTCATTGATAAATCATGAACAGTACATTAGATCATATATATAGGGTAGGGTTTAACAACAAATACCAAGTCTACCCTTATATGGTTAATACCCTCCCTCAACCATATGCTTGGTAAGAAGCATTATGGTTGGAACAAAGTACACAACAAGAAAATACATATTACAGGATGTAGAACTCATTACAAAAAGACCAACCCAAATCAAAAACCAACTCCTTGATATCAAAAGTCAACATCCATCATGACATTCAGCTGATTTAGGGGAAGAGAGAGCTGCTGGAAAATTCATACTTCACATGGAAGACAGTGGTGCAGTAACATGAAACTCATCTTCTAGCAGCATAGCAGCAACTGATATATGACTGAAATTTTCTTCAAATTTGACTGAAAAACTGAATTGTAAAAGACTGAATTCTGCATATGACTGTCACCGAGTATTAGAAATTCCTTTGCACACCGCTGCAAGCATGTAAAGCATCTTGTACAAACATATAGAATGCTGCCTTGATTTTCATCTTCATATCACTCGTATATAACCAGCAAACTCAATAATATTTCAGCTCATCTCTACTATGCATTAACTCTTCACAACTTGATATTAGATAGACCATATAACATCACTATCCAAGCACTTCAACACTTCAGTAGTAATCTCCAAATTGCAGAAAACATAACAAAGTCATCATCAAATACGGAAACATCATCCAAACTGATCACAACCAGCACATAGATCCATACAACCAATTTATAATCCAATTCGCAAGCCAATTCACCAGACCAAAAAGAAAATATAAAACTGCTTCATCACCTTTTCTTTGGTTGATGGCAGACACAAACTTTGATATAAAAGAAAAAATGGCAAACTGATGATACTGACAGAGCAAATTAAACCAGAAATCAATTCCACAAATCCAATGATAGGGTGGAAATTGGGAAGACATTACCAATTCTGTTGAAAAATCTGAAGCTAACTGTGGTGAGAAGCACGAGAAATTGACAAGCCGAACAAAATGAATCAGGATATGAAACAGAGATAGCCTAAAGACCCATCAAATCAGACTACATATTCATCTTCATTCATCTTCAATTTTCATGTGAATCAGCCTTGGTATACACATAAGAGATAGGATATATAAGCTTGCTCCTAACCAAACTGATTGGTTCTGTGCTTGTGCTCCATGAACAAGACATAGAATATAACAATTTCTCATAGAGCTACCATGAATAAGCACTCATAACCCCATGCTGAAATACAACTCAAACCATTCCGAGAACAATCAACCAGCTCTAATCAATCATTCCAATAGCAGACATAGCCCAATCTTCAATTTTAGATAACACCTCCCAGAATATACATAACTAGCACAAGGAGCCACACATCAAATCGAAATCCAACTCATCTAGCGAGAATCACCAGTCCAAAAGAAATATAAAACTCTTCTTCAACTTAAACATCATCAATTGAAAAAAGAAATTAAAATCGGACAAATAATGATACCAGCCAAGACAACCGAATCACAACCTCAATAGCATGATTCCAAGAGATAGAAATGACCAAATTTGAAAAGAGATTACCATCGGTAAGAGCCGGCTCAGAATACCCATCTCGCATTCACTGTAGAATCTCCTTCTCCGACATCATCCCAACTGGATCTGAGAATGACGGATGGAAAAGAGACTACACCAGACCGTGCCGGAGAGAGAGAGGACCAGATTGCGAACCAATGAAGGCGAACATAAGAAGTTGTACTGGGCATCTCTGATGGGAGGACTGACGTCGTCAATTTGACAAGATTGGAGGCTAGGGTTTCGATTTGGGGAAAGAGAAATCGCTAAGAGATTAAAATGCGGAAACAAAGAGAAAATCACAGAAGCCACAAGGTACCAGATCGGATACCATGGGCTCTGATACCATGCTAAAAATCAAGAATCTGATATAAAAAAATTGAAATCATACCTAAAGATTGAAGACGAAGAAACAAAGAGAAAAATGAGAATCAATATTTTTATTAGACTATGGTTGTAAATCTGGGTTGAAAGGAAGTGAAAAACATCAACATCTGTTGGAGACTTGGAGTCGAACGCAACACGGTATCCTAATTGGATTGTTCTCCAAGCTGAAGTGAGTAGTGCTAGATATGGATTGGGCTTGCAAGGATGTGGACTGGGCTTGCTGCACTGGGCCTGTATACTTAACAATAATATCTTCTTCTTTCTCTAATAACCTTGTTGTTGTGTTGAGCCAGAAACGCCTCTTTTCTCCTTAATTAACTTCAACCAACTCAATTTGAACAACCTAAACGTATGTTTTCTTCTTAGTTAATTTTATACTTCAAAGATCAAATGATTGCATTTCATGTTGATTCTTACACACCGAGCCAGTTAGTTAAATGCTTAACGACGCTAATCCTTTGTTGCTTAAGTAAAAATAGATAACTCCAACCAAAAACAAATTATATTTCAATGGATTAGTCTTTTGAAGTCTTTCTGTCACTCTAATATCTAAATCCAAAAACAAGTCTAGTATAACAGGAAAAAAATAGAAAAAAATGTTTTCAGTTAACATCACTGTATACATCACTTCCAAAATAGAGATCAAACCTCTATCTGCTTCCCTTCACTCCACGTACCGTTGACACTCTATAAATTGGACCTCACTATCTCTCATTTCTTCGTCACATTTCTGATAACTTAATCAACTCCCATGATGGATACCCCCTCGCTCCTCCTCATCCTCACCACCCTCCTCCTCTCCCTCCTCCTCACCACCACCAAGAACCTCCTGCCAGGACCCACCACCATCCCTATAATCACCAGCTTCCTCTGGCTCTAGAAACCCTTCTATGGCCTCGAGCCCATCATTCCAACATTCTAGGCCCACTTCGGCCCAATCATCTCCCTCCAAATCGGTTCCCGCCTCGCCATATTCATCTCCAGCCGCTCCCTGGCCCACCAGGCTCTCATCCAAAACGGTGCCGTCTTCGCCGACCGCCCCCCGACTTTGGCCACCAACATAATCATCATCTGCAACCAGCACAACTGTTTTGGTCACGATCCTCAGCAAGGGGTTGAGAGGTCACTAGTGAGCAAAGGAAGAAGAGGGGATGCGGGCGTGCCACCTCGCAGACGAGGAAAGAGTGTTGCGCGAGATCTTGACTTCTTGATCAGGCGGAGGGTTTCAGGTGCCACCTCGCAGACGAGTAATTTACGAGCATGAGATTCGATACTCACGGTGTGTCTCTAGCAGAGCAATAACAGGGATCAGGGATAATCAGAAACGAGTCCGAGAGGGCTCTGAACTAAGGCGCGGACGCATTTAGAACTAGGGTTTTCCAGAGGCTCGAATGTTCAACTGGGTTGAATGTTTGTTTGTATTGTCTTTGTAAAGATTGTGAGAGAGAGTCGTAGCTTCAACAGGGAAGCGAAAGCAAAGCTCCGGGGAGCGTTGGAGGTTTCAACTAGGTTGAAAGTTTTGTTGTATTTTTGTTTGAGTAGTTGTCTGTAAGCTTCCGAGCTCCTTTATATAATGGCTTGCCTTCTGTTTTGGCCACGATCCTCAGTGCGCGGGCGAGAGGTAGATAGCGAACAAAGAGAGGAGTGGTGTTGCGGGCGTGCCACCTCGCGGACGAGGAAAGGATGGTTGCGTGATCTTGACTTCTTGATCAAGCCGGGGGGGGGGGGTTTCCAGGTGCCACCTCAGATGAGGAATTTACGAGCACTAGGCGATCAATACTCACGGTATATCGCGAGTAGAGCAACTATAGGGAGATCAAAGAGATCGGGATAGAGTCCAGGAGGGTTCTGAAACTAAGGCGGCGGCGCACTTAGGTTTTAAGGTTTCGAGGTAGCTCGAGAGGTAACTGGTTTGCAGTTTTTTTATGTTTGTTTGAGAGAGATTGTGTGTTTGGGGTTTGCTTCAACAGGGAAGCGAAGGCAGAGCTCCGGGGAGCGTTGGAGGTTTCAACCAGGTTGAAGGTTTGTATTGTTGAGATGTATTGATTGTAGAGTTGTTATTGTTGTGTAGTGTATTGAGAGTTGTTTTCTGTAAACCCCAGAGCCCTTTATATAGTGGAGCTCGACTTGCGGCAGAAGAAAGATAATCATAGAAACCAAGTCGGACTCTGCAGCATAATAGCACAAGGGCACAGTTTCACCCGCGCGGACCAACCATCTTGTGACACATGTTCAGTTCGCACACTCCATTTAGTATAGGTTACTGCTTCACGCGCGTCGCTCAACTGTAGAGTCCTAAGCGAACTGGAATTAGAAATATCCTCATCCCGCGGGGTCCCAAAGCTTGTCTCCATCTCGCGGGTTTTAAATGGGCTTTTTATACTAAAAGGGCCACATGGATTGACCCGAAGCATGCCAAAGACATGTAAAAGTCTTCAACGAATGGTGCGCGTGGACTCCGCTTGTTGCTTCCTCGCGAAGTCTCTCACGCGAGCCGATTCACCAGCTCGCCGAGCTGAGTATTCCGTCTCGCCTAAGACTTTTACGCGAAGTACTATTGCACCCCTCCTAAGACTTTTACGCGAAGTACATTTGCTCCCCGCCTACGCGCAAAGTCATTCCGCGCGCGAGATCATTAAGTGTGCGAGCTGTGTATTTCGCGCGAAGCGCCCGAGCTCTCTACTTCGCGCGAAGTCATCCCGCGTGCTAGCTTTGTGTTATGCGCGAAGTCCCTAGCGCGTGAGATCCGTAGTCCGCGCGAAGTCATTCCGCGCGCAGACTTTGTTATTTAGCTTGTGTGGTCTTACTGGCGGGCTATTACTTGTAAACTCAAAGAATTTGGACTCGCCGGTACGACATGGACCAAGAATTTAATTAATATTCACATGGACATTTAGTGTCCAGTAAAATATAAATTTGGGCGTAAACACCTTCTACCAAGAGAAGTATAATCACTGTCCAAGTCTAACTCTGAAGCATAATACCACAAGGACACTGCTTTACCCGTGCGAACCAATCATCTGTGTGACACGTGCTCAGTCGCATAACACACTTCGCATAGGTCACTGCCTCCACGCTTCTCAACTGTAGTTTCCTATGCGGACTCCAACTTTGAGCATCTTATCTCGAGGTGTCAAAGTCCTCGTAGAAAACTATCTCGCGCGTCCCTGAAGCTTGCGAGACTCAAAAGGCTTCTTTTTTATTAAAAGGTTCACAGGTATTCAACTATAACATGTCAAAGACTTGTAGGAGTCTTCAACGATAAATGTAGGTGATCACGTGCATGCAGACTCCGCCTCGCCTTAGGACTCCACTTCTATGCGAAATCCACCTCGCCTCGCCTTCGCAAAGTCCATTTCACATGTGATCTCTGCTGTCCAGCTTGCATGATTTCACTGGCGGGCCATCACTTGTAAACCCAATAAATTTGGGCTCGCCGGTGTGACGTGGACCAAGAATGTAATTAATATTCACTTAGACAATTACTGTCCAGTAAAGTATTAATTTGGGTGTAAATTTATTATGCAGTCTTGGACCAAAATGCCCTCTCTCTCTCGGTGCACGACGACGCAAGTCTGAAGACGCAGCCTCCTACTGAGTCACTGAGACCGCGCTCGTCATCGTGATCCTCCTCAACGGCGACACCGATTCCGACGGCACCTCCCGGAGATGATCCTCATCTGCCGAAACCTCTGCAACAATCTCCAGAGCCCTAACCAGCATATCTGGGGCGTCACACTTTAGTTCCTCTACTAGTTGAGCAAGTCGGAGATTATCCAGCCATTGATTTCATCGATTCTAGCCAATCTAGTCAGAGATCAAGGTCTATGTTTAGTGCAATCATGAATAACGTTCTTCTGCTTCTTTTTTTATTGGAGATCGTGTTTTTGTTTTTGTTTTGGTCAGAGAGATCGTGGTTTTTTTCCCCTTTTTTCAATATAATGGTTATTAAATGATAGTATCTTGATTATTGGAGTAATTAGTCTATTATTGGGAGGTAATAAGTATTTAGTGGAGGTCAATAAACATTTATTGGGGGTAGTAAACTTCTATCAACATTTATTGACCCCAATATTGCTTCTATAATTTTTTTTTGAGATTTAGGGATTTGCCTTAGTAAGAAGGTAAAAGCTTCCTTTCTAACTCGATTACTAAGGATCAGTAACTGATTATTGGGGGTCAGTAACTAAGTTATTAAGGGTCAGTAACTAATTACTCGGGTTCAGTAACTGATTATCGGGGATCAATAACCAAGTTATTGGGAGTCAATAACCAAGTTGTTGGTGACCGGAATCCGACGACGGGGAAAAATCCGAATTACTAGGGGTCAGTAACTGAGTTACCAGTGATCGAAATCCGGCGACCGGAGAAAATATGAGTTACTATGGGTCAATAACGGCGACCAAAGAAATTTCCAGCAACCGGTGATCGGAGTCCGGTGAGGTTCCGGCCAAGTATTCTCTCTCTTCCACTTTCTCTCTCTATACATGTTGAAATGGTGAAGGTAAAATTGTCTTAAAAATATACAAAAATTATTTTTTTATTATAACATTAATAAAGATTTGTGCATTTGGGCATAAAAAATGTTACCTTATATTGGAATGGGCTCATGAAAAAGATTAATATTAGAATGGAAAATGAGAGGTTTAAATTAGTATTAAATGGGTATTTTCCCTTTCTTTTTGTTGCAACATTTTCTTTTTTATTGCTTCTTGAGATATTGAAGAATTCTTTGGTTATTGTACGTACTTGAATTATTCACACATCGCATTTTACCTTTCTATCATTTATCAGCATGATACAGAGAAAGAACTGAAGTTTGAGTTCAGTAGATAGAGTAATTATTGATTTATTTTTCTCATGTTTACTGAAATTTGTATACTCTCTTTGAGTTTAGGACTTCACCTTTTTTTTTCGGTCGATTCCGTAGAGAAGACAAGTGATTAATTTGTTTTCATATTCTACTCCTCTACTCTCTGTTCAGAATTTTTTTTTTTTTTTATCTTTATAGTAATTATGGGATTCAAAGAAACTAGAGGCTACTTTGCAGAAAATGGTGAAATTGTATCTTCTATGTCTGAGGGTGTTTGGAGATTTCATTATCTAATAATCCCCATTATATCATTTTGGTTTGATGGAGAATCTCTTCTGTCTTGCTTTTGCTGCCAAAGCCAATTGGATAGCTGATTTCTGTTTTGTGGTTTTACAGATTACCGTGTTGTTCCATGCAATAAATGCCAAGGACCAGAGTCACTCAGCTAGCAAATTGTAACTTCATTTTCGCATTGGATTTTATTTTCTTCTGTTTTATGATCCATCTCCACTCCTTATTTTGTTTGATGATATTGATGAAATGGTTACATTGTTTGACAAGGAAAATGGAGATTTCAGCTATGCTATGGATCTCTATGTCAATGTCTATCTCTAAGCTACTTGAATTGCTTCCTTTCAGCCTATGAAATACATGTAAGGATGGAATAAGAGGACTGACTTAGTACATTGTCTGTTTTATTGCATTAAAGTTCCATTGCTGATTCCAATTATTATTTTCGACATAAACCAATATGCAGAACAACAAAGCTTGGACTATACAATTTTTGTTGTGACGTGTTTGCTCCTTGCGTGACAATGGAGGAGTTTATTGTCCCACGCCCCCTTGATTTACAGGTCTGACTACTCATTTTCATTTCATCTTTTCTGAACTTTCTTATTTAGTTGTTTCGAGTCCTAAAAAATTGTGCTCTCACACAGGTGGTGGAGGCGAAATATGTGCTTGAGGCAGAACAGATCATGGATCTACTGGCTTTGAGCACATTGAGATCGAGAATGCAAGCAGATACTCTATTTGTCTGAACTATTCTAATTTAGTTGCTGAGACGTGGGTTGTTTCCCTAAAAAGGGAGAACACCTGCTCATCCTATAATGTTGCAGTTAAACTTATAAGTGTTGTAAATGTTACACTTGAATATATAGGTAATGTTATAAACGAAAGTTCTTCGGTGCACCAAGATTTCAGTGAACAAATAGTCATTGACCAATCACAATCATTTATTTAATACAATCAATTGCATGAGACTAACATCGATGCTAACACCGTTAGATAATTGAGACAAAAAAAACATCCAATCAACATAGTAAAAATAAGTAAGGCTACAATAAATATTACATGGGTAATTAATTCTAATATCAATAGAAGAGATTATCGATGCTTGACTTTTATAATTTTTTATTTATTTGCTTTTATTTTTTTTGGATACACAATTAAGTCTTTTTAGTGAGACTTATTTTTCTTTTTCTTTTTTGATTTAAGAGGTCAAATTTTTAGTGAGACTTTTTATTTTCTTTTTTAGTTTACGGAAACGCAAAGAGTTAAAACATAATAATTAGGGAGTTTACTTATTTACCCATTTAACTAATGTGGATCTCTTAGTGCTCATATAAAGGGTATACGTATAAAATCTTCTATCAAGATTAGGATTAGGTATGATATATCTATTTATTATTTTTCATAAGGATTGTTTTAATAATAAATAATTTATTTTAATTAATATATAAATAATTTTATATATTCCACCGTACTACGTATCCTCAGACCGCGAATATGTACCGCAATGTTTCACGTTTTAGGTAACATTGGTCATCAAGAATTAAAATGAAGTAGGAACGTTTGACCATATATCAATCTTGTGACATGTGTCATGTAAGTTTGAATCATCAGTAAGCTCTTATATATTATCGATTCGTTTTAACTAGATTCTTTCTTTTATTGTCCTTTTATTTTGTCACTGAACTTCAACATAAGTAAGTAAACGAATTACATTTTTAAAGGGAATAAAAAAAACTACACTAGTCAAATAAATTATCTCTTATAATTTTGGTTATTGTTTTCACTTTGTGGGTTTGAGCCAACTCAAATGACATGTAATGTATTTATACATGGGCTTGGTAAGACAAATAATTAGCTTGAGAATAAAAAAGAAATTAAAGCACCTCTTTGCCAATGAGATTAGGGTTAGGAGGTTTAGGCACCTTCACAAAACTTGGCTTCATGAGCTCTTCTTTGTCTCGCTCTGGCTTCGACTTCAACTTTGACCATTCTTGGATCTGGATTCCGGGCACCCAAATTCTATTGGAAAACTTCTTCATGTGTTGCGCATAGATATTCATCATAATCTTCAAACTCGCTAACACAAGAGAGATTGCGAACAACTTGGTACTGTCATCGATGGAGGACAATGCCATGAAGGATAATCTAATGGTCTTCTTCGAGAACAAAAAGGAGATCTGTAATACCTCAGATTTTCATATCAATTTCCTTGTATTATTTCTGAAATTAATGAAGGTTTAATTATGGAAATTCTTTAGTTTGTGCGAAGTTGAAGTTTCGGGAGTAAATTTTAAGATGGTTTGACTTTTAATAGGCCAAAAGTTGATTTTATTTTTCGTCAGTTATTTGTGAAAACTTCCTTCACAAAAGTTGTAGAGTTTGGCGATACGAGTTCGTAGACATGCGGCACACCTGAAACGGATGAAGTATGAAAAAGTTGTGGTTAGAGGAAGTCAGTTTCCGGTTTTGGAAACTCTATAAGTAGAAAAATGTGTGAGAGATATTTTTGGAAACCTAAACCAGTCTCACTTTCTCTCTCCTCTCTCCTGACCTCCTCTCGCTCTCTCTTTTCTCCGGCTCGGTTCTCCTTCGTCCGGCCACCAAAGTGGACACCGCCGGTCCCGTTGGGTCGGCACGGGTCTCCTCTCCACTCCTGGGGCAGCCTCGCTGCCTGGAAACCGCCACGGAGCGGCGAAGCTGCTTCTGTCTCGTCGAAAAATCGGTGATTTCGACGGCGATTTTGGCGAGAGTTAGGTGAGTCTTGCTCCTCGTCTTCCTCTAGAGATGTTTATACCTCTTTAGTGACCTAGAAATTAAGTTTGGGCGCCAGATTTGCAGGTTTGGATTTTGATTTCGGATTGATGATTCGAGGCGTTTTCCTGCCGATTATGGCCGAACTGGTTGAACCTCCAAGTATTAAAGTTGTTCACCATGCTTTAATCTACAAGTTTCATGTTGTGAGTTTCTCCTAATTCGGAAGTTTTGGGGTGGTGTGTGGAGCTCACTCACAGCCGCATGTGGCAGCGCGTCTGTCTGTGTTGCGGCCTTAGTTTTTGTGTTAGCTAGCTCTTGCTATTGTGAGCTTGTTAGGAGTTAGAATTGCTAGGTTTTGAGCAAGGTTTTCATGTTAGGACCTTAGGTTTAATTTTTGGCTTGGTTGAGGGTTAAGTTTAGGTTTTGAGGAGTAGAGGTAGCTTTTTTGTGTCGTTGAGTTCAACGACTTTGAAAAGTTGTTCTCCCTTGAGCTAAGAGTTAGTTTAAGGGTATTGTGATATCCTATAGTACTTCGGTTACTAAGGTTATTAATTGTGTGATTTTAGGTGATTTGTGAAGTTGTGTTATAGAAAATTGCAGCGGGATTTTTAGGTGAGTAAATCTCATAATGGTTCACTTTTGGACCAAGTTTTATTATGGTCATTTGATGTTGATGTTGGATTTAATAATATGTTATTAATTGTTTTTAAATATATGAACTTGATCGCCAACGGCTCATAGGTAAGATAAAACAAGTTTTCCTTATATGTTTATTTTTGAGGTTCTTGTTATCATAATTTTATTGATTATTGATAAGTTATTCTTGTGGAATAATATGTATTGTTCATATAATTATATCTTATGAAAGATATAATTTTATGATGTGAATCGTGTGTTACTGATGATGATGTGGTGATATAGTGAACTGTTGTTCAAAATAGTCAAACCAGGTTCCAAGCCTTTAATCGGGTGATTGGTTACGGTTATGATGCAATTATTATTTTGTGATTTTTATTGGAAAGTCAAACTGGGTTCCAAGCCTTTGGCCGGATGATTGGTTACGGTTAGGAATATAGCTCTAGTCCGTCTGTCGATGTAGGTCATGTGAGATACTTTATGGTATATGGGACCCATGTATACACAAATTGTTGTTGTAGGTTATGAGAGGTATTTATTAATATCTGGGAGGGTACATGTCTTAGGTAAATGTGTTGGATGTGTGGATTTTAATTATTGATCTAATTGCTCTTGTGGTATATTTGGATGTAAGAAGTGTTGTGTTATTTTTGAGATTACTCATACGAGCTTTTTAGCTTACCGGGTTTGTTATTTTACAACCTGGTGCACCAATTCTTGATGTAGGGGTTAGACCTGCAGGTGAGGATCACCAGGGTTGAGGTGAAGGCTTAGTAGCAGGGTACTTTTTGGTTTTGTTGTACTCTGTATAGTTTTATATTTGGGTAGACAGTATTAAACTCATGAGACTGTTTTTATTTTTTTGTTTTTCAAGTTTATGTAAAAAAGGAAATGTAATATTTAACTCAGTGTTGGGTTGTGTAACATTTACATTTCCGCAAATGAGTTTTAGTTGCTTGAGAATTTTTGTTGGACAGGTTTTGAGATTTAATATTTTGAGATATATCATGCCCAAAATTTTGAATATTATCCTTCGAAAATTAGGGTGTAACAAGATCATCGCTTGATCGCTTGATTCATCGCTTCAAATGTCATATCATTTGATATAAGTGAAATTTTTATGTAATATAATTTGAGCAATTTAATCATTTGTTTTCAAATGTGAGAGCAAAAGTACAAGTGAAATTATCTTGTTACTCCCATGTGAGATTTATCAATGTTCGATCAAGACTTCTTTAATCACTTGTTTTCAAATGTGAGAGCAAACATAAAAGTAGAGTCATCTTGTTACTTCCATGCGAGATCAACTTATCAATGTTCAAGACTTCTTAAACCATTTGTTTTCAAATGTGAGAGCAAAAATAAAAGTGGATTTATCTTGTTGCTCTTATGCAAGATCAACTTATAATGTCCAAGACTTCTTGTAATGATAATACATTATATTTTGTCACACCCTAACCCGGAAATTGAGATTTTTTTTTCCGGGTAAGGACGTAAATAGCCTCGATTTGTCAAAGATAAGAAAACCTTTGACAAATAAAAGCTATGTGAAAAACTTAGAATCAAAGTGACTTGGTAAATGAAAACTTTATTTTATAAGTATTGTTCTTACAACAAACATGAAAGTAAGATTATAAAATAAGCCTTATAACAAGAACATGAATCAAAACAACAAGCTATAGATTCACTCTTCCTCCTAGACCTCAGATTCTTTCTAGACATCAAGTTTTATCCCTCAAGTATAATATCTGCACAAATTCATAGAGGGGTGAGCCAAAAGACTCAGTAAAGCAAATCTCATCCATGTAATTTCAATATGTTAAACATGTATACGCATATTTTAGGTTTCAGTTGTTGGTACTCTTATACTATCCTTGGTCACAAGTGTCTTCTTGTCATAAGATCGTTTTATCAATCAAAATTGAAATGGCTTATCTCCCTACATGTATACAAAGGCAAACGTAGCTGCTCACTTTCAAGTGATAGCCTCAACCCCATACTTCATTCATTCCTTATATTACATCAGATATGATGATGACATAAGATCAAATAATAATATAATGAAAAACTAACCACAATAACCATCTTTAGCAGCAGTATATACAACTCAAAAGTAAGATAACAAGTTTATAAAACAAAACTTGAGATTCCCCATAACTTCCCCTACCTCAAACCTATTTTAACAAAGCTAAAACTTCAGTACCATATTCTAGCACATGCTTCAGACCTCTACTAATTTTTCTACTCTAAATTTTCTCTACGGACTTTCTTTCTAACTTCTAAATTTCTCTACTTGTTACTATTTTATGTGAAGACCTCTATTTATACTAGTGAATATGCTTGTCAGATGTCTATAAAAATAAGTTGGAATTCATCTTTATCTGCCAGCAGCAAGTTTGAACTTGGAGACCAAGTTTTAAGCTGCTCATTCAGCAACCACAAGCAAAAGTGTGGCTACACACTTTGGTATAGGGTAACTATATGCAAAACACAAGTAAAAGTGTGGCTGCACACTTTGGTATAGGATAAGAAGTGTAAAACATGTGTAACTTTATGTTACACATTCTACTTGGAGACAAAATAACTGTTTTGGCCACGATCCTCAGCGCGCGGAGCAGAGGTTTCTAGCGAACAAAGAGGGAGGATGAGTGTTGCGGGCGTGCCACCTCGCGGACGAGGAAAGAGGTTGATGGGGGTGCGCTTGACTTCTTGATCAGGCAAAAGGGGGGTTACAGGTGCCACCTCTGAGGAGGATTTACGAGCACAAGCGAATCGATACTCACGGCGGCGCGAGCAGAGCAATTACAGGGAGTTCAGAGAGAAGCGGGGATACAGAGTCCGGAGAGCTCTGGAGAAAGACCTAGGCGGCGGCGCTTAGGGTTAGGGTTTCGAGGAAGGCTCGAAGGGTAACTGGGTTCCAGTTGTATTGTGTTTGTTGTTTTGTATTGTTTTTTAGAGTTGTTTGTATTGATTTGAGAGAGACCACTCTGTTAGGGTTCGAGCCCCCTTATATAGTAGTTCGGCAGAAGCAAAGTGATTAGAATCCAAGTCGGACTCTGAAACACTAATTCACAAGGACACTGCTTCGTCCATGCGAACCAACCAATTGGTGACACCTGCCCAGTTCGCACATTCCATTCCGCATAGGGCATTGCTTCCGCTCTGCCAACTGTAGACTCCTATGCGAACTGCAATTAAGAGCATCCTCATCTCGCGGGCTGCTACAGGATGCTATCTCGCGTGCTTCTGTAGCTCGCGTCTATTTCGCGGGCTATTGCAGCTCGCGAGCCTTAAAAGGGCTTTTTATAATAAATGGGCCACATGGATTGGCCCGAAGCATATTAAAGACTTGTAAAGGTCTTCAACAATTATTGTAGGCCGTGCGGACTCCACCTGTTTGCTTCCTCGCGAAGTCCCTTATGCGAGCCAGTTCGCCAGCTCGCCTCGCCTACGCGGAGATTCAATCTCGCCTCGCCTACGCGAAGTGTCAAATAGTAATTCCGCGCGAAGTCATTCCGCGCGCGAGCTAAGTGTTCCACGCGAACTGCGTAGTCCGCCTATGTACATTCCGCGCGCAAGCTAAGTGAAGTCCAGTTCGCATGCAGTTTGTTCGGCGCGAAGTCTAACTCGGCTCGCGTGGTCTCACTGGTGGGCTATCACTTGTAAACTTAGAGAAACTCTATCTCGCCGGTATGACATGGTCCAAGAAATAATTAATATTTACATAGACATTTACTGTCCAGTAAAATATTAATTTAGGCGCAAACAATAACATCCTTTGTGTAATTATCATATTTTTCTGATTTGTTGATTTGTAAATGTTGCATGTTTAATCAAATGGCTTTATCCAAAAACAACACATAAAGGAGGGCAAAACTTGTTGGAAGCTTTTGAAATCAGCAATACTCAAGGAAATCATGAAGCACATGATCTACTGTAGTTTAAGAAAACATGTACTAATATCAAATGTCCAATACCTTGCAGCTATATATATTTTTGTTAGGCTATGGATTACTGCCAAACAAAATAAGCAAAGATGATGTAGCTATGGACTCTTTGTTTTCTTTTTAGCAAAGATGATGTATACTAAGTCTATTTTGGGTAAATCATGTTTCTTTGTAACACAAACAAGAACTATAAAATATTCCATTTATTTAAAGTCCTATTAGCTTCTTCTAATTTTCTTTTAGTTGAAAATTCTTTTGTTTAGTTCTAAGAGAACTTTTACTTTCGTTACTAAGACGAACAAGTACTCACATATATATATATATATATATATATATATATATAATGTAGATAAATTATTTTAAGCAGGTTCGGGATTTCACAATATAAGTAACATATGACAATATTTAAGTCTAAACAAAGAAATAATTCCACATAAACAATAGATTCCCAATTAAAATGAGTTTCTTCTTGTAACAAAAAAAAAAGAGGTTTGACCAAAAAAAACCGTCAACAATTAAAATGAGTTTCTTCTTGTTACTACTAGGGCCCTGTTTGGTTGGCAGGAAACCATGGTATGTGAAAGAAATTAATTTGGTTTTTCATTCCAAGAGGTTGATTGGTTGTACATATAGACAAGATATAAAACAAAAAAAAAAAGATCTGACTATAAATTGACTCTCTTATAAAACCTGAGTTCAATTACTTTGTTAAAGGGTGGTATTCCAATTCCATTCTCACCGTCAAAGCCACAATTATATAAATTATTCTTTAATAAATTTTAATGTTGTACGTATTTGGAAACTATAAATAGGCATAATTGAAAAATATAACTTTGTATTTCATTATAATGACTTACCAAACATTACAATAGGAATTAATATATTTGATTCCATCATTTAATTTATAATATATACTGATACCCCAAACACCCATATAAAAATACCAAAATATATTTTATTTCATATCTGTTTGAAAAGGAAAATAAATCAATTTTTCATTTTTACGGAGTTTAGGAGTTGTAGTGGCAAGTTAGCAACGTAGCAGTAGAAGTGTCCACTCAACAAAAGGAATGATTATTTTATTAAATAAAAAAAAGATAAGTAAGGGAACTCATTCTTACTTTCAAAAAAAAAAAAAAAAAAAAAAAACTCATTCTTGTTTACTCAACAACTCATTCTTGCTTATCTTCCCTTCCTTGCTTGCCCACTCAACAACTCATTCTTGCTGATCTTCTTCCTCGAAAAAAAGAGACTTCATCTTCTTCCTTGCGCTCAACAGCAACAGAGCTTTTTCTTCTGCAAAAAAAAAGCTCGCTCCGACACTTTTTCTTGCACTTTTATTAAAAAATATTGATTTTGAGAGAATTGCTATCAGATCTTTGGGGTAGAAATTACCAGATCCGAAAACTTTAAACCGATAATTTGTTTGTTCGATTAGCACGACATCTGATTCGAGTCGAAAAATTTCTGGGTTGGCGACGGAAGGAACGAACAGTGGATAGGAGACGAGAGAGCGACGGTCTGGTTCTATCGAAGTCTTCCCAGAAGCTAATGGTAATTTTGGCTTTTACTGTACATCGACACCAACAATCAACTAACATCAGTTTGAGATCTGTTTAAGGAAGAAAAATTCTCTTAAGTATTTCTCGTCCGAAATTCCTAATATTTCTCGATATTTTCCGATATTTTCAACTAATACTAATGAAAATTTTGTACCTCATAGGTCTTCTATCTACTTTTAAAGCACTTGTGTAATTTCATATGAAATATATCATATGTATATAAAGCGTGATAACCTCGTCTCCCTTTGGGTTTCTAGCCATAAAAAAAAAATATTTAAAGTAAACTTTTAAAAATTATTAAAGTTCAGCACTAACCTTTTTCACTTTAACTTACTACAATTCTTTATAGATCAATGTTTATTCAAAGTTTTCATTTCAAATATAGTACATAATTATATAAAAAACAAATATCTCTTAAAGTTTGGTTTAAAATTTCCTTGTTTTTCTTTAAATTTCCGTCAATTTTCTCATTTTTTTTACTACAATCTATATTTTCCCAAAATTCCCGTCGAAATTTCCATATTTTGGAGGGTTGAAATTTTCTTCCTTGGATCTTTTAAGGCACGTGACTTTTTAACTACTGGTTTAATTGCACCATAGTTCACTGAATCCGCTTCGCTAAATTATGTATGATATTCAGGAAAAAAGAAAATTTATGTGTTTGCAATTACAACCAGAAAATGATTGGCAGTAAGACATATCGGAAACGGGAACATTGGTTTGGAAACCTTCTCTATTGAATTACTGCTCGCCGGAGGTCTCTGCCGCATGGGAACGTATTGTAGGAAGTGGAGTAGGCCACCATGGCAGCATAATTTGTAATGATATTCCATTAAATCTTTCATGCATCTCCATCTGGGAACATTCCCCTGTGTGAATGTCGCACTTGTAACCTGTTTTTTTCTTTTTTGAAGGGGTATGGTCTGTTAGAGACACAAAACATGTATCCAAATCTTTTGGATCAGAACCGAAATACTCCATCGAAGTATATAGCTTATCATAGGGTACCCCGTCCATTATCGAATAAACTTTCCGGTGTCTCTGACCCAGTTCTCCACCGCCTTGAACGGCCATTTGTTCTAGTTCTTCTTTTTCTAACTCCCAAACAAATAGCCTAGCTCCAATACAGTCCTCATTCCCCACCATCCGCACCAACTGCAGACGTCCACGGTGCGACTGGAGGTGATATAATGAACGAGGTACATCCTCATCTTCATCTTCATCTTCATCTTCACGTCCACGGTGCGTCTGGAGGTGATATAATGAGCGAGGTACATCCTCATCATCATCCTCATCTTCATCATCATCCTCATCTTCATCTTCATCTTCATCTTTAAGTTTAATAACATGAAATTGATATCTCGAATCACCATCAGCACTTTCAGCAGCAATACTATTAGAACAAGCGGTAGTGCTCTTGTTGTTGATCATCAAAGGTCCCAGCCCAAGCAGATCACCATCTTTAGCAATCCAGTATAGCATTCCATTACTAGCAAAGGCGCCTCTAGGGTGCTCATGGTGCTCAGGTGTGCCATAAATAAGTTTGGAATAAACAAAGCCGTCTGGACATGATATTAGTGACTCTCTCCACTCACCAATCTCACTGGAGAAGACCTGAATCTTGAATTTGATACAAAAGCTTTTATCGACTTCAGGAGGAACTATTCTCACAACCTTGAACTTATACTCGGCATCGATTCTAATTACCTTCTTTTTTTCTCCTTCTTTTTGATCAGTACTACTGTCGGCGTGTCTGTCATCTTCTCCTTCCTTATAGTATGACTCACAGATGAATCCCACAATAGGATCCCAGACCAAATCGCATTGATGGATCCAAGGAAGACTAACAAGTTGCATCACTTGCATGGACGTCCTTGGATTGCAGATGTAATATTGACCATCATCATACTTACAAAATCGTTTGCAGATATGAGATTGACCGTCACCTAATCGGTAACCAGATCTGCAGAGAACCAAGTCGTTCCATGTAGCTAGCACTTCTAATCTCCCTATCTCCTCAGTTTTGAAACTCCTAAATGTTGCAAATAAATCTGTGGTAAGGAGCTCATAACCCCACCTGTTTATAATTGTACCAGGTATTAGGGTTTGGTTCTGTCTTTGGAGCCACAAAAACCGGCTCACAAAGTTAGGATCCGACGTGAGTGAGCGCCAACTCTTTGAGACAGACTTGCATCGAAACACAGATTTTGAGCAAGGCAGTCGACAAAGGATTTCAACTAATAATTCCTTCGGGATATCATGTATATTTGTTGATGATGCTCTTTCTGGTACTAATCGTTTCGACTGCCTCAGGTCATCATCAGACGAAGGTTCCGATACTTCCCTAAGCTTTCTTTTGCTGCTGGTTGCAGGATTTGTATCATTGGTTGATGATAATCTCTTGGTTCTCTTCGATTGTCTTAGGTAATTATCAGACGATACCGAGTCTTCACTACGTTTTCTTTTTCTGGTTGCAGGATTGCTATCATTGATCGATGAAAATCTCTTCTTTCTCTTCGATAGTCGTAGGTCATCATCAGATGAAGGTTCCGATACTTCACTAAATTTTCTTTTGCTGGTTGCAGGATTTCTATCAGCTTTCATTGATTTGAAATCTCGAAACATATTCGGCAAGTTCTTCATATCAATGGATCACTTGTCGTCTTTATCTATATATAGACTCGCACGTACTACAACATAAGGCTAGTTATCTTATTTTAAAGGAAAGCTTGCAGTATCCTAGATGCACTAGAACAATAGAATTTCAAAACCAACGCTCCAGGGACTTGCCATCAACGCTCCAGTGGATGTGGATCTTGCCAGGGACTTGCCATCATCGTTGATGATAGAGCGTGAAAATCATTATTTTCCCATTGAAGTGGTTTACGAAAATTTGTGCAGTCATTGTGGTTTGGTTGGACATTCTGCTGATCGTTGCAAGCAACTACATATCATGGAACATGGGAACAAGAAACAGGATGAGAAGCTCTCTAGGACCAATGTATTTCGTCATGAGTACAAGGTAAAGCCTAGTGTGGTCACTGATGTTAGGCCAGTTATGCAGGTTCGTCATAACTCTCCACCCAACACAACTAACCAAGTTGGTACTACAACTAGTGAAATTACTCCTGTGCAAGGTTTGGTCCAAAGCACACCAACCATGAGAGTTAATGTTGACTCTCTTGTGGTCCAATCTTCTGAAAGAGAATCGACCAAAATTGCTTGTTCTGCACAAGCTTCTGCTGGAATATATAACAATTAGGGATGAGATGGTAGTTGTTAACCATAAAGTCATCAATGAGCAAACTGGTGCAAATAATGAATTTGTTGATGTAAGGGATGATGATTCAAGCTCCGCAGCTGAACAAGATCTTGATGAGGGTCTACTATTGGAAAATGCAACAGGTGACAAAACACAAGGGAACACTAGCTGGAATGACTTAGTTGAGGAGGACCAATGCACATCTAATGCTACTGGAATCCCTTCTAGAGGACAACTTGAAATGCAGGTAGTAAATTCTATGATGGGGGGTGAGTGTGGTGCAGGGCTTGACAATATGAAGCTTGTTTTGTCTAAAGGGCAGAAAAAAAGACTCCGAAAAAATCAAAGAGATGGGAAGCAGCCAGAAGAGGGCAGTGTGGATCGTTACCCCGCTAGAAATAGGGGTCCTTCTCAAAAGCTAAATTTATGAAGATTATTTTTTGGAATACTCGGGGGTTAGCTAATAATCCTACAAGAAGTGCTGTCTAGTTGAACCAATGACATCTTTGACGCGTATTCCCGACTCTTTCTGGAGATCAATCGGTATGCAATTGGTAGGCGTCAATGATAGAGGTCAGTTATTTCCTAATATTTGGGTTTTTCGCTCACTAAATCTTTCAGCTCCTACTTTGATATCTTCTTCTAGTCAACTTCTGTTTGTGCAGTTTTTGGTTGGTGGTATTGCTCATGGTTTGATATTTTATCTATGCGGCAACAACTAGTGTGGCACGCCGACCTTTATGGTCTGAGATTGAGCTAATTAATTCAAGCTTCACGGGTCCTTTATTGTTAGTTGGTGATTTCAATGCAATTTTAGGAGCGCATGAGAATTCTGGTGGGAGGCTGCCTGCTTGTGTTTCTTGTCATGAGTTTCAGCATATGGTTGATGTGTGTCACTTAACACAGATTGATCTAAAGGGGTCACCATTTACATGGACAAATGGTCGAGGTGTTGGCTCGCATATTGAATTGTTGTTGGATAGATGCTTTTGTTCAATTCCGTGGTTGGACTCATGGCCAGTCACTAGTTGCTCCTCCTTGGTTCGACACTCTTCTGATCATAACCCTCTCTTGATTTCTTTCAAGAAATATGTTGCACAAGGCCCAATTCCTTTCCGTTTTCAGAAGATTTGGTCGGGGCACTCAGATTTCTTAAAAACTGTTCAAGCAGCTTGGCAGTCCTTTGAAGTAAGTGGTTGTCCTATGTTTATTCTTCAAAGAAAGCTTACGCTTTTGAAACATATTTTGAAGGATTGGAATGTTAATATTTTCGATGATGTTCACACTGCTGTGGATAAGGCACGCACTGCTCTTGAAAACATTCAGTTAGCCATATCACGTGATGGGTTCACAGATGCTCGTCATTCAGAAGAACTTACTGCTCATGATGCCCTGTCGAATGGTTTATTGGTTCAGGAAAAATTTTGGGCGGACAAGGCCAAAGTGAGATGGGTCAAGGAAGGTGACAAAAATACAGGTTACTTCCATACTTTGGCAAAAATTCGTCGATCACGCTCCTTTATCACTTCTCTTCGTGTTGGAGATGACTTGGTGGAGGATGTCAATTCTTTGCGTGATCATGTCGTCCAGCATTTCACCACTGCCTTTTCAGATGATGGAAATATTGGGGATACAGGTTTAGTTGAAAATATTATTCCTTCATTGGTTTCATATTCAGAAAATTGTTGTTTGCTTGCTTTTCCTTATGTTGAAGAGATTAAAAATGCTGTGTTCTCCATGAATGCTGATAGTGCCCCAAGTCCGGATGGCTACTTTGGTCATTCATTTTTTTCAGGTTTGTTGGGACATTGTTGGGTTAGATGTGGTTCATGCTATTACCTCCCTCTTTCAGACAGGTTATATTTTGCCTAATCTAAATTCCAGCTTTGTGGCCCTCATTCCTAAGGTTCAAGAAGCTGATGTTATCACCCAATTTCGGCCCATTGCTATGACGAATTTTTCCTTTAAAATCATTACTCGCATCCTAGCAGACTGTCTTTCTCCTATTGCTTCTAGAATTATATTGCTGAATCAATTTGTGTTTCTAAAGGGAAGACAAATATCTGATTGCATCTTTCTGACTTCTGAATGTATTAACTTATTGGATAATAAATGTCGTGGAGGGAACGTGGCTATCAAGTTTGATATAGTGAAGGCCTTTGATACTCAGAATTGGGACTTTCTTCGAAGGGTTTTCATTGCCATCGGTTTTCATGCAACCTTTGTAGATTGGATCAGTTTTATATTGGCTTCAACTCGCTTGTCCATCCTTTTCAATGGCTCTCCAGTGGGATTTTTTGGTTGTAGTCGCGGAGTTTGTCAAGGTGACCCACTCTCCTCTCTCCTCTTTTGTCTTGCTGAAGAGGTTCTTAGCCGTGGCATCTTGCGTCTGGTTGATATGGGGCATGTTCAAACTATTTCCTCCCCGCGTGCGGTGAAAGTGTCTTTTCATGTATTATTTGCTGATGATATTATATATGGTGTTTTGTAAAGGTGATAAAAGAAGCCTAGTAAGTCTTATGGCTTTTTTTGAGGAGTACGGGATAAACTCGAGGCAGTTGGTGAACAAAACCAAGACTCGTGTTTATTTGAGTAAGTCAGCTGGTCATCGTCGTACATTAATAAATGAATTGAAATTTGTTTAGTCATTCTGGTTTGAAGTCCACATCTGTTTAGTCCTTGTGGTTTTATTGTAATTTGAATAGTCCTTAAAGTCACAATTTTAATCTGAATAGTCCTTAAAGTCACAATTTTAATCTGAATAGTCCTTATGGTTTTATTTTAATCTGAATAATTCTTAAAGTCATGATTTTACCTGGATTGTTATGTGGATAGTGAATAACAAAAAAAAAAAAAAAAAAAAGGGGGTGGGGGGGGGGGGGGTGGGGGGCAGCTGCCTCTACTCAGTCATGATAGAGCAACAAAATAATAAGAGAATATGTATCATGAGAATTAACCATGTTCGAATTAAAAGCTTGTATGGAAGTCCTATTATATGCCTTCGCTAACGAATATACTAATGAATAATGAAGGCAACTGTCCTTGGAAAGTGTGGAATCATGTCTCTAAGAACATTTCTCACCGTAAGCCAAATTTAGCTTACAAAACAATAATATTCTATAGAATCTGCTTTTAGCTTACCAAATTCTTCAACCATAAGCTAAATTCTTAGTCAAATTAATAGTATTTTGGCTTAAAGAAATACTCCCACCGTAAGCTAAATCCTTAGGTAAAACCATTTTTTTTATTTTGTCATTTATTTGTTTAATTCAATAATTAACCATGAAAAAAAATTTATATAAATATATTCGATATTGGGCTCATATGAAAGATCTCGTCGAGATCGTTGCGATAGTATAAAATTTTGTTAATAACGAATTTTCAATTTAGATGCTAGTGAAATTAGAAGAACAAAATCTAAAGTTTGAATTGTTTGCGCCTGAATTAATATTTCACTGGACAGTAAATGTCTATGTAAATATTAATTATTTCTTAGACCAGGTCATACCGGCGAGATGGAGTTTTCTCCAAGTTTACAAGTGATAGCTCGCCAGTAAGTCCACGCGAGCCAAGTTAGACTTCGCGCGGAACGAACTGCATGAGAATTTGACTTCACTTAGCCCGCGCGCGGTATGACTTCGCGCGGAATTACTGTTCAACGCTCCGCGAGGCGAAGCGAGATTGCCACTCCGCGAGGCGAAGCGAGATTGCCACTCCGCGAGGCGAAACGAGATTGCCAGTCCGCGCAGGCGAGGCGAGATGGACTCTCCGCATAGGCAAAACGAGGCGAGGCAGCAAACATGCGGAGTCCGCGCGAACCACGACAAACGTTGAAAACTTTGACAAGTCTTTGACATGCTTCGGGCCAATCCCTGTGGCCCATTAAATATAAAAAGCCCTTTTAAGGCTCGCGAGCTGCAATAGCCCGCGAAATGGACGCAAGCTACAGAAGCACGCGAGATAGCACCCTGTAGCAGCCCGCGGGGCGAATTCCAGTTCGCATAGGAGTCTACAGTTGGCAGCACGGAATGGAGTGTGCGAACTGGGCAAGTGTCACCAATTGGTTGGTTCGCATGGACGAAACAATGTCCTTATGCGAATAGGGTTTCAGAGTTCGACTTGGATTCTAATTATACTCTTATTACGCCGCAAGTCGTACTACTATATAAGGGGGCTCGGACCCTAACAGAAACGGACTCTCAAAATCAATACAACAGACAACTTTACAACAAACAACTCAGAGACAACTCTCAGACAAACCCAAACTGAAACCCAGTTTCCCTTCGAGCCCTCCTCGAAAACCTAACCCTAAGCGCCGCCGCCTAGGCCTTTCTTCAGAGCTCTCCGGACTTTGCATCCCCGCTTCCCTCCGAACTCCCTTTGATTGCTCTGCTCGCGCCGCCGTGAGTATCGACTCGCTTGTGCTCGTAAATCCTCCTCTGAGGTGGCACTTGTGACCCCCCTTTCTGCCTGATCAAGAAGTCAAGCGCACCCCTTATCAACCTTTTCCTCGTCCGCGAGGTGGCACGCCCGCAACTCTCCCATCTCTTTGTCTGCTAGAAGCCTCTGCTCCGCGCGCTGAGGACCGTGGCCAAAACATTGGCACGCCCAGTGGGACAGGGAGTACAAGCGATTCACAATAGGGAAACCTGGAAGACCTGAGATTCCGCCATGGTAGGCTCTCAGCCGACCCAAAATACAGACTCTGCTCCATCTATGAAGCAAGTCGTCCAGATGTTCGCACAACTCACGGGGCAGATCCAGGGTTTGACAACCCAAACTCAACAAAGCCTCACCGACCTTGCTGGTAAGGTCGACGGTCTCGCTGAACAAGTCAAAAGGGACAAAACCCTTTGTGAAGCAGACCAGCACAACCTCGCCGTACCCAATGAGAATTTCGTTGAGCATGTCCTTGCCAAAAAGATTGAACTGCCTGGCAGCCAATCTACTGGCGAAGATTTTCCTTTGGACGAACCCATGTCCAAAGAAGAAATCACCTTGTTAATCGGTGATGAAGAACCTGAGGCAGAGGCCGGCGAGATTTTGGATAATAATCCTATCTCAAAGACTGACGTCCTTCCCCAAGAAGATAAGGTTGAAGGTAGGACAGAACAGTCCACCTTAGAAGACAAGATCGGTTCGCACACTGATGATGAACCACAACTTCGCATGATGGCGAACCACAACTTCCAAGTAACGAGCTTCCTCATGCGAGATGTATACGTGGACACAGGCCAGATGCATGGGGGGCAAGGCGGAGCTCGCCTGTCTTCTGTAGTTATCCACCGTGATCAAGGGCAAGATCAACCCACGCTTTGTCCAACTACTGGACGTGATCGAGACGCTGCCCCAAGTCATGATAAGCGAGAAGAAGCTGCGATAATGGATTGGCGAAGATTAGACGAGTTGCACAAGCAACTAGATGCGCAAGCGGCCGCTGATGAACATGAAAGGGGTTTACAACGCCAGAATGTAAAGCCTACGATTGGCAGAAATTTTCCTTTGGATGAACTTGCGTCCAAGGAAGAGACTGCTTTGTCAGTCCATGACAAAGTATCTGAGGTCGAGGCCGGCAAGACTTTGGATAAGGATCTTATCTCAAAAACTGGCGTTGTTCCCCATAAAGATGAGCTTGAAGGTGGGACAGAACAGTCCACCTCACAAAAAGAGAGCGGGTCAAACACTGATGGCGAACCGCAAGTTCGCATGAAAGGTGGCCTAGGAGCCAGCTTTCCTATGCGAGATGTATATGTAGACACAGGTCAGCCGCGTGGGGGGCAAGGCGGAGTTCGCCTGCTTTCTTTATCAGGTCATAACAAGCGAAGTGAAGCTGGACCAGAACCTCTTGAGTTTCCTTTTCAGCATGTACACGCGGGGCGTCAAGGCTGGCGAAGCCCGTTTCTCTTAATGATTCGCCTCGCCAATCTTATATTCACCAACAAGATGCCTCAGTCCGCTTCGTCAAACCATGGTCATATTAAGCTTAACTATATATGGCGTGGTGGTATCCCCGGGTCAATCCGTGGTATCACATTGCAATATACTTGGAGTCTCTGCATGCAAGTTCAGAGGCCTAAAGGGGACTTTGACTTATGTGCGAAGTACATACATGTCCCGTATATGCCTATAGTTGCAAAGAAGGTCGAGCCACCGACCTTTGTTGAATCGGCATTTGATTCTGACACAACGCCAACTTATGATGAATACGACGAAGACTATATGTTTTTGTGTCTGTCTCATAATCATATGTTACAAGAGTTCAATCCCAGTAAAGCTCTTGATGAGTTGAAAAGAGACCAGCAAGTGGTTACTCTCGGTAAGACCATGCATTATGACATGGTAATTGGTGACAAGGCAGATCTTTACACCATGTTGTCTGCAAGGATGCAATTGAAGATTATGCTTTGCAAACTGACAAAGGTGCTTAGGGGGCAGCGAGGCAGTCCCTACAAGCTACTTTCTTCAAATTTTCAAGTGGTTGACGCGGAACAACTCTGCTCAACACTTAGAGTGAAGCATTGGTGGCCTCCCCCGTGGCCTAACGAAGGGTACCTAATCAAGCTATGATACCCTCTTTTCTTTGTTCCTAGCTTTCCTTCAGTTTTTACTTCCGTTTCTTTCAATTCCTTTCCTTTTTCGTATTGAAAAAAAAAAATACCAAAAAAAATCAAATAGCAGAAAACCCAAAAAGAGATCTTTGGTCTTGTTGAAATGCAAGACAACGTTCTTGCCTCTGAAGGCTTGAACTTTACATAGGAGCCTATCCCTGAGGCTTGAAGACAACAAGCATTCCACATGCCTTCGAGTTACTGCCAACAAAGTCAAGTCAGCGAGGCAATACAACTAGTTTGCAATTCTGAAAGTTGCACCAGCCACTACCAGATAGTCAACTTCGTGGACTCCATTCGAATGATCCAGGAAGCACTAGCCGGCTCGCCTTATATCGACCGAAAGCCCTGGATGTCTACTTTCCAGAGGATTTTACGGCTTGTCATTTCGCCATTCCTGGAGAGAGTTATGGCAGTTTGAATGCAGACAGGTCAGGATACGCGCGGATTTGCATTGTGCATTTTCAATGTGTTTTCACGACCTTGAAACATGCTTTCCTCACTGGGGGGCATCAGTACCATAACTCCTTCCCTGGGGGGCATGCTAAAGTTTTGATGTCCTTCATTCTTCTCAAGAAGCTTCGGCGAGCAGACATCAAAACTGGGGGGCACATTGGCAGATCGTGTTCCAGAAATTTCAAAGTTTAGACCTTCTTCAAGTGTCTTAGTCATTATTTAGGCCAATCCCTGTGGCTTCCAAATTTCGAAGGTTGGTTCGCCATCTTCACGCGACCGTTCGCTGACTCATTTGTGTGCTTCTCATTGGTTCGCACTGGGGGGGGGGGGCAGCAAAGTATATACTGGGGGGCAGCGAAATGCATGGCCTCTTAAAATTTTTCAGATTTATACGGCCGTTCGCCAACTCTGCTTGTTTGTCTCTCACTGGTCAGCTCTGGGGGGCAACGAAGTACATAGCCATTGTCATTCCATGTTGGCCCGCCATCGCGAAGGGCTATTTTTTGGAATCTACTCAAGTCACTAACGTCTGCTCTAGATACATTCATGCGAGCTACATTCGCTCGCGGTATGAGCAATGTAGAGCAGGCGAATGCGGGCTAGGAGCACACGAATGCAAAAGTGAAACAAGCGAATGCGAGCTAAGGGCAGGCGATTACATTCGAAGTTCAAGTCCAAGGTACCGAGGCGAGCCATAGAGCAGTTCGCTACGATTCACACTCCTTTTATGTATGACCCGAGCTAATACTATTGGCATTGGAGCAACATGAACCTTTGGAGCAACATGAACATAAACCTCTTCAGTCATTCTCGACATTTCATAACTTCGATGCTAGGGGGCAATGTTTGCGCTTGAATTAATATTTTACTGGACAGTAAATGTCTATGTAAATATTAATTATTTCTTGGACCAGGTCATACCGGCGAGATGGAGTTTTCTCCAAGTTTACAAGTGATAGCTCACCAGTAAGTCCACGCGAGCCAAGTTAGACTTCGCGCGGAACGAACTGCATGAGAATTTGACTTCACTTAGCCCGCGCGCGGTATGACTTCGCGCGGAATTACTGTTCAACGCTCCGCGAGGCGAAGCGAGATTGCCACTCCGCAAGGCGAAGCGAGATTGCCAGTCCGCGCAGGCGAGACGAGATGGACTCTCCGCATAGGAAAAACGAGGCGAGGCAGCAAACATGCGGAGTCCGCGCGCACCACGACAAACGTTGAAAACTTTGACAAGTCTTTGACATGCTTCGGGCCAATCCCTGTGGCCCATTAAATATAAAAAGCCCTTTTAAGGCTCGCGAGCTGCAATAGCCCGCGAAATGGACGCGAGCTACAGAAGCACGCGAGATAGCACCCTGTAGCAGCCCGCGGGGCGAATTCCAGTTCGCATAGGAGTCTACAGTTGGCAGCACGGAATGGAGTGTGTGAACTGGGCAAGTGTCACCAATTGGTTGGTTCGCATGGACGAAACAGTGTCCTTATGCGAATAGGGTTTCAGAGTTCGACTTGGATTCTAATTATACTCTTATTACGCCGCAAGTCGAACTACTATATAAGGGGGCTCGGACCCTAACAGAAACGGACTCTCAAAATCAATACAACAGACAACTTTACAACAAACAACTCAGAGACAACTCTCAGACAAACCCAAACTGAAACCCAGTTTCCCTTCGAGCCCTCCTCGAAAACCTAACCCTAAGCGCCGCCGCCTAGGCCTTTCTTCAGAGCTTTCCGGACTCTGCATCCACGCTTCGCTCCGAACTCCCTTTGATTGCTCTGCTCGCGCCGCCGTGAGTATCGACTCGCTTGTGCTCGTAAATCCTCCTCTGAGGTGGCACCTGTGACCCCCCTTTCTGCCTGATCAAGAAGTCAAGCGCACCCCCCATCAACCTTTTCCTCGTCCGCGAGGTGGCACGCCCGCAACTCTCCCATCTCTTTGTCTGCTAGAAGCCTCTGCTCCGCGCGCTGAGGACCGTGGCCAAAACATGAATAAAATAATATTTAGTTTTAGCCTACCAATTCCATAAGCCAAATTTGGCTTACAAAATAGCTCAAGCTAAATTTTTTACCTTGGAAATTGTAATTTGGCTTATAATAAGAGTAACTACAGGCTAAATTTAACTTTTTAGCCTATGACATCTCAGGCTAAACAGATCGTCTACTACATTGTAGCTACAATAAAACACTTGTCTAAAACCAGAATGTGCGACTTACACTTGAGGGCACCAGAATGTGCGACTTACACTTGAGGGCATCACAGTCACACAACGTAAACGTTCAGTTGCCGACTTGAGCTTTTTACTTATTGGACCACCATCCACCAGCAGAATTTTTTTCTTCTTCTCCTTTTTCATTCTTTCTTTGACATAGTTCACAACGTTATTGGGTTTATTTCTATAGATTCCAAAGTCCTCAAAAACCAGAAGCTGTAATTTATACAATGTTCTCTTGTTAGTTTCCATATTGAACATAAATGAACCTCCTACATACAACTTTATACAATCATAACATATAAAGGACTCTGAAGCTTGAACACACCTTAATAGGTGAAAGACAGAAAATGAACTCTTGGAGTGAGAGACAGACTTGCCTTTCCCTGTGCCGCTCGAGATGACAGAGTGAAGGTCCTAGAAGGGGGGTGAATAGGCCTTTATTACTTTTTCGTCCGATTCCGTTCACAAGGATAGCAAACATTTAGCTATCCTGATAACAGGGAGACGTAGTAATAAATAAAAGAACAAGTACTGGAAAGTAAAAGAAATAACACCCATACGTTTTTTATTCACAGAAACTCTGCACCAGGGAGAAAAACCGTGTGCCCCTAACTCTTGAGGGACAAACCTTTCCACTATGTAAAACTCACCTCTTACAAGATTATAGTCTAGGGATACAACGACGATTTGCAATCCTGCCTAGTCTACCCACTAGTCTAGATCTATCTCTCCTGTCTCTGAGTGACTCACCTCACTCCTCACAAGATTATAGTCTAGGGATACAACAATGACTTACTATCCTGCCTAGTCTACCTACTAGTCTAGACCTACCTCTCTTGTCTCTCAAGTGTTTACATATGAAGGTATAAAAAGAAGTTTCAACTCAGAACTCAGCTAACGTCTTTAACTTATTCTTCTTGAACACTTCTCAGAATACTCAACTCAGAACTCAGCTATCCTAATGAGAGGGAGTCTTCAGACCTCAGCTAACACCTTTAACTGACTCTCTAGAACTCAGCTCTCCTCGATCAACTGATCCTTCTTGAGTACTTCTGGGGTTGCTGCACTACCATCACTCATGATATGCAGAATGCTAATGGGTTTATGAAAAGAGTTTTTGCTCTTGCTCTTGCTCTAAGATTTACAATCACCAAGGGAAGACTTAGAGGCAAATGAGCAATGCAAGAGAAAACCTAGACCCAGCTAAAACAATGTAGAAAACTACATTTTGAACAACCAAGGAGCAAGAAGAGACTTGCTCCATATATATAGGCAAAGTGCAAGCTAAAGGAGAGCATGCTCGTTTACCAAAATGGGAGGCAACTTTTGGACTTTAATCCTTGTCCAAATTCATAAAGTGAGAGGGCCAAGGGACAAACAAAAGGCTCCAAGAGAGTAAAGATAAACACAACTCTCTTATATGATAATGGTCTAATAAGGAAGAAACAAAAGGTTTTGTGAATGAAGGAGACACAACAAAACCTATTCCTATATGAGGTCACATAGGTCAGCTGATAGCTTGGGCGGTGCATCACATGGCTCAGCAGCTGACTTGGTTTGTGTATCACAAAACCCAGCTGGACTCAAAAAGGAGCTGCCTAAAAGTGCTTTAGTCATGTGCTCATGGGTTGGAAGAACAACACAACCCTAGACTAACTTGGAGCTCAAGCACGATGAAAAATGTTTTGCTAAAAGAGATTTGAAATTCAAATACTTGTAAAGCTGAAGCAAAACCATTTAAATCTGCACGAAGTCAGACTCAGAGATTAGGATAGATACAACAGGGGTATCCACCAAATCTGGATGGCAAGCATAACTGCCATCCTGAATGAATGTGATGCACATGCATGAACTACCTGATGTACATGAGATAACAACAAAGAGCCAGCTACTATATATTAGTTTGTGTATCACAAACCTAGCTGGAGCCTCTAAGCTTTAGTCATGTGGTCACGGGTTGGAAACACTACACAACCCTAGATTGACTTGAAGCACCAAGGCAACGACAAATGTTTTGCTAAAGGAGATTTGAATTCAAACAGGGGAATTCAAACTAATGATACACAAATAGCAAAAGCATTTAGACATGCATAGATATAGACCCAATAGATTAGGACAGATACACCAGGAGGTATCATCCAATCTAGGATGACAAGCAAGGCTACCATTCTCAATGAAAAATATGAGATGCATATGCATGAACTACCTGATGCACATGAGATCTTGGCAGGTCTTCATTCTTCACTTGAGATATCCTTACCATCAGGATATATAAAATTCTTAGTGAAAAGCATCAGATGCATATGCACCAGTTACCTAGGACACATGTGATCTTGTCAAGTCTTCATTCTTCACTTGTGATATCTTTACCATCAAGATATATAAAATAGCTTGTGTCTTGTGTTTTGATCATAAAAGGGATAGCCAACAATCCTTATACCAACACAGAGCCATCTTTAGTCCCAGAAGTTCGACATTCTTAGAAGTATGACTTCGTCTGTTGACACCTCTATGCTGTTAACACCCATTAGATTCATTTAGTTGGATGCAGAAGGACATGTCCTAAAAAAAAGAGTCAGGTTGCAAGCCATTGAACATGCTGTACCTAAGGATGATCGTACAATACCTGGGGATCATTCAAGTTTCCATGGCTGGTTCGACCACTATCCTTCCAATTCAATGGCTATACACGATTCCAAAACATTTGACATGTTGATAGGAGCACAAAGTGCAACGTTTATAATATATTTCCGACCCTATTTAGCTATGTAATTCCCTTAACAATATTCATATTAACTAAGTTTATGTTTTTATGTCATAAATAAAGCCAAGGAGCCCAAAAGAGACAAAAGAGGAGAAATCTTGAAGGAAAAGGAATTCATGTTGTGCAAGGAAAGAAATCAGAAAATCTGCCAGAAATTGTCAGTCAACTTCGACAGAAGATTGTGATTAGCTCACAACGATCCATGAGATGTGACATATATCAATGGAAAGCTACAAGAGTCTACTTTCCAGAACCTTTTACGGATCGTCAATACCTATTTTGAAGAAGAAGTTATGACCATTTAAGTGGCCGAAGGTCAGTCTGCTCGAATTTCTGATTTGGAACAAAACTTCTATTTTGAGGCCCAAACCACATTGACAAGCCCATGGACGAGTTTTGAGGGTTTTATAACCCTAATCACAGCAGAAAAAAGAGAGGAGGAGAAGAGAGGAGGCAGCGATCTCATCATCAGAAGAACCTCTAGAGTTGCAGACTCGCACAAGGAAGCCGCCAAGCCATCATTGATCTCTCTATCATCCACGGTTTATCTTTCTTGTGTCATCTTTTATTCTCCTTGTGTGTCTTTGCAGCCATGTGTGGCTGAATTCTCTTAGTTAGGGGCAAGGTTTGAAGCCCCAAGAATGTTTTAGATATTGTTTTGAACCTTGGTTTCGAATTATTAAGTCTTTCAAATTGTTTATTTGGTTTTGGTTTATGGAGAACTCTTGCTTGTTTATGTTCATGTATGCGCAACATAGAACATTATGAACTTGTGAGTGGGGCTAGAATTAGGTTGTTTAATCTCCTAAACGGTTAATACGGCTTAGTTCAAAGTAGTAAAACCTATAGGACAATAGGTGAAACCAAATAAAAAGGATTGCATGCTAGGTAGGCGTTCCACACTAGTTTTGCATACTTGTTCAATCACTTCCATTTATCTTAATGCTTAGAATAATTTGTTGATAGGATAGCGTCTATACCTTGATCGGTTATTCTAAAGGCTTAGTAATGGTGCGTTCATCTTGCTTAAGTATTCAAGGGAAGTAATAAGAACTTACGCAGTGCGTTCACGGTTTGTTCTTGATTGATACCGATTTGTGACTTAATGATTGAAGCTTTGGTTGTTAACATGTCTTGAAACATACTTGGTGGTGGATTTCCAAGTCTCTAATGTCTCATCCATCTGATCTTTTCTGATTTATTTTGTTTTTTATTTTCTCTTGTTTATAATCACAAAACCTCATATCTCTAGTACTATAATATTTTGTTTTCTCTTGTTTTGTAATTAACGTAATTGTAAGGGTACCCTCAATCCCCGGCTTTTATAACGATACCCTTATTTGTTTTATACTACAATTGACACAAAAGGGTTTTAATTGAAACGCCCGGTTTCGGTCGCTATCAATTTTGGCGCCGTTGCCGGGGATTGAAAAATCCCTAGCAATTTGCGTTAATTCTTGTATATATATTTTCTGTTTTAATAGCTTTCAAATTATATTATTTATTGTTTTAGGATTTGTGATTTAGTTTTGTATATATTACTAACTATTGTTTCTGTTTTGTTTTTCAATGTGGCATCAACCTTACGAGGTGTGTTCTAGATGCTCCATGGTAGGTCATTCCACGGAGACATGTCCAAGCATCCAATATCACGGATACTATGATCAAAATATGTTTGGAGGATTTCAAGAGAACCAAGGGCATTGGAATGATTACTATTCACCTCCACACAATACAGTATGGGATGATCCTCTTTATTCTTCATGGAACACCAATTCAGACATGCAACAAGGATTTTCCAATGAGTTCCAAGATTCTCCATATTCATTCCATGACTACTGGATACAAGCACCATCTCATCAAATCTCAGAGAAGTTAAATCATTATGATGAGATGATCAAGTCTATAAATGAGATGAATGAGGCTCTAGCTGCTTCAAATAAAGCTCGGATTGAGGAGCAAGAAGCTTTCAATGATAGTTGGGTAGAAACTAAAAGGATTTTGGACACCTTAATATCTCAAGAGCAGCCATCTTCATTGATGACAACTTCACATGAACTTCCCGCAACTTCAGCTCCATGTCAACCTCATGATTTAATATTTTTTGAGGATGAAGAAACAGATTTGGAGGAGTCCTATGAAGAGCCACGCGATGTTGAGACTTTTGAGGATTGCTTAAAAAAGGAGTCCATCAAAGCTCCTACATTTGGACCTTTATTGCTAGTATATGGAAGACCACATGATTCTTCACTCCATCACTCAAGCTCTACACATGTTCTTCCTTTCCAAGCATCATGTGAGTTTGTTGAGCATGTGGATATGGTGGTACCTGAATGTCTCAAATCGGATAAGGAGATTCTTGTTGTGATTGCGAATAGTTGGAGACAATGGAAGAAGAGAAAGAAAAAGAGAAGCTTCATATCTTATATGTCCATTGCTCCTAAGTTACTCAAATTGCTACCAAAGGACCATGAAATATCTTTGAAGAGGGTCAAGCATTTGATCGAACCGCGGCCTAAGCCTCCTGATTATTCTTGTTGAAAAGCCATTGGGAGGCAACCCCACTGTCTATGCTTTCTTTATTTTGTTCGTTTTGATGTGTTTTGTGTGTGTGCAGGTGAGAGTTGAGAAAAGTTGAAGAAAACTCCAAATTCAGTCAAAACAGTGCTCTCGGCAAAACAGTTCTTCCGACTTTGGAGGGCTACGGTTTGCAGATCACAGAACCTGGGACGGTGTGCTTTATATGAAAAGAAAGATCTCTGAGTCTAGTTTCTGTAGGATTTTACAGAAGTGGATTTGGAGACCCGAGTCATTCTCAGTTTGATGTTGAAGGCAGCAAGGTCACTGCCAGGAAACCAGAAGTTGTGCAGTACAGCCGGGAAAAGGTCAAAACAGGGGATACTTCCAGCCATGTTGTGGAGGAAAGCTATATATGTCTGAAAAGCTTGTTGAATTAGCTTCAACTTTTCTTTGAGGCGATTTAACATTCCGGCAACAGAATGCACTGGAAATCAGGTTTGAATGAGTAAAGGTCTGTTTCTCAGCTTTTGTGTGCAAACTATGTTTTTCTTCTAACTTTGCAGGGCTGCCATTTTCAATCCACTTGGAGTTAGGAAACGTTCCACATATGCAAAAACAGCTAGAAACACCATCTTTCATCTCCAATTGGAATCTCAGACATTGGATGTTGTAACAGGGACTTATATCAGCTGGAAGTTGGCTGCAGGGCACACAATGGGGGAGCTTTTCTCACTTTCTACCTTTTGTTTTGTTCACTTTCCTCTATACATCTATTATGCATTGCTTGATCTATATTGTTCTCACATTGTGGACAATGCGTAGTTTAAGTGTGGGGGAAGGGAATGCATGCACACATTTTTGTGTTTTGTTTTGTTTTTATTAGAGTTGAAAATTAAAAAAAAAAATTGTGTTTGTTTTTCTGTGAGTCATCATCATGCCTTTCAACTGTCTAGGATGAGTATATATCTCTGAAATTATGGCTAAAAGAGGATCACAAGATTGAGATCGATGATGTTAAATGAATTCTTTGGTTAATTATGATATATACTAAGCATATGAGTGTGTAGTAGATATGGTTTTTTGTTGACATTGGTATAGAATTTTGAGCATGTTGATGATGAGTTTTGATTCATAATTACCCTGGTGAGAATTTGAGTTTTATTGTGCCATTCTTTCTGAGTGCTTATTGAATAAATCATCATCTACTTTCTTGGCAATTCTTAGCGATCTCATTATCTTTCTTCTTGATTGACTGCTTGCCGCAGATTAAGTTTAACGGACTCTGGTGCTAGAACTCACTTTTGTGCTAGTCGAGACTTTTATCGATATATGCTCTGATTTTGGAAGGGATTAAAAGGACTTAGGATTTCTACCATTGCCAAATTGCTATATGTCCCAATTTGTGTGCGCTGCACACCCCTTAGTTAACCCTTTTGAGCCTACGTTAAGTCTTTTTGTCATCACCCATGCAATCCTCACCTTGAGCTTAGTGTAGTGATATCTCTACCTTTGTCCTTAAGGCCTAATAGAGCTTATGTTATGATATATTGTACGTGTGGAAGGATGATGAATAACAAGTGTGGGGGGAATGACTTGTCTATTAACAAGAAAAAGAAAAAGAAAAAGAAATGTGTTGCCGAAAAAAAAAAAAAACAAATGTGGCGGCATTGAAAAAAAGAAAGTGTGGATTAAGTCTCCCTTTGTGATGGAGGAGTTTGTTTTAAATTGAAGACCTAATGATATGATATATGGTCTTTGTCCTCATTCATGAATGTTCTAAGGTGATCTTATGGCTCTACTAGTTTTTAAGGACGATTTGCAATTCCTTATCTTTTGTTTCATTAAACCCTAGCTTTGGCCAAATTTTAACCTTGATAAAGTTCTTTTATGATCCAAAAGATGGGCAGTCATCGATCTGTGGAGATTGGTTACAAAAGTTGAGCATATGGGTTGGTCCGTTTAGCAAGTAGTTGATATATTTCATGAGATATTTTTAATTTCACAAAGTGCGTTTCTTTCTTTATATGTGAGCCTACTTGTTTGTATATTCTCTCACATATATACATTAAGTGAAAAAGCTTTTAAGCATTAGCTATGATTCTGAGAGAAGAAGAATCTGAGAGAAGAAAGAGTGGTAATCCTGTGAGGTTGAATCGTACTTGTTGGATACATGCTGAGCTCCACCCATCATCATTGTCACCCTCGTGTCTTACATTGCTCATATACGGAGTATATGTTTTAATTAACTCTCGAATTACTCATAATTGATTTTTGATGGAGTGCCAATCTTGATGCTATGAAAGTAAGAGATTTCTTGATGCTATGAAAGTAAGAGATTTCTGAGACAATAATGTTGAAGGCATAGTTTGTTTTGAGTCTTTGTTTTGTTTTCTTTGTTTTACATGTGGCAATACAATAAAGGAAAAGTTACAGATCAGTAAGTGCCCTTATGTAATTCGCCTTATATTTGTCAGTCTCTTCTTTTTCTCTTTTCTTGATAATACTTTTGTGCATGATCCTTATGTGTTTTTCACCGAAATGCTTCTCACACAGCCCAAGGGACAATATAGAAAACAAACTAACTACAATATAGAAAACTCCATACTTCCAAAATATGGTGTATAGGAGTTCGTAACTTTGTCTTTGTACTGAAAATATTCAATGACAAAAGACACATCACTGGAAAGAGTCGTACCTGTTGCCTTTTTGCTAGCTGCCACATTTTAACCGGATGAATCCAACGAAAGAAGAAGAAGATCTGACGAGCAATATCCATTGTAATTGGTGCATCAAAAACATCACCAGCCAAAGTTGTGGATCCTTTCTTTTCATCACGAAATTTTGTCACTGAAATCACAAGATCATGACAAATTCCTATCTTAAGATACACATTCACCAACAAACAATTCCACATCTCTATTTCATACTTTCTGCAATCTACTATTGAACAATTACTTCAAGTAATCTTCAATAACATGTCATGTTTTTGACCTTGTTCCACATACCTGTAGTGTACTCTGAAGCCCCCTCAGGCTTTAAGGACAATGAGTCGGAGCAAAATGCACCTCCACTAGACTCTTGGGTCAAGACGGAAGTCGAAAGCATTCGACAAGCACAAATCAATGATCCACCCTACATTGGATTCCAAAAATGGATGCACCCACATAAATCAACACCATGAATATAACAACAAGCTAGATTGCTGATTTGATCATTACAATATGAACTAGTAAACAAACTTGGGTATACCTTGTAACATGGGCAGATGCTAAACCAGAACCAAATGAATGCGAATTCTTCTGGAAATGAACAAAGCCATACTCCAAAACAGATTCAGCTGTATCATAACGAACATGAGTTAGTGGGTTTCAGAAACAGCTTAAAGATGACACATTTGAATAGACTTACATCATCAATAAGAGAGATTAGCATGTTAGGCCATTTTAATCTGTAATATACTGAACTGGGTTTAATGGGTTCTAAGAAACCTCATAAAGATGACATCTTTGATTAGAACTACAACATTTATATGAGAATTTTAGCAGGTGAAACAGAAAAAGAAGAAGAAAATGTGGGAGATTGTTTGAGAATTAGAGGAAGATATCGATGAGTTCGGATACCATACGTAGTACTGTTGCAAAAGACAGGAAGAAGAACACTGACTGACTTCGACGTAGCTCCTGTTTGTCTTCGTCTATCGTATTTCTGCCATCACCATATTTGGATTGGATTATTTGCTTGGTTTCTTTTTCTGTTTTTGAGTACGGTGAAGCAACTGAGCTGCGCTTTTTAGCAGGCTAGGCGATCAGAGGTGGCCTAGGCTGAACGTAGATGAAATGGGCCCATTCGCATCAGATCGGTCCATCTTTAAAAAAAGAGAGGGGACATGAACCAAAACCTCTCCATGAACCAAATCAGAGAAAGTACTCAAAAAGAGCACAAGGGTTGAAACAAATTTACTATAATACTAAAGCATGGTCTACTGTTTATAAGCTTAATTATGAACAGTAATTTTTTGTTTTGTTTTTGTTTTTTTTGTTTTATTTTTTATTTATAGTAAATACTAAAGCATGGTCTACTGTTTATAAGCTTAATTATGAACAGTAATTTTTTGTTTTGTTTTTGTTTTTTTTGTTTTATTTTTTATTTTTTATGAAACAAGTAATTTAGATTTTTCTAGATAGGCTCTCTCTCGGTAAAGATTTTTTTGCCCTCTATTTTTGACTTTTCTTACGTCTCTTAAATCTTCCGGATCGATCTTCCCTCTTCAGACCTATTTTATTTTTATTTCTCATGTCTCTCTGTTTTTATATCTCAGAGAATATCGCCGCTTTGTTTCATCTCTTTCACTATTGTTCCGTTTTGTGCATATATATATATATATATATATATATATATATATACTATTGCTTGGTTAACTGTTCATAAACATTGTGAACAGTGCGCGACCCTACTCTTCTGTTGATGGGTTGTGTAATTCCGTATTTACCTTTCGTTTCAACTCTATGTATAATTTTTTTTTTCACCTCTTCTTGCGCTCTCTCTCTCTCTTTCGCCCAATATTACTCTATCTTTCTCACACTCTCTAGACTTTTTCGAAATAGCTCCAACATTTCTCACAAAGAAGAAGAGTCTAGAGATATTAATATATTACAACGATAATTTATTATCCCTTTATTTCACAAAACTATTTATGTCATCTTCTCTTCTGCTTTGTATACATACAAATCAAAATAATTGGAGCATTTATATTTTGGGTAGAACAAGACTAGATGTTTTGTTGTATAAAAGTTGTTTTTGTGATAACTTTTACACATATGTGGAATGTGCATAATGTGGATACTACACCGTGCCAAGGCATGGGTATACTGACCATTTTGCCCCTGTTATTTTAAAGAAACCACAATATTGTCATAAACGCTAGATATATGACCAGTATAACAACTGGGTATAATTTGCATGTATAACATTCTATGAAGTACATATCAGAAACATTTTCATCAATCAATTAACTCATAATTGACCAGTTTCATAACGTTGTTTTTGGATAAAGTAATTTTAATGTCTATAGAAATTTCAAAATCATGGGAATTATCTATGAATTTAAATCCTATTAATTGAGAATTCCATTATTTGGATTTCATGATGTAAAGTTTTAAAATGACAAGAATTTGTATTCAAACTAACCTTAGTTAAGGGAGTTGACAAATGACGCTTATTTTGTGAGGAATTCAAGTCGGGAATTTAAGCTCCCAAATCCACAAATATTTTCCCGGGAAAATTGTTAATTCCACGGGATAAGTATCCAAATGAGGGAAACCGTCCTAAGAAATTGGGAATTCCTTATTTTTGATTAAATTTTCAGGAATTCACCCGCATCCAAACACGCCGTAAATATATACCGCGCCAAGGCGCAGGTATAATTCTAGTGTGTAAAGAGTGAGTGAAAGGAGCAACAGCCTAAACATGACATATATATATATGTCTGCAGAAGCAAATGAAGCAACCAAACATATATATGTGAAGACAATGCAACAACCAAAAAGATGGAACACACCTCCAAAACATCAGCAACAAAGAAAATTTATATGTTTGCAATTACAAACCAACTACTATAGATTAACTTCTCAGTAAGTGTCCTTCTACGTCGATCAGTTGCATAATTGGCAGTAAGACATCTTGGAACATTGGTTTGGAACCGTTCTCTACTGAATCACTTGCTCACTGGAGGTCTCTGCCTTATGGGAACGTATTCTAGGAACCGGTGTGGGCCACCATAGCATAATTTGTAATGCCTTCCCCCAAAAATATCGTTTATTCATCTTCATCTTGGAACATTCTCCTGTGTGAATGTTGCACTTGTAAAAGACAGTATCGTCATCGTCGTCATCGTCATCGTCATCATCATCATAATCATAATATGTTTGTTCCTTTTCCTTTTCTGAACGGGTATCATCTTTTAGAGACACAAAACATGTATCCAAATCGTTTGGATCAAAACCGAAATACTCCAGCAAATCATACTCCCTTTGCGAAGCATAGTACTCCCTTCGCGAAGTATACAGAAAGGATACCCCGTCCATTAAAGAATAAATGTTTCGGTGTTTCTGACTCAGTTCTCCACCCCCTTGTACCGCCATTTGTTCTAGTTCTTCTTTTTCCAACTCCCAAACAAATAGCTTTAGCTCCGATCCTGTTCTCATTCTGCACCATCCACACCAACTGCAGACGTCCACGGTGCACCTGAAGGTAATAATATAATGAAGAAAGTAAATCTGGATGTTCCTGCCGATCAACATGTTTAATAACATGAAATTGATACCCCAAATCACCATGGGCAGTAGTACTATTTGAACAAGTGGGAGTGCTCTTGTTGTTGATCATCAAAGGGTAGATCACCGTCTCTAGCAGTCCAGTATAGCATTCCATTGGTAGCAAAGCCACAACGTTTAAGTTCGGAATAAATAAAGCCGCGTGGACATGATACTAGTGATTCTCTCCACTCACCAATATCATTAGAGAAGAACTGAATCTTGAATTCGAAACAAAGGTTTTTCTCGTCTTCAGGAGGAAGTATTCTCACAACCTTGAACCTATACTCGGCATCAATTTTAATTACCTTCCTTTCTTCTTGCTCTTCTTTTTTATCAGTACTATTGTCGGCGTGTCTGTCATCTTCTTCTTCCTTATAGTATGGCTCGCAGATGAATCCCACAACATCATAGAGCCAACTGCATCGATCGGTCGGAGGAGGAAGACTGAACAGTTTCATGGTCCTTGGATTGCAGATGTAATATTCATCGTCATCTTCGAAAACAGATCTTCTGCAGAGAACCAAGTCGTTCCATGAAGCTAGCACTACAAAATCCTTCCTAAATCTTGCATTTAAATCTGTCTTAAGGAGTTCATACCCCCACGTCTGGTTTATAATAATACCAGGTATTGGGGTTTGGTTATGTCTTTGGAGCCACAAAAAGCGGCCGATAAAATTAGGATCTGACGTGAGAGAGCACCAACTCTTTGAAACGGACTTGCATCGAAACACAGATTTTGTGCATGGCAGTCGACAAAGGATTTCAACTAGTAATTCCTCTGGGATACCATGTATATTGGTTGAAGATGCTCTTTCCGATACTAATCTTAAGTCATCATCACACGAAGGTTTCGATACTTCACTAAATTTTCTTTTGCTGGTTGCAGGATTTGTATCATTAGCTGGTGATAATCTTTTGGCAGCTATTCTCTTTGCTCTCTTCAAGAGTGGTAGGTCATCATCATCAGAAGATACCGAGTCCTCACTAAATTTTCTTTTGCTAGTAGCTGGAGTTCTATCACCTTCCATTGATTTGAAAACTTGAAACGTATTCAGCAATTTTTTCAAGCTAGGAAAGAGAATTGATCGATCACCGGTCTATATATATATATATATAGACTCGCATTACAATATAAAGGGTAATATTCTAAACCAGCTTTATTTTTAAGGAAACCTTCTATGTGTTCTCTAGATGCACTAGGAGAAAAGAATCCATCAAAGCGTAATCTATTGAACCTAGATTTTTCAATAGCTAGGTTAAGTTCCTTATTTGATGCAGTTTGGAGAATTGGTACAAAATACCAATATATTTGACTGAGTAGTTGAGTTGTGCAACTACTGCCGTGGATATGTCTTTTATCTGTTTGGTATAAGTTGTATCTGAATTCTAAGCAGTCTTTCCTTAACTGTGTTTGGTGACTGGATTTTATTTTTGCAGCATAACCATGGAGTATGCATGATTCCTTTTGTCTTCTTTGCTGGGACAGGGTACTTTCTTTTACCTCGATCTATCTCGATCTTTTGGTAATTCCTTAATAATACTAGTGGCAATTGATGAATTTCAAAAGGTGGATCCCTAAATAGACCTTAGAAAGATCTTCTGTAGTGAAATGCAGCTTCCTTTATAAAAATAACAAAAATAAAAAAGATGCCTATAGAACTTTAATTTGCCAAAATTACTGATTTTCATATTAATAAGCAATTAGACTACACATGCAGTAATAAGTGGATAAGATCTAGCTGTAGATTCTAATTGTTCCTTAACAATTGGACTAGCAATGAGAACCAACAACAATTTCTATTCTCTTACATACAAATAAATCTTGTAAAGATGTTAAAGAGACAGTACAAAATTAATCACTAATTTGAAAAACTTACCACGGAACTTCATGAACTTAGGGCATGCTTATAACGTAACAGATTCCAAAATCTTGTATGGTTTTTTAGCCAAATTGCTACCCGCGGCCTGCCTTTCACCTTAGTGTTAATTTGCTACCCTAACTTTCATTTCAGCCAATTTGCTACCTTAACTTTTCATAATTAGCCAATTTGCTACCCTAACTATTATTTCTACCAATTTGCTACCTTATATTTTCAAAATTAGCCAACTTGCTACCTTTTTGTCATTTTATTTTGTTCATTTCTTCAACCAAACATGAATTAATTCTGAAAATTGAAGGTTAAAGTTGGTTGATATTGAAATTTTGATAAATAAATTGGTTAATCTTGAAAGCCTAAAATAGCAAATTTAATGAAAGGGTAGCAAATTGGCAAATTTAATAGTTAGGGTAGCAAACTGGTTAATTATGAAAAGCTAGGGTAGCAAATTGGCTGAAATGAAAGCTAAGGTAACAAATTGACACCAAGGTGAAAATTAAGACAGCAAATTGACAATTATGCCATCTTGTCTCATGACCATGTATGTATTTAAAAGTTTCAAAATAAGAAATGCTAACCAACAACTTTAGCACAAAATGATTAGACTCGTGCAAAAATCTTGTATGTTAATTTGAAATTACAACCAACTACTTTAATTACATCAGCTCCTCAGAAGTGCATCAGTGCATGTCCTCGGTTGATTAAGTACGCAGTTGCATAATTGGCACCCAACATATATGGCAGTAAGACATCTTAGAAACGGGAACATTGGTTTGGAAAACTACTCTACTGCATTACTTGCTCGCTGGCGGTCTCTGCCGTATGGGAACGTATTGTAGGAGCTGGTGTAGGCCACCATGGGAGCATAATTTGTAATTCTCTCCCATAAAATGTTCTATTTATTTTGGAACATTCTCTTGTGTGAATGTTGCACTTGTAAGTGACCTCAGGTTCATCTTCATGTATCTGTAGAGACACATAACATGTGTCCAAATCATTTGGATCAGAACCGCAATACTCCAGCCAAGTATACTTACGACACGGTACCGCGTCCATTATTGGATAAATGTTCCGGTGTTTCTGACTCAGTTCTCCACCCCCTTATACCGCCATCTCTTCTAGTTCTTCTTTATTCAACTCCCAAATAAATAGCCTAGCTCCAAGCCTGTTCTCATTCCCCACAGTCTGCACCAACTGCAGACGACCACGGTGCGCCTGGAGGTGATATAATGAAGAACGTAAATTTCCATGTACCTGCCTATCAACAAGTTTAATAACATGAAATTGATATCCCGAATCACCATTACCAGTAGTACTATTAGAGCATGTGGTAGTGCTCTTCTTGTTACTTAACAAAGGTCCCAGCCCTAGCACATCACCATTTCTAGCATTCCAGTATAGCATTCCATTGGTAGCAAAGCCTACAGGGGAAGCAAGTTTGGAATAAATAAAGCCGCGTGGGCATGATACTAGTGACTCTCTCCATTCACCAATCTCACTAGAGAACACCTCAATCTTGAATTGGAAACAAAGTTTTCGAATTCCCTTGCCATCAGGAGGAAGTATTCTCACAACCTTGCACTTATACTCCGCATCAATTTTAATTACCTTCCTTTCTTCTTCTTGATCAATATTAATGTCTGCGGGTCTGTATTCTTTTTCCTTATAGTATGGCTCACACATGAATCCCACAGCAACCACTCCGCGTTGATGGATCGGAGGAAGAGTAATCAGCTGGTCCTTAGATCGCATGGTCCTTGGATTGCAGATGTAATATTGACCGTCATCTTCGAATAAAGTACTTTTGCAGAGAACCAAGTCGTTCCATGTAGCTAGCACTTCTAAACGCTCATTCTCCTCAGTTCTGAAACTCCTAAATCTTGCAAACAAATCTGTGTTAAGGAGTTCATCCCCCCACTTCTGGTTTAGAATAGTACCAGGGATTAGGGTTTGGTTATGTCTTTTGAGCCACAAAAAGCGGCCGATAAAAGAAGAATCCGACGTGAGTGAGTGCCAACTCTTTGAAACAGACTTGCATCGCAACACAAATTTTGCGCATGGCAGTCGACAAAGGATTTCAACTAATAATTCCTCTGGGATATCATATATATTGGTTGACGATGCTCTTTCCGGTACTAATCGTTTCGATTGTCTTAAGTCATCATCAGACGAAGTTACCGAGTCTTCACTAGATTTTCTTTTGTTGCTGGTTGCGGTATTTCTATCATTGGTTGATGACAATCTCTTGGTTCTCTTCGATAGTGCTAGGTCATCATCAGACGAAGATTCTGATACTTCACTAAAATTTCTTTTGCTGGTTGCAGTATTTCTATCATAGGTGGATGATGATCTTTTGGCAGCAGCTAGTCTCTTCGCTCTCTTCGATAGTGGTAGGGCATCATCAGAAGAAGATACCGAGTCTTCACTAAATTTTCTTTTGGTAGCTGGAATTCTATCACCTTCCATTGATTTGAAAACTTGAAACGTACTTTTAGTCAAAAGGAATCAAGAAATTATGAATATTCCGATATTAACATTCTCCAAGAATGGATGGAGTATATATACAAGATTACATCAATCCTAATAGGAAACTAATTATACAAAAATATTAATATTCCTAATAATACACAACCCTAATATTACACGGATTGACTCACACCAACACTCTCCCTTAAGTTAGAGAATACAAATCACAAACGTCCAGCTTGTTAAGTGAGTCATAAAATACCTTACTAGAGACTGCTTTTGTAAGAATGTCAGCTAACTGCTCCTCAGTAGGTACAAATGGGAACGCAATAATCTGTCGATCTAACTTCTCCTTAATGAAATGTCTATCGACCTCCACATGTTTCTTTCTGTCATGTTGAATTAGATTATGAGCAATTTCAACAGCAACCTTATTATCACAATATAGAGACATCGGCCTTCTTTTGTTTGAACCCCAAATCTCTCAACAAGTGTCTCAATTAACCACAACATCTCACATACTCCAAGAGCCATTCCATGATACTTTGCTTCAGCATTAGAGCGAGCTACCACTTTTTGCTTCTTACTTTTCCAAGTAACCAAATTACCACCTACGAAAGTGAAGTAGCCCAGAGTAGACCTGCGATCTGTAATATTACATGCCCAGTTGGCATCTGTGTAGCCGACTTCAAATACCGCAAAATATGAAATATAGCTTCCATATGATGCTTCACTAGAGTTAGGCATAAATTGACACACTAAATGCATAGGCTAAATCAGGTCTGTGAATTTAGCTTAACCCATGGTTAACTATGGTAAACTTCCGTCAACTACATAAAAAAAATAAAAAAATAAAAAAGAACAAAGGGTTTTAGGTTACTGCTATAACACGTCCAAACCCACAATAACTCTTTGATTCTGGTCGACTGCAAAACCCTGCTTATGTTGAACTTGTAAGTCCATAAAAAACTTCATTGAATCATCCTCCCTAAACACTGTTCTTTTTTTAAGTTTACCCAAGTTAACCATGGATTAAGCTAAATTGATCCAAAAGTGACGGCTCATGCTCTTAGAACCTTTAGATTAGATAAAAAGTGTGGATTTTATGAAATTTAACTAAATTCACAAGGAGGAGCCGGATCCACTTAGGCATCCTATTATAATTCTACTGTAATGAGATAGTAGGATGCAGTCAATTTCAGTTCTTCAGTCATAAAATTCATTTCCCTTTCAAAAATAGTTCACATCCTTCTGAATACGGGCTATACACAGTCAATTGCTCTAACCCTTCTTGTCCGAAGATCCAACTGATAGAGGGAGGATACTGACATGAGTTTGATACAATCTCTCATACAAGTTACATTCATATGAATGACAAGGAGCTACAGGAGCCCTTTCCGATAAAGTTTTGCAGTGATAAAGTTCTCAATGATTTGAATCTTCCCAGCCATTCTCCACCCCTTGGTTGTAGCAATACTAAGCACACTTACTATATACAACAAAAGTACACCAAGTTCCCCGCCAGTACCGGCCACCATATGCTCAATCACTCAGATTTCCATCATATTTTCAAGAGTTCAAACTAGTTTGCGACTAGCTAACAGGGATTTTCACTCCTAAATGGTCATTTTTCAACTGAAATAAAACATAAGGTAAAAAATCAATTTAATGATCTAAGAGGTCGTATTTCAAATTTTTTCGTTTGAATCAAGGTTTTCTTGAGGGGAGTTTCAAGATTCATACTTCTTGGTTTCAGTTCACGTACCAATCACTAATCCACTTCTGGTACATTGGCAACAGAGTGGATTCAACACATCAAGGTGCACCTGCACCATTAATGTGTAAGTGTTTAAATCGCCGTATGAGAAAATCGAATGAAGACTAGAGACCTTAAATTTATTCATTTTAATTTCATTTTTGATTTGATCAAACTAAACACCCATATATAATAAGATTTACATATTCTTTGACGTAGTGTTCTCACCTTCTTAGTTGGAAACACTTGAAACTATTTTTTTTGGGTTTCAATTTTGTTAACGGTATTAATATATATGCATGTAGTGTGACGTAAATGACTGGATCGAAATATTGCGTATTTGCATATTAGTTGCTCGGTTCACTTATGTAACACCCTGACCCAGGTGTTAGAAGAATAAACGAATAAAATAAATAAGGAAATCCTAAATCGAAAATGAGATAGAATCTCATTATCAAACAAACCAACAAACATTTTTGTCGCGTTTGGAACCTAAAATTTATTTTGTTAATTTGCGGCTGCACCCAAAACTTGATCGGGCTGCCTACATACCCTTTTTAAAGGGATCAAGCCACTCGTAGTTCAACATTTTAGTCTACTTCTCTACCTTCTCTAATCACATCACATTTACCACCATAATTCCAAAATCAAAACCATACTTATGCAAATCATCAAACATGCATTCTTTCACCTTGAACCCAAGTTTGCTAAACATTCTAACTAGTTTTACTATGGACACCCATTAGATATACTATGGACACCCATTTCAACTAAAACCAATCCCAAATCCATACATAACACTCCAATATCCACTTCAATGCATCAGCACAATCCAACAACTGTCTAACAGTAATATTCCCATACCCGGTTATCAATTTTAACCGTTAATATCGCTAGTTTTTAGAAAAATCCGAAACCTAACCAACATTACTCCAAAAATTGCTAACTATCCACCAATGAGTTTCTCTCATTTTTAGCAATTTAATAAGCATGATAAACTGCCCAAAAAGTGGCAGCTCCGCTGGCATCGGCGGCCAATCTCCGGCCACCCCCAATTGTCACCAAAATTTGACAGAACCTTCCTCTCATTCCACACAATAACTTCCTAGAAGAAGTCGAAGACCAATTCTAAGCCTAAACATGTCAATCAAATCAAAAACACAATAAAGAACCCTAGAACTCCAATTATACATTTCACCCTAACAATATCGAATTAGACCAATTCTTTTTGAAGGATTACTCACCTTGATGAGAGCTACAAGATGAGCCAAGAATCACGAACTTTGGTGGCCGGAGGAGCAATTTCCGGCGAGTGGACCATCCGGCGTTTCGGCGGGATTTCTAACGTCCGGCGGCGTCACCTACCCGGTCACTGGCCCAGGAAGGAAGAGGGGGCGACGAGGGTCCGAACGGGACCAGTCCGGCGATCTCTGGTGGCCGGACGGCGGCAAGTGATGGTGGTGAAGCCGGCCGGTCCCGGGGAGACTCGGGAGGAAGGAGAGAGGAAGGAAAAAGAGGGGGGGGGGTGTTCGGCTGCTCCACACCCAGCCCAACTTTAATACCCACACAGAAAATAAAGCCTACCAAAAATTTACCCCAACCAAAATAGTAACTTTCGTTTGTAGACCATAACTTCTTCATACGAACTCTGATTTAAGCGTGTCACGTGTCCATGAACTCGTATTAATGTTCTCTACGACTTCTATGAAGGAAGTTTTCCCAAATTATCAACTTAGCGAAAAGTCAACTTTTTGGGTCCTTTACGGTAAAACGGTTGCAAGGAACAATAATTGAAAATTTACTGTAACCTTCATAAATTCAAAGAACATAGCTCGTCGCTCCAGAAAATAATCCGGGCATACCGGTGAGCTCGTATAAACGTGTACCAAGACTTCGGAGTTTTAAATCCACTATTTATCGTTTTCAGAAAAACTCGAACAATCACTATTTAAATCTCCGAGCACGAATAAAGAAAAATTCACGGTAACTCATAACCCCGAACAGTAACCTTTTAGGTACGGGGTATTACAACTTACACCGTGGTGCATAGAAGAATTTTCGCATTAGCAAACCATATAGAGACCAGGAAGAGATCATTGTTTTCAAGTTGCAAAATCACCAGATGGGGACTGCCGTGATCGAGGAGTTGTTCCCTAATAATCCAAAACAGAAATTAGAAATATTCATTGATACGAAAAAGAGCAGTTATTTCTAAATGATACTTTTCTATGTGTATCATATAACTAGTAGCATTTCCGGCCTGCCACTAGTTTGATTAAACTTAATAATCCACCCCACGCATGAACAACAACTATACTACGAAATAGTAACATTAAATATAGAGAAGCAAACTTTCTTTTCAGTCCAAATCAAGTTGCTTACCATAGTCTCTTTAACATACATAATAAGTGATGCTAACTAAATACTGTAGCAAAACATGATTAACTATACTTTAGATTAACTTCTCAGAATTTTCCTCGGTTTGATTCCGTTTATGTCGACCACGCAGTTGCATATATAATTGGCAGTAAGACATCTTGGAAATGGGAACCTTCTCTACTGAATTACTAGGTCGCTAGCTGGAGGTCTCCGCCGTATGGGAACGTATTGTAGGAAGTGGTGTAGGCCACCATGGGAGCATAATTTGTAATCCTTTCCCATCAAATGTTTCATCCATGTCCATCTCGGAACATTCTCCTGTCTGAATGTTGCACTTGTAAATGAAAGTATAATCATCATCATCATCATCTATATGTTTCTTTTTTGAACGAGGTTTCTTTTCTGAACGGGTATAATCTGTTCGAGACACAAAACATGTATCCAAATACATTGGATGAGAACCGAAATACTCCAGCGAATAACGCGTATCACACCTTACCCCATCGATTATCGCATAAATGTTCCGGTGTTTGTGACTCAGTTCTCCACCCCCTTGTACCGCCATTTGTTCTAGTTCTTCTTTTTTCAACTCCCAAACAAATAGCCTAGCTCCAATCTTGTTCTCATTCCCCACCATCTGCACCAACTGCAGACGTCCACGGTGCGCCTGGAGGTGATATGATGAACAAGGTAAATCTTCATTTTGACGTTCCTGCCGAGCAAGTTCAATAACATGAAATTGATATCCCCAATCACCATCAACAGAAGTACTATTAAAACAAGTGGGAGTGCTCTTGTTGTTGATCATCAAAGGTCCCAGCCCGAGCAGATCACCGTCTTCCTCAGAATTCCAATATAGCATTCCATTGCTAGCAAAGGCACCCATTGAAGCAAGTGGATTTGACGGAAGTTTGGAAAAAATAAAGCCGCATGGACATGATACTAGTGATTCTCTCCACTCACCAATATCATTAGAGAAGACCTGAATCTTGAATTCGAAACAAGGACTATATGGGTCTTCAGGAGGAAGTATTCTCACAACCTTGAACTTATACTCGGCATCGATTCTAATTACCTTCCTTTTTTCTCCTTCTGTTTCATCAGTACTGTTGTTGGCATGTCTGCCATCTTCTTCTTCCTTATAGTATGGCTCACACATGAATCCTACAAAAGGATCACAGCGCAAACCGCATTCATGGATCCAAGGAAGATTAACAAGTTGCATGGACGTCCTTGGATTACAAATGTAATATTGACCATCGTCATGGCGACAAAATCGTTTGCAGATATGATCTTCACCGTCAAATATTTCGTAATATAATCGTCTGCAGAGAACCAAGTCGTTCCATGTAGCTAGCACTTCTAATTTCTTTATCTCCTTGGTTTTGAAACTCCTTAATCTTTTGAACAAATCTGTGGTAAGGAGCTCATAACCCCACCTGTTTATAATTGTACCAGGTATTAGGGTTTGGTTCTGTCTTTGGAGCCACAAAAACCGGCCCACGAAATTAGGATCCGACGTGAGTGAGCGCCAACTCTTTGAGACAGACTTGCATCGAAACACATATTTTGCGCAAGGCAGTCGACAAAGGATTTCAACTAATAATTCCTCTGGGATATCATGTATAGTGGTTGACGATACCCTTTTCAGTACTAATCGTTTCGACTGTCTTAAGTCATCATCAAAATTTCTTTTGCTGCTGGTTGCGGGATTTCTATCATTGATTGATGATAATCTCTTCTTTCTCGTCGATAGTGGTAGGTCATCATCAGACGAAGATTCTGATACTTCACTTAATTTTCTTTTGCTGGTTGCAGGATTTCTGTCATTGGTGGATGATAATCTCTTGGTTCTCTTCGATTGTCTTAGGTCATCATCAGAAGATACCGAGTCTTCACTACCCTTTCTTTTGGTTGCAGGATTTGTATCCTTGATTGATGAAAATTTCTTCTTTCTCTCCAATAGTTGTAGGTCATCATCAGACGAAGATTCTGATACTTCACTAAATTTCCTTTGGCTTGTTGCAGGATTTCTTTCATTGGTTGATGATGATCTTTTGGCAGCTAGTCTCTTTGCTCTCTTCGATAGTGGTAGGTTATCATCATCAGAAGAAGATACCGTGGTTTCACTAAATTTTCTTTCGGTAGCTGGATTTCTATCACGTTCCATTGATTTCAAAACTTGAAACGTACTCAGCAATTTCTTTATATCAATGGATCACTAGCCTATAACTAGATTCGCACGTACTGCAATATAAAGGCTAGTTATAAACCTTTTATTTTAAAGGAAAGCTTGCATGTATCCTAAATGCACTAGAACAAAAGAATCCCAAACCAACAAGGATTAAGGAGCCTTGAATAGCAAGGACATACGGATGGCTTTCCTTCGTGATAGATAACACACGACATGTCCTTTTAAACACTAAAATATCTATCACTCCCAAGTCAAATAGGATAGTTTTATAACCCTCTTCCTCCAGATCTACACTAGTCTAGCTAAATACCTCTTCTTCGTTCAATATTTACTCTTCTCCATGATTGTAAGAATTCAAGTAAAAGGAAGAGGGCAAATACGACTTCAAAGAGGAGGCTTCCACCCAATACTACGATTTCAATTGAGATGTGCACCACCACAAGTAAAAGGAGAAGTAAAAGGAGGAGGCTTTCAAGTGAGTTGTGCACCAACACAAGCACAACCCCAACCCCAAGGCCAAACTGGTCTGATCTCCAACCTGACCTCTTGGAGTTGATCTTTGAAAAGCTCCCTGCTGAGGACGCAATTCGATTCCCAGCCGTTTGTCATTTTTGGGAACTCGCTGCAAAATCATCTGTTTCATCCACATACACACCCTTGTCGCAACAACCACCGATGCTCATATTCCCTAGTCAAGACATGTCTAGCCGACTCTTGTTCAGCTCTGCAAGGAAAAAGGTTTATAGCATTACCAACGAGTTCCCAGAAGATGACATTGTGCTTTCGTCACATGGTTGGTTACTAACGTGTGAAAAGTATTACAAAGAGTATACCAAGGTGATCTATCTCTTTAACCCGCTTTCTGGTGCTAGAATTGAACTCCCACCGATCACTGATCAGCATCGACTGCCTGTCCATAGAGCTGCGATCTCCGCTGACCCCTCTCGCAACAACAACTTCATTGTTGTCATTGTTTTGAAACTACGTGTTGATGAAACTAGGATGATATTCTTGAAGCATGGGGACACCGAATGGAAAGACTTGTGTTGGTTACATGACCACTATGACTGCCAAGTTGATATTATGTTCTATGAAGACCAGTTATCTGTAGTGTCTAGCGACCGCATTGTGGTTTGGGACTTTCGGGAAAAACCCGATCCCACCAAAAACGAGGATTTTCCCACCATAACCAAGGATTTCCAAATCTCAGGGTTGAAGATAGAGAGACATTGGAACATGTCCACTTATAGACTGGAGTCACAAGGTGATATAATGTTTGTGAAAAAAGTTCGAAGGAGATACTCTTTTGACTTTTATGTCTACAGATTAAATGACGAGGATAAAACATGGGAAAAGGTAGAAAGTTTGATAGGTCGGGCTCTATTTCTTCAGGAAAAGCTTTCAACAATGGCATTATCTACTCGGAATTTTCCAACACTACTTGAAGGCAACTCGATTTATTTTGTAGAAATATATGAGAAGTCCAAGAAGTCCAAGGATCCCAGCCGTAATATGGCTGAGATCAGAATACTACAATACAACTTGGAGGATAAGAAGAAGCCTAAAGTTTATGAAAAGTTCAAAGTGAAGGAAGCAGACCATTATCCACCACGCCCTTGGATTTTACCTAATCCGGTATTGCATGGGGAGAAGAAGCACAAATCAAGTGAAACTTAAGCTGATTAGAACAACACCAAAATTTTGTCTTTTCGTAATAGCGGCCTTATAGGTCTTCCTCAGTTTCGGTTTTCTTAGCTTTGTTTCATTATACTTTGCTTTGAGAGGTTTCGGTTTGATCCCCTATGTTGTTGTTTGCTTTTTCCTTATTAATTCAATAGGGTGACACGGAGATCTCCTCTCTCTTTCACTCATCTTTGAGTTTTAGTACTCTTACACCGATTGACAATCATCAAAAACAATTAGAAGGGCAGAGTCTTGAGTGTTCTTGTTTAGATGTACTCAGTCGAACAGAAATGAAATGAAAGAGAAGGAAGATTTCTTGCATTGTTCGACCATTAACTGCAAGTCTGTGCAACTATGGGACAACATGCATGGAACTGATTTCTATATGTGACATGTGATTGCTCAACAAAACACAAACTTGATAGAGCTCTATATCAATGCCATATTTTTCATATCCTGTAAAAAGCTATAGGTTTTACCATCTCTCTCTCTCTCTCTCTCTCTCTCTCTCTCTCTCTCTCTCTCTCTCTCTCTCTCTCTCTCTCTCTCTCTCTCTCTCTCTCTCTCTCTCTGATGGCAACGAACCATTAACTGTTTCTTATGTCTTCTATAAGGAGTGACTTGAGCATTATGTTGTGATGACTTCTAGGTACAGCTTTATGCTGTCATTATGCTGATTTTTATTTTTCATTTTGGCTTCTGTATCTGTAGAAACGATTTCCTTAAGCTTCATGTAGGCGTGACTATTTGTATGTAATCGTGTACCTGTGTAATACCCTAGATTTTCATATTATTTTTCTTGTATTATTCCCATAATTAATGAAGGATTATTTATAGAAATTTTTTAGTTTGTGCGAAATTGAAGTTTTGAGAGTTATTTTTAAGGTGCTTTGACTTTTAAGAGGCCTAAAAGTTGACCTTATTTTCCGTAAGTTATCTTCGAAAACTTCTTTCTTGAAAGTTGTAGAGTTTGTCGATGAGAGTTCGTAGACATGCGGTACGCCTGAAACGGAGGTAGTATGAGAAAGTTATGGTCAGCGGAAGTTGGTAACTTTATGGGATTTTGGGTTAAATAGAAAAGTTTTGGGGTAGAAAACCTAAATTCAGAAAACTCAACTTCTTCTCTCTCTCCTCCTCCTTGAGACGCCATTTTTCGCCGGAGAAGAAGTCGGACATCCGGCCACCGTTTTGGCCGCCACTGGTTCCGTTAGCTCGGTATCGTCCTCACCAACCTAATTGTGCCGATCCCTGACGCTGGCGACCGGCGGACAAGGCGCAATTAGGCCCGACAGCCGCTGCTGCAGTGACCTCTCACCGGACCCTAATTCGGTGACCTCCGACGACGCAGCTAGCCTAATTAGGCTTGTCTCCTCCGTGCAAAGCTACCTAGGCAAGTGGGTGGCCTCACCTTGAGCTGTAGCAGCAAGAGGCAGGCGGAGCTGAGTTGGCCGGAAGTTGCAAATTCCGGTGACGGCAATAGGCAGTGAGAGTTTGAGGCTCAAGCATTGCGGGGGCTGTTTGGGGCAGTTCAAGGCCGAACCAAGCTTAATCTCAAGTGTTTTGTGAAGTTGTGTTGTGGGATTTGCAGCGGGATTTTCTAGGTGAGTAAATCTCACCATGGTTCACTTTTGGACCTAATTTTATTATGGTTATTGGATGTTGATGTTAGATTAAATAATGTGCTATTAATTGTTTTTAAATATATGAGCTTGATCGCCAACGGCTCATAGGTAAGATTAAAACCAGTTTTCCTCATATATCTATTTTTGATATTTTCGTGGTCATAATTTTATTGATTTTTGATAAGTTATTCTTGTGAAATAATAAATAATGTGCATATAATTATATCCTTTAAATGATATAATTTATAATATGAATCATGTGTTGTTGATGATGATGATGTGGTGATATAGTGATTTGTTGTTCAAAATAATCAAACTGGGTTCCAAGCCTTTGACCGGGTGATTGGTTACGGTTATGATGAAATTTTATTTTGTGATTTTTATTGGACAGTCAAACTGGGTTCCAAGCCTTTGGCCGGGTGATTGGTTACGGTTAGGAATAGAGCTCTAGTCCGTCTGTCAGTGTAGGTCATGGGAGATACTTGATGGTATATGGGACTCATAGGTACACACATTGTTGTTGTAGGTCATGAGTGGTATTTATTAAATATCTGGGACTCATGAGTACATTTCTTTGGTAATGTGTTGGATGTGTGGTTTTTAATTATTGATCCAATCTCACTTGTGGTATGTTGGATGTGATAAATGTTGTGTTATTTTTGAGTTTACTCATACAGACTTTTTAGCTTACCGGGTTTGTTATTTTACAATCCCGGTGCACCAATTCTTGGTGTAAGGGTTAGACCTGCAGGTGAAGATCAGCAGGGTTGAGGCGGAGGCGTAGTGGCAGGGTTCTTTTTGTTTCTGCTGTACTCGGTATAGTTTTAGAATTGGGTAGACAGTTTTAAAATCATGAGATTGTTCTCATGTTCTTGTTTTGCAAGTTATATAAACAAGGAAGTGTAATATTTAACTTAGTGATGAATTGTGTGGCAAATACTTTTCTGCTGTTGAGTTATAGTTGTTTGTTGAAACAGGTTGAGATATTAATATTTTAAGTTAGATCATGCCAAAAATTTTGAAAATTATCTTTCAAAAATTGGGGTGTGACAACCTGAGTATTTTTGGTACTGCTAGAATGACTACATTTCTAAGACATTGGGATATGATAGTTATATATTCTTCATTAAATTAAGCAATGGTGAAGGGCAGCTGTAGAATGAGAACCAGAAAAAACCAGATAAATAAGCACAATAAGCTCTAGCTTGTACTTGCCTTCACAGCGACGCAAAGCAAGTTTCAAAGCAAATAACACTTCTCCTACAAAAAATGATCTCTTGCAGCACGACACCAAAGCTATACACGTCAACTTTGGTAGTGATTGCCAAGTTCCTAAACCACTCAGGTGCAACATACACTTTTGTTCCTTCAACAATAGTGTGTGCCTCGCTCTGATTCGTCATCATAAGTTTGGAAATGTCGAGCAATATGCCTGATATCAATGTTAGTTCTTAACTGTCAAGGAGTAGAGATCTTGTTGTTCAAACTATCAAGGAACATTTCTAATAGGTACATCTTTTCTGCTGTACAGAGCACAAAATTGTGACATGCAGGACTATCTTTACGACCATATATGTACACGATGTTGATTTCTTGATGACTGAAACTGACCGAAAACACAGAAAGTTCAGGTATTCAGAAATCAATGAGTAAATGCAATCACTTAAATTTGACATATAGTGAGGACGGATTTGGAGGACTGGCTATGAGGAGCAGAATATCTCTCACTTTCGCTGGTTTCGAAGTAGAACTGGCTTTCCTTACCTTCACCAGAGCTAACCCTCTAACATCATTCCTGATCTTCCCATTCGTAAGAGGGATTGCCTTCTTCCAACAATCACTGCTTCCTTTATGGAAAAGGGCAGCCGCACAGAAACAATCGACTAAGCAACTTTGCTTGCACTGCTCCTTATTTACTGGTCGCAAACGCTCATAATTTCCACCAGGCCAATCGGTGTTGGAAGCTCTTGAAATTCAAAGAGGTCTGCTTCTGATGAAGCTTTATCACAACTGTGGGGAACAAAGTTTTGCTTGCACCCTTTCCTCTCATCATCCTGGTCAACAGGGGTGTAACTCAGAGGGCATGAGCAGTTAGTATGAGCTGCATCTTCAAGTTTACATAAGCGGTTAAACCCACATGCACCACCACCTATTGATTCCTTAATTGCTGAGCAGATATTTAGAGGCATGAAGCTAAAAGTGTACCAATCACTTGAAGAGTCGGTTTCTTTCTGGTGGGTATAGTGCCTCAAAACTCCATCATAGTCAACAGTTGCTCTCTGGTAGACGTCTTGTGTCTGAACTGTTTCTGGTAAGACTGAACCAAGCATGCTTCCATTTTTTGCTGCGAGGTAAATAGAACCAGATTGGTTGAAAATGACCTGAAAGCCATTACCGGTTTGAAGTGGCCAGTACGCAGAAATAATACTCTTGAATGGATAGTTGATTGTAAAAAGCATAAGGTTTCCACAAGAACCTAGCGTAAACTTGAATCTTCCTTCTGAGTAATTTGTTGCTGTAAGTTTTGCAAAGAGACTGCTGTTTATGTTCAGGGTCTGTGTGGGAAGGATGGTATCGGTTGGATGATCAAAACTCTGCCACAAATAGGTTAAATTTCGGGTTGCCAGAACGAAATTTCCTGTGTCCAGCATGGCTGCATAGGCAACTCCAGTATCTTTAGACTGATCATCAGCAATGTTTGTTTGTTTTTTCAATTTGGCAATGTTTGTGTGTTTGCCTGTTGCAATATCAGTGAGAGTAAGCTTGCCTTCTGCAGAGAATTTAACTTTCGATCCTTGTTGCACTGGATTATTGCGATTGGCAGACCAGAGACAGTCTTTTCCTGTATCTTGTTGAACCAGATGGCTAGTAAGAAGCCAGCATTGCCAACTTTTCTGAAGCCAAACGCAAAGTCCCCAGACGGCGAGCCCCAGTGGTTATTGTCCTCCTGTGCAGTCAGGGATGAGCCAAAGGATATGTTACTGTAACTTTGAACAATGGTGAAAAAGTGAAGGCGTAGAAGGACAATATAATCAGAGATAAAGGATATGTTACTGTAACATCAAGAATACATCTTTGTGGAATTCATCGAAGTACATTAAAGTCATCGGAAGAACAATATAATCAGAGATCACCGAAGACTTATCTTACAGCTTCGTGTTTCTATAATTTTTCTAATCTTTGTGTAACTAATGAAAAGCTGATGCCTGAGCGGCAGTTATTGAATTCAAGTGTCCCAGACAATATGAGCAACTGAAAGAGATCGATGGCTTTGTTTGAAACCGTAAGGGCTGTCTCTTATTAGTGTTCATGTGCAAATTGATACCCTATTCGGCTAAAGAAGACAGGCTGACTTGTTAAATAATGATTTCATATGACTAATGGTGTTTATTACTTAGTTCAACTGTCTTCGAAGATATACACCAAGAGTGCTTTCATTGAAGGCAAAACATAATACACCAAAAGGAAACTGTAACTATTGAAACAGAGAACCCACAATACACCAAAACAGCAACCTCAACTTGAAACATATAGGCTTGAACCTCTAATTTCTAATAAAAAAAACCTGCCGGAATATGTTATACAAACACACCTTGCTTTTCCTAATGAAATCATAATGATGTCTTATACTGAAGGACAGACAAAATCAAAGTGATCACAGAACAAAGCCAAATGAAACACACAGAAAATATAACACACGGTAAATAAACTTGAAAATCTAGCTAGCACTGTAAACTTTGTACCTAAATGGATGGGGTCTTCTTGAATACACGAAGATATGGGTTTCTTCTTCTTCTCAAATCAGCGTGCCTCCAGCTCTCTGGTATGTTTCATACTAAATTTTAGTTAAGAGTGACCAAGTTTTCACCACTTTTGAAGCTAAAGACACAAAGTCACTTCAAAAACCGAAACCCAATTCAAAACCCAGTTCACCAAAATCACAAAGCAAGCGAATTTCAGGGCATAGTTTCAAGGTCGAACTCAGGTCTGCTGGGCTTTGACTGCGCGGGTTCGAATCCTGCTGTCGACGTTTTTCTCTCTTTTTAAATACTTGAATATATCATTACTTTCTATCAGAAAAGGCAAGTCTTACAGAGTTATTTTATTGAAATGAGTATAAGCTGCTGAACAAATCGTTAATACAACTACCTACCAGTGCACAAAGATGAAAGGTACAAAGCTAGGCTAAAAAGAGTTGCTTCTTGAAATGATCACAATGCTAAACAAAGTCGGTTTCAGCTTGCTCTGCTGTATGGTGATGGACATGGTGGAGCATGTACTTCCACTAATCCTTCAAGCATCTGAATAACCTTCTTCATAGTCGGCCGAAGAGAAGGGTCTTCTTGAATGCACCATAGAGCAACCATGACAAGTCTTTCCAGCTTTGTTTTCTCATGCAAGGCCTCAACTTCATAATCTACAACAGCATCCAAGGCTCCTTCGAGGTAGCAATCATAAACCCAATCGGTTAAAATGGCACTCTCTTCGGACACATTTTCCATGTCCACGCTTCTCCTGCAGCAAATGCACTCTAGCAGCACCACACCAAAGCTGTACACATCGACTTTGGTAGTGATTGGCATGTTCCGAAACCACTCAGGTGCAACATAACCTTTTGTTCCTCTTATGGCTGTTTGAGTCTGGCTCTGGTTCATCATTAAAAGCTTTGCCAATCCAAAGTCAGCTATCCGAGCATTGCAGTAATCATCTAGCAGAATGTTCTGAGGCTTAATGTCACAGTGGATGATCTGTGTGCTGCACTCTTCATGTAAGTATAGAAGTCCTTTTGCAACTCCATAAGCAATATCAATCCTTTGCCTCCAACTTGGTTTGGTATCAGCAAAAAGAAAGTTTGCTAATGTGCCATTGCTCAGGAGCTCATATACTAGTAACCGCTCTTGTCCCTCGTCACAATATCCAACAAGCCTAACCAGATTCTTGTGATGTGTCTGACCAATTATGTTCAGTTCTGTCTTGAATTCCTTCTCACTATCTTGTACCACAAAATTTAGCTTCTTCACTGCCACTGGGACACCAGAACCAATTTGCAATATTCCTTTGTAAACAACTCCAAAAGCACCCTTTCCTAATTCTTCTGTAAATCCATTTGTTGCTTCTTTAAGCTCTTCATAACTAAAAGAGCGCAGATTCGAGTCCAAAACATATTGGTTAGACCTCACATGTTTCTTCCTGTAAATGAAGAAAAATCCCAGACACACTATAGCACTTAACATTAAGTTAGCAAAGACTGAGGTACCAAGAAGCGCTGATCCCACGCGTATCAAAGTGGTCTGGTTCTTCCTCTTCTTGTCATCCGGATATGGCAGTGGAGGAACTGGAAGAGTAAAGTTACCTTTCCTGACTTTGATGAAGGCCTGTGAATTAAGCCCCGTATCCACTCTCCCATTTGAAAGAGGTAACTTCTTTTTCCAGCAGGTATCAGCTCTGTAAATAGCAACAGCACACAAACAATCTCCAAAGCAAGATTCATTGCAAATTTCTGCAGTAGAAGGATATAACTGCATATAGTCTGAGGTTGGCCAATCAGTATTTGTCAGCACCTGAACCTCATATAAATCTTTTGTAACAGTCAGCTCATCTTCCTGACAGCCTTGTATGAAATCCGGTTTGCAATTCCCATATGGATCATTCGGATCCAGCAAAGAGTATCTGTCTGGGCATTCACAGGTTGGCCTCTGATTTCGTAGAGTGCAGATACTGTTGTAGCCACATACACCAAGACCTGCATCAACCTCCATTTTACAAATGTTATCTGGCACTGACCAAACAGGACTCCAGCTTACATTATCGGTGGAACTTCTCGGGTAAGAGTACAGCGCGAAAACCCCATAGAAGTTGAGGGTTGCTCTAAGATAGAAGCTTCTAGCCGAGACTGTGACTGCGTCTTTGATATTGAATTTTTCACCATTCCCTCTCAAAACATACAAGTAGCCTGAGCTATTGAACTCCAGCTTTGTACCAGCAGTAGAAATATTCGTGTCACCATTAGTGGCGCTTGCATAGTAAGGCTTGTTGGCAAACTCAGTTGGCAGGTTAACGGTGACAAGCACAAGATTCCCATCATCTTGCATACGTAGCTGGAATCTTCCTTTCGTAAAATTAGTCTCGGATTGTTGAGACCAAAGCTTCCCTCCTTTTTCGATATCCTGTCCAGGTAAAATGGTATGAGTTGGATTGTTGAAGGTCCCCCATAAGCTCTCAGAATTACCATCTTGAAGAACAAAGTTGCCTGTGTCATTCAAGACCCCAAAGGCAACAACTCCAGAAATCGACTCAGATTTCCAAAGCTCAACACCCTGAGGACTAGTAAGCACTAGTCCACTGTCAGCAGTCAAATTCACAACTGACCCCTTAGCTACAACTGCAGGACTATCCCCATTTGCATACCAAACTATGGTTCTGTCTGGAATCTTGGCATACCAAACAGAAAGCAGGAAAAGATCACTGTTTTCAAGTTGTCGAAAACCAAAGGCGAAATCACCAGAAGGAGAAAGCCATGAGGAGCTGTTACCTGCAGTTGCAGAGAGAGAAGCACCCACAGCTAGTTTGCCCTCATCAGTAGTCTGGGCCAAAAGACATTCTGGAACCAGAAACAATGAGGAGAGAAGCAGAAGCAACCGTACACTAAAAGCCATTTGCATTTGCTGCAACAAATGTGATTGAGCAATTGCAGTACCATCCGGGTAGCTATATCTCTTGATGATGTGGACCATGGACATCTGCTGTTTTGAAAGTTCAAGACTTAGAGGCGTATAGGTGATTATATTCCAAGTAGCTTGACTTGTTCCAAGACTTTGACAATAAGGTGTAGCAGAAGCAGGATGTCACTTTAGAAACTTTCTTAGCTGGCCGTCCTTGCCTCTCAAAATTCTAACACATTGTCCGTCCACATATACCCTTGAAGAAAATTCAAGAGATAGACAATCAAACGCTCTCCTCCATAGATTTTCCTCATACAATTTTCTCCCTTCTCTTTAAGGCTGGGCATGAGACGGGATCAGACGAGATAGATGTAATCCCATGACCTGTCCCAAACATTAAAAACGGAATGGGACGGGACGGGATTTGCCATTTTTAGATTTCATCTCACCCGGGCCCTATCCCGGTTGGGACAGGACGGGATGGGACGATGCGACAGGACGGGCCTAGTCCCAAATAAAAAAAATTGAAAATAAACTTATAAGTTAAAAAAAGAGTTTTATAGTTTTATAGTGTTATTTACTCTATTAAGTATTAACAAGTACTTGTAACATATTTATAAGTACAAAACGGTGTAATAAGAGAGTTTATACTGTTTATTTTCTCTAAACATGTCATCACTACTACGGTGCAAAAAAAGAGTCTACAACAATCAACAAATGAAAGTATTAAACATCATTGTTAGTGAATTGGAGACAGTCAAGTAACTTAAAGAAACAAAGAGCTAAGATGAAAACACTTAAATGAAATGCTCAAATCACATCTTAATCAATAAATAATTAATTATTAAAATAACGGGATAAGACGGGCCTAAATGGGACTTGAATTATCCGTCCATTGTCCCGTCCCGTTGTATAGAGATGGGACGGGACGGGACGGGCCTAACGTTTTGAGATTTAAATCCCGTCCCATCCCGATAAATTTTAGGACGAGCCTGGGACGAGTTCGGGATTACGGGATTTTATTGCCACCCCTATTTCTCTTCAAGGAAAATTCCGATAAACATTTCGGTTAAAGATTTGCATGTGAATATTTCAATTCACCAATTTTCTTATAATTTTGAAATTTATCGTTTGAGTCGGCTCAAGAGTCTGTCCAGGGAAGCACGTATGTAAATTCCTAGTCTGAATGTGTGTGGACTTTGGACTCCATGACACAAATATTTGTAGAATATTCAATTCTGAAGTTATTGTACCACAAATTTTATAAGGAATAAAAGACATGAAAGCAAAATCAAGTCATAAAAATGATAAAACTATGAAAACAAAGAAGACCACATGTGAATACACTGAATAAAAATGAATCAAAAAAGGAATGCAGTCAAATTCAAACTTAGATCAAATAGTAGAACCAACTAAGAAAGACTACAAGTGATTCAGACCTGGAGTGGAAGATGGACTCTTTCATAGTTCAAGTCTTCTCTCTCAAACAAAAGGACACACTTTTCCAACCTCAATAATGCAATTTGGTAGGTGCATATCACCTATCTTGGTATATTATTGCTCCAACTAATTTCTCAAGATTAAATAATCATAAAAGTATTCAGGAAGCAATGATAAAACATCTAGAATGATAAAACAGGAAGCAGTGCCTGACTAGTGCAGAGAGTTACATACTAGTGATACTACCCTCCTCTCTTACATTATGTTGGAACGTTAACCGGAGATAGAGAGCAGGGTAGTATTGTCCAATGTGAAAAATGGTGATCTGGAATAGCCTGAAATCACAAAGTGAAGGGATGCCTCATGCACATAGTAACCTAGCTAGCTGAGTTGAACGGTGGGGTAACACAAAACGTAGGTTTGGAATGGAAAATTATACAGCGCACCCGGCCAATCTCACCGTCCATTCACTGTGCCCGGTCCCACCCGGCGATCTCACCGTTAAATTTCCAGGTATGCGGCGCACCCGGGTGCGCTGAATAGGCTCTCGTTTAGAATCGTAGGGCCAAATAACATGAGAACTTGTTTCATCGTCTAAATTGAACATGCCCACAGCACACTCAATGGAATAGTATATGGAATTTGGCTGACACCCTGAAGTTTGGGAAGCCAAAACAGATACTGAATTGTAGCCTATGAAAAGAGCATCGTCCCCAATACTTTTTACCTCAACCTGCTGCATAAGTAAATCACCTAGTCCTGTTTCAATCAACTCCACCTTGAAAACCTTGAATCTTTGGGAATCAGCTTTCAACTGCTTTTGGCTCCTGAACCTTAGGACATGCCATAGGTCTCCCGTTGTTGATTCCACAAGCCCTGAATGCTTTCTCCCAGATATGTGAACCCAGACTGATCTGGTAATGGTGCAGAGAATCTGTTATAAGCATCATCAATTGACCATGACCTAATGCTTCCATCAAGGTAACATAGCAGAGTTGGCTCTTATGAAATATGATATCTGAAGGACCACGTACCGTGATGTAAGTCCAATCTTGCTCTTGATAACTTAATTTCATGGAAACCAGCTAACAACTGAACATTGCTACGATGACACAACTATTCCGGTCTAAAACAGGATCTGCAAACAAGATAACCTTTTCGAGATAACCTCTGCATTCCAAAGGAGGGAGAAGAATAAGAGCACATGTATAATGAGAATTTTCTAATACAAAGATCTTACAACCAGAAGAAGAAACCACACAGCACCATCAAGGTGAAAGTATCACACAGTCACACAGAGGCCAAAGACTCCTTATATTGAAAATTAGATGGTTCAACTCGTAAGAGATGATCCTTCACTCCAGCCTTGGGAGTTAATTCAAAAGATCTGTAAGTCCCGCACTTAAGATTATAAGATATGAGTTTGCCAGGAGTATGCAGCAACAGAGAGGAACTTTCCTCTTCTTCATTTTTGTCTTGATCTATAAATAGTACAACATATTGTTCAGTTGGGTTCAGCCGGCGGCATATGGGATCAAGGTCAACGAGGTACTTAACAAACCAGCCAGAGTAGTCTTTCCCCATCTCCAACACTTCAAATTTAGCAACAGAATGCTCAAAAATATCAATAAGATGCAAATGGTGGCCGTCACCAGACTCCAGAAAGTATCTATATTTTGTACTCTCAGTTACCCTATCGTACAAGTGAGGAGGTAAACGAACAAAACCGTCCTGTTCTTCATCCACCTGAAAGTATGCTACTTCATTAAACATGCCTAACCAATTAATTGCTCCATTCCAGTATAGCACGCGTGAATAGAGTATGGAAGATACCCTCTTGAAAGAAGAATCGAGAATCCTCCAACTTTGAGTCTCAGATGAATATATCACTATGTGATAGATAGTGCCGTCTTTGGATCCATCAATGGTCCGAAGACAGACCACCTTGTAATGAGGTGATTTGGAAGGGTCAAAAGCCAAAGCAATAGAGATGACACAAGGTTGTACTCGTTCACCAGTAGCTGGAGGAATAAGCGTGGAGAACTGGTTGGTTGTAGGATTGAAAATAAAATAAGGGGGGTCATTTGGAGAATAAAGTAGACGACACAGGAAGAGGCCATTGCAGGACTGGATGACTTGGATGTCAGCATGATATTGGTTTTGAGCAAACTTAAGAGGACTGAAAGGGGGTGAGCCAGTTCGATATGGATTTTGGATTTCATGGTTACTAGTATTAATACTAGTACTAGGAGCTCCACGCATGTGATCAAAAAGTGAAGGTGTAGAAGGACAAGCAGAAAGCACAAAGAATATGGTAGTTCAAAAGCCATGGTTCAATAGGTTGAAGTAAATGTCAACTGTATATAAAGTTATGAACATCAAGAATACATCTTTGTGGAATTCATCGAAGTACATTATAATCAGAGATCACCAAAGACTTGTCTTACAGCTTCCTGTTTCTATAATTTTTCTTATCTTTGTGTAAGTAATGATAAGCTGATGCTTGGGCGGCAGTTATTGAATTCAAGTGTCCCAGACAATATGAGCAGCTGAAAGAGCAACGTATCGATGGCTTTGCTTGAAACCTTAAGGGCCGTCTCTTATTAGTGTTCATGTGCAAATTGATACCCTATTCGGCTAAAGAAGACAGGCTGACTTGTTAATTAATGATTCCATATGACTAATGGTGTTTATTATTTAGGGGGGTGCATTCAATCCAGATTTTTAAAGATTTTGGCTGATTTCTAACAATCCATAGATTCTGCTAATTTTATAGATTGTTTTAATTCCATATGGAGTTTAACAGATTTTAATAGATTGATTTATTAGTATTCTTTTAGACTTTTATAAGTCCACAGATTGTTGTAACTGCAATAAATAAAGAAAAAGTTTCTTAAAACACAAACAATGCAGTAAAAACGATGATGACTTGAAACACAATGCTCTTATACAATAGTATATAGGTTACTAGTATCACATCATACAGAGAACTGTATCAAATCCAATCCCTCTGTTTGTGATCAACTCCCCTATAATTGAATATTCAAGGAACAATTTTCCCAACATAAGTTCTTCATACTCAGAAAAATAGACTTTCATCACCATCTAAAAGCTATCTAGCATTATTAACCAGATGCAGACCCATAATTCTTCCCACACACAATTAGCTGCAACTCGTCACAACCAGATATTAAAGAATACCAACACCAGCAATGGCATGGAGGATGTTTGCATCAGCACCCTTGAACAAGGACTTGGCACCCACATTCTTCAAGATCTGAGCGAAGGACTTGGCACCCTCATTCTTCAAGATCTGAGTGAAGGCTTCCAAACTCTTGTACTCGACAGCTTCACCAGATGTCATTATCTACGAACAGTGTCAATTGGGTAGGAAGATAGACCAGCACCATTTCTGATGACCTAGGAGAAGTACTACAAGCCAAAAACAAAAGGATGATTATCAAAAACAAAATGATGTCAGCTGGAATACCTACAAGCCATAAGAATCTAGTCGTGGACAAGTAAAGTAAATATAAATACAGCTTCCGCCAACTCACTGAACTTGCATATCCTTGGAATCCAACCACCAATATAGGATAAATAGAATTTGCAAGCACATAAAAGTACAAAGAATACCAATCAAATTACTACAGGCCTTATGATATAAGTGTCACTACAACGCTTAATAAGAGTTCAAAAATGAATGATCCACTGATCCATGAGTGACCACACTAACACTTGAGTAATACAGGCCTCAATACTTTGCCAACTAAAATAACCATTTTAAACAGAGTAAAAGGGTATTCAGAATTTCAGATATGATACATGAGTAGCATATATATATATATATATATATATATATATATATATATATATATATATATATATATATATACGGACAAGATCAGAAGAGGACGTCCGCAAACCCGTAAAAGTGCAGACGTCCCTGCTTTTGCAGCGATCAAGCGCCGGCGACGGCCTTTCTCTTCCCGGACGGACACTAGACGTCGATCGTGAGCTTCCTCTTGCCGGCGGACTCGCCGAATATCAGTTTGCAGCCGAGATTGATGTTGTCTGAAGTTTTGGGTGGAGGTTGCTGCCCAGACCTTCAACTCCGATCTCCATGGCCTTCATCTTCACGTTAAACAGGTCCGGGATGCCTCTGGTGTCCGTCCGGCAAGAGAAGGGACGTCGTCGGCGCTTGATCGCTGTAAAAGCAGGGACGTCCACACTTTTACGGGTTTGCGGACGTCCGTCTGTGATCCCGACTGTATATATATATATCTCGTAGGTAGTTAGAAGAGATGGGACAACAGTTGGATAATGACATAACTAATCTTTAGTTTTCAAAGTTTATCTGCCCATCCATTCAAAACAAACGAATCATTATTAGCCGCTAAACAAATCACAGAGTCATTCCTTTTACCCTCAAAGTTATCAATGTTGTTCTTGTAACTAGGCACATGTTCTACAAACTATTCCCCTTATACACACCCTGACCTACAGACATATATACCAATATCCAACACTCAAACAATTCCCCTAATACACACCCTGACCTACAGGTTTGTCTTTCTCAAGTTCAGACTGTCTTAGCATACTAGAAATCATATGCCATCATTCTGAGAGAAATTTGTACAGCCTCTTCAATCTCAAGCTAACTAGCTCTTATAATCAATGCACTCAGTTATGCGCCCTACGTACTTCTCTCTTTTTTTCCTCTACAAAACTTGATGCTTTGGCCATCAACCATGAAACTGTTTCCAGGAAAGATAATGTACTGCAATCATCTACTTGTTCGTGCAAACCATTGAGTTCAGACTTCAGATACACCATGTGTAATGTGGATTTTTGTGATAGAGATATTTCCCTAAATTATTGATTCTATTAGTCAAAACCTTGTTAAAAACATAAACCAGCAGCTTTTAATGTCTTCCTGTAGACATCAACCTTAGGTTTCAAATTCTAGCTTGATTCGATTAGTTACACAATCAACCTAAGCAAGTGTTCGACATAATGATTCTGAAACAAATGTGACGTACAATACCAGCACGAACCCCAACAAGAAATATGAGATCAAGATTCAACTACGAACAGAGAAGAGAAACAAAGAGCATGATTGATACCTTTCGAGTGAAATATGGATCATTGGCGAGAACGATGGTGTCGAAGGTGAGTTGTTTGAATCGTTCGCAGCGGTCGATTCCTTTGTTTTCGATGGAGGCACCGCCGCCGCTGTAGATCTTCGACTCGGAAGAACATCGCTCAGAGCCTCATCGAGCTTTCGACTTGAAGAACAACCTACCGAGGAGAGAACCCAGTGAGCTCTCCTCAGACTCCATCAAAATCTCGTGGGAGGAGGCCAGATTTCTCAATGGAGTTTGTATTTATACCTAGCCCTCTAAAATCCATGAAAATCTAACAACTGATGGAATCCTCGAGAATCTATAGAGTTTTGAATACCCTCTTATTTTGATGGATATTTTAAAATCTGAATCGAATACATCAAGATTTATAAGGAGTTTTTAAAATCTTGACTGAATACCCATAGATTTTCAGAATCCAAAAAAATCCAACAGACTCCCAATTGAATACACCCCCCTTAGTTCAACTGTCTTCGAAGATATACACCAAGAGTGCTTTCATTGAAGGCAAAACATAATACACCAAAAGGAAACTGTAACTGTTGAAACAGAGAACCCACAATACACCAAAACAGCAACCTCAATTTGAAATCATAATGATGTCTTATGCTGAAGGACAGACAAAATCCAAGAGATCACAGAACAAAGCCAAATGAAACACACAGAAAACATAACACATGGTAAATAAAATTGAAAATCTAGCTAGTACTGTAAACTTTGTACCTAAATCTCAATTTTGAATACACGAAGAGATGGTTTTCTTCTTCTTCTCCTTCTCAAATCAGCGTTCCTCCAGCTCTCTGGTAAGTTTCATACTATATTTCAGTTAAGAGTGACCAAGTTTTCACCACTTTTGAAGCTAAAGACACAACAAAGTCACTTCAAAAACCGAAACCCAATTCAAAACCCAGTTCACCAAAATCACAAAGCAAGCGAATTTCAGGGCTTAGTTTCAAGGTCGAACTCAGGTCTGTTGCCACGGCGGCTTCCCAACTCAGTGAGAGATCAAACTCAGGTCGAACAATAAGTACACAAAGTCATGTATCTGAATTATTACGGATACGTATCCAGCTGTATTGGACGCGTATCGGTATAAATACGTTTCCTGCCGTATCCTTGAACATATTCAGAACCTCAGGCCCGCTCACCTGCGGGATAGTTTTTACGGGACAGAAAGGGACACTCCACCACTGACCGTTGGATCAAAATGAAGCTGATCTGAGGGCTGAAAGAAGCTTCACCCCAATCTGTGACTTCACACCAAATAACTTCTCATCTTCAATCTTTTTCTCCTCTCTCTTTTTCTTCTCTCTCTCGTTGAGATATTCAGGCGAGGAGCACAGCAAGTCAGCGCACAACAACACCACCACCACTGCACCGACGCCGTAGAGATGGTCCTCAGGCGATGGTGACGCGGCTGTCAAGGAGGATCGGTGGGGACGCGGGTTTGGCGTCGTGGCAGACGCTGGCGTTGAAGGCTAGGTTGACGTGGGAGACTTCGATGGCGACGGCGCGGACGGCGAGGAGGCGGAGAAGGCGAGAGAGGCGGAGTGGTCGAAGGTTGGGGGGAGAGGCGGTGGAGTTGGGCCGGTTCGGGTCGGAGAGAGAAAGGGGAGTAAGGGTCGGAGAAGAGGAAGGAGAGGTCGGCTTAGAATAGGAGGTAGGAAGCGTGGGAGTGGTTGCAGGTAGAGATGTCAAACTTGGTGATCAAGGGCATGCCGAGGTCCCAGGAGAAGCGGAGGGCGGGTTGGTGGCGTTGATGCACCAGCTCTGATGTGAAAATATGGGGGTGTGAAATATTCCATGTTCAAAATTTCTGGGTTAAATGAAATCCCAGAACCATTCTTTCCAAATTTAAGAATATCCAAAGATTATTGCTTTTCTATTTTAACTTATGTAAATTGTGGTCTTATTCTTTGGGGTTTCATCAATTTGAATGGTAACGATCCAAATATTCTCAACTCTCATGTTTGATTGAACGGCGTCATTGCTCTTCATCAGAGCTGTGGCGGTGGGTGGCGTTGTTGCTGTGCACCTCGCCTGGGTTTCTCAACGAGAGAGAGAGAGAAGAAAAGGAGAGAGGATAAAAGGATTGAAGATGGGAAGTTATTTGGTGTGAAGCACAGATTGGGGTGAATCTTCTTTCAGCCCTCAGATCAGCTTCATTTTGATCTAACGGTCAGTGGTGGAGTGTCCCTTTCTGTCCCGTAAAAACTATCCCGCAGGTGAGCAGGCCTGTTCATAACCTGCAGGGCTCCGTATATGCGCTTCCATGGCCGGAAAAAGCCGTACGCGGTCAGAAAAGGCCTGATACGCGTCTTATACGTCGGGATATGTATTCGTAATAAATTGGATTTTAAAAAAAAAATTATTAAATAACTCACGCACCTTAAATATGTCAATGAAGTTTGAAATCATAACTTTAAAGTTGTTAGTTAACATCTTTAACCAACTAATCCATGGCTCACCAACCATTTGTAATAAATCGGATAATTGAGGGTATTATTGACTTTTTAGGCTCCGTCTAGGCCCACTCGTTATCTTTTGTCGCACTTGAGTTCTGGACTATGGATGGGATTTGAATTGACGACTGCGATCGTGATCCTTGTGCTACTGGGAAATTAATTTCTTGATTAATCTCCCATGAATAATTTTGGTTCGTGATACTGATAACAGTAAAACCAATTAGACCAAAAATGAAGTCCAGCACCCTCTACGGAAAAAAAAAAAAAAAAAAAAAGTTCAGTAGAGTAATCGGTGAAAAATCAAGACTTGGAATTCCGCAGAGAATTGTCGATATGTTCGAGTGGTTAAGGAGACAGACTCGAAATCTGTTGGGCTTTGCCTGCGCAGGTTCGAATCCTGCTGTCGACGTTTTTCTCTCTTTTTAAATACTTGAATATATCATTATTTTCTATCAGAAAAGGCAAATCTTACAGACTTATTACTAATACAACTACCTACCAGTGCACAAAGATGAAAGGTACAAAGCTGGGCTGAAAAGAGTTGCTTCTTGAATTGATCACAATGCTAGACAAAGTCAGTTTCGGCTTCCTCTGCTGTATGGTGATGGACATGGTGGAGCATGTAGGCAAATCTTACAGACTTATTACTAATACAACTACCTACCAGTGCACAAAGATGAAAGGTACAAAGCTGGGCTGAAAAGAGTTGCTTCTTGAATTGATCACAATGCTAGACAAAGTCAGTTTCGGCTTCCTCTGCTGTATGGTGATGGACATGGTGGAGCATGTACCTCCACTAATCCTTCAAGCATATGAATAACCTTCTTCATAGTCGGCCGAAGAGAAGGGTTTTCCTGAATGCACCATAGCGCAACCATGACAAGTCTTTCCAGCTTTGTTTTCTCATGCAAGGCCTCAACTTCATAATCTACAACAGCATCCAAGTCTCCTTCGAGGTAGCAATCATAAACCCAATAGGTTAAAATGGCACTCTCTTCGGAGACATTTTCCATGTCCACGCTTCTCCTGCAGCAAATGCACTCTAGCAGCACCACACCAAAGCTGTACACATCGACTTTGGTAGTGATTGGATTGTTCCGAAACCACTCAGGTGCAACATAACCTTTTGTTCCTCTTATGGCTGTTTGAGTCTGGCTCTGGTTCATCATTAAAAGCTTTGCCAATCCAAAGTCAGCTATCCGAGCATTGCAGTAATCATCTAGCAGAATGTTCTGAGGCTTAATGTCACAGTGGATGATCTGTGTGCTGCACTCTTCATGTAAGTATAGAAGTCCTTTTGCAACTCCATAAGCAATATCAATCCTTTGCCTCCAACTTGGTTTGGTATCAGCAAAAAGAAAGTTTGCTAATGTGCCATTGCTCAGGAGCTCATATACTAGTAACCGCTCTTGTCCCTCGTCACAATATCCAACAAGCCTAACCAGATTCTTGTGATGTGTCTGACCAATTATGTTCAGTTCTGTCTTGAATTCCTTCTCACTATCTTGTACCACAAAATTTAGCTTCTTCACTGCCACTGGGACACCAGAACCAATTTGCAATATTCCTTTGTAAACAACTCCAAAAGCACCCTTTCCTAATTCTTCTGTAAATCCATTTGTTGCTTCTTTAAGCTCTTCATAACTAAAAGAGCGCAGATTCGAGTCCAAAACATATTGGTTAGACCTCACATGTTTCTTCCTGTAAATGAAGAAAAATCCCAGACACACTATAGCACTTAACATTAAGTTAGCAAAGACTGAGGTACCAAGAAGCGCTGATCCCACGCGTATCAAAGTGGTCTGGTTCTTCCTCTTCTTGTCATCCGGATATGGCAGTGGAGGAACTGGAAGAGTAAAGTTACCTTTCCTGACTTTGATGAAGGCCTGTGAATTAAGCCCCGTATCCACTCTCCCATTTGAAAGAGGTAACTTCTTTTTCCAGCAGGTATCAGCTCTGTAAATAGCAACAGCACACAAACAATCTCCAAAGCAAGATTCATTGCAAATTTCTGCAGTAGAAGGATATAACTGCATATAGTCTGAGGTTGGCCAATCAGTATTTGTCAGCACCTGAACCTCATATAAATCTTTTGTAACAGTCAGCTCATCTTCCTGACAGCCTTGTATGAAATCCGGTTTGCAATTCCCATATGGATCATTCGGATCCAGCAAAGAGTATCTGTCTGGGCATTCACAGGTTGGCCTCTGATTTCGTAGAGTGCAGATACTGTTGTAGCCACATACACCAAGACCTGCATCAACCTCCATTTTACAAATGTTATCTGGCACTGACCAAACAGGACTCCAGCTTACATTATCGGTGGAACTTCTCGGGTAAGAGTACAGCGCGAAAACCCCATAGAAGTTGAGGGTTGCTCTAAGATAGAAGCTTCTAGCCGAGACTGTGACTGCGTCTTTGATATTGAATTTTTCACCATTCCCTCTCAAAACATACAAGTAGCCTGAGCTATTGAACTCCAGCTTTGTACCAGCAGTAGAAATATTCGTGTCACCATTAGTGGCGCTTGCATAGTAAGGCTTGTTGGCAAACTCAGTTGGCAGGTTAACGGTGACAAGCACAAGATTCCCATCATCTTGCATACGTAGCTGGAATCTTCCTTTCGTAAAATTAGTCTCGGATTGTTGAGACCAAAGCTTCCCTCCTTTTTCGATATCCTGTCCAGGTAAAATGGTATGAGTTGGATAGTTGAAGGTCCCCCATAAGCTCTCAGAATTACCATCTTGAAGAACAAAGTTGCCTGTGTCATTCAAGACCCCAAAGGCAACAACTCCAGAAATCGACTCAGATTTCCAAAGCTCAACACCCTGAGGACTAGTAAGCACTAGTCCACTGTCAGCAGTCAAATTCACAACTGACCCCTTGGCTACCACTGCAGGACTATCCCCATTTGCATACCAAACTATGGTTCTGTCAGGAATCTTGGCAAACCAAACAGAAAGCAGAAAAAGATCACTGTTTTCAAGTTGTCGAAAACCAAAGGCGAAATCACCAGAAGGAGAAAGCCATGAGGAGCTGTTACCTGCAGTTGCAGAGAGAGAAGCACCCACAGCTAGTTTGCCATCATCAGTAGTCTGGGCCAAAAGACATTCCGGAACCAGAAACAATGAGGAGAGAAGCAGAAGCAGCCGTACACTAAAAGCCATTTGCATTTGCTGCAACAAATGTGATTGAGCAGTTACAGTACCATCCGGGTAGCTATATCTCTTGATGATGTGGACCATGGACATCTGCTGCTTTGAAAGTTCAAGACTTAGAGGCGTATAGGTGATTATATTCTAAGACTTAGAAATCTTGACTTGTTCCAAGACGTAGCAGAAGCAGGATGTCACTTTAGAAACTTTCTTAGCTGGCCGTCGTTGCCTCTCAAAATTTGAAGAAAATTCAAGAGATAGACAACGAAACGCTCTCCTCCATAGATTTTCCTCATACAATTTTCTCCCTTCTCTTCAAGGAAAATTCGGAGAAACATTTCAGGTTAAAGATTTGCATGTGAATATTTCAATTCACCAATTTTCTTATCCATTTTCTTATAATTTTGAAATTTACCGTCTGAGCCGGCTCAAGAGTCTGTGTCCAGGGAAGCACATATGTAAGTTCCTAGTCTGTGTGTGGACTTTGGACTCCATGACACAAATATTTGTAGAATATTCAATTCTGAAGTTATTGTACCACAAATTTTATAAGGAATAAAAGACATGAAAGCAAAATCAAGTCATAAAAGTGATAAAACTATGAAAACAAAGAAGACCACATGTGAATACACTGAATAAAAATGAACCAAAAAAGGGCATGCAGTGAAATCCAAACTTACTTTAAATAGTAGAACCAACTAAGAAAGACTACAAGTGATTAAGACCTGGAGTGGGAGATGGGCTCTTTCAAAGTTCAAGTGTTCTCTCCCAAACAAAAGGACACACTTTTCCGACCTCAATAATGTAATTTGGTAGGTGCATATCACCTATCTTGGTATATTATTGCTCCAACTAATTTCTCAAGATGAAATAATCATAAAAGTATTCAGGAAGCAATGATAAAACAGGAAGCAGTGCCTGACTAGTGCAGAGAGTTACATACTAGTGATACTACCCTCCTCTCTTACATTATGTTGGAACATTAACCGGAGATAGAGAGCAGGGTAGTATTGTACAATGTGAAAAATGGTGATCTGGAATAGCCTGAAATCACAAAGTGAAGGGATGCCTCATGCACATAGTAAGCTAGCTGAGTTGAACGGTGGGGTAACCCAAAACGTAGGTTTAGAATCGTAGGGCCAAAAAATATGAGAACTTGTTTCATCGTCTAAATGGAACATGCCCATAGCACACTCAATCCGATAGTATATGGAATTTGGCTGACACCCTGAAGTTTGTGAAGCCAAAACAGATACTGAATTGTATCCTAGGAAAAGAGCCTCGTTTCCAATATTTTTTACCTCAACCTGCTGCATAAGTAAATCACCTCCTGTTTCGATCAACTCCACCTTGAAAACCTTGAAGCTTTGGGAATCAGCTTTCGACTGCTTTTGGCTCCTGAACCTTAGGACATGCCATAGGTCTCCCGTTGTTGATTCCACAAGATATGAACCCTGAATGGTTTCTCCCAGATATGTGAACCCAGACTGATCTGGTAATGGTGCAGAGAATCTGTCATAAGCATCATCAATTGACCATGACCATGTACTGTGATGTAAGTCCAATCTTGCTCTTGATCACTTAATTTCATGGAAACCAGCCAACAACTTAACATTGCTATGATTACACAACTATTCCGGTCTAAAACAGGATCTGCAGACAAGATAACATTTTCGAGATAACCTCTGCATTCCAAAGGAGGGAGAAGAATAGGAGCACATGTATAATCAGAATTTTCTAATATAAAGATCTTACAACCAGAAGAAGAAACCACACAGCACCATCAAGGTGAAAGTATCACACAGTCACACAGAGGCCAAAGACTCCATATATCGAAAATTAGATGGTTCAACTCGTAAGAGATGATCCTTCACTCCAGCCTTGGGAGTTAATTCAAAAGATCTGTAAGTCCCGCACTTAAGATTATAAGATATGAGTTTGCCAGGAGTATGCAGCAACAGAGACGAACTTTCCTCTTCTTCATTTTTGTCTTGATCTATAAATAGTACAACATATTGTTCAGTTGGGTTCAGCCGGCGGCATATGGGATCAAGGTCAACGAGGTACTTAACAAACCAGCCAGAGTAGTCTTTCCCCATCTCCAACACTTCAAATTTAGCAACAGAATGTTCAAAAATATCAATAAGATGCAAATGGTGGCCGTCACCAGACTCCAGAAAGTATCTATATTTTGTACTCTCAGTTACCCTATCGTACAAGTGAGGAGGTAAACGAACAAAACCGTCCTGTTCTTCATCCACCTGAAAGTATGCTACTTCATTAAACATGCCTAACCAATTAATTGCTCCATTCCAGTATAGCACGCGTGAATAGAGAATGGAAGATACCCTCTTGAAAGAAGAATCGAGAATCCTCCAACTTTGAGTCTCAGATGAATATATCACTATGTGATAGATAGTGCCGTCTTTGGATCCATCAATGGTCCGAAGACAGACCACCTTGTAATGAGGTGATTTGGAAGGGTCAAAAGCCAAAGCAATAGAGATGACACAAGGTTGTACTCGTTCACCAGTAGCTGGAGGAATAAGTGTGGAGAACTGGTTGGTTGTAGGATTGAAAATAAAATAAGGGGGGTCATTTGGAGAATAAAGCAGACGACACAGGAAGAGGCCATTGCAGGACTGGATGACTTTGATGTCAGCATGATATTGGTTTTGAGCAAACTTAAGAGGATTGAAAGGGGGTGAGCTAGTCGGAGATGGGTTTAGGATTCCATGGTTACTAGTATTAATACTAGTACTAGGAGCTCTACGCATGTGATCCAAATCAATAGGGATGAAACAAAAGCGGCGGTTGGATTTCTCACAAAAGACAGCGGAGACCGGAGGGTTTGGGTTTTGAAGGGTGTGGCGGTGACCAAATTTTGGGTCAGAAATAAGAGAAAGCCAATGCTTGGAGACGCATTTGAAGCGCACCAGAGGTTTAGCTGGCACACGCACAAGGATTTCGGTAAGGACTTGTTCTATGCTGGCTATGGTTTCTGCTAAGCTGATACTGGTGCACCGTTTGGGGTAGAATCCCTGCTCCATCTAAATTCTAAATGAGGATCAGGTTTGCTCGTTCTGCCTTGATTGAATAATAATCCTGATATCAAAACATTCCTGAATCCTGATGAACAAAGGAAGACATTAAGTCCCAATCCATCCAAATAAAAAAGTACTGAAAACATAAATTTGTGCTAACATATCTCCTCACAACACAACCCTCAACTAAACTAACCCAGCTTCAATTCAAGTCAGTGAAAAGATTGGAAGTTGAATCAAGGTAGATAATCTGGTCTAGTACCAACATATTAACGAAACGAAACAAATAATGGAAATTTGAATGGAAATTCAAATCAATATGGTATGGATCAGTGAAGAGGTAACCAATTTGATTGTGGAGCTCTTCTTCCAGATATCTAGGAAGAATGTTGAAAACAACAACCTTGTAAATCAGAGACCAAAGACAATAGCATCGGAATTGGTGGAATTGTTGAAAACATGCTCTATGCCTACTTTGTTTTATACTGCTTTGGGTTTTAAAAGGGAGTTTTACATGACTGTACTTGATGAACCTGTCCTGATGAGAACTGATTCACAGGAATACACTGATTATACTTTTAGTTTAGACTGCTAGTGATATAATAAAGCATTAATGTAACCAAGTATCTATGGTGGTTAAACAAATTGGAGCCTCGAGTGAAGAGCAGAGAGCCATGAGCTTGTTACTTCTCATAGTGCTCCAGAAATTGATTACCTAATGAGGGTACTGTAGGTACTGTGATAGGGTTTTCTTATGTTCAGTCATTATCATGCAGTTGATTAATTTTCATATTGTGGCACAACGTCATTGATGCTAAACCAACAACTGAATTTAGTTTGCATAAAGACTCGATTTCACATACACGTAGATGATAGATCTTCATTTCAGAATGCAGAATGACACATGTATTTCTTTTTCAGTATACAATTGGTCTTTTAACAAACTCAAATTGCTGTCTTTCATTCTCAGGCATTGTTAATGAACCTTCAGCATGTTTAACATGTACAGCCAAAAGGAATATTTTTATAATATTAGTAATTTGATTTTTCTATACCAGAATGGTCGCCGGATAAAAATAGTAATTTGACTCTTGGTAATGCAATTTGGTAGGTGAAAACATACCGAATTGGATTAACAAGTAAATATCGTTAATTTTTCTTGTTGAATTGTGCTCACTTTCTTTTGGTCTTTGTTTTGTTACATTGAGGTTGATGTCAGTAATATTGTGAAACAGGTGTTTGGAGGAAGGTGCTCAGGTGTTCATGCTAAAACCGCTCAAACTGTAAGATATTAAGCAACTGAGATGTCATCTGATGAACTGTAGGAGCTGAAACAGATAGTTTGTTCTGGAGAAGTGAAGAGAAGCTAAAGAAGTCACCTGCTAGTTTTGTTTGATCAGAACTTGGTATCTTCACTTACATTTTGAATTAGGCAGATCTTTTGAATTAACATACAGTTGTTTCAGATCCAGTTTGGCTTAAAAAAAGATGAAGAATCTGCAATGTTGAAACGCAAGAAGAGAATCAAATTGCTTGTGTGCACTGGGATTTTCATTGTGTTGCAAATCATAGTGATTAGTGTGTTTGCTCTCACTGTGATATTGAAAGTAAAGCCACCAAAGATCCAATCATAGTGATAACATCCAATCCTTTATTAGCTGCTACTGATACTGTCATGGAAGAATTTTGTTTGGAATACTGCCACTTCTATAGTACCCCTGTTTTATTGCTTGGAGTTGATGTGCCATTGATTTAATACTTCTACATTGTAAGGAATGACAGGACTTCAATTTGAGGGTTTAAAATGCAATCTTGAATCCATCATATAGATTCATGTGAAAACTGAACTTATAATGAGGGTACTGTAGGTCCTGAGATAGGTTCTCTTATATTCAGTCATTATCAGGTTAAGAGCAGTTGATGCTAAACCAACAGGAGGAGAAGTCATGAGGAGCTGATACCTGCAGTTGCAGAGAGGGAAGCTCCAACTACTAGTTTGCCATCAGTAGTTTGGGCCAAAAGACATTCTGGAACCAGAAATTAATGAGGAAATAAGCAGAAGCAGCCGTACTCTAAAAGCCATTTGCACTTGCTGCCTCAAATTAATGTGATTACGCAATTACAACTTTGGGGTAACAAGTACCATCCAGGTAGCTCTGTATCTTGATCATGTGTGGACCATGGATATCAGCTCTTCTGAAAGTTCAAGACTCAGAGACGTATAGGTAATTATAAGTAGAAGTATTGAATTGTTCCGGGACTTTGACAATAAGGACTTAAGGAGTAGCAGAACCAGGATGTTACTATGGGTACGTTCTTAGCTGTCCGTCCTCGTTAAAAATGCATCTCAAACTTCAAACACATTTTCATCGAAAAATATTTTTGTTATAGTTGCGTCTTCATTCAAAAATTATGGGAGAAGATAGGCAATTAGGACATGACAACTGTACCTATCTATATATACCGGTTTCCTCCTGGAAAACACCCATGTAAGTTCCTAGCCAAAAGTGGGTTCCATGACTCATAGTTGTAAAAGATTCAATTTTTGAGTTTACTGTACCACAAAGTTTATAAAGAATAAAAAGCAAGAAGCAAAATACAGTCATAAACTATGAAAACAAAGAAGAGGACAAGGACAAGGATACCTTTGAATACACTCAATAAAAATGAATAAAGGAGGTGCGCTGTTTTAATAGTAGAACCAAGTCAACCTACTAAGAAAGACCACAGGAGAGTAGAAGATGGACTCTTTCAAAGCTCAAATCTTCTCCCAAACAAAAGGACACTTTTCCAACCTCAATAATGCAATTTGGTAGGTGCATATCACCTATCTTGGTATGCTCCAACTAATTTCTCAAGATGAAATACTCAGGAAAGTCAAGGTGGGACAATTATCCAAAATAGAAATATCCATTAATACGAAAGAAAAAAAAAGCAACTGTTCATAGAATGATACCATATATCCTGGTTCTCAAACTTAATCATCCACAACCCAAAATTCTTCACTTTATGAAAGACAACAAATGCAATACTACGAAACAGGAACAGAAACACATAAAAATAGAGAAGCAACCTTTGTTTTGGTCCAAATGAAATTGCTCAAAGTTGCTGTATCTCTCAGTGATTGCCACAGTTGGCTTCGTAAGACATCCTCCTTCTCTTCTTCCTTTCTTCATCGTCTTCCACATCAAATATGAGACTAGATATGTTCTGCATGCCTGGAGTAGTTCCCTCGGGTAAGATTTGCTGACCTATTGCCTGACCCTCAATCTGTGTCATCCGATTACAGATGCATTTAGGTCTTTCCATCCTGCAACTCTTTTTCATGAAGAAGTTGCACACCTTACCTTGCTTCAGTCCAGGTGTTTCATCTGTTTTTTCATAGTATATATATATATAAACCTTCAATACAAAATGGAAACTAATATAGAGAACAAATAAATGATAAATGCTTTGCTTACTTTTTTTCTTATATAAAGATTAAAAAGAAATTACAAGACAATGCAAGGGCCAGATAGTGTTAAGAACATGTCAGGCATATGGTTCCTACTACCAGCGAGCAGTGTTATTAGCGAAGACATGACCTAAAATAATTCATTCCACAGAGAGAATTTGGTTCAACAATATCTGTCATTAAGGCTTTATAAGTATACTCGATCACATGCATAACTGAGTGCCTGATCGAAGATTTAATAACTTTCTGATACCTTGATTACGAGATAATGACGCCATAATCCCTTTAGAAAATTCAGCTGCTGTTAACTTTTTACTTTTCCTGTAAGAGCATCAATAAGGAAATTAATTTAACAAGCATGAAGTAAACTTTACATGTCGCCAGTCATTTAATTGTTCTCGTGAATAGAACAAAACAACTTATTCCCATCAAAACGTCAGTTTGAATTTATACGCACCAATTTTATACTTGACGTCATCCAGAATAGGTCCCCATCCGCATGCAATACACGGATAATTTAATTTTACGTCCATGTTACATGCAAAATGGGAACCTTCTTTACTTTACGTATACAAAGGCTAAGAAGAGATGACTGCTTAAATAAAATAAATCAGATGGACACAATGACAACAATGATACTACGTCTCTATATCAAGGTTGAGCCAAACAAAATGATGACTATGGTGCCCTCTTCAAACAAGAGATCATGTTAAGAAGACTTGGCTTCCCAGTAATAATTACCTTAAGGTTCCTCTGTTATCAGATTGTTCATCTGGTGCATCAGATGCTTGGCAGGCCCAAAAAAAGGTACCCCAGGCGGCGCATGTATGCACAACAGCTGATGAAACCTCAGGCTGTTCTTCATGTGCCAAAAGATAATTTGATGAACTCACCGAGCTAGATGGAGGAGAGGGATGCTTCCAGTGCTTTCTGATTCTCATTTTTGGTCTCAGAAAGTACAAGGAAAAGATGGAAAAACAAAGAAGATTATAACAGAAAATTGAAGATGGGGTTTTTTGTTTTTCTAGGAGATTGAAGATGCTTTTACAGAATGAAAATCTTTATTCTCGGCTTTCTTATGAAGAAGATTGATAATCGTCAAACAAAAGGGAACATGTAGAGTAATCAGAGGTCAAACATTGCAAATTGTACCACACTAACTCCTCATAGGCAAATACAATTTTTCCCTCTAAAACCCCTACAGGCTTACTGGCTTAGTATGTTGTTACACCTCTTGAGTTGATTTGAATTATAGTTTCAAACTGAAAAGCAAGCAATCAAAATTACATCAAAGGACGGCAACGATTCTCACCGACTTTGAAAGAATAAAAGTAAGAAAACAAACTAAGGGGTACCAAATAAAAGTTTCTACCATGACTCCATGAGATTATTACCCATGAAGCCCCAGGTTTCGTTGTAAAACACAGAGAGAGAGAGAGAGGAGGAGGAGGAGGGGGTGGCGGCGGCGGCGGACTTTTAGACTTATTTTGAAATTAATTATTCACACAGGGTGGAGGGCTTGACATAAAATCACCTCATTAGGTAAATATGCTGCCATTCATCTGTTATCTGTCAAAAGTAAGAATTATATGTGATAAATAGAAGTCACTAAATTTTCATAACTGCATTCCCATTTAAAACAAAATGAGTATCCCAGCAGATATAGTTACATCTAATTGACAATTTCTACATATTAAATTATTAGGTAACTTAATGATGATACCAAAAAACTTTTCCTCAAATGTCCGCAGAAAACAAAGGACAAATCATCTAGGTGTTTAAGACAGTTATTTCAAAATCAACCGATTCAGATGAATCATGCATAAATTGGTCATAATCGCCATTACTCACACAAAAGAAAGGCCAGACAATTAGTAGTGCTTTTATTTTCTCAATTCATATGCACAGTCATGCTAGATAAGGGTCAACAAAACCATACATTTTCTCCTTATCCCAAGCAAGAACCTGACACCATTCTCCTTTGCAAGACATAGAAAGAAATCTTCCGCTTCCCAGATGGCATATATCAGTATTAGTGGCTAGCCAGAAGCATTCCTTACTCTACTACATTTGTTTACTTTTAATTAATCTAGCCTCCAGTTTTTATCGGAGAAATTATCGTTACAGAGTTTATCTGAAAGCAAACAACATGCAGATTATAATACTCTTTAACCGGTTAATCTAAGAGCATTGGTTATGTTCATTTGAACTTTCCTAAAGACGTAGTTGGGCAATAGCCTTACCCATGGACTAGCATCAGATGACTATATGTGATGTACTCAACTATTCAACAGTATGACTATTTATCTTTCCTTTCTTTTCAGTCTTGTTTGGTCGATTTGTATGCCTCTACTACTGGATCTTTTAATTATCAACAACAAGTAAACTGAGCTATAGAATAGCACCAAAACTTGTTAACTTCTAAAGCAATCAAACGAACTGACCGGCATTCTGGCTATCACCTTTCTTTACAGCCCACACAACATTGTTTGATTGTAGATTTACAGAAACAGAGAAAGATACCTTCCAAACTGTTTTTTTTTTTTTTTTTTTTAAATGGGGTTTCTAACTTAAACAAACAAAGTAGTTTACCTTGTTGAGGAAATGTACAAAGAGCAATAATATCAGCAGTAACTGCAGCAGCTACACTTACTCAAGTCCTGACGAAAAGTCAGTTAGTTAAATTTACAAGACCTCATATTCAAGATTCTGTAATCCAACAGCAATAAGCATAAGAGAACTTAACTTGGAGCTCATCTTACGAGTAGGCAAGTAACAAATAAACAATTCAGAGTCTTCATTCTCAGTAAAAACAAATGCATAAAGACATGAGATGTATGATTCAAACAGAGAAAATCATAATTTGTTGATTGATTCAATGCACATATCAAATGGCAGATGAGGAAATATAACTAATTGGAAATTAAGAACCTAAGCAGATGCAAAGGGTGAGAAAGGACAAGAAATTTACCCCGGGGAAACCAGTACATAAAGAGAACTATTTCCTTTCATCTGCTTCTCCTGACTCTTCCCTTGTGGAACCTAAATGAACACAAAGTTAAAATCATACCTTTTGAAACACTAATGAAGTCTTTACTAAGTGAAATGAGCTTTTCAGGTGTTGTGCAGTTTAAATAAGAATTATATATATATATATATATATATATAAAGAGGCAAAAACAAAATTGATCTGGGAAAAGGCATATTTCCAAAGTGAAAGTGGAGGGATGACTAAAATCTTGTACTTATTTCCATGCAACGCTATTGTGTCTCTCCTTGCCAACAAAGTTCAAGGCCTAATCCATGTTCTGTTCCATTTCATCATGATATTGATTCTTCCTTAAAACTTGACCAGAAGAATTTACGTTGGATAACCAGACCATTTAACATGTACATACTCTTCATCAAATAGGTTGTGATTATTATACGAGCCTTGTTGGGAACAAAGATGAGCAGCCCTGGCTGCGGTCACAGGTTGATAGAAACTAGGTCGGCTATTCAAATTCTCATCTTTATTTAGTAAACTTCTGTGAGGAGAAGATGTAGATTTGTGACAGAAGTTTGCTGAGGGATGTTACAGGCTAGGGAATGCTATGAGCACATTCAATACTTAGAAACTACGTATTCCTATTGGGGAGATAGGAAATCTGACTGTAATATGGGGCCCCTTTTTTATTACCTATGTGTGCACTGCTCAAATGCAGTTACTCCTGGGGAAGCAGTTTAAGATCTAAAGTATATACATGGTGTGCTGCATCATAATTGAGAGATTAACAGAAGTTTGACTATCACAAGACTTGCAACTGCAGGCAGAAATTAATCACATCCCGAAGGAGGAGGAAACTGCTGCAAAGTAAAGTCTGTCACAAGGACTCGAATATTTTTTTTTTCCATCTGATACAGTTTTGTTTAATTCTACATCAATTCAAGGCTTCCCAGTATGAGATGCATAGTACAAGGCTTTTAATCAATTACGAGTCCTGGATCCAATGCTCCTGAACACTTGTGTGATATGTTACTAAAGGGTTCAAATCGCTAGCACCACATAGGAACATCAAGCACACGAGATCACTCAAGAGCCGGACAACCCTAACCAAACGTAATCTACAAGTCCTCATTACTTTTTGCCATAAAAACTTAAAACCTAAATACAGTATTCTCAATCTAACTCTGCCACCCCTAAGATCTCTTTCCAAGAACAATGGTTCGGTTAACGAATGTCCCTGCCTTCTAAACATCAAACAGGGGGATGATGTACAATGGTTCATATATGTATCCAACAAATTTGAACAAGCAAACTTGTGGTATCAAAATGGAGCCGCTTCAAAGTATTTAACAGTACTAAATTGAAAAACTGAGACAGAAACATCAAAGAGAATTCTGAAAATGACAGATTCATTTCATTAATCTTGCAGATAAAAACTACAATTTAAGCAACATCAACTATGTACATACATGGTTATAGACAATAACAAAATGACTGACATGTTAGAAAAACTATCATTTCAATGGCTAAAACCAATTGCCAAAAAAGGAAACTGGCAATTTCCCAAAACAAATCAACACTATCTCTAACAAGGTTCCTCTGTAAGTACAAGTTCTGTCTTCTCCTCCTAAATCTAACACTAAAACAAAACCAACTTCACAAAACCAACAACAAACGAATCGAAACAAATAAACGTATAAAGATCTGATCTTTCTATCTATGTAACACTGAAAATCAACAAAAGCTGCAAAATTTGGTTCTGTTTTCCATAAACAAATGTTAATGTCTTCGTTACCGGTTGTGGGTCGGATTCGATTTGCTGGGTGGGGCCTTCTTCAAGCTCGTCTCTATGGGTTTGTGTGGATCCTCCATTGCTTTGTTGGGTTTGGAAGAAAAGGTGACCAATGAAGTGAGCAATCTTCTGGGTTGGTTTCTGGGTGTGATCAGATGGGTTTGTGGGTGTGAAAGTTGAGAACTTTGGGAAATGTGGAGCATGAGAATGAGGGCGAAGAAGGAAAGGAACAGTCTTTGGGTTCTGGGTTTCATGGTGGAGATTGAAGTAGAGAGAATCGAGGAGACTCACAGTGCATGCTTTGGTTAGTTTTGGTTAAGAAGTGATCCGAGTGTGATATATATAGATTACTGAGTAGTGGTTTACTTAACCATAACTTACCATAGTTAGAAATGGATGGTAACTTGTTGGGCAAATTACATTTTCACCCTTCATGATTATTTCAGATTACACCTTGACCTTGCACCACATTACTCGTAAGATGTCAATTTCATGCTCAAAGCCAATTTCCATTCTTTTGCTAATGAGGTTTGGAGAAATTGAACAAAAGAGACGCCATTTCCTGGTCTGATTCATTGTTTCTTTTACATTTCCTATAGAACGAACATGAGAAAAAAAATTATATATATATATATCTTACTAGAAACAACAAATATGTTTGCATATGAAATGTCAATCTAACTCGAAACGATAAATATGTCGACTTAAGTTAAAATCATTTAAAATCTCAAATTAAGAGTGTGGGTCGTAAAAGTAACATCTACTGCATCACTGACTTATTCATCCGGGTAGAAAAGTAGGCCTCACACATTGATATGTAAACAAAACGGGTGTACGATGATATCACTTGTTGAGTTGATATAGTGAAATCAAGACTCTTTAAACATTGAGAATATGAAAACTTCCTATACTTGAGGGCTTCAAAATCATAATTTACTGTTTCGTTTTCAGAAAAGGAGCTGATCGTAGATTGTTCTTAATCCGGGACTAAACTAGGCTACCTCAAACTGAACTGAAGTAAACTAAAGTGAAAGTTTAACTCAGAAAGCTCATTACTCGAGGGAGATATTCCACTCGATGAAATCAAACTTTGACCAAAACTCGATCTTGTAAGTTAGATTATTGATAGTAAGAAGGAAATTCTACACTAAACATGTTCTGTTTCAGAGATTTAACCGACTTGTTCTTTGTTTTGTAATAGGTTGGGACTTGGAAGCAGCTGATCATGTGATGCTGAGCTTCTTTCCATGACTTCTCTGCAAACTTAAATATTTTACAAAATATCTCATGTGACTTATCACATGAAATTGATGAAAACCAAATCAGATGCCTCATTCATTCCCTGTCCTTGCTTGGTTTTTGTTTATTGGAAAAATTAGTATTCAATGTTAGGTGTTAACAAACACAGCTAAAGTTAGCTGGTTAAGCTTGCTTTCCAAACGTGAAACACCCTAAATCTTCTAAGAAACTGTCCTCTTCTTTCGACTTTTATGTTTCACAATCTTCTATTCTTCTAGCCTTCCACTTTTTCACCTACTTGTTGTCCCATATGTTCAGATCGTTCATATGTTCTGTGTATCCGATCCATAAATTTCTCATTTTGCGCCGAGATAAGAGACTCAGTTGTCTTAGTTTTAGTCTCTTTGAGACAATTCATCAACCAACTTGTCTTAATCTCTTTGAAGCAATCGTCGAAGAGTTGTCTCGACATTTTTGAAGCCACTCTCTCAACACACCTAGGCCTTCTAACTGTATTTCAAGCATTTCAGCTTCCCTGCTTCTAATGTACTCTTCATATAAAACTTGAGTCATTATTGAAGCCACTTGTTCTCCTTAGTTCAGAAATAGGTTGAAATGTGAACATGATTTTAGTTTTTAGCAATAAGGAGAAAGCTCAATATTTTTAAAGCATTAATCTGCACTAGCCCCATCACGCATATGAAAATTGATCATTTTCTAATAGGGCATGATCTTCCTTATTAGTTTATGGGATTCGCATCTACTTGATATAACAAGCTCTAATTGAACCGCTTGAGATCAGAAAGTTATAAATCTTGACTCTGTTTTTAATAGCAAGCTTCATTTGTTTATCACATTTTCCCTTGTTCCTTAGTTATTATTAATATTTCTGCAGAATGGTGTTATAGTCATCTTATGACTGTTAATCTTGTACTGTCTTCCAGACAATGTGGTTTTGGGGTTAGAGGTTCATATTGTCCAGCATTTTAACTGTTTAAACGACCTAGTTTTAGATTTTCAATCTGTCCATGTTTGTCATGGCTGACGTCTAAAGTTTCAGTATCTATTCAACTCCATAGACAGAAGTCAATTAGTAAAGGAGGTTGAAGAAGATTGTACCTATGGTATCACTAGATCTGGTCAAGGAACTCCTGAGAGTTGTATTAGAATATATTTGGTGAAACTTTCTTAAGACGATTTCCATCTGCTTGATTCATGAGTACATGTGAATTAAAGAATCTTTCTGTAGATAAAAGCATGTGATCTATGTCAGCACTCAGCAGGATTATGATAGAACACGGTGATCACATCTAACCGTTTGATAGAACAGTGTGGACTGAATCCAGAAGCTCATGGTTTTCTGAAAGAGTGTTTTATTGTATTCGTAAAAATAATGAAAACAGGACATCACCCTATTACAGATGAGGCAAAACATAAAAATTGGTAGAAGGAATTTGATAAATGGAATCGATAAACGAGTAAGAAGCTTACACAATCTATTCATTTGCAAAACAATACATATCTCAGTTGATTTCCCCATTGTCTGATAATAATGAAGCAGCATCTGCATCCTTCCATACAAGATCACGATAACCGAACAATCTTGCAAAGCAAGAAATCAGCTGGTCGTGAACTACTTCATCGGTAGGAAGCACCAAGTCTGTCTCCTTTCTCAGAGACGTCACTTCTTTATCAGCAATACCACATGGCACAATGTGCTTGAAATAGTTTAAATCTGGATCAATGTTGAATGCCAACCCATGAGAGGTAACTCCATATGAAATGCGCACACCAATTGCACCGATCTTTCTCTCTCCCACCCACACTCCAGTCTCTCCTGCTTTCCCCGGACAAGCTCTCACACCATACTGAGAAGCTAATTCAATCATAGTCAACTCAAGTGTCTCCACATATCTCCGAGCCCCAAACCCAATATCCCTAAGCGAAACAATGGGATACAAAATGGCCTGTCTTGGACCATGAAACGTAATGTCTCCTCCTCTTTGCGTGTAGTGCAGTTCAGCACCTATTCCTTTCAGTTCAGCCTCAGAAACTAATAGATTATGATCAGTTCGCCGCTTTCCAAGTGTGTATGTCGGTGGATGCTGCAGGGCCAGGAGAGTATCCGGAATATTATGAACCTTTCTGTCCGAAACCAGCTTCTCTTGCAGCTTAAGTGCCTGCAGATAGTTGACAGTCCCCAGCTTCCAAACCTCAAGAGTCCGCGGAACTCTCATTTCCTGCAGAACACAGCTCATCAGCTAATACGTTAGTCTGCAGGAATCATCTCACATTGTTGTTATCTGGTTTCTGCATGCTCATTGCCTGGCATATTGTAACTTCATGAATCGGAAAAACTAAAACAACATGTTGTGATACGTATTGGGTATGACATTGAAGATCAATATAGAGCTAAAATTCACACAAAACAGCAAATGGCATAGTGCCCCAGATATTCATTGAAGCATTTGATCAAACAGGTGATGGGCCCTTTAAGCATCGCAGATTCAGGGCAACTCGAAAATTGAACAAGAAATTACCAATGCATCACATTTGGAGTGAAGAATTAATATCGAATGGGGTCTCGTGAAAACAGAATTAAGTAATTTGATACCTATAGAGATCAAACCAGCAAAAGAAGCAAGATCTTGAGCTCCCAGCGGCCTTGTTTCTTGTTTGTTTGGCCCTTTTTGCTCTATTATCTTGTAAGCTTAAACGCACCGTTCAAGCTCCTCATTATTTTTTTTTCTATTCTTTTTTATTTTTTTATTAAAGAATAAACTCGAAACTTCGCTTTGAATATTTTTGATTTTTTTAAGCAAAAAGTATTTTATTCATCTCAAATAAAAGATACATCATGAATCGATCCACTGTCTTGCGTACAGAGGACAAATAAGATCAAATGACTCACGTAAAATAATATCTTCGCTACACATTTCTACTCACTTTACGTACAAAGGACAAATAAGATCAAATGACTTATGTAGGGTAGTACCCTCGCTACACATTTCTGCTCACTTTGTGTTGGGTAGTACCCTCACTACACATTTCTGCTCACTTTGAACACAAAGTGAGCCTACAATCATACATCATTGATCATAGGCATCATAGGTGAAAAGGGAAATAGCAAAAAACCAAAAAAAATAAATAACATATATTCCTAAACAAAGATCGTATCATAGTTCTGAAAGGAAATAAAGCATCAAAAGCAAACATCTAAGCAACCTCTTTGCCCTTGTAACTAGGGCTAGGAGGTTTTGGTCCAGGAGTGATGGTTGGAATCGGCTCCACATTCGACAAACTGGTGATTCTAACAGCTGAGAATGTACATAGAACTGTCGGACTTCGACAGACTGCGAGAGTATGTGATTCTGACGACTAAGAACAGACGCATTTCTCAAAATCCTTCAGAGAAAAGTATGTCACCATACATATCAAGTATGACGCAGTGTAAGGATTATTGAGATTCACCCTGAACTTCAGTACTGTCTGACCACGTTTGATATACTGTCTCATCGAATATGGGTTATCGTGAACACGAACTTAACAAACGGTGAACAATCATTTCTCTAGGCTTTGTATTTTCTATGGATTTTCTTTGAGCTATTTCACTTGCATACATAAACCAGAATCATACAACATTACCGCTTTATTCCAATGTCTGGAGGGGAAAACTGAAATCGACTATTATGTACGACAGACTGCTATGACCAAAGATGAACTGTTTGGGACAAGAACAAAAAAGGGAGTCTCCTGTTGTCATCTGTATAACATTATGGTCACACAATTCATGATGAGCAAGAAAGCATGCATACTCCAGGTCGATAAGCCCATGCGGGGGGCAAGCGAGCATACTTTTCCATTCCCGGTTGCTCATCAAATGGTCGTTCCATCACTTTAAGCACCCTTTGAACCTCTCCAAAATCACCTTGTTCAGCTGCATCAATGGCACTCTGGCATAAGTAGTTTCGGAGAACATATTTAGGATTCACTGCATTCATTGAGGCCTTCCTCTCCTCATCTGGGATGCCACTAGCAGATAGCTGCAAAAGCCAAAGCCACAATTTGTGAGAAAGAAATATTTCAGATCAGAATGATCGTTGTTCTTTGACATATATAATCAGTCGACTCCAGAAAATATAGTATATGGAAACCAAAGTTCATAGTATTTGTACCTCCTCTATGTAGATTCTCACCCAGCTGATCCATGCCTCCTTCCTCTCCTGCCCAATATCTAATAGAACAGCCTTTAGTGGATTTAACAACTCCTCATCTGGGATGCTGGGGTCAGCTTTGATATTGGACAGCAACCGGAAAAAGTTTGTGTAATCCACTTTGTCAATAGCCATATTATTAAGAAGTTTACTAATCAACTGCTTGACATACTTGGGGAGACCAATTTTTTTTGTCATTATAGCTTGATAATCATCCATGAATTTGGTTCCATACCTGTAAAATGCAAAAGAGTTAAATTATTAAGTTTCCAATACACTTTGGACTAGGAAACAAGAGAAGGTATGGGATCACAAACTACCTTTCCATTGCATAGTTTGCCTCCTTCTCATTTATCAACTCGGCAGATGACAAGGTTCTTGTTAATTGCATAATATTCCATAAGCCAATATCAGGTTGATTTGCAAAACAATATCTCCTCTGTGGAAGATCCGTCGTATTGGGGGTGTAACTAGGATCAAATGCATCAAGAAATCCAAAAGGACCATAATCAATGGTGAGGCCCAAAATGCTCATATTGTCAGTGTTCAACACACCATGAGTAAAACCAACCCCCTGCCATTTGGCAACCAAGGACGCAGTACGTTCAGCAATCTCCACCACCCAGGCTGTTAAGAACCATCATGCAAGTAAAATGACAACAAAACAATTAATCAGCAATTCATGTGGAACATTTGCATCAGAAGTTATTTGGGCATGGCCTGTATGGGTAGATGTGACTGAAAGACCAACACTTTGCATCAAGGGAGATTTTTCCTATTTAAAAATCAGTACCCCAAGTGGCAAACATAGCAATGAAAATGCACAAGATAGAAGTTCATGATTAATAAAGTCTTTTCTTTTCTTCCCCTTAATCCATGTCTTCTACAAGTTCATGTTTAAATGGACCAAGATCATCAACAGACATCTAATTGAATTCACATGCATGATGAAAATGCATGTTTGTGCAGTATACAAGCGGTTAGCTAACTCTTTGTATACGTCACAATACGTATCTGTAAGCACATATACCTCTAGATAAATCCCTGAACAGCTGGACATAAAAGGGGATATAATTGCTATTCTTTCACACCAAAATATCAGTTGGACAAAAGAAGCACTCAATTTCATCTTTGTCACTTTTCATTCCCCAAGGAGAGTACAAAACTAGATGAGTTGTGAAAACTTCGAGATCATATAACCATATATGTTTACAGGGGAACCATATATGTTTACAGGGGAACGACTAGATCTGTCACTACTAACATTGTGTGCATGAGTACACTATAACTTTTTAGACAAAAGAAAAAGAAAAGAGTACTACAATGGCCTGACAAAGACATAGGAAAGCACAAGATAAGGAAACTATGACCAGCAAATTTAATACTGAACTTGGGATTTGAACTTTCAATTCATAACACAAGACGAAAATATTATCATGCATCTTCGTGAACCAATAAAGATCATTACCTGCATACTTATTAGATGTTAGATCAACGACTTCATGTTCTTCGTTGCCCGTATTGAACGATAAACTCTCACTTCTACTCATGTTCTCTATATGTGGGAAGTGATGCCTAATGGCATAGTCTGCTAGAGTACGAACAATGGCAAGATCTTCTTTTTCCCTAGAGGCATGGATTTGGTAGGATCCAAAGCGCAGGAAGGATGGAGCAACCCTGCAAACAATTGCGCCTGGCTCCTCCTTTGGATTGCCACTGCCAATTGAGGGAAAAGAACTTTAATTGTAATAAGGAACATATATGTTTATAACATAAAAGGTCCTGGAACCAAGTTTACAGTCTATGTCGCAACATGCACCCTGGAAAAGTCTACAGTTCCTTTAGCTCACCAATCTTTCAGGATGAGCAAGATTACCATCAGATGTAAACAACAATGTTTAGAAATTTGAAAAACGAATGAAAAAAAAAAGAAGAAGAAGGCTAAAACGAGTGATCGACCTATCAAACCTTGAACTTATGTGTGTGTATCCTCAAAAAAAATTTTGGACAAGTCAAAACAATGTGCGAGATGAGATACATATTCATTAGTCCAGAGAAACTAGTTCTTAAATTAAAGTTGTATTGAACATACTCATAAAACATGTCACGGGTGACAAGTCTTCCTGTTGTCACAAGACATAGAGCACGAGTCGTTGGAATACCAAGACTATGCATTGCTTCACTGCAGAGGAATTCCCGAATGCTACTACGAAGCACAGCAAGGCCATCTGCAAACCGGCTGTAAGGAGTCTTCCCAGCACCTTTAAGCTGCAGTTCCCATCTTTCAGATTTAGAGTTAAGAACCTCTCCAAGTGTAATAGCCCGACCATCTCCCAACTGTCCCGCCCACATGCCGAACTGATGTCCTCCATAGCACTGAGCATAGGGTGACCTGTATAAATATTTATAGATTATCTTTCAGGCTGTATAAACAAATCCCCTAAGTTGAGCCTAATGCAAAACATTCAGAGAAACACTTACGATCCGACTAAAGGAGATGCTCCAGAGAACAAAAGAGGGAAATCTGGCCTTTCAAATCTGTAAATCCCAGAAGAGATGCCAAATTAGTCCCATGAAATATGATACACCAGTCGTGCAAAAAAATGTAATCATGCGTCTTACCAAAACTGACGTACTGATATAAGTAATATCAGTTGGGCATTAAAGGAACAGCAATTAAGATACCAAAACAAACCATTAATCAAAGCAACATAAGACAGAATCTAAAGGGAACCCATTTACTACAGACTAATACCATATAATGCCCAGTGATATATCAAAACTCTGATAAAAAGGAAAGTTCAATCGAGAACAGGAATCTTGATAACCTAAAATATCCGAAAATTCAGGTAACTTCAACAAATCTATGCCCATCAATGTCACTGAACTAAAAGGAAAATCTAGATGGCCTAAATTACAATTTTTCCACATAGGAATTTTAATGATAGAGTCATGACTTCCGCACTTGGTAGTAAGTACCAACCGAAACGATCTAGTGTAGAGATTAGTAAGACATTGATTTGGAAGGGTACCCATTACTTTCTTTAACTCCCATCAAAACATTTAATAACATCATGGCCAATGTATCAACGACACTATTAATTTCAAGCTTATTTTCTCATTCATGTTCTATAAAAGCATTACACTTGATGTTTCACAGATCAAAACAAGCAAGAATACTCACTCTTGAGGATCCAATTCAAGCAATTCAGCAACTGACTGAGACCAGGCAACGAGCTGAGGATCGTCAACTGGAGCTGATGGAGTTACTTTTGTAAAACAGGCATGCAACACCTGATAATCAAAACCCAAAGAATCATAAAATAAAACCCTGCATTCTATAAAAAAAAATACAATTGTAGCTCAACGAAGAAGATGGTATCAGAATTTGAACCAGTAAAACTCAATGTTCCATACTGACTTGGCCAGTTCTCGATTAACTTTACTACATTTTCATTGTTGTCATGCCTTTAACCTAGTAGAGAAAACACACACTACACATTACAGGAGATGAAAAATCACCTAAATCGCGAAGAGGCCTAAGAATACAAATTTATGCTCAGTAGAAACTCAATGTGCAGCTCAAAAGCTAAAAATTGTATCCTATCATTACGATTCTTCTCTTTTCATAGCTAAATTAGACCATACTCCAGTAACAACACAAAATCAGTAACTAATTTCGGCATTTCTCTATCGAAACAGTACTAACTTCTCAGCTGGTAATGTTCAAATTCAACAAAATTATCCAAAGTCATTCAGCTAGTTCACAACTACAGGTTATACACAACAATTCAACATTCCATTTACTGCAATCAATCTCTCACCCAAACCCTAACCCTAACCCTAACCCAAAACACAAAGAGAAACGAGCTCCGACCTCTCGCGGAAACGTATCGGTCCTCGGATCACCAGGCAGCTCTCTGACGAACGAGTTCTCCCAGTTGAGATCCTCAAGCTTCAACCGTGCTCTCGGCGCGTCGGCGGCCAAGCTCTGGTTGCGCAAATCGTGCGTGACGGAGTCGACGGAGGGCTGCTCCGGCGGCGGCGGCGAGGCCATTGGAGAGGGTTGGCTATTACGGCCGGAGGTGAGGTGACAAGCGAGGGAGGGGAATTTGAAGGAAGAGGAGGGGTAGAAATGGAAATTGGGAGGGCGACGGCGGAAGGTGAGGGCGGAGGTGAGAGAGGGAAGGAGGAGAGAAGGTGTGGCTTTGGAGGAGAAATGCGAAAGGATTTGCATTATATTTTTCTGACCGTCTTTTCTCATTAAAATTTCTAATTTCTATTTCTGTGAAAGTACTTTTTTTTTTTCTTGAAAAAGTAATTAAATTATTTTTTTCCTTATGGAAAAATGTGGCTATTTTGGAGAAATATGATGATACCAAGGATATTATTATAGGCGCTACTGCTGCTAAGTAGCTCGATTATTAGTGAATATTGTAGATATCAAGCAGTTTGATCAGTACGGTCTGTTGTTTGTCATTTGTTGTTTCTACCTTTCTGTATTTCATTCTCAAAAGACCAAAAACCAAGTGATGTTTGGTTTACTTTCATGACTTGTTTTGCCACAATTTTATTGGACACGGATCCTCTCCTAACCTACTAACCCACCTGAGCTGCCTAAGCTTTTTGTGAGATGATGACACGTGTCCATACTTAATCCAATGGCTTAGAATCTCTCTTTTCATTTCATTCTCTTTTTCCTTCATTTCTCTCTTTTATGTTTTCTCTTCATTCTGTTCTTGAGTCGCAGAGTCTCACAGTCTCGCACGATCTGTAAATAAACATGTCTAACATCTACTACGATCAGCGCCAACCAACTTCACAACTAATTAACTTAATTAAATTTCCGCACCCATTTCCTTGACTGCTACCCGAGATGCCCATGAAGATGTATCTGACTACAGTCCCAATTCAGATCAAGCCGAGCACAACGCTGCCGGGCCCAACAACTCCTTCCATTTCCGGTCAGAGACTTCGATGAGTCGCTGGTCCTCGCGCGAGCTCGGTTGACCCGACCAGGCACCAGCAGTGGTCCCATTAGGTTCGCTATGCGGATGCCGAAACGATGTCATTTGAGGTGGAATGAGTGTGCAAAGGAGATCACGGAAGAGCAATGTGGAGATGGCTTGGTATAGCAGAAAGAGGGTGTATATGTTTGTGGGGGTGTGATTGAATTTGTTGTCGTGTAATACTTTTTTATGAACCGGGTCGCTTTTGCGGATACAAGATCACCGTTCTCAAGTAAGTCTTGAGTTTCCTACCAAGTACTAACTCTTCATACTGTGAAGTGAAGAACATAACAGAAAGAAAGAAAGGGAAGAAAATGATGATGAATAAATAGAGAGATTCTGAGCAATTTGATGAAGAGCTTAGTGTCACGAGGTTACTTTTTCCTAAGCTACTCGTGCGGCCTTAGCACCCTCCTTGCGCTAAGTCAGCCTTACTCACGCACAACACTTGGCTAGAACAACCGAAAGAAGACAAGAAGAACACTTAGAAAGCAAGAACTTGTATTAAGCTTTAAGAATGCTTTACAAGGCTTGGTGATGCAATGTTTTCTCTATGTGCAAAATGAGAGGGGTGCCTCCCTATTTATATGCATCCTTCCCCTTGCCTAAAGTTCTAGAGTAATCTAGGACTTTACAAGTAAAGACCAAGTCTAGAGACTTCTACATGTCTCTAGGGAAGTCCTAAAATATCTATACAAGGCCTTGAGTGTTCTAGAGAGTTCTAGGGATCTCTAGTTGCTTGAGCCTCCTCAAGGGTTCTAGAGAATTCCATAGTCTCCTAGAGACTTCCCGATTTATCCGGACACCTCCGAGGCTTTCCACAACGTTCTAGAACACTCTAGTGTGCTTCAAATTATCCTTAGGCAATGCTTGCTTCAAATATGCCCAAGGAACTTGGCGGGTCGTGACATTAGGCAGCTCAGGTGGGTTAGCAGGTTAGGAGAGGATCCAAGTCCAATTTTATTTCATGATGTGTTAGGGCCTCCCTCAACTTTACTGATGCCCCCGTCATTGCATGTTTAATTCTTCTAATCTATGCAACTTTGGTATCTCTTTAGTGTAGAGATCAGCAAGCTAGACACTGATTTAGAAGGGTACCCTTACTTTCTTTAACTCCCATAAAAACCAGGCAAGATAGGGTTACTTTTGTAAAACAGGCATGCAACAACTGAAAATCAAAACCCAAAACAACAAGAAAATTCATAACATAAAAGCCCCCCATGTAATTAAAAAACACCTTGTAGCTCAACAAAAATGATAGTATCCAAATCAAAATCACTAAAACTTAATATTTAATACTGAGTTAAATGTACTACATTATATCTAACAATCTATATTAAACCATTTTGAAGCAACTATGTACTCTGATGGCATGGTACAAGGGCCTATGCCAATAGCATTAAGCACACCGTCTTTGCTCCAATATATATATATATATATATATATATATATATATATATATATATATATATATATATATATATAGGCCTTCTTGGCTGCGGACGTCCGCACCAAAGTTTTTGGTGCGGATTTCTATTTTTGCATCACTTCCCGATCGAATTTTCTCAAACTTCCTTCTAGACATATCTAGATCATCTTGTGTAGATCATCTCTGCAAAATTTTAGCCAATTTGGTGATCGTTAAGGTCCTCAAAATCGAAAAACAAATGGAGATGATGAACCGCACAAAATTCAGTCCGTCAGATTTGTTTTTCGATTTTGAGGGCCTTAACGATCACCAAATTGGCTGAAATTTTGCAGAGATGATCTACACAAGATGATCTAGATATGTCTAGAAGGAAGTTTGAGGAAATTCGATCGGGAAGTGGTGCAAAAATGGAAATCCGCACCAAAACTTTGGTGTGGACGTCCGCACCTGAGAAACGTCCTATATATATATATACAGTCCGGATGTGAAGCGGACATCTGCACTCCGGCTTAAAATGCGGACGTCATCCATTCTCCGCCGTCTCACGCCGGCGACGGCTTCTCTCATTCCCAGACGACAGCACAGGCTTCCAGGACGGTTTCTCTCCTTCCAGGACTGGTTGACGACAAGTTTTCCGGCCAGATTGAAGCTCTGGACGGAAAAAACCATGATTGATCAAGGTTGGCTGGAAAACTTGTCACCGGCCAGTCCTGAAAGGAGAGAAGCCGTCTTGGAAGCCTGTGCTGTCGTCCGGGAAGGAGAGAAGCCGTCGTCGGCGTGAGACGGCGGAGAACGGATGACGTCCGCACTTTAAGCCGGCGTGCCGACGTCCACTTCACATCCTCTTTGTGTGTGTGTATATATATAGATACCAAAGAATTATGTGTAAAAATCTGCCACATAATTTAAAGATCCTAAGAATCTTTGTAATTGATTTTTATCTAAAATGACGTCTGGAAATTTGTCAGCGAATTGTATTGCTCTATCAATAGGTTTAATTTGGAGTTGGTGAATGTTAAATCCAAGAAAACGAATGTTGGTTTGGAATAGTTTGATTTTTGAGGCAGAAATAACTAGACCATTATTCTTTATTATGGAAAAGAATTGGTGAAGATGTTTCCAATGTTGGTCAATTGATTGAGAAAAGATTAGGACATCATCGATGTAGACAATGGAGAAGTGACTATAAGGATTGAATATATCGTTCATTATGTTTTGGAATTCGCTAGGTGCATTTTTTAATCCGAAGGGCATAACATTCCATTCATAATGTCCAAAAGGCGTGACAAATGCAGTTTTGTATTTGTCAGCTTCACTAATTTGAATTTGCCAAAACCTTGATTTCATATCAAATTTACTAAAGATAACAGATTTGTTTAATCTGTTAATGAGGTCTCGTTTATTGGGAATGGGATACCTGATCCATTCTAAAACTGTGTTAAGAGGTTTGTAATTTATAACCAGACGGGGGGTTCCTCGTTCGAGTTCAGCATTTTTCTGAACATAGAACGCTGGGCAAGACCAAGGGGATTTACTGGGGCGGATAATATCTTTGTTGAGTAAATCATTAATTTCTTTTTTACAAAAATCCATGATCTCGTGACTCATTTGAATTGGACGAGCTTTAGTGGGGATGTTTTTCTCATTGAATTCTTTGATGTAGGGTAGTGAGACAATATGTTTTTTCCTATGCCAAAAGGCAGTAGGGATATCAGAACATATTTCTTTGATTATCTTTTCTTCAAAAGTTTTGATCTTCTGCTGAAGAAAAGAGTTCTGGAGTTGATTTTCAATTCTTTTGAAATTAATTTCTTCTTGGAGAAAAGTTATTTGTTTGATTTTTGCTTGAATGCAACCGAGAGTTTTTGAAATATTATTTTCTTGAAATGCTTTTAAAGTATGGATTTCAGGGTTTGAAAGAAAAGTAAATTTAACTGGCTCATCAAAAGGGTAGGTAATAATACCATCATATTCAGTTTTGAAAGGGTAAATTAAAGTTATGAAAGGTAATCCTAAAATTACTTTGTCAGTTAGATTTTTTACCAAGACAAACGAAGTTTTAAAACAAACATTGTTTTGGCAGATATGGGCTTTAGGGATTTCGTATTTAATATCCATTTTTGTTCCATTAGCTGATCGTAAAGATTCTTTCGTTTTTTCAAAATATTTGGAGGGTATTAAGCCTTCTTGGATGCAGTTAAGATCCGCACCAGAGTCAATAAGGGCTGTTATTGTTATTTGGAAGTCTTTTATTTTGAGTTGGACAGTAGTGTACCATTTTTTAAGTTGGATCTGGCGTATGGTACTAATAGTATTATTTTCAGAATTTTCAGCTTCATTATTTTCTGGGAAAGGATTTTCAAGTGGATCTTGTAATTTAAGAAATTGGTTATTTATTTTTAGTAAGTTTAATTCTTGTTTAATCTCTTTATTGTCATTTGTAAGTTCTAGATGTGTTTGTTGTAAAGCATGTATTTGACTTTTGATTGTTTTTACTTCATGTTGGAGATCTTGGATCGTTATTTCTTTTTTACTAGTGGAGAATTTATCGAAAGTTGTAGTAAGGCTAATTTTTTGTGAGGGAGGATTAACTATATTTTCTTGGGTAATTAATTTTTTTAATTTTTTGAGGTATTCTGCCTTAAGTTCAGGGTTGTCTATTTTACCTATTAAATCGATTAAGAGTTCTTCTTGTTCTTCCTGTTTGGAAAGAACATTTATTGTTTTACAATTACAAGCGTCCTTACACCCAAAAGTAATATCTGGGGAAGAATGTTCATTGGATTCAGAGGAAGAAGATTCCATCATTGTGATGTCATCTTCACTCAATTGGCGGTAGTCCGCCACCTGGGGTTGGAGATCCTGCCTTAAGTTCAGGGTTGTCTATTTTACCTATTAAATCGATTACTTTGTGTGTATATATATATATATATATATATATATATATATATATATATATGTTTCAAACCTCCTTTTTCAAAGATGGATCGATCCTAGACATGTGAAAAGCATACATAGATTATTGACAGACCCAAAATTAGTAGACAAACGCGCTCCACATACATTATCCATCATTGCGCTATCTCTAGAGGAAGCAATGTGATTATGGTTGGCCTTCGTTGTTTATTTATGTTGTTGTCTCTAGGAGTCACCTATAACTTGCATCAACTCCTTTGAGCTTTTAAATTTGTATGTAGAGTTGCACCTTTCTCTTGTTTTTGCTGTTAAATAACAAGATAAAAAACCAAACGGGCGGTCAACCTCATTGCAATCAGCTTTAATGCATTTTAAAATTTCAGAAGCCACTTCTTCATACACACAGATCACAGGTGGAAATGGAAATTCGTGTCTTTGCTACATAATGTGCAACCACAATCATGTTTTCGGTTTGTTGAAATAAGAAAATAAACTACGTGAATACAAATGAAGAGGCTATGTGCAAATCCTAGAGCAAGCTATTAGTTAAGTACAGGAGATAAGACCTACCCACACTCTTTTAGTTTTAATATTTTTTTGAGATTATATATGTTGCAATTATACCGCCTTATATTTTTTGATTGGCTTTTTAATATGCCCCACTATCTTATTACAAACTTTCTATACCTATTAACTTTTACTACGGGTGGGCACGGTTCGGTTCGGATCGGTTTGAGGCTCAAACCGCAACTGAATCGTTTTTTTCGGTTTTGCAATATTTCAAACCGCAACCGCATTTCAAAAAGATTGGACCGATTATTTCAGTTACATTATTTTTCGGTGCGGTGCGGGTTGGTTTGGGTGTGAAACCGATTTAATTATTTCAAAAGAAATGGATACCCAAAGTCATGCTTATTTTGACCTAACAATGTCGATAAGGCATAAACAAATTTTTAATGTCCACATAAGTCTACAGATATCATCCAAATATCAAGTAACTAACAAAAAAATCATAATTGATTACTTAACAAACACACATATATATCAATTATCATTCTAACATAGCGAATTGCATAGCAAACTTAAACACAAATAATTTTTTTATACATTACAAACCAAAATTTTGATCATTAAAAAAAATAAAAATAAGAAAAATGTAAGTCGGTGCGGTTCGGTTTAAATCGGGTTGTTTATAATTTGAAACCGCAACTGAACCGCTTTCAAACTGTTTGGTGCGGTGTGACCATAGAATGACACCATTTTAATTCGGTGCGGTTACTAAATCGTTTTTTTCGGTGCGGTTCGAGTTGGTAACCGCATATTCAGTGTAAATTGCCCACCCCTAATATTTTACAAAAAGAGAGTTTCTAGCTACCGTATAAAATATCAGTATATCTCTATATATTAAGCGGACGGGGTCGATTACTGTTCAATGAACCTGTCGTCACCCTTCTGTCCTTGGTTTTCTTCCGTTTTTACGCCTGTGCCATTTTACCAGTATTGCCTGATTTGCCCTCACCGCTTACTGCACAGACGAAGAAAAACAAACCTTACCGCACCGCACCGCACTGCTTTTGGGAAGAGAGAGAGAGAGAGAGAGAGAGAGAGAGAGAGAGGCAATTAGAGAAGAAAGAGCGTGAATCAGAGAGGGGGTGGATACGGAAAGCTTGGTTTTCAATCGCAGGGAGAGAGAGAGGCTATTGGGAAGAGAGAGAGAGAAAGAGAGAAAGAAAGAGGCGATCAGAGAAGATAGAGAGAGAGAGAGAGAGAGGCAATCGGAGAAGAGTGACGACTGCTTTGGCTCAGGGAAAATCAAAAAGAAGAAAAGAAGGGAACTTTCAGGCCTTGATTCGTCATAGAGATAGCTGAAGTTGTTTTATTTTCCAGGTAGTGGTTACGAATTAGTTTGGGGTTAAGCCTCTTGAATTTATGCTTATAGACAATAGATTGAAGTCCTCTACACTTGAGGTATGTCTCCGCATATTGGTAATAGCTAGAACAGAGACAGTAAATTCATGGATTAGAATAGAAAGATTAGTTTCTGTTCACTGTATTTTCTAAGCAGTGTTGTAGTTCGATTTTGGTTAGGATTTAGAACTCCGTTTGGCTTGAAATTTTGCACCATTATTTTTCCTGGAGGGTACTCTTAGTCTGCAAATTTTGGTGTTATTTGATAAGATAGATGAGTTATAGTGATTTTCTAAAGACAAGTGTATTGTGCTGAAATTGTATTCGTGTTATGTGTGCAGCTGTTTTTGAGTCCGATTTTGATCAAGATTTAGGACTCCATTTGCTTTGAAATTTGGTACTCTTTTTCTTCCGTATGTGAACTCTTGATCTGGAAAGTTTGGTACTACTTGATAAGGTAGGCGATTTGTGGTGATTTGCTTACCCATTTTGACAGATGCTTCAAAATTTATGGATTTGCAACAGTAAAGAAAGAGAGAAAGAAAGAAGGGTTGCAGAAAGCATTGTTTATGAGTCTTTTATTCTAACATCACAATTTGGGGATCAAATACAAATTTTATGAGTGGCCCCATATCTAACTCCCCCAAATCTAATACATTCTGGATTAAAATTTGTATCTATTGTGGTATGGGTTTGTCAGCGTTATGATATTTCAGATGAAAAACGATACAGCGCAAGATGCGCGTGTTGGAAGGCTAGTTGTTATATACTTCAATATATGTTTCTCTCGGAGTATGCCAAATTTTCTCTTCCATTTATAGTTTATTGTCATGTCCAAGGTACTTGGTTCATGATCGAGAACCAGTTCACCGAAATACAACGTCACCGGCTATGAATGACTGCCATCCTCATTCATCTTGTATATATGCACTCTAATGCTGCATGCCAGCATGCGCACTCTTCCTGAGCCTGCTTCCCCGGCCTGCAACCAAACACCTCACGCTGATCATCATCTCCAACCTTGCACCTTGCACTGCACATACGCAAGCTGTAGGTATTTTGGAGGATCTCATGTCACAAAATGAAAGCTAGCTAAAGCTATATAAAACAGTCGAACAATATATTTTGAGCAAAACTTATATGAATAATGCAGGTGTGTTAATAAGGAAGCACACGAACCAAACCATGTAAGGTAATACATAAAATTTTATCAGTAACGGTACTACTATTGGGAATGACATAAGAAACACCTTCAAGGACAGTATCCTTGAATTTTTTTAACAATTTTATTTACAAATACCAGCGGCAAGAATCAAATCAAATCATGGTCGAGCATGTCAACTGATCTCTTTCACTCCCCAAGGTTCCTAGAATGGCTGTTACAATCTCTCTGGCTGTTTTGAAAGTCATGATCAGCAAAGCTTCTCAATTGGATTTGCAGCCTCAGCTAGATGACCCCTGAATATAATGAAAAACGAGTGAAAGAGTGAACTACTTTGAGAAAATTCCTTCTTTCAAGTAGCAAAACACTACTTGTTACAATTATCCTATGAGTTGATTATCTTAAATGTGATCATTTGACTGCTTCTCTTGATGCAAATGACAGAAGGTGTTAAGAATGTAATTCAAAGTGCTGAGACTACTTCTCTCTTCATTCATCTCATGCTAGTTGTAAACACATATATATTGATGACCACAGAATCATCACTAGCTAGAAGAACTAATTTCAAAATGCTAACACAATTTCTCCTCGTTCCCATGGCTAGCTGCAATAACATTGATGACTAACACTTCCCACAGAGACTAATTAATTTCTAAAGACATGATATATTTTATATGTACATGATAACATTGTGTGTGTGATTAATAGTACCGATTCATAGGTTAAAATATCTGCTTCACGCCTGATTGATAATTTCTTAAATAAATCAAGACTGAATGAATTGACTACATACATGATGTATGCAGTCATCCTGATTGAAATTAGTTTCAAACTAGACATTTTCATATACCAGTAATTCGGTAATTTATATCAGTAAGTAGTGAAAGCATAACAACTATCATGGATACAAAGTTTTCTACTGTTTTTGTTGTTTCCCAAGCTAATTATCTTCCATCAATTAATTATCAAAATCAAAAAAGAAATGGTTGATAATGACGAATGATAAAAAGAAAAAAAAAAGGAGAATGTAACAGCAAATAAGAAAATTGTGGTTAACATTTGCTTGTTGCACTGATACGTAGTAAATTGGGAAAGCAAATGAATTACGAGTACTCCACATCCATATAATTTAGGGAAAAAATTTATGGCATTGCAAGAAATCTACCATTCAATGAAAAGAAAATAGAAAAGAAAAGCATTATGATCTGATCAATGACCACACAGCATACCTGGACAAAGAAATAGAGTTTGACTTGGTTACTTCCTGCTCAGGAAGCCAGAAGCTGACCATTGCAAGTGAGCCGGCCATTTGAGAGACTTCACGGTTGGAAACTAGATGCTCTGTTGCATGGAATTGGGAAAGAAAAATATTTATTATTAAATATTATAAATTTTAAGATAAAAATTAACATTCTAGGGTGTCTAAAATATTGTTCGTAATTCGCATTACTAGAGTAAAGAAAACGTGACGTATTACGTATAATTTTGACTTTTTTTGTTCACATTAGAAAGGATAACAAAGAAAAATGCTATTTTACATTGCTTTGTGTTCTGTTGTGGGAGCTCAATTGCATTAAAAGATTGAGAAGAAAGAAAAAATGAATCACAGATATTAATTGATCAATGGTCAAATCACAATTTTGTTAGAAGAAAAAGACAAATTAAGTAATTATTTCACACAGGGTTCACACAGAGACATACCTGCCACTTAAAAACTTGTACAGTTTTAGATCATTAAGTGGACTGGGTACGTGCTGCCAAAGTAGTCAGAAGCGGAGGTTGAAAATGAAACCTGGTTCCTGCTTTCCAAGCCTTCAAAGAGATTGGAATAGGTTGAAAATGGAAGCCTGGGGCAATCCACCACGATCAAGTGTTCCAATGAAGGACACTTAATATCAACAATAGTAGCACTCGAACCATACAACATAGGAAGATTCTTCAAAACCAAGTTCTTACATCTAAGCAAACCAATGTATGTTTTAAATCCACGTCCTTGCGGCCGACGCTTTGTAGAAAAAGCAAGATTGTATATGTTTTCTCTCCGAAAACTGAAAAATACATCGTACTTCCAGCGACGAGCTTTTGATGATGGTTCAACTGATGAAGGAAGAGACGCAGCAGTTTCTCGGGAGATTGTAGGCACAATACCACTAGTGGCTTGCCTTGTTGGCTTGAAACTGATATGGTTGTTTACCGTGTTGATTTTCGGAAGATATGGTAATCGACGCAACACAGATCCTACAATGCCTTGGACAGAGAGACTAAATCCCTTGCTGCAAGAAATAATGAAGAGTCAAATAATTGTCAGCTATATTTTGAGATAGCTACAGGTACAACTCCAAGTCTTCGTAATATATTGAGATAGCTACTCTCATGATGCTCACTTGTATTGCCATTGAGACAAAGGCAAAGTGCCCACTAATCCTAAAGCATCCCTCCACTGATTCAGCTTCTCTGATCCGTATAGTCCAGAGTTCTCATGCTCAGTGAAAGCTTCTTCAAGACTTCCCATCTGATATTTTACATCAGTAGGGTCGACTTGATCAAAAACTGGAAATATTCTGTCCTGGCCGGTATTCATGCACTCACAGATCATTGCAAGTTTGTCCAAAGACCGAGTAGAATCAAGCATACATTCCCGAGAGAACGAAGATTGCAAACCATGAATCCTCCATTGTAGTTTTGACAGTGGAATAACTAGCATTTCCACTTGTATCTCGATCATCCATGAAGGTTTTAATTCTTTCATCTCGCAGCGCGTCGTAGAGACGGGATGCAAATTTTCCCTTCCCCCTGAAACTCAAGTACACATGATATCTCCACCGATGAGCTTTTGATGCATCAGTCTTTGGAGAGATGGAGGACATTGCAAACAACCAGAGAAAAGAATCGGTCTGAGGAGTTGAGAACATGAAAAGAAGAATGGTAAGGAGAATAATGGTAGAGAGACTATCTAATTAACTCCATGAAAATAAGCTACACAAAGAGCCGCAAATCTGATCACGTGATTCACGTCTTTGTTTACTAAACCCCAAATCCCAAACACAACTAGTGGTAGATGTCCAGTGTCCTAATGATTAACTAAATATTTAGCTTAGAGCATCCCCATAATCTCATACTAAGAAAAGGGACATTGTCAGTTTAATTTTTTGTAGGTTAGCAATTGTTTTACAGTCTTTTAAGCTGCATCTTGTCAATAACCCAACTCCCAAAGTTTGAATACCATAATGAATAATCTAATGGGTATCAAGAACAGTCAAGAAACTAACAAAGAGAAACAGATTAGAGGGAAACCACAGTGAAAAACAGACATGCAGGGAGGGTGACAGATCATGAGGAAGTGACAATAGAGAGTTAAAATCGAGTAACTCACAGTTTCCATTAGTGGTTTGTGTTGTTGCTTCAACTGGTTCAAAGTATTCAGTCACATTAGTAGCTCGTCTTCCTACTTTAAGTACTTCAAATTCTTCATTTGATTCCGATATTGTAGGCTCAGTTTCAATAATTGGTGCTTCCCATGCTTCAAAATCTCTCTTGTTGATTTCAATAGGTTGTACTTTACTGCACATAATGGAGTTGAGAAGTTCTCTGTCAATCTAAAAGGAAGAGTTAAGGGTGAAATAATGGTCAGCTAAATGAATAAGCACAAGTATAACTCTTAGTAATTGATGATGCTTACTTGTAATTATGTGAATCCCACGCACCCAGCCAAACTGGCCACTATTGTTAAAGCATCTCTCCACTGGTCCTTCTCAGATTCGTATCGCCTAGACGTCCTTGTTAAAGCATCTCTCCACTGGTCCTTCTCAGATTCGTATCGCCCAGACGTCCTTTCATGGTTATCCAAAGCTTCTCCAAAACTCCTTTCTGATATCTCACATTATGAAAAATTGGAAGAATTCTCTCGCAGTCGTCCATGCACTGAAAAATATCTACTAGTTCTCTCAAACACCTAGTAGAAGCAGCAACATAATTTTGGGACAGAAATAAGACAACAATTTCGTTGCCTCTATGGTAGAGGGAGAAATAAGAAAGTTACAATTTGATCGGTGTATTGATATCTGAAACTCATTTCCCTTGAAATATTGAAAAAGAATCGATTTGCTAGTTTATAACTGAGAGGCGATTAGAGTGGAATGTTTAATACAGTAGTATTGGAACTCTTTAATACTGACATACCTATCAGATGACAATTCAGTCAAACTGTTGGATTTGGAGTTGGATTTGTTTCCTGCTGTGGAAGTCAGGAACAGATACTGAAAACTTGGGGCAGCCCCACAATTTCAATTCTTCCAATGAAGGACACTCGATATCAAAAGTAGCACTTTCATAGTACAGCACTGGAAGTTCCCTCAAAGTTAATTTCTTCAAGTTTGGAAGGATGATCTTCTTGTTGCTTGCTTCAACTATCCTTTCCAATAAGGGACAATCTTGTAAATAAAAGTAAGCCAACTGAGAAAGACACTGAGCAACATCATAGGTGAAGAGACTTCCCTGCAACTGGTTGCAACTATAAATGGCCAAAGTTTGAAGATTCTGAAACATTGCAGGTGGAGCAGGTCCCTCACATAGGCTTCTTACTCTTGTTAGACAAGACAATTCTATCTTTCTCAATTTTGATTGTTCTGCCTCCAGTAACGCTTCATACCCAAACACATATTCAATCTCGTCCATGCTCTCACACTTTAATTGTTCCAAATTTGGTAGTCTCTCTAACAATGTTGATGGTAAAAGCACATTCCCCCAGTTGTAACAAGAACATACCTCCAATAACTTCAAATTGCATAGAGACCCAGGTTGTAGAAATTCAACAGCACATAACTCCGCGCAATCCAGCCAAAGCAGATGTAACTCTTCCAAGTTCTCGAACAGAGGTTCTTTTGGAACCCATGTTTTTTTCTTCGGAATACCTTTTGGGACCCATGTTGATGTGTTCATCAGGTGGTCCTTACCAAATAATGTGAGCTGCTTCAGACTATGTAACCTTCCCCTCTCATATTCCACAAAAACGTCGATTAAACCAGTACGTGGGCACTCAGTCCATAATAGCGTCTCTGCTTTGTTTATCACCGTGTTGTAAAACCAGTCCGGGAAGTTACTGATCGAGTCAAGTTTCAAGAATATGGTCCTCTGATCAATATCAGGATGTTGAGAAGACTCTAATAGCCCTGCATCATATTCGCCAATCCAGATCAAAAACCCGACCCAATTCGGATTGCGCTCAACAAGTTTGGGAATACATTCTTCATTGGAGATGCAAACATGCAGAATTCTTAATTTTGACAAGCCAGTTACCTCATCAAAGTCAGCCCCAAATCGATATCGCAGGTAGAGTTCTTCCAGACTATGCAACTTTGATAACAGTTTGGATGGAATCTCAAAAACCCATCCTTTAGTGAAATCCAACACCCTCAGATTGGTCAAATTTCCTATTTCTCTCGATAATTCCATGAAATTAGCGCCTTTCACACTAAGAACCTCAAGCGTCATAAGTTTTCCAACCACAGAAATATCCCTTAGTTTTTCACAATCAAATAAATAAAGAGCTCGAAGGTTGGTTAGGAGACCGAATGATTGGGGTAGATATGAAATACCAGTCCGGCTAAGATCTAACACCCTTAATTCATTCAGAGTTTGAAAAAAGGTTTCTGGGATCTCATCTAGACCGTAATTTTGGTTCAATAACAAAATCTGGAGTTTTGGACATACCAACTGTGGGGGTAGCTTCCGCATACGATTACTCATTAGTGAAATAGCAGTGCAGCCTTCGTCTAATCGACTTATTGGGGGCCAATCATCTAAACCACATCCAGCTTTTACCAAAAACCGATGACCACCTTCAGATTTTGCAATATTCAGGGCTGTATCTCGGACGACATCATGCATCCTTACACGTGTAACATAATCACTTTCCAAAAGCAAGCTAGAATCTTTCAAGTGCTCGACCACTGTATATGCTGTTCCTCTGGCTTCATTTATTGTCTCGGCATCTCCAAACAATCCTATACCGATTGCATACCTAAACAGGTCTTCTATATAGATAACATCATCTTCTGGGAATAAACAACAGAGTAAGAAGAATGACTTGTACTCCTCATCTTTCAAGTAATCATAGCTTAATTTTATACATTCAAATGCATCTTCCTCATGGTCAGGATTGGCACTTTGCGACTTCTCTAGTCGTTGTGCTGCTTTCTCCCATTCCACCCGGTCCTTATCTCCGAGTGCCCTTGCAACTGCTATCAAAGCAATCGGTAGACCCTTACATTCTGCAGCTACCCTCTTCACCGCTTTCTCAAATGTGGGGGACTCAAAAGACATTATTCTAGCATTTCTTAGAAACAAGGTCAAAGAATCTTCTTCTGAAAGAATGTTGAGGCTGATCTTTTCTTGGCACTTCATGGCATGACATACATTCAATCTCCTTGTAGTGAGTAGCACTTTAGACTTGCACTTTTGAAGCTCCTTGTAGCTGGGAATCCCTATCCTTGACAAGTCTGTTCTCGCCCAAACATCGTCCATGATTATAAGGAGTTTTTCTCTTCTCAATATCTCCTTATGCAACCTAGTGGCTCTTCCGTCTTCTGTCTTCTCTTGAAACGTGAAGCCCAGCAGCTCTGCCAATGTGTCTTGAGTTTTTATCAAGTCATTGTTTTGGGATATGGTTGCCATAATCCAATGGTTAAAAGAACCATTTTTACAGGTTTGTGCGGCTACATGTTTCACCATAGTTGTCTTCCCAACGCCTCCCATGCCGTGGACACCAACGCAAGTGACCTTGTCATCTATTAGTGCCTTCATAACCTCATTCATGGCTTGTCTTGTTGCTTCAAATGCTTGGAAATCTCCTGTGGACTCGATTGCATCGGGTACTACTTTACTGCTGAGAAGATCCACAATGGCTTCGACAAGTCCTCTCTCAGTCCTACAAGGGCGAATTAAGGATTAGAATTCAGAAATTAGAATTTAGTAAGCTTTAGGTAAAATACAAATATAGATCCAAAATCAAAGAGAGAAATGCTTACTTATGATCAGTTGTACTCCACCCAGAGATATTGGCGACTTTGTATAAAGCAGCTCTCCACTCCTTCACCTTCTCTGATGTGTATCTCCCAGATTTTACATGCTTAGAGAAAGCTTCTTTGAAACTTCCCTTCTTCTGATATCGAACATCAGTAGGATCGACATGATAAAAAAGTGGTAAAATTCTGTTCACTTCCATGGACAGGCAAATCTCTCTAAGTTCCTCCAAACACCAAGTAGAAGAAGCATAATTTTGCGAGAGAACAACAATTGCAAACCTTGACTCTTTGATTGCTGCTATGAGAGTGAGAGAAATAGCATCCCCTACTTCAAGATCTCTATCATCCATGAATGTTTTAATTCCTCTCGTATTAAGTCGATCGTATATGTCGAATGTAATCCCCTTGCGAGTGTCAGGACCCCTGAAACTCAAAAACACATCATACTTCCAGCGACGAGGTTCTGATGATGAAGCAAGAGATTCAGAGGCATTCAAGTTAACCACTCCTCTTATCCAACGCTTTACTTGAGTCCATATCCCCTTAATGGCCTTGCAACCCATCCATGTCACAATTACCGCAACAATCGCCAACGATATCTTTTTGTAATATGCAAACATACAGAAGAAGAACAAAAGGCAGTTAAAACCAACGAACACAAAACATTAACAAATATTGGAGGGTAAAACTTAATGAATACTAATGTTTCTAACCTCGAAGAAATAGAACTCCATTAGCTTCGGCTATTACAGGTCGACAGGAGAGCTAGGCTGGAGAACTCCAATAGTGAACAAATGTATGTAAAGCTTTTCTGATCAAACAAGAGATAACACAAAATGGAGAAAATGAAAGACAGAGATAGTTTGAACGGAGAAAAGAGAGACTAGAGTGTGTCCAAATTTCCTTTACTTTTGTAGCAGTTGGTATCAGTCTCTGCTCTCTACTCTATGACTGGAAAACTAAAGTCTCTGTGTAAATAGTTCTTACTTTATACATACCGAGGCACTCAAATTTCAATAAATCCCGTTCATGTGCCACTCAATAAATTCAAATTTACATGACTCCTATTGCAACTCAATTCACTGGAAACAACAAGTGCCAATAATGTCTCCTATTGCAGGTCATTGCCTCATTGGAACCCACGAAACTTAAAAGCTTTTGGAAATTATTGGTGCTTATGGTCCTATGGCATCTTGACCTTGGGTCTTGGAGGACTGCTTTATTTTTTACCAAAACCATTCTACATTTCTAGGTTCTACCCATCAAGCTAGCTCATAACACTTCTGATATCAGATTTTGAAACAAGGGCAATTCAGTTTAAGAACAATTCGACTGATCACTTCACCCTTACTAGCTAGGTTTCTCCAATATCTGTTGATATCTTTGTCATTGTCCATTGAATTGAAATGACATGAATGGGTGGATTTATTTGTTTGTTGGACAGAAAAATGTAAGGGTGAAATTTTATTTATTGCTAATTGACTATTGAGGTGGTCACGTCAATCCCATCCATCTTTAGATCAACTTTAACTTTCCCATCCATAAAAAGATGCTAAGACGGAACCAAACAACCAATAATTTCTCCCATGGCAATACCCCACCAAAAGTTAAAAAAAACTGGGGAAATTATTGGTGCTAAATTGCTAATGGTCCTATGACATGTTGACCTAAGATGTAAGAACAATGAGATGATTGAGCTTAGTTTTGGAGGTCTACTTTCTGCAACCAGTAAAAACCAATTCTATTTCTACAATGGAGGAAACATAGAATAACTACAATCAGAGCGTTGAGCACTAACTGAATTTCAGCGCAAAGAGTAATATAAACCCAACGGCAAGAATACCTTGAAACATATCCCAGAGCATGCCAACCAAAGAAGAAAATTTTGGTGATTACGAAAATCTCGACTCTTTAAAATATGAAAATTTTGACAAAAATTTCGGAAAAATATCGATTGTAGTAAAAAAATAAAAATTGACGAAAATTTAAAGAAAAACGAGGAAATTTTAAACCAAACTTTAAAAAATGTTTGTTTTCTATATTATGTACTATATTTGAAATGAAAACCTTGAATAAAAATTGATCTATAGGGAGTTGTAGTAAGTTAAGATGAAAAAGTTAGTGTTAAACCGTTAATAATTCTTAAAAGTTTACTTTAAACATTTTTTTTTTTTTGATGGCTGAAAACCTAAAAGGAGGCTAGGTCATGACGCCTTATATACATATGATACATTTCACATGGAATTACATGAGTGGTTTAAAACCACATAGAAGACCTATGAGGTACAAAATTTTCACTAGTATTGGTTGGAAATATCGAAAATATAAAAAAATATCGAGAAATATCGGGAGTTTCGGACGAGAAATGCTTGGGAAGGGAAAAATATATCGTTAGGTGAAAAAATCGAAAGTTTCAACGAAACTTTCAATTTTTTCTTCCTTGATGCCAACTGATCACTTCACTCTCGGTTAGAATTCCATTTGCCGTTCTTTTGTCCATCGCATTCAGAGTTCCCAACTAGATCGCCAACCTCGACATATACAAACGTAAATGCAGCTGAAACAAGCCTCCATAACCATCTGGTCCAAATGAAATGAAAACATAAAAAATCACTAAATTTGTTGTAACCATCATGAGTAAATTAACTACATTGGGAGAGAATTTTTTTTTTTACAGCATAACAAATCTTCTAGTCTATCGATCAAGTGACTTTGCACATTGATACCTAAACTGAACCCACATGATCATCCACCCAAAATATAAAAGATAAATTGATAACTAGCACTTTTCTTTTCTCGTTAGCAAGGAGAACTGTCTAATTTCTTTCATCCATTTGATCAGTAGGTGAGGCTTACCAAAACTAGGTAATATCTCATATGGAGGTTTAAATTTCCACTTGCCAGCTATTTTACATAATCAATTAAATGTCAATAGATTATTTCAATATAGTTGTTTAATTCGACTTGACATTTATATTGGTTGGAGTCTAATGGTTGAATTCAAAAGATGCAACCTTGGTTTGGTAACAAGGCAAATGATATAAGTGAAGCAATGCCAGGATAATCGTACAACACGCATCAATCACAATAACATCAACTAGCTGAAATCAACACTAACCAAATTACATGACTAAGCATTAGTAAATATCTCAACCTTTTGGTCACTATACACAAGTACTTGAAGAAACGTACATACGTTTACAGAAGCAGGAGAAACAGCATCCATTCAGTCCAAAGAGAACGGAATTTGGGATTTAACAAAAATTCTATATATTTGTTTTAGGAAAAAGGAAATTCTATATTTTCAGTCAAAAGCACATGAAAAGGAAGCAGTCAATACAAATTTGCTGATCATCACAAATTTGAACATGAAGGCCAACATTACAAAGCTAAAACACTTGTTCCAAAAGAAGAAAAGAACATTATGAAAGTTCCTACACGCACTATCTCATACAGTATACCTAGGCACATGAATGGTTTTTAAATCCTTATTCAACAGAACAGGGGATTGATGAATTGTATTTAGGATAATAAGCATGAAAAAAGGGGTACTGCAACGAGCGCAGAAACTAAAGAATTTAATCTGAGTGCTAATACTTCTTGGAAGAACTAGAATACTAAAATAAGTAAATAACTAATTCTTGAAGATCCAAATGAAGCGACTTGAAAACTGCAAAGGAGGAGACTATGGAATTGACTGTGTGCATAACTGCATACACAGTAGTATCTACTATCTACTACCCACAGCAATTGTGACGGCAAAATTCTGCTTACTACTGAGAAGGTAAAATATTTTCACCGATACACTCATTAATCATTGCACCAACTTTAACTTTACCATCCGTTATTGGATTCTGACTCAATTCACCGAACCAAAGAACCAATAATTTCTCCTATGGCACCCACCAAAGGTAAAAGCTTGGGGAAAATGGGAAATTATTGGTGCTTATGGAAAAGTTTTGATAACTCAATTGAGCTTAGTTTTGATGAAGTTTGGAGGACTACTTTTTGAAACCAATTCTATTTCTAGTTTTCTACCATGTGGAAACTTCCCACAAACTTCCCACCGATATTTACAGCAACTTTTCCTGCTCAAGTCACTAGAAACAACCAATAATTTCTGCTACGACAGGTCATTGGAGACAGCGAAAGGTCGCTTGTGGAAATTATTGGTGTCCAATGGCATCTTGACCTTGGGTCTTGCAGGACTCTGCTTTCTTTTTTACCAAAACCATTCTACATTTCTACGTACACTTTTGATATCAGATCCTTGTTACAAGGGCAAAAATAATTTTAAGAACAATTCGACTGATCACTTCACTCTTACTAGCCAGATTTCTCAAATCTCTGTTGAGATCCTTGTCATTGCATATTGAATCGGAATTTAACATAATTATGTAATTTGCGTATGAAATGACAAGAATGGATGGATTCACTCGTTTGCTGGATTGGAAAATGTAGGGTGACATTTTATTTACTACTAATTTACTATTGAGGTGGTCACATCAATCCCATCCATCTGTGTACCAACTTTAACCAAAAATAATAATTTCTCCCAATGGCCGGTCCAAATACCCCACCAAAGGTGAAAAAGCCTGGGAAATTACTGGTGCTAAATTGCTAACGGGTCCTATCACTCCTGTGACATCTTGACCTAAGAAGTAAGAACATTGAGCTTAGTTTTGGAGGAATACTTTTTAAAACCAGTAAAAACCAATTATATTTCTACCATGGAGGATACATAGAATAACTACAAGTCTACAACCATCAGAGCATTCAGTACTTACTGGTTTTCAGCAAAGAGTAATATAAACCCGCAGCAAGAATACCTTGAAACATTTCCCAGAGCATGCCAATTGATCACTCTCAACTGATCGCCAGCCTCGACAATACTAACATACGTGTAGCTGAAACAAGCCTCCGTAACCATCTGGTCCAAATGAAATGAAAACAGAGAAATTCACTGAATTTATTGTAACCATCATGAGTAAATTAAATAAATTAGGAGAGAAATTTTTGTTTTTACATCATAACAAATCTTCTAGTCTATAGATCAAGTGACTTTGCATATTGATACATGAACTGAACCCGCATGATCATCCACCCAAAATATAAAAGATAAATTGATAACAAGTACCTTTCTTTTCTCATTAGCAAGGAGAACTGTCTAGTTTCTTTCATCCATTTGATCAACTATTTTACATAATCAATTAATGTCAATATTATTTCAGTATATATGATTTTGATGGATTTTCTCATCCTATTGGGGCTGAAAACTTTTACAACATGGAATAGAGGGGAAGAGTGGATTCAAATTCAACCAAAGGACAATAATGTACAGTTAAGTGGATGTTATGAAATTTGCTTAAGTTTCAGAATTTTTGTCAATTTACGAAACTTCTCACTTTCCCACCTACACATACCAGTCAATATTTTAGCATCAGTACATATGCCTACCAAATTCAACTGTTAAATGTGAACTAAACTCATTGAATCAACCAACCCACAATTTCCCAGGCATTTTTACCAAAAAAAAGGTGACCTTAGTTTTGGACTACAAGTTAAACCTGTACAACCATCCAACCATTCTAAAATGCATTTATAAAATTGAAGTGCAATACTCTTTTTCTATGACCATATACATGGCTATTTCAAGGCTATTTTTGAAATGTTGCATCTGAGCTCCGTAATCAATTGTGTTCATTATCGTCTTGGCACTCAAAACCATTGTCTGTTTAATCAGACGTCATTGGTAAAAATATCTCTTTAGTAAGGTTTACTGTGGGATTAGTCTTTCTATTTGAGATGCAGAGACTGTTTGGGTGCCAAACCCAATGAAAGAAATCAAGAAACCAACAGTTAGGAGCAAAAAATTCCAGCCCTAAAACAATTAATTATGATAGAAACCATGTTTGGGTTGTGTGAATCTTTGCACCAAAGAAACTATATGTTTGTCTCTTAACGTGAATTTTAGTATGAAAAATAATGAATTATAAAGAGAATCCAATTTCAAACAAGTCGGTCCAAATGAAGATCAATTGGCTGGTCTTTTTTGGTGTTCTATAGACTAACGTGAAAATAATTTGTCATCCTTTCGTTAATTCCAAATTATGCACATCAACAAGTCACTAAACACTTTCAAGTCTACTTTGATTAATGCAAATTTATAATCCAAGTTAGGAGCAACATACAAGTCATTGTCGATTGTATATTATAGATGCTTTCTTCAGGCATCTACCTTAAAACAGAGACTAAGGACTTCAATTGCCCGAAATTATATGTAGCCAGAACACCTAACACCGGTACTTCATTTGTTTAATTCCAAGTTGTTTATAATAAATCCATGGAATCCCACCTAACACCGGTACTTCATTTGTTTAATTCCAAGTTGTTTATAATAAATCCATGGAATCCCTATCCTTACTGTGACTACGCAATCATGCACTCATTGGCCCCATAGAAGAAACATAAATAGGCCCCATGCCTCTATGACTATAATCATGAGTCCATTGTGAATCCCGGCCCACTAACAAAGATGTACTCTACATATTTTAGTCATCCAAATGAGCAAGAACACAGAATCAAAAGAACAATGAAATACAATGAGCTCATTTTAAGCATTAAGAGAGAATCTAATTTCTTTGAATGGAAGAATGGTTTTATGTGTGGCATAACAGCAGTTGATGCACACCAATTACCCCAATATAAGTGTAATTTAAGATAAACAAGCAACTACTAGACAGTAGATACTGACTCAAATCAAAAGAGTAAAGACTGGTAGACAAAGGTGAACATACCTAGGCATGTCATGGCGAACATTATTCTGATCATGTCATCTCTTCACACTTGCAAAGTTTATCAGATGGCTGCAGCTGGAATCTCTCTGTTTGGAAGTTTTTTTTTTTCCACAGGATTATAGATTAACACATCAGTTAGATCAATCAACTTTGTGGCTTCAGCTTGATCAACAACCTTCCGAATATATTGAAGGTGAATAATCAAAGCACCGTAAGTATCTTTGTTGAAGGAGTTAAGACAAGGGAGGTTAATCAGGTACTGGCTAACTTTAGGAGGATTTACCATGTTTCTACAATTTCAGCATAGAGGTGTACATTCAAATTTACAGCAATGATCATCTTTCCATACTTCAAATCATACCTCTATTGCTCTCTAATCTTTCATTGAACAAGGTTCATAATTGTGTCTACATTACAATGAATTCAACCTGATGGTTACACAGCAATTCTTGCTTTTATTTCTGCCAAACTAAATGCATCTTTCATCTTCAAATCATGAAACCATACTTACGTGCATCTATGTATCAATTTGAATGACATAATTTGCAGAACACTACATTCTGTGATAAAATATAGACATCATGTATCATTGTGGGGTCAGCTAACTAAGCAAACTAAAATCATTTTCTCATTTCTGTTTTTGGTCTTCAGAATAATACAGGACGTGTATGCAACAAGAGAACAAGCAATTGGAACCAAAATGCTCAGAGCTACCAATAATGTTATTACATTGATGAATACTTAATTGGCAATAATTGAGTAGTTAGGTTGACTATAGTTCTACAGACTTACCTTGTTTTGGGTTCCTCAACAGTTGTGCTTTCATAGAAAGGACAACTATGGCAACATGGACACCGGATCTGCTAGCCCATGAAAATGAGCAGCAAGTATGTTAATGAGTGTAATCACATTCCTGCCAGCATCATGGAAAAGCAAATGTCCGAAAGTTAAAATCTTGAGCTCATACAAAAGAGGTAAATCAATGATGAGAGGATTGAGAGCATGAATGTTTTTCAATATAGAGGTAATAGATGAATATTCCACGAAACTAAGCCAAAGAAGGCCCAAGAGTTCTCTTGAAGGTTTGAGAAAAAAAACAACACCAGCATGGTTTAGAAATTACAAATTCTACAGTGAAACTCAAATACAAACTCAAATATCTTGGTCGGAAAAGATACAACCTTGGATGTGTTTTAACTTATAGAACACGTGTCCAAGTTAAGAAATGGAGCACTGCCAATATTGGAGCCAGAGGCCAACACAATACAAAACATATAAGTATCAAACAATTCTATCCCCTGATTCTCAGCTCCTTGTAATCAACAAGAAACCAATTTTAGTTTTGATGACTAAATTGAGCTTAGTTTTGATGAAGTTTGGAGGACTACTTTTTGAAACCAATTTTATTTCTAGTTTTCTACCATGAGACTGCTTAAAAAAAAAAAAAAAAAAAAAAAAAAAACCCCACCATGAGAGTGAGACAATGGGAAGCATGGAGCACTTGCTCAATTCACTGGAAACTTCCCACCCATATCATTGATATTTACATCAACTTTTCCTGCTGAATTCACTGGAAACAACAAGAGAGCCAATAATGTCTCCTATTGCAGGTCATTGCCTCATTGGAACCCACCAAAGGTAAAAGCTTGTGGAAATTATTGGTGCTTATGGGTCTAATGGCATCTTGACCTTGGGTCTTGCAGGACTCTGCTTTCTTTTTTATCAAAACCATTCTACATTTCTACGTTCTACACTTCACGCTAGTCATAACACTTTTGATATCAGATCCTTGTTACAAGGGCAAAATAATTTTAAGAACAATTCGACTGATCACTTCACTCTTACTAGCCAGACTTCTCAAATCTTTGTTGAGATCCTTGTCATTGCATATTGAATCGGAATTTAACATAATTATGTAATTTGCGTATGAAATGACAAGAATGGATGGATTCACTCGTTTGCTGGATTGGAAAATGTAGGGTGACATTTTATTTACTACTAATTTACTATTGAGGTGGTCACATCAATCCCATCCATCTTTGTACCAACTTTAACCAAAAATAATAATTTCTCCCAATGGCAGGTCCAAATACCCCACCAAAGGTGAAAAAGCCTGGGAAAATTACTGGTGCTAAATTGATAATGGGTCTTATCACTCCTATGGCATCTTGACCTAAGAAGTAAGAACATTGAGCTTAGTTTTGGAGGACTACTTTTTGAAACCAGTAAAAAACCAATTATATTTCTACCATGGAAGATACATAGAATAACTACAAGTCTACAACCATGAGAGCATTGAGCACTTACTGGTTTTCAGCAAAGAGTAATATAAACCCAGCAGCAAGAATACCTTGAAACATTTCCCAGAGCATGCCAACTGATCACTCTCAACTGATCGCCAGCCTCAACAATACTAACGTACATGTAGCTGAAAGAAGCCTCCGTAACCATCTGGTCCAAATGAAATGAAAACAGAGAAATTCACTGAATTTATTGTAACTATCATGAGTAAATTAACTAAATTAGGAGATAAATTTTTGTTTTCACATCATAACAAATCTTCTAGTATATAGATCAAGTGACTTTGCACATTGATACCTGAACAGAACTCGCATGATCATCCACCCAAAATACAAAAGATAAATTGATAATAAGTACCTTTCTTTTCTCATTAGCAAGGAGAACTGTCTAGTTTCTTTCATCTATTTGATCAGCTATTTTACATAATCAATTAATGTCAATATTATTTCAATAAATATGATTTTGATGGATTTTTTCATCCTATTGGGGCTGGAAACTTTTACAACATGGAAGAGAGGGGAAGAGTGGATTCAAACCAAAGGACAATAATGTAGGGGACATTCAACAAAGTTGGATGCAGAAACAGTTAAGTGGATGCCATGAAATTTGCTCAAGAGTCAGAATTTTTGTCAATTTACGAAACTTCTCACTTTTCCACCTACATATACCAGCCAATATTTAGCATCAGTACATATGCCTACCAAATTCAACTGTTAAATGTGAACTAAACTCATTGAATCAACCAACCAACAATTTCCCAGGCATCTTACCGAAAAAAAAAAAGTGACCTTAGTTTTGGACTACAAGTTAAACCTGTACAACCATCCAACCAGAAAAAATTCCTTTGTTAACGTTTCATCTGAAACTTGTTCATATCTATAACATAGAAAATTAAATACACATCCATCAGCAAAAATATTGAAGAACCAAATGTCCAAAACTCCACAAGTTAACAACTTCAGCAAATACAAAACCAGCAAAACAATATGATACAGACTGTTTTGGCTTGAGGATTGCTAAAGAAGACTGATGACAAGTTCTTGCAAGTTCATGCCCTGACAAAGTCGAGGGTTCTGAATTTCAATACAACATCATATATGTGTATATCATATAACATAAATTAATCACTGATCATCTTGATGATGATGATAAGGAAAAGTTGAAAAACATGGATCCAAAAGACTCAGGCTCCATCAAAATAACCAAAACTTGGAACCAACCTAGTAGTCTTGTGCAGATTATGTTACTAAAGCACATGTAATATTATCACCCATGAAAATGCACATAATTGCTGAATCAAAGCTTAAGCTAATATAAACAAACAGACAGACAACCAACATATAAAATGATAATCAGATAGCACATACACCACATAAACAAGTAAATATGTCAAAGTGTAAATTTGCAGATAAGTCAAGTAAAGTGTAAATTTACTTGAAATTTACTAACTTAGAGCACAATTTATGACATATTTACTAACTCGGAAATTTGCAGACCAATTACCCCAATATCAAAGTGTAACTAGACATAAACAAGCAACCACTAGATACTGACTCAAATCAAAAGAGTACAGACTGGTTAAAAAGGTGAACATACCGAGGCATTTTTCTGATCATGTCATCTGTTCACTATCGTGAATTTTATGGGATGGCTGCAGCTGGAATCCCATTGGAAGTTGTTTCTCATAGGATGATGCATTGGCACATCAGTTAGATCAATCAACTTTGTGTCTTCAGCTAGATCACCAACCTTTGGAAAACATTGAAACATGAGTGAATTTCATGTGTCTAAGCTATGTAAATAATATGCAAGTAGAAAATTGATTGAGGTGAATAACCATTACGAGTGAAAAAAATGAATTTTGTTGGTTTAGCAACTTGACAAGTCACTCAAAAGTATAACTTTGGATTCATAATGCAAGGCTCATATTCTAAAATCACAGTACCATAAGTATTTTGTTCAAGGGGATAAGACAGGGGAGCTTAATCAGGTATTGGCTAACTGTTTGAGCATCAAGTTACCATGTGTCTACAGTTTTAGAATAGAGGTGTATAATCAATTTGTATTACATCAATAATCATCTTGTCATACTTCAGATCATACCTCTATTAATTGCTTTCTAACTTTCATTGAACAGCGTTCATGTTTGTGTCTAAATTACAATGAATTCACCTTGATGCTTACACAACAATTTTTGCTTTTATTTCTGCAAAACTAAATGCATCCTTCATCTTCAAATTTAAGTGTGATCAGGCAACCATACTTATGTGCATCTATAAATCAATTTGAATGACATAATTTGCAGAACACTACATACTGTGATAATATACATTCATGTATCATTGCGGTAATGTATCATTACCAGCAACAGTTGTGCTTTCATAGGAAAGACAGCAGTCCTGCTTAGCCCGTGCGTAATAATGAGCTCATACAAACCTGCTTATAAGCCATAGGTATGTTGATGACAGTAATCGCATTATAGCAAAGTTTATTGGAGAAGCAACTGTCCCAAAGTTAGAAACTTCAGCTAAAACAACACAGGCATAACAATGATGACAGCAAACTAATCCAAAATTTCTCTTCAAGATTCCCCAATGGTGTTAGTAAACACACATTCATACGAGAATGGGAATGACTCCCTGTAGATTCATTCATTTTCCCGTTTAGTAAACGCACCGTAAGCCATTAGACACATGTGACAAAAATAAAGAAACACTAGTCTCACATCAACTACTTAAAATGAAAAGGCTTCCCCCAAGCTCAATCCCACCCTCCACTGAAGAACAATCAAATAGTATAAAAAACTTAAAAGTCTTCCAATATAACAAGAACCCGGCAAGCAAGAGAAACAATGTCTTAATCAAAGTTCTAAATCCTCTATAAGACAAAACAAAGAAGCATCAGCTAACGAGTTACACAAGTCACCTTGATTAGCAAGGCAAGTCCAAGCTTCAGGTTGGAGACAAGAAGACGAGAAGTGGTGGACTGGTGGTCTCCATGAGTTGAACAAGCGGCCAATTCTTTTGGGTCTGCCTGCCCAATCTTTCCGATATCCTATGACGAGTAGGAATGTAGAAATGTAATAGATTGTTCGGGATCATCCTAATGTTCCGAGTCACCCAACCCATATGACTGGGCATAGCCTGTAATGGGCTTTCGTATGTAAGGACCCGAGATCAATATCGCAATCAGTTTCTTCGCTTTCTTGTTTGCAAACCCACAAAATGAAGCAAGTAGCCACAAGTTCTTATTGAAGCAACATTCAGTATGCAAACTGCAAAGGGACTGACAAGCTGTGATGCACATCTCATGAAAGAGATCACAGATAATATGTAAATGCATGTCTAACGTCTTAATATACATCTAAACAAACGAATATTCTTAGCTATGCAGAATTACAATCACAAGCTACAAGTTATTGTTAAGGATAAGAACTCTGTTTCTTTTCCAAACATCAGCTCTGGTTAGACACTCCAACAAAACAATTATCAGACTTTCTGTGTGATATTTTTAACGAACTTATAATCGACCATCAGTTAATAATCAAAATTGAAGAGAACAAATAATTGATGATTACGAATGACATGAAAAATAAGAATATAAGAGCGAAAAAGAAAAGGGTGGTTGAACTATGTGTACTGTTGTGCGATTGTAAAAGCAAATGAATAATGAGAATATATGTATTACCAGAACTCCTTTAAGGAAAATAACACTTCTACCGTACTTACAACATGGCCTGAAATCTATGAGATAATTTAATGAAAATGAAAGGAATTCAGTTCATGACACAGCATCATACCTTGACGATAGAAACCGAGATGTTGTTGATCATAAGTCATAACTTGGTTCCGGAGTCAGAAGCAGAGGTTGAAAATCGTATCAGGGGGCACTCCTATACATACATGTGCTCTAACGAAGGACAAACAAACTCAATACCAGCCCTTTCATAGTACAAATAGGAAGTTATGTTAAAACTAAGTTCTTCAATGTGTTGGAAGAACACTTTGTTCTTCACAGTTTCCTTGCTTTCTGCCTTGCTTCAGTTATTCTTTCCAGCAAATGGCAGCTTCCTACAAAAGGGTCTTCCCAAATGCCAAGTGTAAGGGATAACGAACTACATCAGCTGTGAAGTCTCTTTCCAGAAAGATGTAGAACAAACTTTAACGACTGTGAAACATTGCACATCAGCAGAACCATTAGAGAAACAAAATAAGAAAATAAAAAAGCAATAAAAAATCAGCTAGTATCAGGAATTCTAAAGCCAATGCTTACTAAAATGCACAATATAGAAGAAAAGACAATTCAAGTCGTGATACAGCATCATACCAGCCACGTAAAAAGTTGTACAGTTGTGGATCATTGAGTTGGACTGGGCTCGTGCTGCCAAAATAGTCAGAAGCCGAGGTTGAAAAATTGGTAACTGCTTCCAAAGGAGCAGAAGAGATCGGAAGAGGCTGAAAATGGAAGCTTGGGGCAATCCACCACCACCAAGTGTTCCAATGAAGGACACTCAATATCAACAGTAGTACCACTTGCACCATACAACATAGGAAGTTTCCTCAAAACCAAGTTCTTCAATTTTGGTAGAACCGTCTTCTCGTTGTTCACTGCTTCCACCCTTTCCAACAAAGGGCAATCCTCTACAAGAAGGTCTTGCAATTGAGAGAGACATTGGGTTACATCAGATGCAAACAGACTTTGCAGCAGCTCGCAACCGTCAATGGTCAAAATTTTAAGACTCTGGAACATTGCATGTGGAGCAGGACCATTACATATGCTTTTTAGTGCTTTTAGACACAACAAATGCATCTCTCTCAGTTTTGGTAGTTCTGGCTCGAACCCTTCGCATCTAAACACATATTCCAATTCAGACATACAGCTTAAATCTAGTCCCCCAGATTTGGTAGTCTCTGTACAAATTTTGATACATTCTTCAAGATAAGACAACCACTCATACGCAATACCTTGAGATTTGAGAGAGACCAAGGTGGTAACTCACCAACACACAACTCCTCAAGGTGAATCAGTTGTATCAGATGCATATTAGCCATTTTTGTCTGGCATAAATTTAAACTTAAGTTGAACAGGTGAAGAATTCCATGACCGAGTAGTCACCATATCATGCCAGCATCACCAGAGTTTTTTATGTTTTGGAAGTATTAGCTACTCCAAATCTCCAAAATTGTTAAGATAAACAATGAATACCTATTACTGATACTGTAAATCGAAACTGAATACATATACCCTGGACATAACTGAACATACTATTTTCTATTACTCTTATAAAAAGTGTAATTTTCCATGTAATTTAAAATTTGAGCACATCTTTGGCATCACGGCCAACATATTATGTACTCTCTTGAGCTATAAGAGCATCTCCAACAGCTTTTCCATTTTCTTGATCGAACTTCTCAATTTTGGGGAATATAGAGCTGTTTTTAGGTCTAACAGCTTCCCCATCCCATTCCCTAATATGGGGATGAAGAAGAAAAATAAGTTTTCATTCCCCAAATTTGCAGCAAAGCCTTCATTCCCTAAAATTAAATTCTTCATGTGCTCCAACGAATTTAAGACAACAATAAAATATTTTATTGGGTAGTTTATTGTTACAATGAAATATATAATATTTTTTTGTTATAATTAATGATGATATATTATATTTTATTGTTGTATTAAATGCCAAAATCTCTAAAATAGAGAAGCTGCTGGATTTTGATCATAATTTTTTTTAGAGATTTTAGCTTTTACTTTCTCATTTTAGAGAAATTTTAGAGAAGATGTTGGAGATGCTCTTCCTTCTCACACTGACAAAAGCTACTTTAATGTTATAATCAATGGCCAAATGTAAAAATTAATGATATTGGTTCTATCCTCCAACTTCCGTCATTTTAAAGTTTGATTAAAGCTGTTGAAATGTGTAAGATCAAGTGGATGTCATTTGTAAGAGTAATATAGAGGTTGTCCTTTATATTAAAAAAAAATACTTCACGAAGGCAAGAGGTTGTCCTTTCCAAATTTTACCCACATCTTGAAATTAATTATTATCCCCCACAATTCCACATCCTTATGATTTTTTTACCAGGTTGATTAGTGCAATGTAGATAAGTGTATTAAATAAATGAATATGATTAGTTAGTGTCGATCGGTTCACTTGTATCTTGATACATAGAAGAATTGTATAGACCAGGAATCGAAATTCGTGTTCACTATGTCATTATTAAGAATCGAGCTTAAATTCAATATATGAGTTGACATTCAACTTCGGTCCGGCACGTTCTCTTTTCATTATTTACTCTTTTATAATAACAAAGTAGTCGAAACTTGTGTAAAATTTTTGTCAAAACACAAATCACTCGCATTGAACCATCTGTTCTATTTTTATCCTAGAGCCCCCATCAACACTCCCAAAAATTGTATTCTGGTATTGCGTCTTCGTCCTATTCAAATATCAAATACTTCAATTTGCTGTATCACTTTGAACTCGAGAAACCTTGCAAAAGGATGCCTCTTTTCCTGTTTCAGTAAGCATCTGTTACGCTCTGACTTCAACCACATCACCATCTGTGAGCTTTGTATTGGGCAACACCAGCTGTCCATTAGCCAAAACCAGTTTTCCGTCTAGTCCTACCCTCCTAGCAGCATCTGCAGCGGTGCTGCCCGTTGTCAACCTCATTATTTCACCATGCGGCCAACATATGATCACCACTTCCCCAAGGACAACAGATCCCCGTCCATACTTGGCTTGTCCATTTCCATAACTCGCTTCAGACCGTAACTGCTCTTCCCACCTTAGCATTGTCCTTAACAAATGCACCTGGAATTTGAAAGCAGACATTAGCTTTTGGAGCCCTTTTTGTACATGTATGATACAAGAACTCCGCATATACGCTTAACATTATCCGGGATCATGAGTTGATGCAACGCAAGTGCAAACAAAAAAGAATGGGTGTCCGAATGTGGTCACAGGCAAACCTTGTTATTGATGCTAGTTTCCATGGAAGTTGATGCAACGGAGTTAAATCTTGGCGTTGTTGCAATGTAATCGAGCTGTCTTCCCTCAAAGATAGCAGAAACAACAGCCCAATATTCAGATTCTTCTTCATCTGTCAAATCAATCACCTGAATGAATGTTGGCAGTAATCTCCCAAACTGATCTTCCTGCACAAGAAAACTTAATTTATATTTTCATATTCACCTAATGAGAGTTGATATATTGCATGGGACTAGTTATGATCTCTTAAATCTCAATCCCATTGTATGTAATTACATAATAGATATATCATATACGTATACGTATAATAGAAATCCGCAGAATAAGAAATGGATGGGACAAAAACACTGTAACTTAAGTGACAGTCTCAAAGCTCTTTCCATGCATCAAATTCAGATTAACTATAGTGCCAGAAAATTTGAAGTAATGCCGGCCAACTTCTTGTATAACCTTGCATAAGCCTCCCACCGTTGTTTTTGAAAAGAATATTTTCTATCAGCGACTGCTTCAGAAGCTTCTAGTCCAAAGCTCACAGCAACAAGTAATTCCCTTCCATCCTTCTCTACCCTGTAGCGTCAGAATAAATCATGTGTTATTGATTCGTACTCCCCTAGAGAAGCTTATGTAATCTAGAGAAGCTTATGTAATCTAGATATCAAATGGTCCAGTACCTAATGACAACTGCAGCAAGAAGATGACTTCCATCCACTCTAAGAACTGGATGTCCAATTTTCAACATACTCTACTTCTGAAAGAAATCATGGCAAACTAGGCACTAAGTCGATCTAGATTACATAAGCCAAAGAGACTTCTTGAAGCTTGTTTGAGTATAAATTTGATATAACTTTGGCCCCCCACGGATTAGTCTTTAGGCCTACGAAACCTTTAAGATTCTGCGAAACATATATAAAAAAAAAAACAACATTTATCCACTAATATAATCTATCTAAATATGCATTAACTAAAAAATACGCATATTATATGATGGTCACAAATTGAATGTAAGACTACTGGTGCTATCTAGCCTCTCTCCTTCGTGAGAGTTCCTCTCTCTTTCGAGAGTCTCCTCCACTTTTTTACAGTGGCACCCCGGAATTTGATTCTGTTTCCCTGAATCTGAAGCCTCCGATTCAAAATATATTATCCCTTTATGATATTAACCCATCCCACATATTCCCTCGCCCACAAACAATCCATCGCTCTCCCAAGCATCCGCATCCACCGATCTAATCATCTTTATACTAAAAACCCAATAAATATATTACAAGTTTGTGTCTCCGAGCCTGGTGTTGTCAATTATTCATGATGAATTGCAGAATCTTGGTGTGGAATTGTCATGGCATCGTTGGCGGTACACGACGCCGAGCTCTAGTGGACCTCATTCGTCAGGAGAAACCGAGAATACTCTTTCTATCAGAAACTCTATGCTCTGAGAAACAGCTGGAGACTCTCCGGATGCGAATTGGTTTTGATAATTGTCTAGAATCGTCTCTGGAGACCCTATCAACCAGGCTATTGGGAAGATCAAACATACTTAACTTGTTCAGCTCTAAATGCCTGGCAAAAACCAACTTTTATGTTTAGACAAGCAGAGATGAGAGCAGTTCGTAGTCGGCTTGATGAACTCATGGCTGCTCCATTCGATCCAACACATCACGCAGAGAAACAAGCCCTGAACAAAAAGTTTCAAGAATTACTTACAGCCAAGGGAACTATCTGGATCCAGCAGTCCAAAGCCTTATGGTTGAAATCCGGGGACAGAAACACGGCATGCTTCCATCGTAGAGCGTCCAACCGAAAGGAACGCAATTCTCTAAAGGGCTTGTGTAACGCAGCTGGTGAATGGGTTACAGATAGAAAGGACATTGAGGCGGTTGTGACGTCTTATTACAACTCGTTGTTCTCTACAGATGGTGTCAATCCAACGACCCTGAATCTCATTCTAGATAGCGTTCAAGCTAGAGTGACTCTAGCTCAGAATCATAAGCTATTAGCTCCATATATGGACTGTGAGGTAAACGACGCATTATTTCAGATGCACCCATCAAAAGCTCCTGGCCCCGATGGGATGTCTCCTTTCTTTTGTCACAAGTATTGGCATGTAGTTGGTCCGGATGTGTGCACGGCTGTCAAGTCTTTTTTGTCCTCGGGTGCTCCACCTGCAGAGCTCAACTTCACCCATGTGACCCTCATTCCGAAGGTGTCTGATCCTAAATCTATGGCTGATGTGAGACCTATTTGCTCGAAAGTTTTGGCTAACAGATTGAAAAGCATCTTGGATTTTGTGGTATCCCCATTGCAAAGTGCTTTTGTTCCTGGCAGACTAATTTCAGACAACACGTTGGTGGCAACAGAGGTGGCACACTTTCTACATACTAATAGAAGTGCAGCGAACGATCCCTTTTCACTCAAACTAGATATCAGTAAAGCTTATGATCGATTGGAATGGGAGTATATACGCCTCATGTTACTCAAGTTGGGTTTTGCAACTGAATGTGTGAATCTGATCATGACCACTTTAAACACTGTGAGTTGCTCTTTTATGGTGAATGGTCAAGTATGTGGGTTTTTAAAACCTAAAAAAGGTATTCGGCAAGGCGATCCATTGTCTCCATATTTATTTATCTTATGTGGGGAAGGGCTCTCATCTCTTATTCAGCAATTTGTACGCAACCAGTGGATCACAGGCATGCAAAAATTGCTCCCACAGCACCAACACTGCATCACCTGCTATTTGCTGATGACAGTCTTTTTTGGTAGAGCTACTGAAGAAGAATGTCAGCAATACCAGAATATTCTGTACACATGAGATTGCATCCGGTCAACGAGTAAACTTGCAGAAGAGTTGTGTTGCTTTTAGCAGACATATGAATATGGATAAGCAGCTTGAATTAGCTGAGATATTGGGTGTGGAACGAGTTGAAAAACATGATTGATATTTGGGTTTGCCTACTCATGTGGGTAGAAAGAAAACTGCATCATTCAACTACTTGAAAGAGAAGCTTACAAAGAAAGTAGTCAGTTGGAGAGCCAAATTATTAAGCGGTGCGGGTAAGGAAATTCTAATAAAAGATGTAGCCCAGACTGTTCCTATGGATGTGATGAATTGTTATTTGCTTCTTGTTGGCTTCTGTGATGATCTTCATCAGTTATGTGCTGGTCTATGGTGGGGAGATACTGAGGAAAAAAACAAAATTCACTGGTGATCCTGGTAATGACTATGTGTTCCTAAGCATGAAGGTGGTTTGGGGTTTAAGAATCTCCATTGGTTCAATTTAGCTATGTTGGCAAAGCAGGGATGGCGATTAATCCAAAATCCTTACTCCTTGATCGCCAGTTTGTATAAAGCTATTTACTTCCCAACATGTGATTTTTTTTTTAGCTGAGTTGGGGTCACGTCCATCCTTTTCGTGGTGTAGTATTTTATCAGCTAGGGAAGTATTGACTCAAGGCCTATGATGGAGAGTTGGTACTGGTGATCAGATTGATAAATGGAACCACAAGTGGATTCCAGATTCCTTTCCACGTTGTCCATCATCCCCAAGCTGGTTGCAGAGCTGATAGATCCTATAACTCGTACATGGGATGTTCAGAAACTTGAAAGATGCTTATAATTATGTAAAGATACATACACGTCCTGTACTAAACATGCTCTCTTCATTTTTACCAAAACCATTCTAACATTTCTATGTTCTACACATCAAGCTATTCATAACTCAACACTTCTGATATCACATCCTTGTAACAAGGGCAATTCAATTCAAGACCAATTCAAATGATCACTTCACTCTTACTATACATGATTCTCCAATCTCTATTGAGATCCTTGTCATTGCCCATTGAACTTGAATGTAACATAATTATGTAATTCGCTTTTGAAATCACAAGAATGGGACCAAGAGAATGTATGGGATCACAACTACCTTTCCATTGCATAGTTTGCCTCCTCATTTATCAACTTGGCAGATGACAAGGTTCTTGTTAATTGCATAATATTCGTCGTATTGGGGGTGTAACTTGGATCAAATGCATCAAGAAATCCAAAAGGACCATAATCAATGGTGAGGCCCAAAATGCTCATATTGTCAGTGTTCAACACACCATGAGTAAAACGGACCCCCTACCATTTGGCAACCAAGGACGCAGTACATTCAGCAATCTCTACCACCCAGCCTGTTAAGAACCATCATGCAAGTAAAATGACCACAACACAGCTGATCAGCAATCCATGTGAAGCATATGCATCAGAAGTTATTTGGGCAGCCCAGTAAAGGTAGATTTGATTAAAAAGACCAAAATTTTGCATCAAGGGAGATTTCCTATCTCAAAATCAGTACCCCTAAATGGCAAACATTCAGCAATTAAAATGTACAAGATAGAAGTTCACGATGAATCAAGTGTTTTCTTTTCTTTTCCATAATCCACAACTTCTATAAGTTCATGTTAAAACGGACCACAAGATTAACAACAGACATCTAATTGAACTCACATACATGAAAAAAATGCATGGACACATCTCTACCACTAGATAAATCCCTGAAAGGCTGGACATAAAAGGGCATATAATTGCATTTCTTTTCATCAAAATATCAGTTGGACATAAGAAGCACTCAATTTCATCTTTGTCACTTTTCATGTCCCATATGGGAAGTGAGTACACAACTAGAAGAGTTGTGAGAACTTCGAGAAAACTACCGTACCAAATATATTTGCAGTGGACCTACTAGATCTGTCTAACATAGTGTGCGGCTATCAAATGAGTACGCTCAAACTTTTTAGATAAATGGGAAAGAAAGACAGTAAGAGGTAACTCCTACAATGGCCAGACATAGACATAGGAAAGCACGAGATAAGGAAATTATGACCTGCGTATTTAGTACTTAACTTGGGGGTTAAACTTTCAATTCATTACACAAGAAGACAAAATTATCATGCATCTTCGTGAACCAATAAAGATGATTACCTGCATACTTGTTAGACGTTAAATCAACGACTTCATGTTCTTTGTTCCCTGTATTGAACGATAAATTCTCACTTCTACTCATGTTCTCTATATGTGGGAAGTGATGCCTAATGGCATAGTCTGCTAGAGTACGAACAATGGTAAGGTCTTCTGTTTCCCTAGAGGCATGTATTTGGTAGGATCCAAACCGCAGGAAGGATGGAGCAACCCTGCAAACAATTGCACCTGGCTCCTCCTTTGGATTGTCACTGCAGATTGAGGAAAAAGAATTATAAGAAAAATATGTTTATAGCTTTGGAGGTCCTCGAACAAAGTTGACATTCTAAGTTGCAACATGCACCCTGGAACAATTCATTTAACTCACCAATCTTTCAGAATGAGCAAGATATTCATATGTTACCATCAGATGTATACAAAAACGGTTTAGAAATTTGAAATAAAAAAAATGAAAATAAGACTAAAACGACTGATCAACCTATGAAACCCTGAACTTATGTATATCTATTTCTATCCTCAAGATTTTTTGGACAAGTCAAAACAATGTGCCAGATGAGATACATATTCACTAGTCCATAGAAAATAGTTATTAAATCAAAGTTGTATTGAACATACTCATAAAACATGTCACGGGTGACAAGTTTTCCAGTTGTCACAAGACATAGAGCACGGGTCGTTGGAATACCAAGACTATGCATTGCTTCACTGCAGAGAAATTCCCGAATGCTACTACAAAGCAGAACAAGGCCATTGGCAAACCAGCTGTAAGGGGTCTTCCCAGCACCTTTGAGCTGCAGTTCCCCACCTTTCAGATTTAGAGTTAAGAACCTCCCCGAGTGTAATAGCCCAACCGTCTCCCAACTGTCCCGCTCACATGCAGAACTGATGTCCTCCATAGCACTGAGCATAGGGTGACCTGCATAAATATTTATAGATTATCATTCAGGCTGTATAAAATTGACGAATCCCCTTAGTTGAGCCTAATACAAAACATTCAGAGAAACACTTACGATCTGACTAAAGGAGACGCTCCAGAGAATAAAAGAGGGAAATCTGGCCTTTCAAATCTGTAAATCCAAGACGAGATGTCAAATTAGTCCCATGAAATATGATACACCATGAGTGCAAAATAATGTAATCATGCATTGCACCAAACTGACGTAATAATAAATGTAATATCAGTAGGGCATTAATGGAAGAGCAAATAAGATGCCAAAACAAACCATTAATTAAAGAAACACAACAGAATATAGAAAAAAAACACCCATTTACTACAGATCAATACCATATAATGCCCAGTCATATAAGGAAAGTTCAATCGAGAACAGGAATCTTGATGACCCTAAAACATCTGAAAATTCATGTGACTTCAACAAATCCATGCCCATTAATGTCACTGAACTAAAACGAAACATCTAGATCTTTAGGGGCCTAATTTACTATTTTTCCACATAGGAATTTTGATAGTAGAGTCATGACTTCCGCACTTCGTAGTAAGTACCAACCGAAACGATCTAGTGTCGATATGCAAGACAATGATTTGGAAGGCTACCCATTACTTTCTTTAACTCCCATAAAAACATTTAATAACATCATGGCCAATGTATCAAAGACACTCCTAATTTCAAGCTTGTTTTCTCATTCATGTTCTATAAAAGCATTACACTTGATACTTCACAGACCACAAGACACAAGAATACTCACTCTTGAGAATCCAATTCAAGCAATTCAGCAACTGACTGTGACCAGGCAATGAGCTGAGGATCACCAACTGGAGCTGATGGAGTTACTTTGGTAAAACAGGCATGCAACACCTGATAATCAAAACCCAAAGAAGTATAAAGACAAAAATCACAACAAAACACCCCCAATGCTACTAAAATTACAACCCATAGCTCAACGAAGTAAATGGTATCAGAATCAAAATCACTAAAACTCAAATTTCCATACTGACTTGGCCAGTTCTCGATTACCTTACTACATTTTCATAGTTGTCATGCCTTTAAGCTAGTAGAGAAAACAAACACTACAAATTACAGCAGATACAATACAGCGAAAAAAAATACCTAAATCCTGATGAGACCTAAGAATACAAATTTATGCTCAGTAGAAACTCAATGCGCAGCTCAAGAGCTAAAAATTGTATCCTATCATTACGAGTCTTCTCTTTCGATAGCTAAATTAGACCATACTCCACTAACAACACAAAATCAGTAACTAATTTCGGCATTTCTCTATCGAAACAGTACTAACTTCTCCGCTGGTAATGTTCAAATTCAACAAAATTATCCAAAGTCATTCAGCTAGTTCACAACTACAGGTTATACACAACAATTCAACATTCCATTTACTTCAATCAATCTCTCACCCAAACCCTAACCCTAACTCAAAACACAAAGAGAAACGAGCTCCCACCTCTCGCGGAAACGTATCGGTCCTCGGATCACCAGGCAGCTCTCTGACGAACGAGTTCTCCCAGTTCAGATCCTCAAGCTTCAACCGTGCTCTCGGCGCGTCGGCGGCCAAGCTCTGGTTGCGCAAATCGTGCGTGACGGAGTCGACGGAGGGCTGCTCCGGCGGCGGCGGCGAGACCATTGGAGAGGGTTGGCTATTACGGCCGGAGGTGAGGTGACAAGCGAGGGAGGGGAATTTGAAGGAAGAGTAGGGGTAGAAATGGAAATTGGGAGGGCGACGGCGGAAGGTGAGGGCGGAGGTGAGAGAGGGAAGGAGGAGAGAAGGTGTTGCTTTGGAGGAGAAATGCGAAAGGATTTGCATTATATTTTTCTGACCGTCTTTTCTCATTACAATTTCTAATTTCTATTTCTGTGAAAGTACATTTTTTTTTTCTTGAAAAGTAATTAAAATTATTTTTTCTTATGGAAAAATGTGGCTATTTTGGAGAAACAATGAATGTGAAATTTTCAGGCAATTTGATGATGGTTTAAGAATTTTAAAATGTGATTTATTAATTACAAACACGAACAGTTTTTATTGAATAGATTTAGTTTGTCTGTTAATTTGATACAGTTCGGTATCTAAACGATCATTAAATTAGCTGAAAATTTTTCAAAGATAATTTATACATATGGACATATAAGCTGAACAATGAAGATGTGAAGATATAACTGAAAAGTTGGTCTGAAGTCTAGTTAGTTTTGTCTTATGAAACAGGAAATAAGTTTATGCAGAAAATAATATAGATATACAAAGTAAATTGAGAGGTGTAACTAGAACCATCTTAAGAGAAATGTTAGTTAGAGTGATTGGTCACGATTTGTCCTTCATAGGATTAAGAGTTGTATGCCTTAATCTATTAGGAGTGGGATTAAGAGTTGTGTGCCTTATTCTGTTAGGAGTAGAGGCCCTAAGCCTATAAAATATGAACAGGACCTTGTGCCTAAGCAGTTTTTGAGTTCTACATAGCCGAATTCATCCGTGTGCTAAGTCCAGATCTTCGCCGCCATGGGGAATAACGTCGTCACACCAGAGAAAAATGAAAAAGAAGCCAAGCAAATGAAGGAAGAAGGCAAGGCTGCAGTCGAGTGTTGTCAAGTCTCTGGTGTTGAGGGTCACAAATTAACATGCATACCATATGAAGACATTGGCAAAGAACTTTCGGAAGTGGACGTTAGTGATGAGGAGATACCAGAGGGATATACAAGGGCATATTGGAGCTACGGTTGGTCCTCAAATGTTGAAGAATTTTGAGGACCCCCTTGCGGTGTTATTCCCATGATTTGTTTACGTTGTTACAAGTTTTACGACCACCTCTCCGAAAATTGCCAGACAAAGGTGAGCTGCAGCCCGCCAAGATCTTAAGAATCAGAGTCAGAGGCTGTTACTGGTGACAGTTTCATACTCCTCAATAGCACCTATTGAGGGAACCCAGCAACATGATGATACCAAGGATATTATTATAAGCGCTACTGCTGCTAAGTAGCTCGATTATTAGTGAATATTGTAGATATCAAGCAGTTTGATCAGTACGGTCTGTTGTTTGTCATTTGTTGTTTCTGACTTTCTGTATTTCAATCTCAAAAGACCAAAAACCAAGTGATGTTTGGTTTACTTTCATGACTTGTTTTGCCACAATTTTACTTCATGATGTTTTGGGGCCTCCCTCAACTTTACTGATGCCCCAGTCATTGCATGTTTAATTCTTCTAATCTATGCAACTTTGGTGTCTCTTTAGTGTAGACAATGATTTAGAAGGGTACCCTTACTTTCTTTAACTCCCATAAAAACCAGGCAACAAGCTGATGATGATCAACTTGAGCTGACAGGGTTACATTTGTAAAACAGGCATGCAACAACTGAAAATCAAAACCCAAAGCAACAAGAAAATTCATAACATAAAAGCCCCCATGTAATTAAAAAACACCCTGTAGCTCAAGAAAAATGATAGTATCCAAATCAAAATCACTAAAACTCAATATTTAATACTGACTTGACCAGTTCTCAATTAAATGTACTACATTATATCTAACAATCTATATTAAACTATGTTGCACGGACACTGACCTGGCGACACGACACGACGTGACACGCCGACACGACAAATCTAAAAAATTTAAGATCCGACATGATTTGGACACGGCAAATAATTAATATATTTATGTGTTTTAATACATAAAAAAATACTAAAAACATGAGATTGAGATCATATGCGGTTATCAGTGTAGAGACGAGACACTGTAATTGAATGGAGATTAGAAAACCCGATGACTAATTTGAAGCGGAAAAGGGAGATTAAGGAAGAGGGGAAGACTGGAAAAGGGAGATTAAGTTGCAGTCTACAAACTAGATCAGACTATCATAGTTTAAATATTGGCTGGGAGGGATACATCACCACTCTTATTTATTATTTGGGTAAAAGTTATAAATGGTCCCTGTGATTTGGGGTCATGGTTATGTTTGTCCCCGTGGTTTAAAATTGTCTAATATTGGTCCTCGTGTTTTATATGTCGACCAATTTTAGTCCAATTTTAACATTCCGTCTAACACCGTTAGTGAGGTTATCACATGCCTCTCACATGCTAGGTTAATTTTGTCTTTTACCATTTTTTCTCAATCACTACAATCTATCGCATGAAACCCTTTGATGAATAAATTCGTGTACTTAGACTAGGTGAAGCAAGACACAACTTTTTCACTACCCAATAACAGAAAAACCAAAGAAGTATTATACATTCTTCAAATGTGGCTGAGCAAATTCAGCATACTTAACTGAGAATCATCCCAAGCATCCACAATAGTGTCGAACTCTTTTATTTTGCCAAGCACGTTGACATTACATTCTTAAGTATCAAAATAGGCAACTAAATAGTTAAAATATAGCCACAAAATAAACACACCAAAATTAAACATCTAAAAATTCATATATGCACGGCACCAAGTCGCCAACACTGCTCAATTTTTCTGTCGAGGAGTCATTCCAGGAGGTTTCCATATGGTGTTTGCACTAGGCATATTTGAAGTTTCAGTTGGTTGTATATTCGGGCATGGATTTGGGCTAACGCTAGTAGTCTTCCTTTTCTGGAAAATCAAAAAGAATATACAGAATATCATCAAAAATAAAAATCTGATACAATCACATACAATTTAATCTGAGTTTTGTATGTATACCTTGTTGCCTTGTCTTGAACTTTGTTCTGATACTCCACCACTTCCTTGACCATTTCTTTCACTAACACTTGCTGGCCTTGGATAAGCATATCTTTTATCAACATACACATTTGGAGGGGCATCTCGAGGCTGATTTTTACAACTTCTTCTGTTGTGACCTTTTCCCCAACACTTGGTACATGTTGTGGTCTTTCCCTTTCTACTCACAACCTGCACAGGATTGTTAGGATCTTTCTCCATTTCTGGGTCCTTTCTCCTAGCCTTCCTTGGCCTGCCTGGTTGCTTTTTCACTAATGGGGGTAAAAGTGGCTCTTGATTACACTTAGGCCACATGTCAGACCCTTTAATTGGATGAATTATAGGTTCATAAGCCTTTAAGTATGTCTGCTTGTGGTAATATCTATCTACACATGCCTCTGGTTTCTCCCTATTGTGATGAATACATGCAACAGCATGCAGGCATGGTATTCCTGTCAAATCCCACCTTCTACAACTACATGTCTTTTCTCTCAAATTAACAACAATTTGCTGTCTTTTTACTTGATATCTCCTCATGAGATTACACCTTATCATCTCCAACATGGTCAATATGGGCTGGTCTCTAGCAGTAAGTATCCAACTGTTGAAAGTCTCACATAAGTTATTCAAAAGCATATCACACTTCAACCTACTGGTAAACCTACACCTAGCCCATCTTCTAGGATCTTTCCCAACCAACCAGTTATATGCAGCTTTACTCAACTTCTTCAACTTCATCATTTCTGTCTCAAACTCAGCATTATTAGGTGCCCTAGCAACACTCCACAACAAGTCTTTCAAAGCCTTACCTTTGTGAAGTTTCTTGAAATTTCCGTACAAGTGTCTCACACACCATCTATGATTTGCCGTTGGTACAACAATTTTAAAAGCCTCGTCTAAACCCTAAAACCAAAATGTAAAAACTATTCAGCTAATAATATTCTATTTTATAAGTACAAAACAAGCAGAGATAGAAATGCTACTTCGCCTTTTGCTGATCAGAGACAAAATTCCATCCATGCGTCTCAACTGGTCCAAGATCTTCAATTAGTAGTTGTAGAAACCAACACCATGTTTCCTTATCTTCACTCTCCACCACTGCATAGGCTATTGGATACATATTGTCATTGGCATCAATGCCAACAGCAGCTAGTAGTTGCCCTATAATAACATATGGACTACTTCAGTTTCTTTATATTAATTTATAGGAATTATAATTATATACAGAAATTAATATATCAGCTAAAGAAAACTCAATACCTGCAAATCCGCCTTTAAGATGGCATCCATCTACTCCTATAATAGGCCTACATCCTCTTTTGAAGCCATTCTTACAAGCTTCAAGACACACATAAAGCCTTTGAAAGTATGGAGGATTTGCCCTCACGAGCATACTGCTATTGATATTTGTTTGTCTTACTTCTGCACAATACTCCCAAATTCGACTATACTGCTCTATATAGCTTCCTTCAATCATTCTAATGGCTTCTTGTCTTCCTCTACTACACTGACCATGAGATACATCCACTTCAATTTCTCTCCTAACAGTCGACTTCAACGTTTTTAAGGATAACTTAGAGTCATCTCTAAACCGATCCAACCACTTCTTAGCAATATACTTATAGGTCACATGCTTATTTTTATATTGCCGGCTGCAATTATGCACATTTAACAGAGATTTGATTTGCCATGTACCTTTATCATTAGGAGATGCAAGTATTTTCCAAGGACAACCTGGGATACACTCTGCCATAATCCGGATCCTATCATTCTTTTTTATAGTTGTCTCATAACCTCCTTTGATTGAATACTCCTTTATTGCTTCCTTCACATCATTCTTTGTGGCAAACAACATTCCAATCACAAATACAGGGTTCTCCATATCTGTGGCAGCGTTGAACTCAGGATATTTAGCCATTCCTTGTTCTTCATCATCTGAATTCACTGGACTGTTTAAATCATCAGAATCATATTCTCTCTCTTGTGCAATGTTATCTTGCATGAAATTCAATGGTAATAGGGAACCTGATTCCATGGGATATTCCTCTTCCAACACGATGTTCTCTTCTGAACGGTTTAGTGAAAAAGTATCATCATCTTCAACATTTGGTCTCCATAATGGAGTTAACACATCAGTATCATCAAATAAATGATCGTCCTCTATAGCAACATCATTTTCTTCATCATACAATTCATAGTCGGAGTCGTCACTCTCACTTCCATGTTCATATTGAGGGTTCTGTTGCAATTGATCATCTTCCCCTTCATACATGTCTTCCTCTTCTTCAATTACACAATTCTCTTCTTCAGTCAATACATGTTCCACATTGCAAGAAGATTGGGGCTGTGACACTCTAGTATGTTGATATTGACTGGAAACTTGGTTAAACAAATCATCAGGGATTTGAGAAAGCAGGTCATCAGGAATCTCATCCCAATTATAATTCAATCTATCATTACCTTCAATTTGATTAAAGATCCGTAAGTACCATGCACACTAATAAAAATATAAGGCTTTGATTAAAAAAGAAGAAGAAAGAGCTGAAAAGAAAAAGTTTTCAATTTGTACACAGTACGAAGCTCCTCATCTATACATCGACCTAATGCTAAATTGATATTATATTTGATTCAAAACTCAGATGTTCTACCTTTGTTGACAATCATAACTTAGTGTATTAGCTATTACATCTAATACCCCAACAATATTGAGTAAATTCAAGATTGAAATTCACTGCATAGACTTTTTATAGAGATAGAATTTGAACCTAAACTCAAATCCTACGCTAAAACACCTTACATAGAATTCGAACCCTCAAAATATAGCTAGTTTGCTAACTCTTTTCCAAGAAAAATAGCATAGATATAGATCACAATATTCTTACCTGGGTCATGAGGCCGTCTATCAAGATTCTCTCCTCCATGAGTCATCTGGCCAGGAACATAACAATGGCAGTTCGATTCTTTTTTGTATTCCTGAAAGCGGTTTGAGACGATAGAAGATGAAACGTGCAGTGGTTAACAAGTAATGGGTGACTGAGGTTTAAAGGTAAAAGATAAAATTAACCCAGCATGTGAGAGACATGTGATAACCTCACTAACGGTGTTAAACGGAATGTTAAAATTGGTCGACATATAAAACACGAGGACCAACATTAGACAATTTTAAACCACGGGGACCATTTATAACTTTTACCTTTATTCTTTTTTTGTTTTTTGGCTGCTTAGAGGCTGTGATAGTTTTTTTTTTTTTTTTTTTGGTTTTTTGTTTTAAATAAAAAAATATTAAAATTGCTGACGTGGCGTGTCGGATGATAACATGGCGTGTCAGAAAAGTCAACATTTTTCGACACGCCACGTGGAGTGTCAGACACCGTGTCTGGGCGTGTCGCGTCATGCCGGCGTGTCGGGGTGTGTCGGACACTCGGACACTCCGCCCTCAGAAGTATCCGTGCAACATAGATATTTAACAATTTTGAAGCAACTATGTACTCTTATGGCATGGTACAAGGGCTTATGCCAATAGCATTAAGCACACTGTCTTTGCTCTAATATATGTATGTTTCAAACCTCCTTTTTCAAAGATGGATCGATCCCAGACATGTGAAAAGCATGCAGAGATTATTGACAAACCCAAAATTAGTAGACAAACACGCTCCACGTACATTATCCGTCATTGCACTATCTCTAGAGGAAGCAACGTGATTATGGTTGGCCTTCGTTGTTTATTTATGTTGTTGTCTTTAGGTAATGCACTTATAACTTGCATGAACTCCTTTGAGCTTTTTAATTTGCACTTAGAGTTGAACCTTTTTCTTGTTTCTACTGTTAAATTACAAGATAAAAAACCAAACAGGTGGTGAGCCTCATTACAATCCGCTTTAATGCGTTTTAAAATTTCAGAAGCCACTTCTTCACACGGTGGAAATGGAAATTCGTGTCTTTGATATATAACGCGCAGCTACAATCATGTCTTCGGTCTGTTGAAATAAGAAAATAAACTACGTGAATAAAAATGAAGAGGCAATGTACAAATCCTAGAGCAAGCTAGTTAAGTACAGGAGATAAGACCTACCCACACTTTTTTAATTTTGATATTTTTTTGAGATTATATACGTTACACTTATACTGCCTTATATTTTTTTAATTGGCTTTTTAATTTGCTCCACTATCTTATTACAAACTTTCTATACCTATTAACTTTTACAAAAAGGGAGTTTCTAGCTAGTGTATAAAATATCAGTATATACTTCAATTCAATTAATGATAGATGAACTGTTTCTCTCGGTATATGCCAAATTTTATCTTTCATTTATAGTTTTGTTGTCATGTCCAAGGTACTTGGTTCATGATCGAGAACCAGTTCACGGAAATACCAACATCACCGGCTATGAATGACCGCCATCCTCATTCATCTTGTATGCACTCTAATGCTGCATGCCAGCATGCGCACTCTTCACTGCTTCCCCGGCCTGCAACCAAACACCTCACGCTGATCATCATCTCCAGTTTCATGAAAAAAGTGCCAACCTCGACACCTTACGCTGCACATACACAAGCTGTAGCCTGTAGGTACAGGCTATGAGGAAGTTCATGCCCAATGAACACTAGTATTGTCACCAAGTTCTTGATCATCAATGAACATTCACATTTTATCTAGTATTTTGGAGGATCTCATGTCACAAAATGAAAGCTAGCTAAAGCTATATAAAACAGTCGAACAACATATTTTGAGCAAAACTTATATGAATAATGCAGGTGTGTATTAATAAGGAAGCACACGAACCAAACCATGTAAGATAATATATAAAATTTTATCAGTAACGGTACTACTATTGGGAATGACATAAGAAACACTTTCAAGGACAGTATCCTTGAATTTTTTTAACAATTTTATTTACAAATTCCAGTGGCAAGAATCAAATCAAATCATGGTCGAGCATGTCAACTGATCTCTTTCACTCCCCAAGGTTCCTAGAATGGCTGTTACAATCTCTCTGGTTGTTTTGAAAGTCATGATCAGCAAAGCTTCTCAATTGGATTTGCAGCCTCAGCTAGATGACCCCTGCAAAACGAGAAAGAGTGAACTACGAGAAAATTCTTTCTTTTAAGTTGCAAAACACTACTTGTTACTATTATCCTATGAGTTGATTATCTTAAATGTCATTTGACTGCTTCTCTTGAATGAGTTTATGATATCAAAAAATCTTTATATATTCTGTTTTTAGGAGAAAATCAACCAAATGTTCCAGTGTATTAACTGAGAATTTACCCTGTAAGTTCATCAAGTGCACCCCCCACAGTCCCACAAAATTAACAACCAAAAAGAAAAGAGCTTAATTTGGTTTACAGGGATGCGACTTTGGATAAGGATCTTGATGCAAATGACAGAAGTTGTTAAGAATGTAATTCAAAGTGCTGAGACTACTTCTCTCTTCATTCATCTCATGCTAGTTGTAAACACATATATATTGATGACCACAGAATCATCACTAGCTAGAAGAACTAATTTCAAAATGCTAACACAATTTCTCCTCGTTCTCATGGCTAGCTGCAATAACATTGATGACTAACACTTCCCACAGAGACTAATTTCTAAAGACATGACATATTTTATATGTACATGATAACATTGTGTGTGTGACTAATAGTACCGATTCATAGGTTAAAATATCTGCTTCATGCCAAAAAAATTCATAATTTCTTAAATAAATCAAGACTGAATGAATTGACTACATACATGATGTATGCAATCATCCAGATTGAAATTAGTTTCAAACTAGACATGTTCATATACCGGTAAATCAGTAATTTGTATTAGCAAGTAGTGAAAGCATAACAATCATCAAAGATAAAAAGTTTTCTGTGTGATACTGTTTTTGTTTTTGCAAACTAATTATCTTCCATCAATTAATTATCAAAATTGAAAAAGAACTGATTGATAATGTATGATAACAATGAAAAATAAGAATATGTGGTTAAAATTGCGTGTTGCACCCATACGTAGTAAATTAGGAAAGCAAATGAATCATGAGAACTCCGCTATCATATAATTTAGTAAAAATAACAATTTTTTTTTTTTGGCATTACAAGAAATCTACCAGTCAATGAAAAGAAAATAGAAAAGAAAAGCATTATGATCTGATCAGTGATCACACATACCTGGACAAAGAAATAGAGTTTGACTTGGTCACTTCCTGCTAAGTAACCAGAAGCCGAGGGGCCATAGCAAGTGAGCGGAACCTTTTGAGAGACTTCAATGTACGTGACCAGATGATCTGTTGCATCGAATTGGGAAGAAAAATATTTATTTACTATTATAAAAATTAACATAAGAATCTATAATATTGTTCGTAATTCGCATTACTTGAGTAAAGAAAACAAACAATCATCATCAACCTGATGTATTACGTATAATTTTGACTTTTTTTTTTGTTCACATTATAAAGGATAACAAAGAAAAATGCTAATTTACATTGCTTTGTGTTCTGTCGTGGGAGCTCAATTGTATTAAAAGATTGGGAAGAAAGAAAAAATGAATCACATATATTAATTGATCAATGGTCAAATCACAATTTTGTTAAAGAAAAAGACAAATTAAGTAATTATTTCACACAAGGTTCACACAAAGACATACCTGTACAGTTTTCGATCATTAAGTTGGACTGGGTACGTGCTGCCAAAGTAGTCAGAAGCGGAGGTTGAAAATGAAAACCGGCTCCTGCTGGAGCGGAAGAGAGAGTGAGTGGTTGAAAATGTAATATGGGCGCAATCCACCACGATCAAGTGTTCCAATGAAGGACACTTAATATCAACAGTAGTAGCATTCGGACCATACAACATAGGAAGATTCTTCAAAACCAACTTCTTCAATTTTGGTAGAACCGTCTTCTCCTTGTTCACTGCTTCCATTACTCTTTCCAACAAAGGACACCACACTACAACAAGGTTTTCCAATTGAACAAGACATTGGGCTACATCAGATGCGAACAGACTTTGCAGCAGATCGCAACTGTAAATGGTCAAAATTTTAAGACTCTGGAACATTGCATGTGGAGCAGGACCATTACATATGCTTTTTAGTGCTCTTAGACGCAACAAATGCATCTCTCTCAGTTTTGGTTGTTCTGGCTCGAACCCTTCGCGTCTAATAAACACATATTCCAATCTGTGCATACAGTTTAAATCTAGTTTCTCCAGATTTGGTAGTCTCTGTACAAATTCTGATACACTCCTCAAATTAGTACAAAAAAGCACATAAAACACCTTGAGATTGAAGAGAGACCTAGGTGTTAACTCACCAACACACAATTCCTCCAGGTGGATCAGATATATCAGATGCAACTCTTCCAAATTCTCAAACACGGGTCCTGTTTCAACTCGTCTTGTTGTGTTCATCAACTCTTTCAAGTACACATAAGAATCAAGTAATTGCCCAGCGACTGTGAGATGCTTGAGTTTATGTAACCTCCCATGGTCATATTCCATAACAATGTCACTCATCCCTCCGCAGCGTAGATACTCTAACTTCTCTGTTTTCTTTGTCACCGCGTTGATAAACCAATCAGGCAAGGTACGGATGGTTACTCCATTAAGAAACAAGGATCTTGAATTAGGATCTCCTTGTTCGTATCCAGCGGAGCCGTATTTTGAGCTGGTGCATCTGCCGATGATAGTTATACAAAAGTAATCCCAATCTGGTGCGACCTCAACATTTTTAGGGATGAAACTTTCATCAGATAAGCCAACCTGCAATATTTTCAAATTTGATAAACCAGCTAACTCATCAAACCTAATAATATTGCTTCCTTCTTCTGTTTCCTCCGCTACACACCTCCCGTCCTCCTCAAATCCACAGTACACCATGTACAATTCTTCTAATTTATGCAACTTTGATATCACTTTAGATGGAATTGTAACCATTCCTCCTCTCCTTCTGAAATAAGGCCTAAAGCGATTGACATCCAAAATCCTTAGATTGGTCAAATGTCCTATTTCTCTCGACAATTTCCCCCCGCGACAGCCTCTCATACTAAGAATTTCAAGCTTGTTAAGTTTCCCCACAACGGAAATGTCAATTAATTCGCTGCAATCATCTAAATACAAAGCTTGGAGGTTGGTGAGGAGACTAAATGATTGGGGTAATGCGGAAATATCAGTGTAACTAAGATCCAAGACCCTTAACTCTTTCAGATTCTGGATCAACTTTTCTGGGATCTCACTTAGTTCAGCATTCCCGTTTAGTAATAAAATCTGGAGATTTGGACATACCAACTCTTCTTCGATTAGCTTGCGAATTTTGTTGTTCATCAGTGAAATTGCAGTGCAGCCTTCATGTAATCCCCATGGCGCCCAATCCTTTAAACCACGACCAGCTTCCACCAAAAACCGATGGCAATCTTCAGATTTGGCAATTTGAATGGCTGTATCCCGGATGACATCATGCATCTTAACATGTCCTTCTTTCTCACTTTCCAAAAGCAAGCTAGAATTTTTCAGGTACTTGACCACTGTAACTAATCTTCCTCTGGCTACTTCCATTGTTTTGTCATCTCGAAAAAATCTTTTTCCGATCGCGTACCGGAACAAGTCTTTTATTTTGATGTCATCGTCTTCTGGGAACAGGCAACAGAGCAAGAAGCATGACTTGTGGTCTTCATTTTTCAAGTAATCATAGCTTAATCGTATACATCTGAATGCATTTTCCTCATCTTCCTCATGGTTGGGATTGACATATTGCGACTGCTCTAGTCGTTTAGCTGCCTTCTCCCATTCCTCCTGGTCCTCATCTCTGAGTGCCCTTGCAACAACTTTCAATGCAATCGGTAGACCCTTACACTCTCCAGCTACCTTCCTTGCCACTTCCTCAAACGAGGTGGACTCAAAAGAAATTGTTCCTGCATTTCTCAGAAACAAGTTCCAAGAATCCTTTTCGGAGAGAAGCCTAAGGGCGATTTTTTCATGGCACTCCATGGCTTTACAGACACTCAATCTCCTTGTGGTGAGTAGCACTTTGGAATTGCGTGTTTGAAGCTCATTGTAGTGGGGAATCCCTATCTTTGACAACTCTGTTCTCTCCCAAACATCGTCCATAATTATCAGGATTTTTTCTTTTCTCATGATCTCCTTATGCAACTTAGCTGCTCTTCCAGCTTCTGTCTTCTCTTTTAATTCGAAGCCCAGCAGATCTGCCAATGTGTCTTGAATTTTTTTCAAGTTAAGGTTTTGGGATACGACAGCCATAATTCTATGTTTAAAAGTACCATTTTTACCGGCTTGTGCAGCTACATGTCTCACCATGCTTGTCTTCCCAACGCCGCCCATGCCGTGGACACCAACGGCAGTAATCTTGTCATCTCTTAGTGCCTCCATAACCTTGTGCATGGCTTCTTTTGTTGCTTCATATGGTTGGAAATCTCCTGTGGATTCAATAGGATCAAGTGGTACTTTACTGTGGAGAGATTCCACAATCTCGTCAATAAGTTCACTGTGAGTCCTACAAGGAAGAATTAAAGAGTTACAAGTATTAAAAAAATGAAGTGTTCGGTAAAATATATATAGAATTGAAATTGAAGGCACAATGCTTACTTGAAATTATTTGTATTCCACCCTGAGATATTGGCCACTTTCCTTAAGGCAGCCCTCCATTGATTCACCTTCTCTGATTCATGTCGCTTGGAGGTTTCGTGCTTAGAGAAAGCTTCTTTGAAACTGTTCTTCTGAAATCGAACATCAGTAGGATCAACTTCAAAAAAAAGTGGCAAAATTCTGCTTTCTTCCATGGATTGACAAATCTCTCGAAGTTCCTCCAAACACCAAGTAGAAGAAGCGTAACTTTGCGAGAGAATTACGATTGCAAACCTCGACTCTTTAATTGCCTTTATGAGGGTGGGCGAAATAGTATCCCCTACTCTAAGATTTGGTTCATCCATGAACGTTATAATGCCACTTCTACAAAGTCGATCGCGTATTTGGGCTGTAATCCCTTTGCGAGTGTCAGGACCCCTGAAACTCAAAAACACATCATACTTCCAGCGACGAGGTTCTGATGATGAAGCAAGAGATTCAGAGGCATTCAAGTTAACCACTCCTTGATTATCCTGCGACTTTCCGACCATGTAACTTATCCGACGCTTTACTTGAGTCCATATCCCCTTAATGGCCTTGCAACCCATCCATGTCACAATTACCGCAACAATCACCAACGATATCTTTTTGTAATATGCAAACATACAGAAGAAGAACAATAGGGATTTAAAACCAACGAACACAAAACATTAACAAATATTGGAGGGTAAAACTTTTGCTACTAACCTCGAAGAAATAGAACTCCATTAGCTTCGGCTATTACAGGTCGACAGGAGAGCCAGGCTGGAGAACTCCAATAGTGAACAAATCTATGTAAAACCTTTTTGATCAAACAAGAGAGCGTGATAACACAAAAAATGGAGAAAATGGAAGACACAGAGATAGTTTGAACGGAGAAAAGAGAGACTAGAGTGTGTCCAAATTTCCCTTACTTTCGTGGCAGTCGGTATCAGTCTCTGTTTTCTACTCTTTTTATGCCTGGAAAACTAAAGTCTATGTGTCAATAGTAATTTTCTTTTGAAATGACAAGAATGGGTGGATTTATTTGTTTGTTGGATTGGAAAATGTAAGGGTGAAATTTTTACTACTAATTTACTATTGAGGTGATCACATCAATCCTATCCATCTTTGGACACACTTTAACCAAAGAACCAATAATTTCTCCTATATGGCAGGTCCAAATACCCCACGGAGGTAAAAAGCTGGGGAAATTATTGGTGCTAATTAAAGATTTTGAAGCTTTATTACCAAAATGTTTGATGAAAAATCGATCATTGAAAATGTGGTTCACATTGAAAAGAATTTACTGTGGTTGAGTATGAGGTGATGATTATAGATTTTGAAGCTTTGCGGCCTCGTTTTTTAAGGTTTCGTTAGTTTATTTTCGTAAAAAAATTTGCACTGTTAAGATATATTACATTTAGCCCGGGTAGCTATTCCATCTTGGATCCGTCACTGATTAGACACTACGTACCTGTTCATCCATTTAGCTATATGTGGTAGAATATTAGATACTACAATTAGTCATCAAATCTTTGATTTGTCACCCAACTATGATATCTACAAAGTCAGATCTAATATTTGAAATTGTGAATTAATCAGAAAATGTATATTAGCCATTTTTGTCTGGCTTAAATCTAAACATAAGTTGAACAGGTGAAGAATTCCATGACCGTGTAGCCACCATATTAACAGCATCACCACAATATTATTATGCTCTAAAAGTATTTGATTCAAAATGAAGACTTAGCTACTCCAAACCTCCAGAGTTGTTAAGATAAACAATGAATACCTATTTACTGGTACTGTAAATCGAAATTGAATACATATACCCTGGATATAACTGAACATACTATTTTCTATTACTCTTAAATAATTTTTCCAAGTTATTTAAAATTTGAACACTTCTTTGGCATCAAGTCCAACAGATTCTGTACACTATTGAGCTATAAATCCAGGGTTAATTTCCTTCTCCACTCTAATGTTATAAGCAATGGCTAAATGTAAAAATAGTTGATTTTGGTTCTATTCTCCAACTTCTGTTTTCAACCCTTCTAAAGTCATTTTAAAGTTTAATTAAAGCTGTTGAAATGTGTAACATCAAGTGGATGTCATTTGTAAGAGTAATATAGAACTAATTGAATAAAGAAATCAGATAGAGTAATATAGGCTACATGTGCATGACTAATTCTAATACATTATCTAAAAGAAAATGAACAAGTTGTTCAATCCCATGGCAGACATTTGATTTGTTCAGCCAAAAATTAACATGTTTTCCAATTGCATACTCCATGGGTGTTTAGTAGTAGTGGAGAGGCCAACTAGAACATTTCTTTTTCGTTCCAATAAAATGTCAACTAGAACATGTTAGGAATCATGAACATTTATTTTTAGCTATTATATCTGTTTAACTAAATCACTGACCTTTTCCACAGCTAGCTCATTAAGAACAGAGAAGTTAATGACCTGACAAATTATGCTTTGAAGCCTTGCTAGAATATGTTGACGGCTCTCAATTTCCACAGAAGATGAAGTACATATATGTCATCAATCATAGAACAAATGCCTAGTGCTATAGTCATGAGATAATTATGTTACCAAGTAGGAATAGGCGTGTTTAACTTGATCTGCATATCCTACCAAGTACTAACTATAAAAGCACACATCTTACTTAATCAAGGTAAAGCAGCAATTAATGACCGGTAGTAGATTTCCTATCGAAAAAGAAAAAAAATAACTGGTAGGATATCAGGAGAAGGAATGGCAAACCATGGCAAAATGGGCACTACTGTGGATAGTCCATCCATGTTAAGGAGAAAAGACATGCTTATAAGCTGCACAAACAGGAGCTATGAGGAAGTGTTCCCGCTGCCAAGTACATTGATCAAATTGAGCAAGTTTATATGTTGGAGTACCAAATGACCCAAACTAAAGCTTAAGCTAATATAAAACGGGAAACCAATAACTATGCAAACAGACTCTATTTTGATTTGTGCTTGCATGCATGATTAGTACATGGGTATTAGAAAGGAAGTGTAACAACAAAGGATAAGACAATTCAGGTAAAACTGTACACTGACCATGTACAAGTAAGTATTGTTCAAACTGATGCAAAAATGATGATTTTGGTTCTATCCTCCAACTTTTGTTTTTCCTCCTTCTAAAGTAATTTTTACAGTTTAATCAAAACTGTTTAAACCGCGTAAGATCAAGTGGATGTAGTTTGTCAAACAAAAATAGAACTGAAAACACTAATCAAAATAGAGTAATATAGAACACATGTAAGACTAGTTCAATTTGGTTCCCGAGTGCAGGCCTCTTTTTTCAACAATATCTAAAAGAAAACAAACAAGTTGTTCAATCCATGGCAGACTTTACCTAACATGTTATTAACCTGACAAAGTTTTTCCTTTGAAGCCTTGTTGAGGGCTCCAGTTTCCACACAAGATGAAGTATGTACATGTCATCATTCATCATCTTCAACATGATGAGAAAACGTGTAAAACTTTGATCCAAAAGAAACAGACTCGGTCAAAATGATCTAAACTAAGAACCTACCTAGCAGTCATGAAAAAAATTTGTTACCAGCGGAAGCTTGGAATCTGGACAATAGACATATCCTACTAACTATAAGCGCATGTAATAAATAATTACCCATGCAAAGCACAAATATTACTTGATCGAGGTAAACATCAATTAATGACTGGCAGTAGATATGGAATTACCATGTTCGCTAGTTATGCTCGAAATTTCTGTTGTAGGAATGGCAACCATGGAAACATGACACTAATGCGGATAGCGTATCCATGATAAGGAGGAAAGACCTGCTTATAAGCCGCAGAAACAGGAGCTATGAGAGAGTTCCCCCTGCCAAGTACATTAATCACATTCAGTAGGTAAGTATCTATGTTGGAGACCCAAATATCTTAAACTAAACCTTAAGCTGTTATAAAACAGGAAACCATACTAATAGCTTTACAAACAGACTCTCAGAGACCAACTTAATAAAGACCTATTTTAATTTTTGATTGCATGATAAGTAAACATGGGTATTAAGAATGAAGAGCAAAAATAAATGGTCAAAAGCTGGGATTGTAAACTGATCAGTTAATGATTTGATGGTAAGTATTTTGTTTAAGGGGGTAAGACAGGGGACGGTAATCACGTACTGGTCAACCTTTAGGAGCATCAGTTTACCATTTATCATCTTTCCATACTTCACATCATAGAGGTGCAGAATCAAATTGAATAACACCATTTATCATCTTTCCATACTTCACATCATACCTCTGTTGCCCTCTAATCTTTCATTGAACAGCGTTCATGTTTGTGTTTAAATTCCAATGAATTCAACTTGATGGTTACACAGAAATTCTTGCTCTTATTTTTGCGAAACTAAATTCATATTTCATCTTCAAATTTAAGTGTGATCATGCAACCATACTTATGTGCATCTATATATCAATTTGAATGACATAAATTGCAGAACACTACATCCTGTGATACAATACATTCATGTATCAGCTGTGCGGTCATGGATCTAGAAAAAAACAAAAAAAACAAAAGATTCCTTGGATCCAAAAGAAGTAGACTCACTGAAAACTATCGAAAGGCATGGTTTAGTCAACTCTTTTATGATCATTGAGATAATAATTGAGAAAACTAGAATCTTTTTCTCCTTTCCGTGTTTGGTCTTCAGAATAATACAGGATAATATATGTAAGAAACAAGGGAACAAAGCAACCAGAACCAAAATGCTGGAAGCTAGTAACAATGTTATCACTTCACAACCCTCCATAACCATCTGATCCAAATGAAATGAAAACATAGAAATTCACTGAATTTATTGTAACTATCATGAGTTAATAAACTAAATTAGGAGAGAAATTTTTGTTTTTACATCATAACAAATCTTCTAGTCTATAGATCAAGTGACTTTGCACATTGATACATGAACGGAACCCGCATGATCATCCACCCAAAATATAAAAGATAAATTGATAATAAGTACATTTCTTTTCTCATTAGCAAGGAGAACTGTCTAGTTTCTTTCATCCATTTGATCAATTATTTTACATAATCAATTAATGTCAATATTATTTCAGTATATATGATTTTGATGGATTTTCTCATCCTATTGGGGCTGAAAACTTTTACAACATGGAAGAGAGGGGAAGAGTGGATTCAAATTCAACTAAAAGACAATAATGTAGGGGACATTCAACAAAGTTGGATGCATAAAAAGTTAGGTGGATGCTATGAAATTTGCCGAAGTTTCAGAATTTTTGTCAATTTACGAAACTTCTCACTTAATTTCCCATACCAGTCAATATTTAGCATCAGTACATATACCTACCAAGTTCAACTGTTAAACGTGAACTAAACTCATTGAATCAACCAACCAACAATTTCCCAGGCATTTTTACCAAAAAAAAAAAAGTGACCTTAGTTTTGGACTACAAGTTGAACCTGTACAACCATCCAACCAGAAAAAATTATTTTGTTAACGTTTCATCTAAAACTTGTTCATATCTATAACATAGAACAACTAGCACAGTACCACGACGACTGCAGTTAATGATTTTTAAAATTAAATACACATCCATCGGCAAAAATATCGAAGAACCAAATGTCCAAAACTCCACAAGTTAACAACCAGCAAAACAATATGATACAGACTGTTTTCGCTTGAGGATTGCTAAGAGGACTGATGACAAGTTCTTGCAAGTTCATGCCCTGACAAAGTCGAGGGCTCTGAATTTCCATACAACATCATATATGTGTATATCATATAACATAAATCAATCATTCATCATCTTGATGATGATGATAAGGAAAAAATGAAAAACATGGATCCAAAAGACTCAGGCTCCATTAAAATAACCAAAACTTGGAACCAACCTAATAGTCTTAGGCAGATTATGTTACTAAAGCACATGTAATATTATCACCCATGAAAATGCACATAATTGTTGAATCAAAGTAATGCAGTAAATGACACTAGTGTAGATATGGAATTACCATGTTTGTTAATCAGGTTCCGATCCTCAAGCTGTAGGACGCGCAACGTGGACTTTAATGGGAGCCTATCCATGACAAGGGGAAGAGACCACAGCTAAAAGAGTTCCCCCTGACAATGAACATTGTAATCACATCTAGCAATTATTTTAGAGAACCAAATGTCCCGAAATCAAAGCTTAAGCTATTACAAACAAACAGATAAGTAGTAGATAAATGATACACTGTTTACAAACATGGTACTTGCATGATCAATAAAGCATTAGTATTACAGAAATGCAACACTCAGCTGTCTGAAAGTTAAAAAAACAAAGAGGCGAAACAATGATAAGAGCATGAGACGTCTTCCAAACTGGATGTTACAGATGATGCCATGAAACTAAGCCAAAGAGACTTCTTGAAGCTTGTTTGAGTATGAATTTAGAAAAACTAGAAAAAACTATGACCATGAAGGCATGAACCATTATCCAATTATGATGAGCATGTTGGAATGGTATATACTGCAGTCCTCGGCTGTTTCTCCTATGTGGTTTGGAGTTACAAACTTATACAGTGAAACACAAATACATCCTTGGATTTGTTATCACTTATAACACACGTCTCCAATAAAATAACCAGAAGCCAACACAATACAAACTAATGAAACTATGCATCGATCATTTTTCTCTGTAATCAACTAGAAATTGCAAGGTAACAGCAGAAAACCACCCAGAATAGAATTTGTATGAACACTAATCCTCTCCAAACCATCAACCGAATGACTTTAAGTTAAGTATCCCCAATCATGTGAGTTAAATCAAATCATCTCTGATTGCACACTGAGCTTGGTTTTTCTGTTTGTTTCGAAAATCAGATTAACACAAAACGAACCAACATTGAGATGTACATGCATGAAACTAGTATCAACCAATCAAACACAAAACGAGTAACACAAAACGAACCAGCATTGAGATGTACATGCATGAAACTAGTATCAACCAATCAAACACAAAACGAGTAACACAAAACGACCCAGCATTGAGATGTATCAACCATTCAATTGTAGTCGGATAGAAAATCTAACACAAACTAAGAAACCAGTAATTGATCTCCAATAAAACTAACTCAAATCAAATACAGGGCCCATAAACTGATCAAATACGTACACACACATGCAGAAACATAGTAAATAAGGAACAAGAATGGTAAACAAAGTGACGTCAGTTGTACCTTAACAAGAACGCAGGCGACTCAATCTGGATTTTCCTCCGAGAACGGAGACGATGATAGTTTTGAGCTGACAAGCGTGTAATCTCCACGCGCAGAAACCTGAGCGTCAAGAGCGAGCGGCCACTTCTATAGTTCCCGCATTTCGGCGGTGGGATGATGAAGACTCTGGGCCCGACCCATGTAGTTGTTTGGGCCTGGCTTCTCATATATGTTTGTTCCATAAAGGCCCAAATAACCAGTTTTCGTACCACAAACGCCCTCTGATATAATTTGCTTGATGAACAAGAAAAAGAATTTGAAGCTCTGAAAATTTTGGATTTTACTAACTCATCTCTTACACCTAAGACTGAATTTATATTACAAGAATATTTTCTTACCTATAAGCATAAATATGTCCCAACTTTGAGCTGAATGAGTAACCTAGAATATAATATATAGTTACGATAGTTCTGGAGCTCCTGTGTCACCAGTATCCTGCAGCTATATTGACAGTTATCAGCTGCAGGTGCTAGACCATTTTTAAGCAAGCGGTGAGGCACTGATATTGTCACACAATATGCAGGGTGATTCGGAGAGGTAAAAATGATACTATAGTACAGTAGTACATAGCTTATAAATCCATACAATAATCTCAGTAGCAGCCAATATGCAAATGGTAATTGCGCTTAGATGGTTCTAGCAATGTCTATGATGTGCCTGTGTTTGAGGTAAACAACACCATTTTGTTGGGGTGTTGTTGTGCAGCAATGTCAAATGATTTCTACAACTAACAAACATTCTCATCTTTAGTAATTAGTATAGTAAATTAACAATGTACTGTTATTGTCGTGTTGTTGAGCTAAAAGAGACAGATGTGATTTCTAATGAACTTGCAGGACAACTTAGCCAAGCTAATACAGAAACAAGACAAACATGCAACTCATCATATAAACGGGAAGTAAAACCCCTTCGAGTATCTAACACCCCTTAACTCAGAAACACATCAACCTTTCAGATATGAGCTTTTGATGATGGTTCGACTGATGAAGAAAGAGATGCATGAGTTTTTTGAGAGAACCAGGCCATCGAAAACATCTAGAAGAATAACTGATCATGAGAAGAAAAATAATGATTCTATTGTAGTTGGTTTGGTTACCCAGAGAAGAAAAATGAATATGTTCTATGTAGTTATTTGGTTATTGATTTGCATTATATTTGTTTTAAATAAAATAGTTTTAAATGGTATATCCTATACTTTGCACCTAAAAACAGTTATATTAATTTTTTGGTATTCAAATTTAACTCGTATCCTTAAACTCTCATTTCTCGACAGTTATGTCCATTCAACTATCCATTAGTTGAATGAGAGAGCAATAGTTTTTTTTTGTTTTTTTTTCTTCAATACATTTCTATTTTAAAGTTTCAATTTGAATTTAGCTGATACCCAATTCCAAATCAATCTCATATTGGTTTCTCCTTCTTGACTACACAACACTTTAATGTTCTCTGATATGTAAACATTTTAGTTAATTTTTTTTCTCTCCTGAGTTGACAACATTTTTATGTTGTCTGAATTGCACTAGAGTTATGGTTAACCAATTGGGAGGGAAATGATGGAGCCAAAACAAAAGTTTGGTCAACTTCGATCGTTAACTGTTGACCAATTAAAGCTCAGTTTTAGTCTCCAGATGGGTGAATTTGCCCTATTGCTTTAACATAAAAAATGTGTTGTCTGATTGACTAACATGAAATCACAAAGAATAAGAGGCTCAGTCAGACGACATAACAGGAAAGAAAAAAAGAAAAAAAACTCTTATGCTGTCTGAATTCTACGGTCTGATGCAGTTTTTGGTATAGTGCTTGATGCTTGAAGTACCTCTTTGAGCACAAATTTGACAATGTCTTCAACGAGTTCCCTTTCGGATCTGCATTGAAAAGGGTCAAACATTCATACTCCATTAGACAACTGATGAATGCAAACTTAATTACATACAACAACTTCTGTAATAATGGAAATCATACTTGTAGTTCTTTGAATCCCACCCAGAGAGATTTCCCACTTTTGTTAAATCAGCTCTCCACTGGTTCACCTTCTCTATGTCATTTCTTGCCTTGCTTTCATGCTTTGTTAAGGCCACTTCATAACTATTCTTTTGATATCGTACATCACAGGGATCCACATGATAAAAAATTGGTAGGATTGTGTCCTTGCCTTCCATGCATTGAAAGATCTTTGTAAGTTCATCTAAACACCATGCAGAAAAAGCATAGTTTTCCGACAGAACAATGATCGCAAACCTTGATTCTTCAATTGCTGTCAGCAGAGTTTGAGAAATATCCTTCCCCCTCCCAAGTTGTTCGTCATCCTTAAATGTTCTAATTACTTTCATGTTTTGCAATTCATGGTATAAGTGGGATAGGAAACCCTTGCGGGTGTCTTCACCCCTAAAACTTAAAAACACATCATGCTTCCACTGCGAAGTCATTCCGCGCACGAGCTAAGTGTTCCAGTTTGCATGGAGTTCGTTCCGCGTGGAGTTCGTTCCGCGCGAAGTTCGTTCCGCGTGAAGTCTAACTCGGCTCGCGTGATCTCATTGGCGGGCCGACATTTGTAAACTTAGAGAACTTTGGGCTCGCCGGTATGACATGGATCAAGAATGTAATTAATATTCACATAGACATTTACTGTCCAGTAAAATATTAATCTAGGCGTAAACATTGCCCCCTAGCCTCGAAGTCATGAAATGTCGAGAATGACTGAAGAGGTTTATGTTCATGTTGCTCCAAAGCTAATAGTATTGGCTCGGGTCATACATAAAAGGAGTGTGAAGAAACAAGCCTGTGAATGGGCTTTGAAACCCAAGCACCCAGCAAGACAATGCAGCGAACTGCTGCACGGCTCGCCTAGGCAATTTGGACTTGAACTTGAAAATGCCTGCATTCGCCTGCTCCTAGCTTGCATTCGCCTGCTCCACTTTTGCATTCGCGTGCTCTTAGCCCGCATTCGCCTGCTCTACTTTGAAGACATAGTACATGGCACGTACCGCTAGCGAATGTAGCTCGCATGGATGTATCTTGAGCAGACGCATGTAACTTGAGTAGTTTTCAAAAAATAGCCCTTCGCAAGCTCTTGACGATGGCGGACCAACATGGAATGACAATGGCTATGTACTTCGCTGAATGTCTAATTTCCAGTACTTCGCTGCCCCCCAGTATGAACCAATGAGAAGCACACAAATGAGTCAGCGAACGGTCGCGTGAAGATGGGGAACCAACCTTGGAGATTTGGAGGCCACATGGATTGGCCTAAATAATGACTAAGACACTTGAAGAAGGTCTAAAGTCTGAAATAACTGGAACACATCTACCCAATGTGTCCCCCAGTTTTGATGTCTGTTCGCCGATGCTTGAGAAGAAATGAAGGACATCAAAACTTTAGCATGCCCCCCAGGGACAGAGTTGTGGTACCGATGCCCCCCAGTGAGGAAAGCATGTTTCAAGGTCATGAAAACACATTGAAAATGCACATTGCAAATCCGCGCGTATCTTGACCTGTCTGCATTCAAACTGCCACAACTCTATCCAGGAATGGCGAAATGACAAACCGTAAAATCCTCTGGAAAATAGACATCCAGGGCTTTTAGTCGGTATAAGGCGGGCCGGCTAATGCTTCCTAGATCATTCCAATGGAGCTCGCGAAGTTGACTGTCTGGTAGTGGCTGGTGCAACTTTCCGAATTGCAAACTAGTTGTATTGCCTCTCTGACTTGACTTCGCTAGCAGTAACTCGAAGGCGTGCAGAATGCCTGTTGTTGTCAAACCTCAGGGATAGGCTCTGATATAAAGTTCAAGCCTTTAGAGGCAAGAACGTTGTCTTGCATTTCAGCAAGACCAAGGATCTCTTTTTACGGTTTTGGCTATTTGATTTTTTTTTTAATTTTTTTTAATTTTCTTTTTCAATGCGAGAAAGAAAGAAACTGAAAGAAAAAACAGAAGTAAAGGCTGAAGGAAAGCGAGTGAATCATAGCTTGATTGGTTACCCCGCGTTAGGCCACAGGCGCTCGGCGCGGATCGTCATCTTCTGGGTGTTCAGCCAAGTCCAGGGTGACCCTCCGCTGGCCTGGCTTTGGCGCGCGGCGGTGGCTGTTCTCCGCTGGCTGGTCGTTCCAGTTCAACTCGACCATACCAACCACGGCCGGGAAGGGGTCTACATCAACCAGAGAAGCTGTGCTTCCTGGCGTCTTCATTTTCAAGGCGCCGGAATTCAACCAGGTATGCAATTGGTCGCGGAGCTTGACACAGTCTTTGGTGTCATGATTGTGGACGTTGTGGAAGCTACAATACTTCTTGTCCTTTAGCCCCTCCTTTTGCGGGATCTTATGGTCCAAACGTATGCACTTCGCCTCGATCAAGTCATTAAAGACAAGATGGGCGTTTTTCACGTCATACGTGTAAGACTCGTATTCGGGCTTAGTCCATGCAAAAGACTGGACTGTGATTGACTCGCGAGTTATTTTGAGATTCTCCAGTTTATAAGCCAACGGTTTCCCAGTCAGTTCGACCGCTCCGACCTCATCATGCTCCTTCCTCTGGTAATAAGGGTCAAACGTCGGGGATTGGAGGTTTAGTGCCCCCACTGTCCTATCTCTCCCTGGAACGTAAGTCTCCTTGGAGGTATTCGTCTTCTCGTCCATCTCATTAAGGATCAGTTCATAACTGCCGACCTTGTTGATGAGGTCGCCCATAGACGCGAAGCGTTCCCCATGGTGCTTCAACCGCTGGCGGTGTTTGAGGCCACGAATAGCCAGCTTAATGGCTTCCTGTTCGGGTAGGAGAAAGTCGCATTTGGCTTGTTGTATCTTGAACCGCTGGAGGAAGGAGACTCCTGACTCCATGCTCTGCTGACTCATCTGAGTGAGGGAGTTAAGGCCGACCTCAGGCTCGACGGTACCGTAGGTCTCCCGGAACAGTTTCTCCATGGTAGGCCAGTCCACAATGGATCCTGGCTTCAACCTGGAGTACCAAGTAAATGCAGCTCCGGACAGAGAGGTCCCGAAGAGCTTGAGCTTGAGGATGTCGTTGTTCTCGTACTGGCCGCACTGGACTTTGATGCGGGCCATGTGGGTTGCTGCGTCTTCCCTTGTTTCACTAGAAAAGGTAGTGAACACTACGTTCTTGAACCTATGCGGGAATGGGTATTGCGCCACGCTATCGGGATAGGGGTCGTGATACTGCAAGTTAGCATCACCGTGTCCGGTTTGCTCCTTGACAATAGAGGAGATAAGCTGGCGCCAGTCGGCTGTTGTCACGGGCATGGATTCTGCCCCTTCCCCATGGTTTGGCCATGCAGAGAGATTGACGACCTGTCCGTTGTTCTTGAGAGTAAGGTTGGAATAAACTAGAAGCGGGTCATCTGGTGTCCCGGTTCCCTAGCGTAGAGAATTATGCAGTCCCTTGGAAGGAGCAAACAAGCTATGCGGGAGCGGACTCTTTGACGTTCTTGCTCCTGTAACGAACTGCGGGGCCTTCGGAGTCCCGACCTTGGGGTTTTTCCTGGCGCGTTCATTAGGAGGGATGTACTTGGGCGTCCCTTCGTTCGCGCTTGGGCTAGTAGGGTTTAGAGCAGGGTTCTTTGGTACCTGCGCCCTCATCCAGTCTTCCACTTCAAGGATCCGTAGGTTCAGCCGGTCCTGTTTGTCTTTGAATTCGTCTAGCTTCTCTAGACTGTTCTTACTTCCAAAGAAGGAAGCATTCTGCTGGTCATGCAGCTTGGTATCGTGCTCGTCCAAGCGGCGAGTCTGCTCGTCTACCGTCGCGCGAGCGAGCGACAGGACCTCTGCATGTTGCTTCACGGTCTCCGCGTTCTGCTTCACGGTCTCTGCGTTCTGGTCTAGATCCGAGCGGATCTGTTGAAGGCTTCCTTCGACCAAGCTCTTGGTTTCCCTTGTTTCGCTGACGAATTGGTTGAAGTCTTCAGTGAGCATGGTAAGGTTATGCTGGTCTGCTTCCCAAAGGATTTTGTCCCTTTTGACCTGTTCAGCAAAGCCGTCGACCTTACCAGCAAGGTCGGTGAGGCTTTGTTGAGTGGCAGAGCTTTGGGTTGTCAAAACCCGAATCTGCCCCGTGAGTTGTGCGAACATCTGGAAGACTTGCTCCATAGACGGAGCAGAGTTTGTATCTTGGGTCGGCTGAGAGCCTACCATGTTGCTTCCTCGCGAAGTCTCCTACGCGAGCCAATTCGCCAGCTTGTCTCGCCTCGCCTACGCGGAGAGTCAATCTTGCCTACGCGAAGTACATTTGCGTCTGGCCTATGCGGACTTGTATACAGTAATTCCGCGCGCGAGCTAAGTGTTCCAGTTCGCATGCAGTTCGTTCAGTGTGAAGTTCGTTCCGCGCGAAATTCGTTCCGCGTGAAGTCTAACTCAGCTCGCGTGATCTCACTGGCGGGCCAACATTTGTAAACTTAGAGAACTTTGGGCTCACCGGTATGACATGAATCAAGAATGTAATTAATATTCACATAGACATTTACTGTCCAGTAAAATATTAATCTAGGCGTAAACAACTCCGGGACTCTTTAAAACCCTAGAGAGGCTCAAGGCTCAAGACTACTCTTGAAGTCTCTAGAATACTCAAAGTAACACTTAGAGTTGTATAGAACACTCTAGAATCTCTATACTTGTAAATGTCCTAGAATTGTCTAGAAACTTAGGCAAGGGGGGATGATGCCTATAAATAGGGAGGCACCCCTTCTATTTGGGACATAGAGAGTTGAATAACATTCAAACTCACTTATAAAACTTTGTAAAGTTCTCTCAAGCTTAATACAAGTTCTCTCTTTCAAAGATCTTCTCCCTTCATTCGGGTGCTCTAGTCAAAGTGTTTGCGTGAGGAAGGCTGACTTAGCATAAAGGAAGTGCTAAAGCCGCACGAGAAGCTTAGGAAAAAGGAAGCTCGTGCCATTAGTCTCCAGATGGATGAATTTGCCCTATTGCTTTAACATCAAAAATGTGTTGTCTGATTGGCTAACATGAAATCAGAAAGAATAAGAAGCTCAATCAGACAACATAACCAAATTTATCTGTGGTGTTAAAAGGCGGGATAACAGGAAAGAAAAAAAAAAAAAAAAAAAAAAAAAACTCTTATGCTGTCGGAATACTACAGTCTGATGCAGTTTTTGGTATAGTGCTTGATGCTTGAAGTACTTCTTTGAGCACAAATTTGACAATGTCTTCAATGAGTTCCCTTTCAGACCTGCATTGAAAAGGACAAACATTCAAACTCCATTACAGCACTATTGAATGAAAACTTACATGCAACAACTTCTGTAATACGGAAATCATACCTATAGTTCTTTGAATCCCACCCAGAGAGATTTCCCACTTTTGTTAAATCAGCTCTCCACTGGTTCACCTTCTCTATGTCATGTCTTGCCTTGCTCTTGTGCAACTTAAGCGCCACTTCATAACTATTCTTCTGATATCGTACATCACAGGGATCCACATGATAAAAAATTGGCAGAATTGTATCCTTGCCTTCCATGCATTGAAAAATCTTTGTAAGTTCATCTAAACACCATGCAGAAAAAGCATAGTTTTCCGACAGAACAATGATGGCAAATCTTGATTCTTCAATTGCTGTCAGCAGAGTTTGAGAAATATCCTTCCCTCTCCCAAGTTGTTCGTCATCCTTAAATGTTCTAATTACTTTCGTGTTTTGCAGGTCATGGTATAAGTGGGATAGGAAACCCTTACGTGTGTCTTCACCCCTAAAACTTAAAAACACATCATGCTTCCACTGAGAAGATGGTTCAGCTGGACCTCCGAAGAATTGCGAAGCTAAAACAGATAAAGAAATAGAAAAAAAAAAAAAGAAGAACAGGTATTAGGGACTGTCATGACACGAACAAAAAGAAACAAAAAGGAAACCACAACCAAAAACAGACAGATCATAATAAAGTGATTGAAGCAGAATTGAAGGCATAGAGCTCAAGTAGGAAGTAACTCACAGTTTCCATTGGTGGCTGGTGGTGTTGGTTCAGCTGCTTCTAAATCTTTGGTCGGCTTCGGCATTGTAGGCTCAATTTCAATAGTGGCTTGTCTTATTACTTTATCTACCTCAACCTTTTCATTCGACTCCGAAATCGTAGGCTCAAGTTCAACAGTGGCTTGTGTTGCTTCAAATAAGTCCAAATCTCCCATGTTGATATCCATAATTTCCACAACAGGTTGTAGTTTAGTGCACACAGATTCCACAATAGCATCGGCAATGAATGCATCAATATACCTACAAGGAAGAAATCAAGGTCAAATAATCATCTTGGTAATTGGGAATTTGGGATAGGTATTCTTACGAGGATGCTTACTCGTATTTCTCTGCACTCAACCCAGAAAAACTGCCCACTTTTCTTAAAGCATCTCTCCACTGATACACCTTCTGTGATGAAACACATCGCCTCCCGTTCTGATGCTCGGTGAAAGCTCGTTCAAAAATCCGCATTAGATAATTTACATCATTAAGGTCGACTCGATAAAAAACGGGAAGAATTCTGTTCTGGTCTTTCATGCACTCACAGATCTTTGCAAGTTCCTCCAAACAGCAACCGAAAGAAGCGTACGTTGGTGACAGAAGAATGATTGCAAACCTTGATTCTTCTATTGCTGGTAGGCAAGTGCTCGAAATACTATCCTCGGTCGACATTTGATCATCAATGTATGTTATAAATCCACGTCTCTCCAGCCGACGCTTTGTAGAGAAGATAATATTGTTTTTCCTGTTTTCTCTCCGGAAACTGAAAAACACATCGTACCTCCACCGACGAGCCTTTGATGCATCAGTCTTTGAAGAGATGGAGGCCATTGCAAACAACCAGAAAAAAGAACCGGTCTGAGGAGTTGAGAACAGGAAAAGAAGAATGGTAAGGAGAATAATGGTAGAGAGACTATCTAATTAACTCCATCAAAATAAGCTACACACAGAGCCCCAAATCTGATCACGTGATTCATGTCTTTGTTTACTAAACCCCAAACCCCAAACACAACTAGCTGTAGATGTCCAGTGTCCTAATGATTAACTAAACATTTAGTTTGAGCATCCCCGTAATCCCGTATTAAGAAAAGGGACATTGTCAGTATAAGTTATAGGATACCATTTGTGTTGCACCCCGATATATTGGCCACTTTTGCTCTGTTTTGTATATGTAATCCAATGTTTTCATTATCATCTTAGCAATCAAAATCATATACAGTTCGTTTAACCACACGTCATTGGTAAAAACTTCCATCATGTTCAAATTTATTTAGGTTAACTGAAGGATTTGTTTTTCTATTTGAGATGAGGCTGTTTGGGAGCTCCAGGCAAATGAAACAAATAAAGAAACCAACAGTCAGAAGCAAAGAAGGGAGGGAGAATGTTTATAACAAGGTTTACAAGATCAGGGAAGAAGAAAAGCATACAAAAACCGAACTGAGAAAAAGAAAACCAAACAAAAATACTCTATTTTTGTTTTTGGAGAATATATTTTTGTTTGGGTTGTTGCTCTGTTTTGTACGTGTAATCCCGAAAGTTCTTGTATGCAGCAGGTCGCATGTGAAGTAACAGTCACAATGCAATCTCAGCCGTTGATTTAATTTAGCTTTTTATATTCACTAACTCCAAAATAAAAAATCACTAATTGAATCATAATTTCTGGGAATTTCTGAAGCATATTCCTCACCTATATGAATTAGCTCTCCAGATCAACCTCCCGAATCTGGGTTTCCATATAATTTTCTTCACAATCTGGGTTTCCTGAATCTGGGAATTTCTCACTTTACCCCTTTTGTTTTCCCTCTTGTTCATTTGTATATATAGCTCCACCCACTTGCCTTCTTTGTTTGAGAATTGGGATCTCTCCCTCCCAAGAGAAACATTTGCTCTCTGTTCCAAAGTTAACCTCTCTTCTTCCTCCCCCTCCTCCTCATCTCTCTCTCGCTCTCTGTTTCACTCTGACACTTTGGGACAAAGCAAAAACCCAGAAAATGAGTAACATAAGCATGGTGGAGGCAAAGTTGCCACCTGGGTTCAGGTTCCATCCCAGAGATGAAGAGCTGGTTTGTGATTAGCTTGATGAAATTCGAGGGGTCGAAATTGGGATGGTTGGAAAGGCAGGGTTTTTGGGGAGATTAATATAGCAGTTTATTTATTTATTTATTATTTTAGTTTTCAGCTCTGGGATGACGTCCGTTAACAAAGCGTGAGCGGTTCAAGTGCACAATAGTGCACTGAATCCGCTCTGCTGTAATCCAATGTTTTAATTATCATCTTAGCATTCAAAATCATGCTGTAATCCAATGTTTTAATTATCATCTTAGCATTCAAAATCATATACAGTCCGTTTAACCACTCGTCATTGGTAAAAACTTCCATCATGTTCAAATTTATTTAGGTTAACTGAAGGATTTGTTTTTCTATTTGAGATGAGGCTGTTTGGGAGCTCGAGGCAAATGAAACAAATAAATTATCTAATACATGTGCAAGACTATTTCTAATACATTAACTAAAAGAATATGAACTAGTTGTTCAATCCCATGGCAGACTTTCGATCTGTTCAGCCAAAATTAACATGTATTCCACTTGCAGACTCCATTGCTGTTTAGTAGAAGTGGAGTGGCCAACTAGAACATTTCTTTTTTGATCCGATAAATTGTCAACTAGAATATGTTATCAAGTAGGAATAGATGTGTTTAACTTGATATGCATTACTGCATATCCTTCTAGGTACTAACTATAAAAGCACACATCTTACTTAATCGAGGTAATGCAGCAATTAATGACTGGTAGTAGATATGGAATTACCATTCTTACGAGCTTCAATCGTAAGAATGGCAAACCATGGCAAACTGGGCACTAATCCGGATAGTCGATCCATGATAAGGAAAAAAGATAAAGGTCCTAGAGGGGGGGGGGTGAATAGGCCTTTATCCAATTTTCGTTCACTTCTGTATCCGAGGATAGCAATAACTTGTGTTATCCCAAATTCACAGGAAACGAGATATCAGAAGGTAAATTGCAGTAAGCAAAGAAACAACACAAATATGTTTTTTATTCGCAGAAACCCTGAATGCAGGGAGAAAAACTGCGTGTCTCTAACTCTTGAGAGACAAAACTTTCCACTAAGTTGAAGTGACCTCTTACAAGAATAATAGTTCTAGTGATACACTACCACAGTGCTATCCTTCCTAGTCCCAAACTAGTCTAGACCTATTCCCTCTTTTGTTTCTAAGCACTTACAACATGGAACACTTTCAGAAGCCTTGCACGTGAATTCAGCTAACCACTAGCAGATTCAACCTTGAACGCTTCTTGGGTTGGTTGCACTACACATCCCACATGGTATGCAACATGATATGTGTTGATGAAAGAAGTTTTGAGTTCAAGCTCTAAGGTTTATAGTCACGAAGAAGACTTAGAGCAGCATGAACAATGCAAGCTAAAACTAGACTCAACAAAGAAAAACACAATAAGGCAGTTTTCAACAACCATTGAGCAAAGCCAAAGCTATAGATATATATAGGCAGACAAGGCATCAAAGATGATGCACGCTGACCTCAACACGTTTTAGAAAAGTTTGGACATAATTGTTTGGCTCCCATACTGAAAGTGATGTGTCCAAACAAAGAGATGACACAAACAATTTTAATAAGACAAGGAAACCTTTCCTAAAACATGAACGATTCAAAACAGGAAGCAAAGAGGTTTCAAACCCTCTTACTCAGTCCATTAGTGGACCTTGACACAGTCGATAGTGACTGGTCTTTGAATCATACAGGGACCAACTATGCATAGGATAACGTATCATGAAATCCAAGCTGGAGCCTTAAGCATCAAACCATTTGGTCACGGGTTGACATAGCAAAAGATCTCAACCCTTAGACTGGTTTGAGCGCCAAGACATTTCTCACAAACTCAGTTGTCCATTTGAAATTGAAAATCAACAAAGACCTATTAAACTAACATAACAGGTTCTTTGAAAATCTGGACAGCAAAAGACTTAGTACTAGGATAGCAAGCGAAGCTGCTAACCACTGTGAAAAACAGTGATATGCAGATGCATGTTTTACCTGAGCCATAAGGGATGTTAGTGACACTTGTTCTTGTTCTCAATGTGAGCCATGTCATACTGGGATATCATCTGGTCCTTCCATCCTTATCTCTCCAAAATTTTATTTTAAGGTCCAAAGGCTACTTTTAGTCGTGAGTTCATTTGGTCCAACATTAATATTACAGCCTCAACTGAGAAATCGTCCTCATAGGTTCAAGTAGCAGAAAATGTGTCATTGCTTCACAAGATCAGTTGACCTTGGACAATATGTGTAACAAGGAAACTCATGTGGACACATCATCCGAACCCATCGAAGGATAGAATGCATCTCAGAAATCCCCACTACATAACATGGCAAGTGGAGGACTGGCTAATTCAAGAAGTCATTTGTGATTGTCATTTAGATTTTTTTTCAACTAGTTCCAACCAGATTTCCTAGTTCTAAACCAATCTCGTTTCTTCCCACCCTTATATCGTTCATCACAACCAAGGAATGTGTACTTTGAGATTAGCCTAGATCATTGAGTTGTTTGAACCTCAATCTTCAAACCAACCTCATTTCTGCCCACCCTTGTATTGTTCACCACAACCGGGGAATGTTTACTTTGAGATTAGTTTGGTATGCAAACTCCCCCTCAGTACGAACTCTTATCTCAAGTATATAGCCCATGATTTAGTGCAGCCAAAATGATCATTAAGAGTGAATAAAAAGGGACTGCAGATTTGCACTATAAGTCAGACCACATACAACATCATCAGAACATGTGCACACACCTATGTGAAGAGTAAGACTAAACCAAGGAAAGGAAAGACAAATTATCACCTAGGTCAAGTTCAGAAACTGACTAAGGATACCATGAAAGTCTTTTATCCTGAACCTGTAAAGAAGAACTGGAAGAAAGATTTTTTTGATTTTTTTGATTTTTTTTTCAGAACATATGTACACCAATAAAAACACACACCAGCAGGGGAAGCATTTACTTGTTGTCACACAACCCTATAGCCTTGCACAGACTTAAATGCCTAGCATTATCAAGTGGTTTAGTGAACAAATCAGCCAATTGCTTTTCAGTTGGAATGAAAGTAAACTCAAACAATTTTTCTTCAACCAAACCACAAATGAAGTGATATCGTATTTCTATATGCTTGGTCCTAGAATGCAGCAATGGATTCTTTGAAATGTTGATGGCAGAGGTATTATCACAGAAAAGAGATAACATACCTTGTTAGAAGCCATAGTTTGCAAGCATCTGCTTCATCCACATGAGTTGCGTGCAGCAACTTCCAGCAATAGAGAGAGAGGTGCAATTTTGCTTCTTGTTGTGCCATGAAACAAGATTGTTGCCCACAAAGAAGCAACCGCCATAAGTGCTTTTTCTATCATTTGCATCTCCAGTCTAATCCGAGTCAGTGTAACCTGCAATCTCAACATTGGTGTCAAAAGTGTACTTAATTCCATGATCAAGAGTCCCAGCAACATATCAAATTATGCGCTTTACTGCTTTGACATGAGATTGTTTGAGATTAGCTTGATAACGAGCACACACTGTTTACGCCTAAATTAGTATTTTACTGGACAGTAAATGTCTATGTGAATATTAATTAAATTCTTGGTCCATGTTATATCGGCGAGCCCAAGTTTTTTAATTTTGCAAGTATTGGACCGCCAGTGAGGCTACGTGGACTGAGTTACACAGTCCGCGTGCGGAATGGACCGCGCGAGCTGAGTTACACAGTCCGCGCGCGGAACGAACTTCACGCGAACTACATAGCTCGCGCGCGGAATGATTAGCTGACTTCGCGTAGGCGAGGCGAGATTGACATTCCGCGTAGGCGAGGCAAGGCGAGCTGGCGAGCTAGTTCGCGTAGGAGTCACATTAATCGTTAAAGACTCTTATAAGTCTTTGACATGCTTCGGGCCAATCTCTGTGGCCCTTTTTAATATAAAAAGCCCTTTTAAGGCTCGCAAGCTGCAATAGCCCGCGAAATGGAAGCGAGCTTCAGGAGCACGCGAGATAGCATCCTGTGACAGCCCGCAGGATGAGGATATTCCTAATTCCAGTTCGCGTAGGAGTTTACAGTTGGCAGTGCGGAAGCAATGCCCTATGCGGAATGAAGTGCGCGAACTGGACATGTGTCATAAGATGGTTGGTTCGAAGAAGTAGTTTAACTTACCACAGAGGCTCATTTCAAATTCTTTCTTCATGAGCTCAGAAAACTCATGCACCAAAGATGGAGAAGTAGACCCAAACACTATGTTATCAATATATATCTGAGCAATGATAATGTGCTCTGAGGTACATTTGACAAGCATTGTTTTGTCAACTGAGCCTCGCACATACCCATAGTCAACAAGGTGATTCGAAAATCTCTCATACCAAGCCCTAGGGGCTTGCTTAAGACCATAGAGGGCCTTATCTAACCTATAGACATGGTCAGGATGGGTAGGACTCTGGAATCTTGGGGGTTGTTCCACATGCACTTCCTCTTTGAAGATACCATTCAGAAAAGCACTTTTCACATCCATTTGATACAAGGTAAATTTCAAATAGCAAGCAACAGCAAGAAGAAGACGAACTGAGTTAAGTCTAGCTACAAGAGCAAAGGTCTCATCAAAATCTAGATCTTCTATCTGAGAATACCCTTGCACAACAAGTCTTGCCTTGTTTCGGGTGATAATACATTTTTCATCAGTTTTGTTTTTGAACACCCATTTGGTTCCTATGACATTTTTATCCTTAAGTCTAGACACTAAATGCCAAACATTGCTTCTTTCAAACTGGTTCAACTTGTCTTACATGGCACTGATCCAATTAGCATCAAGCAAATCTTCTTTCACATTTTTTGGCTCTATTATAGAAACAAAGTCATAGTATGTAATGGTGTTGATGTCATCTTTATGCATAGCAACAAAACATTTAAACACTGAGAAATTGCTCACCAAACGACCAGTCTTACTCCTGGTCTTTCTAGGCTCAGACACATCCCCAATTACATGGGATAGATCATGGTCCTTATGTACTTGTCTTGTGCCGCTTCTGTGAATTGGCTGAATGGCAAGCGTAGCATCCTTCCCAGATCCTAGAAGAATTGTGTCGTCATCCATCCCTGAGTCATCATCTCCTTGATCAGACTTGGTTTCGGATGAGGTAGGTTCAGCTTCCTATTCGGATACTTGCTCATGTTTACGCCTGAATTAATATTTTACTGGACAGTAAATGTCTATGTAAATATTAATTATTTCTTGGACCATGTCATACCAGCGAGATGGAGCTTCTCCAAATTTACAAGTGATAGCTCGCCAGTGAGACCATGCGAGCCAAGTTAGACTTCGCGCGGAACGAACACTTAGCCTTCGCGCGGAATGGACATAGGCGGACTAAGCAGTTCGCGTGGAACACTTAGCCTGCACGCGGAATGCCTTCGCGCGGAATTACTGTTCAACACTTCGCGAGGCGAGGCGGAATTACTATTTGTCAGTCCGCGTAGGCGAGGCGAAGCGAGATTGACTCTCCGCGAGGCGAAGCGAGATTGACTCTCCGCGAGGCGAGGCGAGGCGAGATTGCCAGTCCGCGTAGGCGAAGCGAGGCGATCTGGCGAACTAGCTCGCGTAGAAGACTTCGCGAGGAAGCAAACAGGCGGAGTCCGCGCGCACCACGACAAACGTTGAAGACTTTTACAAGTCTTTGACATGCTTCGGGCCAACCCATGTGACCCATTAAATATAAAAAGCCCTTTTAAGGCTCGCGAGCTGCAATAGCCCGCGAAATGGAAATGAGCTACAAAAGCACGCGAGATAGCGCCCTGTAGCAGCCCGCGAGATGAGGATGCTCCTAATTCCAGTTCGCATAGGAGTCTACAGTTGGCAGCGCGGAATGAAGTGTGCGAACTGGGCAGGTGTCACCAATTGGTTGGTTCGCATGGACGAAACAGTGTCCTTGTGAAATAGTGTTTCAGAGTCCGACTTGGATTCTAATCACTTTGCTTCTGCCGAACTACTATATAAGGGGCCTCGAACCCTAACAGAACCTCTCTCTCAAAAATCAATACAAACGACAACAGTCAAAATCAATACAAACACAACTGAAACCCAGTTCCCTTCGAGCCTTCCTCGAAACCCTAACCCTAAGCGCCGCCGCCTAGGTCCTCCTCCAGAGCTCTCCGGACTCTGCATCCCCGCTTCTCTCCGAACTCCCTGTGATTGCTCTGCTCGCGCTGCCGTGAGTATCGACTCGCTTGTGCTCGTAAATCCTCCTCAGAGGTGGCACCTGTGATCCCCCTTTCTGCCTGATCAAGAAGTCAAGCGCACCCCCCATCAACCTTTTCCTCGTCCGCGAGGTGGCACGCCCGCAACACTCCCCTCTCTTTGTCTGCTAGAAACCTCTGCTCCGCGCGCTGAGGATCGTGGCCAAAACAGCTCAGACAAAACACACCCATCATTCTTGCAAACAAGAGCATCATTAACAACCACATTTACTGATTCCATAATTTTGCAAGTTCTCTTGTTATACACCCGATAAGCACGACTATTTCCAGCATAGCCAAGGAACACACCCTTGTCACTTTTAGCATCAAACTTTGTCAAATACTCTCTGTCCCTATAGATAAAACAGGGACTTCCAAACACTTTGAGGTGAGAGATATTTGGCTTCCTACCTCTCCAGATCTCATAGGGAGTCATGGTTGTTCCAGGTCTAAGAATTACACGGTTTAAAGTGTAACAAGCATTATTTACTGCTTCTGCCCAAAAAGAATGATCAAGACCAGATGCAGCTAGCATTACCCTAGATAATTCCACAAGAACCCTATTCTTTCTTTCTACAATGCCATTATGTTGTGGAGTAATAGGAGCAGAGAATTCATGATGCACACCAAACTCTTCACAATAATTTTCAAAATAAGAGTTTTCGAATTCAGTACCATGATCTGATCTGATCCTAACTATATGCATGTCATCATTCAATTTCTCATTTGTGGCAACACTGTAATAATTTTTAAAAGTTTCACTTTTGTTAGATAAAAAACTCACTCAAGTAAATCTAAAAAAATCATCAACAATTACAAGAACATACTTTCTTCTTCCAATGCTTTTAGTCTCAAAAGGTCCTACTAAGTCTAAATGCAGCAGTTCAAGAACATGAGTAGTAGGTTCAACATATAACAAAGGATGAGAGGTTCGAGTAATCTGACCAACTTTGCATTCACCACACATACCTTGGGGAATACCAGCAAGATTTGGTATCCCTCTGACAACTTCTTTTGAGGATAGCTTTACTATATCCTGATGGTTCAAGTGACATATTTGTCTATGCCAAAGATCTAAAGGTTCCTTACAGATCATAGATCTAAAACATAGTTATGGTGAGAACTTCTCTTTTGCTACAACACAATAGCATTGATCCCTAGTTCTCTTTCCTCTCATTACACTCTTCCCTTTACCATCTAAGACAACACATCTTTGCTTATCAAAAGTGACAGAATCATGTTCATCAACAATCTGACTTACACTTAACAAACTCACTTCTAAACCTTTGACCCGCAAGACGTTTTTCAGACAAGGGAGACCAGGGGCATTTACTGTCCCGCTTCCCACTATCGAAGTCCAAGCTCCATCCCCAAAACCAACATTCCCTTCTGGATGAACGTCATCCATGGACGAAAACCACTTGGGATCTCCGGTCATGTGCCTTGAAGCACCATTGTCTATATACCAGGAACCAGCACAACGCGCTGTGAGGGTTGTAAGAGCTACGCGACACACCGCTACTGTTCTAGACTCCTCAACAGACTCTAGACTAGTCCAGACACGAGGCAAGAAACAAACAACGTTTTCCTCCTCAGGATCACTGTCACACTCATCAACAAGCTTTCAATCCGTGTGTGGGGGTTTGGGAGCATAAGGTCTAGAATCGCTCTTCTTAACCCAAGCTAAGTTCTTGTTTGGTTCTCTAGCTGCGGGGATAGACAGACCCTTAGCTAATCTAGCAAATTCATGCAGAGATTTCTCTAGAGTGGCTTGGAAAGATGTGAAGAAATTTGCAACTGACATGTTGCTCTGAAAGCTGGGAAACTCTTGGTTTCTCCTAGGGTATGCTTGGCTGTTTTGGAGTTTCCTACAAAAAGGTCGAATGTGACCAGGAACACCACAGTGATGACAAGTAGGTTTGAATCTCTTTGGAGGCTCAACCTTGTTAGTCACTACTTTAACATCAGGAGCTTTGCTTTTGACAAACACAGTTCCACTACTTTTAGAGTTCTCGCCAATTTCAAACCCTAGACCCTGTTTGTTCTTATCTGGTCTACCCATTCCACACATCTTGGTCAGTTTTTCAGACCCTATTAAGAACCTAGAAAACTAGTTCTTTGAGAGAAACCTCGAGCGCTAGCTTTTCAGCCTTAAGACCACTAAGAGAGTTCTCTAGACTTAGCTTTTCAGCTCTCCATACTTCTTACTAGGATAGCAATTCAGCTTGTATCCCTGCTTTCTCTTTTTCACACTTCGCAAGGTCTTTGGTTAGAATGTCTATCTTAGATAACATGGACTTTGATGCGTTGACAAGTTTAGTGAACTTTTGCATTCCATCATCATCATCATCATCCTCCGGAGTCTCGTTTTGGGATACCGTGACAATGAAGGCAACTGGTTCTTCAACATGACCCAAAGAGGAAACGGGGACAACCCGAGCTATGAAAGCTACAGTGTCCTCCTCTTGATCAGACAAAGGATCCTCTTCACTGTCACTGTAAGTGACGGCAAGAGCCTTTTGAGGACGAATCCTCCTATTTGCACAGTCAACAGCTCTATGTCCCATACCCTTACACTCAAAGCACACATCGCTTCTTTGGGAACTCTTACCCTTAGGATTTCTATCTTGACCTCTATCCCGAGTGGACTCAGCACGAGAATTCCTAGGATATCAGTCATGACCTCTATCTTGTGACGTCTCAAAATCTAGGTTTTCCAAAACCCCGGTTCGAGGAAAACAGTTTCCTCCTTTTCTTGAGAAAATTTTCAAATTGTTTTGTAAGGAGGGCACACTCTTCTAGACTGTATTCAACATCCTCAAGAATTTTAATCTATAAACTTGACTCAATTTCCTTGATGGAGGAGAGGGCAATGGATTTCTCTTTCATCAATCCCTTCTTATGGGCTTCATAGGTTTTCAGGTTTCCTACTAGCTCTTCTAAAGAAAAGGTTCTCAAATCCTTAGATTCTTGTATGACTACTCTCTTATTCTCAAAACTAGGAGGAAGACCTCTAAGAAGTTTTCTGACAATCCTAGATTGTTTTAAAGGAGAATCCAAACCAGCACACTGATTTTTTATGTTCAAAACACGACTATAAAACTCATCTATTGACTAACTTTCAGACATTTTCAGCTCATCAAAATCTAACAAAAGATCTTGGAGCATCTGTTCTCTCACTTGCTCATTACCTTCATAGTTTATTAGCAACACTTCCCAAGCCTGTTTGGCTGAGACACAGGTAATGATCCGTTTGCGCTCACCCTCAGAGAGAGCTGAGTATTAACTGTTGAGAGTTTTGATATTCATCCGAGCAGCAATTTTTTCTGAGTCAGTCCACTCAAATCTAGTCTTCGGTACACTTGCACTTGCCAAGATCGAGGTCCGTTCTGGGGCTGACCAGCCATCCTCAACCATCATCCATTGTTTCCCATCATCTTGGGAAATAAAGAATGCGGTCATCATGATTTTCCATTGTGAAAAGTTCCTTCCCTCAAACAGTGGAGGACAGTTCACGGAAGTGCCTCTATCACCCATTTTAAAACCCGAGGATCTTACTAGCAAAGGCTAGGAACTGCTCTGATACCACTTAAAGGTCCTAGAAGGGGGGGGGTGAATAGGCATTTATCCAATTTTCGTTCACTTATGTATCCGAGGATAGCAATAACTTGTGCTATCCCAAATTCACAGGAAACGAGATATCAGAAGGTAAATTGCAATAAGCAAAGAAACAACACAAAGATGTTTTTTATTCGTAGAAACCCTGAATGCAGGGAGAAAAACAGAGGTGTCTCTAACTCTTGAGAAACAAAACTTTCCACTAAGTTGAAGTGACCTCTTACAAGAATAATAGTTATAGTGATACACTACCACAGTGCTATCCTTCCTAGTCCCGAACTAGTCTAGACCTATTCTCTCTCTTCTTTCTAAGCACTTACAACATGGAACACTTTCAGAAGCCTTGTTCGTGAATTCAGCTAACCACTAGCAGATTTAACCTTGAACGCTTATTGGGTTGGTTGCACTACACATCCCTCATGGTATGCAACATGATATGTGTTGATGAAAGAAGTTTTGAGTTCAAGCTTTAAGGTTTACAGTCACGAAGAAGACTTAAAGCAGCATGAACAATGCAGGCTAAAACTAGACTCAACAAAGAAAAACGCAATAAGGCAGTTTTCAACAACCATTGAGCAAAGCCAAAGCTATACCTATATATAGGCAGACAAGGCATCAAAGATGATGCAAGCTGACCTCAACACGTTTCAGAAAAGTTTGGACAGAAGTGTTTGGCTCCCATATTGAAAGTGATGTGTCCAAACAAAGAGATGACACAAACAATCTCAATAAGACAAGGAAACCTTTCCTAAAACATGAAGGATTCAAAACAGGAAACAAAGAGGTTTCAAACCCTCTTACTCAGTCCATTAGTGGACCTTTACACAGCAGATAGCGATTGGTCTTTGAATCATACAGGGACCAACTATGCATAGGATAACGTATCATGAAATCCAAGCTGGAGCCTTGAGCATCAAACCATTTGGTCACGGGTTGGCATATCAAAAGATCTCAACCCTTAAACTGGTTTGAGTGCCAAGACATTTCCCATAAACTCAGTTGTCCATTTGAAATTGAAAATCAACAAAGACCTATTAAACTAATATAACAGGTTCTTTGAAAATCTGGACAGCAAAAGACTCAGTACTAGGATAGCAAGCGAAGCTGCTAACCTTTGTGAAAAACAGTGATATGCAGATGCATGTTTTACCTGAGCCATAAGGGATGTTAGTGACACTTGTTCTTGATCAGATAACAGAATCTCAAAGTGTTTTGCAGGCTAAACGGATTGCCAACTATCCTTATACCTTCAAAAGACATGCTTATAAGCTGCAGAAACTGGAGCCATGAGGGAGTGCCTGCAAGGTACATTAATCACATTCAGGTTCAGCAACTAAGTATATATGTTGGAGAGCCAAATGTCCCAAACTAAAGCTTAAGCTAATATATAACGGGAAACCAATAGCTTGTTCAGAAACTTGCTAAAGTTTCAGAAACTTTTGTCAATATCTAAAATTTCCCAGATTCTCACCATCACCAATACATTCCTACCAAATTTAATTGTTGAATGTGGAGTAAATTCACTGAATTAACCAACCAATAATTTATCAATGATTGGTTTTTATGGTCCCCTCCCATCTACCCTTATGGCATATGAACAAAAAAACTTCTTACTTCCCAGTTTTGGACTACTGATTACAGCTGTACATCCATCTAGTTCATATCTATATCATAGAACAACTACCACATTACCACGAGCAGAGAAGTTAATGATGCTGTAAGTTATATACACGCGTACATCCAGCAGCAAGAATATTGAAAAACCAAAAGTCCAAAAGTTAAAAACTTCAAGAAATAACCAGCAAACAACATGATGAAAGCAGAAACTCAGTTTAGTGTTAACACAGAGACTCCAAAAAGCTAAGGCCAAGAGTTCTCTAGATTTTGTTTAGAGAACTGCTTAACAAGTTTGAAGAATTCTCTGATATCGGTTTTTGTTTAGTTCCAAAATCCTATATCCTCCTTCTCTCAAAATTATCTGCAAAGGAGAAGTGCATAAGTTACTCAAATCTCAGGCCACCTTTGACTTGTTCAGCTAATTATTATTGTAAACATGAAAATATCTGCAACAAATAACAGAACAACACGTGTACAAAGAATAATTTAATTTAAATCAATGCGAATGTGGGTTACAATCTTTGTGAACTCCTCTAATTCTATCTCCCCTGCTCCGTCTACTCTTGAAGATCCATTAAAGAACATCTTCCAAGTGGGGAGAATTTCTGCAAGAAAGACTTCTTCATCCGGCAAGTCATCTAAAATTTCCCAATCAGTAGGGATTGGGTGATCCGCTAGAAAGTCAGCAACAGCTTGGCCTTTGACCGCCTTGGTAGGTACATAGACAATGTCATGTTGGTTGAGGAGGAGAGCCCATTTTGCCATTCGTCCTGATAGGACTGGTTTAGACATGACAAACTTGACTGGGTCAGCTCGGGCTACCAAATGCACTGTGTAAGCTTGCATATAATGCCTCAACTTTTGAATGGAAAAGATGAGAGCGAGACATGTCTTCTCTATTGGAGAGTAATTTAATTCTGCTCCTGTGAGAGTTCGACTTAAATAGTACAAGGCCATCTCCCTTCTTTGCTCGTTTTCTTGGGCTAGAAGTGCTCCAAGCCATCTTTCTTGAGCTGCGATGTAAAGGGTAAGAGGTTTCCCAGGAATGGGTGCACCCAACACCGGAGCGTTAGCCAAGTACTTTTTAATGCTTTCGAAAGCATTGTGACATGCTTCATCCCACATGAAAGGCACATTCTTCTTCATGAATCGACTAAAAGGTTGACATCGACCTGCGAGGTTGGAGATGAACCGCCTGATAAACGCGAGTTTTCCTTGAAGGCTTATGAATTCTTTTAAACTTGTTGGCTCCGGCATTTCTTGAATGGCCTTAATCTTCGATTGATCTACTTCAATGCCCCGATGCTTCACAATGAATCCAAGGAACTTGCCTGAACTCACACCAAAAGCGCACTTCAATGGGTTCATTTTGAGTTGGTACTCGCGTAACTTATCGAACACTTTTTGTAAGTCTTGCAAGTGATCACTCTTTTTTCTTGACTTGACAACCAAATCATCAACATAGCATTCAACGTACTTGTGAAGCATGTCTCCAAAGACTTTCTGCATGGCACATTGGTATGTTACACCAGCATTCTTTAATCCAAACAGCATGACTTTGTAACAGTAAATGCCTTTGGGAGTGCGAAATGCAGTTAACTCCTCGTCTTCTTGCGCCATCTTTATTTGGTTGTAGCCAGACGATCCATCCATGAAAGACAAAGCTTCATGACCTATGGTTGCATCCACCATGAGTTCGATGATAGGCAAAGGGAAATCATCTTTCGAACATGCATCATTCAAGTCGCGAAAGTCTACGCACACACGCATTTGCCCATTCTTCTTTTCAATTGGGACAATGTTTGCGATCCACCTGGGATATTGGACTTCTCTGATGAAGCCTGCAACGATCAACTTGTCAACCTCTTCTTCAATTTGAGTTTGAACCTCCGTTCGAAAACGTCGTGTCAGCTGTTTGATGGGTCGAGCCTCCGGTTTAACAGCTAATCGATGAACTGCTACTTTAGGGTCAAGACCGGGCATTTCTATGTAGGTCCAAGCGAAGACGTCCCTGTATTCAAGCAACAGGTCATAGTACTCCTTCTCCTCTTGGGAGCTTAACAACGCGCTTACAAATATCGGTCTTGGGTCTTCTTCCGTCCCCAGATTGATTTTCTTAAGTTCATCGACCGTGGATTTCACCCCATCTTCAAGCTCTGGTGGAGCTACCTCTACTTCATATTCGAAGCCTTCATGGTCATCCTCTTCATATGCTTCCACCTCTGCTACTGTGATGTGATAAGCACATTGAATAACATCATCCTCATCGCCGCTAGCAGCATCGCCTTCTTTATCTTGACCGGTGAGTATGAAGGTATGTTGCCTCACTTTAAGCTAGTCAGTTGAATTCACCTCTAGCACACAACGTCTTTTCATGCGTGATGGGATGAGACTTTGGATTTCTTTATTTTCCGATTGGCCAACTTCTTTTCTCTTTCTATCTTGTTGTCCTTTAGGAGGTTGGATCCTTTCAAGTGCCGACTTTTGAGGAGTTGGCTTTATTTATTTATTTTCTTCATTTGACGATGACAACCTTTTGAACACAGAAGTTCGTGTAGCTGCGGTGTCAAGACGACTGAAGATGGAGCTTCGACTTGTTGACTTTTCAACACGTTCAAACACCGAAACTCTGCTTGTTGATTTAGTAGAAGTACTTTGAGAACTTGGGCAGATGCGATCGAACGCTGAAGTGCGAGGAACATATTGGATTTGTGGAATCTCATCTTCTATTTCTTCGACGCTTATGTACTGCATGCTTGCCTTCTCCGCCTTTCTTCTGCCTGAGATTTTGACTGGCTTGCTCGGGACAAAACCAAGACCTGTTTTAACCGAATCACTTGTTTTTCCCTGTTCTCTCAACTTCTTTTGAGACTCATTGAGCTTATGTGCTTTCTTGCTGACAACTTGATCATCCTCTTGACTTGGCGAACCGAAGTCGAATCCAGCCTTTGCCAACAATTTGTAAGCATTGGGGTCAAACCCTTCATTTGTTCTTTTCTCGGGTAAAGGTCCGTGCTCTACCCTTCCTCGGATTGGTTTGACAAATCCCTTCAATGGTTGCTTGGTAGGAGTTTGGTCGTTTAAATTTGTCAATGGCAATATTGATTCTTCCTTCAATAATTTTATGTCCTCTTCACTCAACTTCCGAGGACTCACTTGCCGCTTTGTTCCCGCAAACGGAGACTCTCCTTCCTTGCGCTTGGACTTTGGCACATATCGAAGAATTGGGACAATTGGACTAGACTTGTCTGATGTCGCAGTTTTGGATGGAGGCTTATGTGACTCTTCATTTCCCTTGCCTTTTGCTTCAACTTCTTTCCTTGTTGCCGTCGTAGCCTTTCCTGTTGAGGGTACTTTGACTGGAAGAACTTCTATTACCGATTCCTCATCTGAATAGAACTTGGAATCTGCGTAGTAAGACTCAGCTTCGATGAATGGCTTGGTATCACCTATCACTGTTTTCATGCCTCCGCGGTAGAATTTGAAGCATTGATGCAAAGTTGAAGGTACGACATCATTTTCATGAATCCATGGTCGCCCCAACAATATGTTGTATGAAGTATTTGCATCGATCACATGGAACAAAGTGTATGACTCCAATTTGCCAATAACCATGTCTAGTCGAATCATGCCTATCGCTCTTTGCTCTCCTTGGTTAAAACCCTGGATCATGAGACGACTTTTAGATAACTCGTCGATATCGATGCCGAGTCGAGACATTGTTGATTTTGGCATAATATTCACAGCAGACCCTCCATCTACAAGCATGCGGTTTAACTTTTGCTCTCACATGTAACCTGTCACAGAAAGAGGTCGATTGTGTGGTTTTGAACCCAATTGCAAATCTTCATCCGTGAAGTGAATGGCGTCACAACACGCTACGCATGCCGCACACTCATTGGTGTTCGAAGAATGCTAGCCTTCATCAAGCAACAACTGGACCAACGCACGTCTTTCCGATTTGGAAAGTTGCGACATGTTAGAGAGGCTAAATTTTAGAGGCAAATCTTCCAATTGTCTCAACACTTTAGTTTCTTCAACTTTCTCAGCATCTTTGGAACGACCTTCAAAACTGGTTGTCATTGAATTAGCTCTCAAACTCATTCGCATCTTAAGCATGCATCTTGCTGGCGAGTTTTGATTGAGGGACTTTTGTACACAAGGAGCGAATTTCTCCTTTATACATCTTGTCTCATTTCTCGCGAGGTATTGACGACTCCCATGTGGTCGTTTATGATCTGGCTGTGAGAGTGGTGGACTTGACAACACACCTTTGCGCACTCTTCGTCGAGTGACAAGTATCCATCCCTCGCCATCATCGCATGGGGCGGCTTTAGGAATGAGGTGTATTTGCTGAATTGGCTTCACTCCTTCTAACTTTTTATCATTGCCTGTCTCTTTCGAGTAATAGCATGGCGCTTTTACTGGCATGGAAGGTACTTGAACCGGCTCAAAAGACCCAAATGAAATGGTAGTGCAATTGACCGCAGCAACCTCGTCGACATCCAACTCGATTCTTCCTTGTTTGGCAAGCTTCATGATCAAATCCTTCAAAACAAAGCACTTCTCAACTGGGTGGCTGACGAGGCGATGAAACTTGCAATACTTCGGATCATTGACCCGATGCATTTCTTCTGGACGTTTGCATTCTGGAAGTTCTATCACCTTGTTCTCAAGCAAATCTTCCAACATGCCTGCAACGTCGGAATCTGGGAATGGATAAGTCTTTTGCTCACACTCAGTCAATGGATGCTTATTCCTCCCGTAAGCTTGAGTCGGTTCTACTCTCTTAACCTCCTTCTTGTCTCGTGTGGAGATTTTGATTGGAGCAACACTTACAGTCATCGACTCCTTTGTAGATCTTTTCACGACCTTGTCAACTTTGCTGCTGAAAGCTTTATCTTTTCGTTGATCATTGACAAACTCCTTCTTACCCTTGTGGCTAGCTATGCTCAACTCCATATCATGGGCTCGCGTAGCTAGTTCTTCAAAGGATCGAGGCTTGATACCTTGGAGAATGTACAACAAATCAAAATGCATGCCTTGGATGCACATCTCTACCGCAGACGTCTCCGACAAACGGTCCTTACAATCGAGGCTGAGCGAGCGCCACCTGTTGATGAAGTCAATCGCTGGTTCATCTCTCCATTGTTTTGTGTTGGTGAGTTCCATCATGCCTACAGTTCGCCTTGTACTGTAGAAGCGGTTTAAGAATTCACGTTCCATTTGGTCCCAATTGTCGATGGACTCGGACTCTAAGTCCGTGTACCACTCAAAGGCATTGCCTTTCAACGAGCGAACGAATTGCTTGACAAGCTGGTCACCCTTCGTCCCGGCGTTATTGCAAGTTTCGATGAAGTGAGCAACATGTTGCTTTGGATTGCCCTTCCCTTCGAATTGCTGGAACTTTGGTGGCTGGTATCCCAACGGCATCCTTAGTCCATTAATTCTTTTGGTGTAGGGTTTGGAGTAGGTGAGAGAATCACGAGAAGGACCTCCATATTGAGCTCTGATGGAGTTGGTGATGATGTCTTGCAATTGTTGAAAGGACATGGATCCAAGCGAGCCATCATCGTCTTTGTCAACGTTCTTGGAGCTCTCGCCTACTTTGTGCTTCTTTTCTTCATCTTGACCTTCAAGCCTGCTCTAGAGCTCGGAGATCTGCATGTATTTTTCTTCCACCATTTTGGTGAGCTTTTCGACCGCTCCCATCAGATTGGCTATTTGCTCTTCAATGGTGGATGCTCATGTCACCATGACTTGCATAGGGATAGGTTGTGATGAATAGTCCGTTGGTAGGCCATACGTGTTGTCTTCATCACCATTTGGACTTCCATCATATGAAGTCGTGCTTGATTCATCATCCGTGGCAGGTGAGAATGATTGGTCCCTTGATTTGTTTGGAGTTTCCTTCTCTTCACTTCACGAGGCGCGCTTGTCTTCACCTCGCGAGGCATGCTTGCTCGCGAGATTCGCCAAGGTGATGACTGGTTCGCGAGGGTTGGAAGGCAAAGCCACAAATGTTGTCGGTTGATTCCGCCATGCTACGGGTGACATGACCAGAGGGCTCGCTGTTTGACCTCGCGGTTATTAGTTTAGACTTCTTTGTCGAGATGGCTTGAGTGCTCTTGGAGGCCATTACTTCGAGCGGATTTGGGCTTTCTTGCGGAGAAGGAGATGAGAGGCAAAGTTGTCCCACTGGGCGTTCCAATTTTGTAAACACGAAAATATCTGCAACAAATAACAGAACAACACGTGTACAAAGAATAATTTAATTTAAATCAATGCGAATGCGGGTTACAATCTTTGTGAACTCCTCTGATTCTATCTCCGAATTTAGGTCTAACTCAAGGGTGACAAGCACTTGTTCTTGAGGGTTACGCGGGTTGATCACGTAACAGGTATTTGGGTTTAGTGAAGAACTGGCTATCTGGGGAGCTTGATAGTTCTTCAAGGGTTTAGTGAAGAACTGGCTATCTGGGGAGCTTGATAGTTCTTCAAGGGTTTATTGGAGACATCTGAGCTCGCGGAGGGATTTCTCTCTCTCTAGTTCGCTGCCTTCCTTTATGCCCCCTCCTCTTGGTATAAGAGGGGGTATTTATAGTGTTAGCATGCCTCCATTTAAGGCATGTAATGAAGATTCTGAATCAATAATATTTCCTTAATCGAATCAATGAATCTTGACTGATTTACTTGCCGATTTTAACATAATCAAATCAATCAAATCTTGAGATTTAGATATGCCCAGATCGCTTTGGATTGAATGTCCTGTTTTGAGCAAGATCCTTACGCTGTCTCGCGGATATGGAAGGTATCCCGCGAGGAAGCTTGATTTACAAGCAAGCGATGATTTCTAATCCCACTTCGCGGACTACTTCTCTTGGACGTACATCCCCGCATGCATGCGAACTCTGTCGTCTAGCTCCTTCACGAGGTTCCCCTTACGCGGGGTCATCTCGCATCGCCTTCATGTTAATATACGCGCGTGGAACCATCTCGCCTCGCCTTCATGTAAATCTACGCGCGCGGAGTCCATTTCGCCTTGCGGAGTCCATTTCGCCTTGCGAAGTCCATTTCGCCTTGCGAAGTCAAGGTCACCTCGCGGAGTCAATTTCACCTCGCCAAGCCTAGCTCGCCTCGCGAAGTCCTGTTCGCCTTACGAAATCTATCTCGCCTCAGGAAGTCCTGTTCGCCTAGCGAAGTCTTGTTCGCCTTGCGAAGTCTATGTCGCCTCGCGAAGTCTTGTTCCCCTAGCGAAGTCTTGTTCGCCTTGCGAAGTCTATCTCTCCTGGGGAAGTTCTGTTCGCCTGGCGAAGTCTTGTTCGTCTTGCGAAGTCATTTCGCCTGGCGAAGTCCTGTTTGCCTGGTGAAGTCCTGTTTGCCTTGCGAAGTCTATCTCGCCTCGGGAAGTTCTGTTCGCCTAGCGAAGTCTTGTTCGCCCTGCGAAGTCATTTCGCCTGGTGAAGTTTATTTTGCCTGGCGAAGTCCTGTTCGCCTGGCGAAGTCTATTTTGCCTGGCGAAGTCTTGTTTGCCTGGCGAAGTCTATTTCGCCTAATGAAGTCTATTTCGCCTGGCGAAGTCTATTCTGCCTGGCGAAATCTATTTCGCCTGATGAAGTCTATTTTGCCTGGCGAAGTCCTGTTCGCCTGACAAAGTCTATTTTGCCTGGCGAAGTCTTGTTTGCCTAGCGAAGTCTATTTCGCCTGCTGAAGTCTATTTCGCCTGATGAAGTGTATTTCGCCTGGTGAAGTCTATTTCGCCTGATGAAGTGTATTTCGCCTGGCGAAGTCCTGTTCTGCCTGGCGAAGTCTATTTCGCTTGATGAAGTCTATTTCGCCTGACGAAGTCTTGTTTGCCTGGTGAAGTCTATTTCGCCTGATGAAGTCTATTTCGCCTGGTGAAGTCTATTTCGCCTGATGAAGTGTATTTCGCCTGGCGAAGTCCTATTCGCTTGGTGAAGTCTATTTTGCCTGGCGAAGTCTTGTTTGCCTGACGAAATCTATTTCGCCTGGTGAAGTCTATTTCGCCTGATGAAGTGTATTTAGCCTGGCGAAGTCCTGTTCGCCTGGCGAAGTCTATTTTGCCTTACGAAGTCTTGTTTGCCTTGCGAAGTCACATCATCAATAGACACTTGATAATTGATTTCAATCGGGATTTAAGGTTTTGTTGTCGGCCGATCATTTCCACGTTGTCACGTGTTATTTTCGACAGCTTCCCAATTTTGTTGACTCACGAGCCACGTATTTTCTTGGATTATTCAACGACTATTATTATCGTTAAATTTTATATGTATACAATTATCATTTTCTCCAGTTGCATAGTCCATGCTGGTTTATTGTAAGTGTTAGATTACAATGTCACCTAGAATATCTTAGATTACTGTTAGGTAAATATTAGAGTACTTATTTCTGTTTAACTGAAAAAGTTGACCTCTCAGATGACTAACAAATCAATGCCCTGAGACAGTTTTGGCTTTGATCCTTGTCGAGGGCTCTGAATTTCTATACAACATCAAGTATGTGTGTATGACATATCATGGGTTCCCTATAACATTAATTATATATAATGTTGAATTCGATAACTAAAAGTATGAAAAACATGGAACCAAAACAGAATCACAGTCAAAACTTGGAACCATTCTGCTAACCACAACTTGTAATGTTTCTTTCGAAGTATATTCAGCATGCCATGAATTGGAATATTCGGTTTGTTTCAGTAATGCCAAGTGATCATGACACGAAGTTTATCGGCCTCTAAATTGGAACATATGGTTCATATTTTGTCCCTATCTGTTTTTCAATTTAGTTTACATTGGTTGCCGTCTATGTAGTTAACAATGTGTGAGAATTGGGGCATTGGTTAAATTACAGGATCAAGTTGCTATTATGATAACTGAGCTTCTTGGTTTGTAGATGAAGTTCTTAAAAACTTCCTTTGGTATTTTGGATGTAGTGGTATGCAATGCATAAATTCATCACTTATGTTCATGGCATCTAATAAAAAAATTGTTTTTTTGTTGAGTGCAAGAGTTTAGATCTACTTATTATGTACATGCTTTCATTTTATTGCTCATTATTAAAAGTGATTGTTTCCCATTTGTAATCTTCTCACTGTTAACATTTCTCTATAACTTTTTTTTTTTTGGTGAAACATTTCTCTATAACTTGATTGTCACTGTTTGTGAGACCTCATTTTGTAAAATTTATATATTTGGACCTGAATGTCCTCTGAAACGGTGAATATTTTCTTTGTTGAAAGTAAAAATGCAATGTGTTATAGCTACCGTGAAGAAATTCACTTTGATGAATCAAAGTAAACTTTGTCAGCATTGTTTTGTCGGATCTTCTCCAGGCTACTCATTTACATTTAGAATTCCCCTGTTGACATATCTAAATGTCAGTAAACTGTATCTACTTTAATTTGTCTTAAACGTTTGTGTTTATGGGTTTTGGTTAAGGGCCTGAGCTCTGCTGCCAAAAGTTGACTCTGATTTCTGATTCAAACGAAAAGTCTTAGAATTCCATAAAATTTGATAGAATTCCCTCTGCACGGGTATGAAGGCTAGTTATTATTACCAGAACTCCTTTAAGAAAAATAACACTTCTACTAACAACATGGCCTGAAATCTATGAGATAATTTAATGGAGAGGAAAGGAATTCAGTTCATGACACAACATCATACCTTGACCATAGAAATCAAGATGTTGTTGATCATAACTTGGTTCCTGCTCTGAAAGTCAGAAGCAGAGGCTGAAAATCGTAACAGGGGGCACCCCTTTACATACGTGTGCTCTAATGAAAGACAAACAAAACTAATACTAGCTGCACTTTCATGGTGCAAATAGGAAGTTATGTTAAAACTAAGTTCTTCAATGTTGGAAGTACAGTCTTGTTGTTCTTCACAGTTTCCTTGCTTTCTGCCTTCCTTCAATTATTCTCTCCAGCAAATGGCAACTACCTACGAAAGGGTCTTCCCGAATGCCAAGTGAAAACGATAAAGAACTGCATCAGCTGTGAAGTCTCTTTCCAGAAAGATGTAATGAATGAACAAACTTTGACAATTAAGTGTGAAACATTGCACATCAGCAGAACCATTTCATATGCTCCCCATCCGCTTAGACTTCATTACACGTAGTAAGGAGTTACATTCATGTATCTAATTGGAAAAGAGAAACAAAAAAAAAAAACATAAACAAAAAAAAAATCAATAAAAAATCAGCATCAGGAACTCTAAAGCATTGAGTTTACTAAAATGCAAAATATAGAAGAAAAGACAATTTAAGTGATGACACATCATCATACCTGCCACGTAAAAACTCGTACAGTTGTGGATCATTGAATTTGACTGGGTTTGTGCTGCCAAAGTAGTCAGAAGCAGAGGTAGAAAATGAAAATTGGTTCCTGCTTTTCAAGGATGGGAAGAGATGGAAAGATGTTGAAAATGGAAGCTGGGGGCAACCCTCCACCACCAATCGTTCCAACGAAGGACACTCAATATCAACAGTAGTAGCAATTGCACCATACAGCATAGGAAGTTCCTTCAAAACCAAGTTCTTCAGTTTTGGTAGAACCGTCTTATCTTTGTTCACTGCTTCCGTTACTCTTTCCAACAAAGGACACCTCTCTACAAGAAGGTCTTCCAATTGAACAAGACACTCAGCTACATCAGATGCGAACAGACTTTGCAGCAGCTCGCAACGGTAAATGGTCAAAATTTTAAGACTCGGGAACATTGCACGTGGAGCAGGACCATTACATATGCTTCTTAGTGCTTCCAGAGACAACAAATGCATCTCGCTCAGTTTTGATTGTTCTGGCTCACACCCTTCGCATCCAAACACATATTCCATTTCCTTCATCCGATTCAGATATAGTTTCTCCAGATTTGGTAGTCTATGTACAAATTTTGATACACTCTTCAAGATAAAACAACCATTCATATGCAATACCTTGAGATTTGAGAGAGACCCAGGTGGTAGCTCACCAACACACAACTCCTCCAGGTGAATCAGTCGTTTCAGATGCAACTCTTCCAAATTCTCAAACACTGGTCCTGTTTCAACTCGTCTTGTTGTGTTCATCAACTCTTTCAAGTACACATAAGAATCATGTGATTCCCCAGCAACTGTGAGATGCTTGAGTTTATGTAACTTCCTCTGGTCATACTCCCTAACAATGTCACTCATCCCTTTGCAGCCCTTGTACACTAGCTTCTCTGTTTTCTCTGTCACCGCTTTGATAAACCAATCAGGCAAGGTACTGATGTTTATTTCACGAAGAAGCAAGGATCTTGATTTACGATCAAATTGATAATATAGAAACTGTTCAGCCCCTGTGCATTCGCCAATACGTATATCAAAGTAAAACCAACCTGGTTCGACCTCGACATTTTTAGGGATGCATTCTGCATTAGGTAAGGAAACCTGCAAATTTTTCAGCTTTGATAAACCGGCTAGCTCACCAAAGCCAATATTGATTTCATCTCCTTCTCCCTCAATTGGACTTTCCCAGTTCACAAATCCACAGTTCATCATGTACAATTCTTCTAATCTATGCAGCTTTGATATCACTTCAGATGGAATTGTGACAATATCTCCACTGCCACCGATATCCAACATCCTTAGATTGGTCAAATTTCCAATTTCTCTAGACAGCTCCGTAAGAGGATATAATCTCATACTAAGAATCTCAAGCTTCTTTAGTTTTCCGACTATGGAAATGTCAACTGCTTTACGGCAAAAATCTAGATGCAGAGCTTGGAGCTTGGTCAGGAGACTGAATGATTGGGGCAGCAATGAAATGTTGGTGCGGCTAAGATCTAAGACTCTTAATTCATTTCGATTTTGGGAAAAGGTATCTGGGATCTCATTTAAATACCAATTCTCATGTAGTAATAAAATCTGAAGTTTTGGACCTATCAACTCTTCGGGCAGACTGCGAAGTTTATTCTCCATTAGTGAGATAGCATAGTAGTCTTCATGTGATCGACATGACCAATCCTTAAGACCACATCCAGCTCTCACCAAAAACCCATGTCCATCTTCACATTTTGCAATTCTCATGGCTGTATCCCGGACGACATCATGCATCCTTACATATCTATCATCTTTACCATCCAAAAGCAAGCTAGAATCTATCAGGTGCTTGATCACTGTATCTGTTATTGCTCTGGCTTCATATATGGTGTCAGTATCTCGAAACAACCCTTTCCCAATTGCATACTTGAACAAGTTTTCTATTTCAATTTCATAGTCTTCTGGGAATAGGCAACAGAGCAAGAAACATGACTTGTAGTTCTCATCTTTCAAGTAATCATAGCTTAATTTTATACAATTGAAAGCATCGTCCTCATGGTCAGGGTTGGCAATTTGCGACTTCTCTAATTGTTGAGCTGCTGTTTGCCATTCCGTCAGACCTTTATCTCCAAGTGCCCTTGCAACTGCTATCAGAGCAATGGGTAGACCCCTACATTCTCCAGCAACCTTTCTCGCTACACCCTCAAAAGTGGTTGATTCAAAAGATCTTTTTGTTTTCTTCACAAACAAGCTCCAAGAATCTGGTTCTGATAAGATATGGAGAGGAATGCTTGCTTGGCTGTCCATGGAATTACAAACATGCAGTCTCCTGGTGGTGAGTAGGACTTTGGAACTGCATGTTTTGAGCTCGTCATAGCTGGGAATTCCTATTCTTGACAAATCTATAAACCCCCAAACGTCGTCCAAGATTATGAGGACATTGGTTTTCCTCATTATCTCTTTAAACAATCTAGTGGCTCTTTCACTTTCTTGTAACCGGAAGTCAGGGCCCAGTAGCTTTGCCAATAATGTGTGTTGAATTCTTTCGAAGTTGGGGTTTTGGGATACAACAGCCATAATCACATGATCAAAAATCCCATTTTTGCAGGATTGAGCAGCGACATGTTTTACCATGGTTGTCTTGCCGACTCCGCCCATTCCGTAGACCCCAATGGCAGTGATGTTGTCATCTTTAAGCTTCTTCATAATCTCACGCATGGATTTTATTGTTGCTTCATACGCTTCAAAATCTCGGGTGGACATTGTAAACTCAACGTCAAAAGGTTGTATTCTTTTGAACACAGAATCCACAATTTTCTCCACAAGCTCTGTATCAGTTCTACAAGGAAGGAATAATTAAGGGTCAAATAACACATCCAAAAACTGTGAGCATAACTCTCAGACAACTGAAATAGAGTAATCTCATCAAGGTACTTACTTGTAATTGTTTGAATCCCACCCAGAGAAACTGGCCACTTTGCTCAAAGCATCCTTCCACCGCTGCACCTTCTCTGATGTGTGTCGCCCAGAGCTTTTATGCTCCTTGAAAGCATCTTCGAAACTCCTCTTCTGGAACCGTACATTAGTAGGCTCGACATTATAGAAAAGTGGAAGAATTCTGTTCTGGTCTTTCATGCACTCACAGATCTTCGCAAGTTCCTCCAAACACCAAGTAGAAGAGGCATAGTTTGGAGAAAGGACAACAATTGCAAACCTTGATTCTGCAATTGCTTTTAGTAGAGTGGGAGATATAGAATCCCCTACTTCAAGATCTCGATCATCCATGAATGTTGCAATTCTTCTCTTGTTATGCAGCTGATCATATAATTGAGAAGTAATTCCCCTCCGAGTGTCAGTACCCCTGAAACTCAAAAACACATCATACTTCGGGCGAGGAGGTTCTGATGAGGAAGCAAGAGATTCAGAGGCATTCGAGTTAACCACTCCTTGATTATCCTGCGACTTTCCGACCATGTAACTTATCCGACGCTTTACTTGAGTCCATATCCCCTTAATGGCCTTGCAACCCATCCATGTCACAATTACCGCAACAATCGCCAACGATATCTTTTTGTAATATGCAAACATACAGAAGAAGAACAAAAGGGATTTAAAACCAAGGAACACAAAACATTAACAAATATTGGAGGGTAAAACTTTTGCTACTAACCTCGAAGAAATAGAACTCCATTAGCTTCGGCTATTACTGGTCGACAGGAGAGCTAGGCTGGAGAACTCCAATAGTGAATATATCTATGTAAAGCCTTTCTGATCAAACAAGAGAGCGTGATAACACAAAAAATGGAGAAAATGGAAGACACAGATATAGTTTGAACGGAGAAAAGAGAGACTACAGTGTGTCCAAATTTCCCTTTCTTTCGTGGCAGTCCGTATCAGTCTCTGTTTTCTACTCTTTTTATGCCTGGAAAGCTAAAGTTTTGGAGGACTCTACTTTTTGAAACCAGTAAAAACCAATTCTATTTTTACCATGGAGGAAATATAGAATAACTACAACCATGAGAGCATTGAGCACATACTGGATTTTCAGTTAAGAGTAATATAAACCCAGCGGCATGAATACCTAGAAACATTTCCCAGAGCATGCCAACTGATCACTTCACTCTCAGTTAGGATGCCTTTACCATCTTTTAGTCCATCGCATACGAGTTCCCAGCTAGATAACCAGCCTTGATGTGTATGTAGCTGAAACTTCCCAGAAACTTCCCACCGATATGTATCATTGATAAAGAGAGCCAATAATGTCTCCTATTGCAGGTCATTGCCTCATTGGAACCCACCAAAGGTAAAAGCTTGTGGAAATTATTGGTGCTATGGGTCCTATGGCATCTTGACCTTGGGTCTTGCAGGACTCTGCTTTCTTTAGTTAGGATGCCTTTACCATCTTTTAGTCCATCGCATACGAGTGACGCGGTGGGAAGCCCGGATCGCAGGTTTGAGGTTAACGACGTGGGTGGTTGTTGGCGGTTCTAGATCGGATTTGGTGTGTGTTTGCTTTTGAGGTGGAGGGATTTTGGTGGATCTGAGTTGCCGGTGGGTGTGGCGGTGATCTAGCCTTTGTTTGTTCAGACGTGTTGCGTGTTGCAGCTAATCGGCTAGTCAGCGTCCTCTCATGGCGGAGGCAAGAGGGCGGCCGCCGGAAGGGTGAAGGAAGGGCTCCGATGGTGGCTCTGCTTTGATCGGCCTAGGAGGGGGTGAGAGGAGGGGAGGTTTTGGGCCGGGGGTGCATGGTTGTGGGCTTACTGGGCTCATGATTGTGGCCTTGGGTTTAGGCCTTCCTTTCCTTCTTTCTTTTTTTGGGTTAGTTGGGCTGGGTTATTGGCGGAGTGATAATCTCTATCCTTTATTACTGATGGATCGGAGTTGGCTTTCTGGTATGTTGAATGGAAACGTACACCATTGGGTCTTAGACGTCAAACTCACCAGGACAGTGGCTTTGCTTTGAGGTTGTATACGTTTAGAGGTTTTATTTGCTTTTCTAGTGTGCTAATGTCCACCTTTTTGGACAATAGTTTTGAGGTTGTCTTTTCAATTCGTAGTTGGTAAACTGCTTGTATGGTCTTCGGACTATTCATGTTTGACCAGTTTGGTCGTCATGATCTTTGATCAATGGAATTTTCTCCTTTATCTCAAAAAAAAAAAAAAAAATTAACTACATTGGGAGAGAATTTTTGTTTTTACAGCATAACAAATCTTCTAGTCCATCGATCAAATGACTTTGCACGTTGATACCTGAACTGAACCCACATGATCATCCACCCAAAATATAAAAGATAAATTGATAACTAGCACTTTTGTTTTCTCATTAGCATGGAGAACTGACTAGTTTCTTTCATCCGTTTGATCAGTGGGTGAGGCTTACCAAAACTAGGTAATATCTCATATGGAGGTTTAAATCTCCACTTGCCAGCTATTTTACATAATCAATTAATGTTAATAGATTATTTCAGTATATATGATTTCCATGGATTTTCTTATCTTATGGGGGCTGAAATTCAAATTTAACCAAAGGACAATAATGTAGGGGACATTCAACAAGTTGGATACAGGAAAAAGTTAAGTTGATGCTATTAAATTGGTTGAAGTTTCAGAAATTTTGTCAATTTATGAAACTTCTCATTTTCCCACCTACACATACCAATCAGTATCTAGCATTAGAACATATGCCTAGCATTAGAACAATATGATATAGAAACTGAGTTGTGCTAACACGTGCACAGAGACTCCAAAAAAAAAAAAAACTAGGCCAAAGAGTTCCCCTTTTTCACTTCTATCATACAAGTATTCAAGTTCCAAAGTATAGCAACGCCAATGGAGATATATAGTCAACAAGTTAAAAATTCTAAAAAGATTCAACATTGGATTTGCAAACTATGCATACACTTGAGTTGCACAAACATTGGGTACAAACATTGATCTAAAAATCATTTCCATATATGAAAGTGTAGTTTGAAGTCACAGTTTATATTAGAAACGATATCAGTTTTTGTTTAGTTCCAATTTGCTACAGTAACCCTTCTCTAAAAAGTATCTGAAAAGGAGAAGTGCACAGGTAATTTAAATCCCAGGGCACCTTTAACTTGTATATTATCAATTTCTCCAATTGTGCACTCCATGGTGGTTCATTAGTAGGGGAGTGGCCAACTAGAACATTATTTCCAAAACAATTCCAACTAGATATGTTAGGTAAAACTTGGAGCACTTTAATTCTGTTCAACCGAAAACATTAACCTCTCAGACGACTGGCAAGTTCATGCCCAGGCAAAGTTTTGGATTTTATATCTTGTCTAGGGATTTGAATTTCTATACAACATCATTTTTTTTTTACCAAACAAGCCTCTGTATTTCATAAAAAGAAAGAAAAAAAATGTACAAAAAGAGAGGGGGACATGAACCAAAACCTCTCCATGAACCAAATCAGGGAAAGTACTCAAAAAGAGCACAACGGCTCCAAAATATCATATATGTGTACAACATCATATGTGTATATCATATAAGATTAATCAATCAGTCATCATCTTGATGATGATAAGGAAAAAATTAAAAACATGGATCCAAAAGACACAGGCTCCGTCGAAATAACCAAAACTTGGAACCAACCAAGAAGTCTAGTGCAAATTATGTTACTAACCAAAAGCACATGTAATATTATCACCCATGAAATACACATAATTGCGGAATCCAGGTAATGCAGTAAATGACACTGGGAGTAGATATGGAATTACCATGTTTGATAATCAGGTTTCGATCCTCAAGCTGTAGGACGCGCAACATGGACTTTAATGGGAGCCTATCCATGACAAGGGGAAGAGACCACAGCTAAAAGAGTCCCCCCTGCCAATGAACATTGTAATCACATCTACCAATTATTTTGGAGAACCAAATGTCCCGAAGTCAAAGCTTAAGATATTATAAACAAACAGACAAGCAGTAGATAAATGATACACTGTTTACAAACATGGTACTTGCATGATCAATAAAGCATTATTATTAAGGAAATGCAACACTCAGCTGTCTGAAAGTTAAAAAACCAAAGAGGCGAAACAATGATAAGAGCATGAGACGTCTTCCAAACTGGAGGTTACAGATGATGCCATGAAACTAAGCCAAAGAGACTTCTTGAAGCTTGTTTGAGTATAAACTAGCAATGGTACCCGGCTTGCCCACGGGTGTTTCTTGTGCGTTGTTAATAATTTACGATTATGATATATGTGAATGAAATGACTTGATTCTTAACCAAGATGATAAAATAAGACATAGTTTTCTTCTTCTAAAATTAGTTGAGTTTACGTTACTGTAGTTCATAAAACTATACAAAACTATTGTATCAACACATCAACCATTTTAGTGAAAACGGAGACAGAGATACAAAACTATTGTATCAACATATCAAGTATTGCAGAGAACAGATAGACCTAAAATTTATCGATAGAAATGGTACCAGCAGCTTCCTTAAGAGTCAAGTAAATAAACTTCAATAACACCTGAGGATAAAAAAAACCCATATTACCCTAAAATATATGCTCAACAGTGCAGCAAGGATAGAGAAACAGAGCACAGAGCACTATTGAAACGAATTTGAGCTCCCAAACAATCTGCGTTCCCTTCTTCCTCTATATTTTGTTTGCTCTCTCCTTTAAAAAAAACATGAATATCTTTTCTCCTCATCTTTTAAAAGCTCTAGAACACTCGAGTACGTGTAATACGAAGAAAGAAAAAGTGATATGGCCGATGAGAAAAAAAGAAATATCTAGAGAAACAGGGGAGGGCAAATACGGAACTACAGATGAAAAATTAGGGGCAAAAAGGTCCTCACACTATTCACGTGAATAGTGCTTAACCAACCAAAAATAGGGGCAAAAACGTCCTCACACTATTCACTTGAATAGTGCTTATGAATAGTTAACCATATGAATAGTTCGCCAACAAATAGTATATAGGTAAATTTAGAAAAAGAAAAATTCGTCTGAATGATATACAAACTTTTGCTCCTTATAAACTTTGGTATATCAAGTTTTTAAAATATCATATTGGTATCTCATTTTCCATCCCGACCTAAGATTAGTATATATAGTCATTAAGATTACTAATTTACCCTCAAACCAAAAACAAAAATGACCAATTTACCCTTGAATTATCTTTTTTTTTTCTTAGGTTTTCTTCTTTGTTTTCATATTTCAATTTTCTTTTTTTGGTTTTTTATATTTTTAGGAATGTAAAGAAAAAATTCATCGTCACTTTCTCCTTGCTAATAATTAATTCTTCATCTCAATCATTTTTAAATGTCAACGACAACAACAAGATCTTTGAGTGTCAATGAAAACAAGAATGATTGAACTTCTGTATGTTTCCCCTCTTCAATCTTCTTTAAGTTTATAAAGGCCAACCCAAATCATCAAATTCCAAAACCTCTTCTAATATTTCTTGAATATGAAAACAAATTAAAAAAAAAACTAAGAAAAAAAGAGAACTTAAGGGTAAATTGGTCATCTTAATGGCTATATATACTAATCTTAGGTCGGGATGGAAACATGAGATACCGTTCTGATATTTTCAAAACTTGATATACCAAAGTTTATAATGAGCAAAAGTTTGTATACCATTTAAACGAATTTCTCTTAGAAAAACTATAAAAAACTATGACCATGAAGGCATGAACCATTATCCAATTCTGATGAGCATGTTGGAATGGTATATACTGCTGTCCTCAGCTCTTTCTCCTATGTGGTTTGGAGTTACAAACTTATACAGGGAAGCACAAATACATCCTTGGATTTGTTATCACTTATAACACACGTCTCCAATAAAATAGCTTGAAGCCAACAAAATACAAACTAACGAAACTATGCATCAATCAATTTTCTCTATAATCAACTAGAAATTGCAAGGTAACAGAAAACCACCCAGAACAGAATTTGTAATGGAAGGAGTATGAACACTATCCCCAATCATGTGAGTTAAATCAAACCATCTCTGATTGCACATTGAGCTTGGTTTTTCTGTTTGTTTCGAAAATCAGAGTAACACAAAACGACCCAGCATTGAGATGTACATAAAACTAGTATCAACCAATCATTGAGTAACTCACAGTTTCCATTAGTGGTTTGTGTTGTTGCTTCAACTGGTTCAAAATATTCAGTCACATTAGTAGCTCGTCTTCTTACTTTAAGTACTTCAAATTCTTCATTTGATTCCGATATTGTAGGCTCAGTTCAATAATTGGTGCTTCCGATGCTTCAAAATCTCTCGTGTTGATTTCAATAGGTTGTACTTTACTGCACACAATGGAGTCGAGAAGTTCTCTGTCAATCTAAAAGGAAGAGTCAAGGTTGAAATAATGGTCAGCTATATGAATAAGCACAAGTATAACTCTTAGTAATTGATGATGCTTACTTGTAATTATGTGAATCCCACGCACCCAGCCAAACTGGCCACTATTGTTAAAGCATCTCTCCACTGGGCGTTGTCAGATTCGTATCGCCCAGACCTTTCATGGTAATCCAAAGCTTCTCCAAAACTCCTTTCTGATATCTCACATTATGAAAAATTGGAAGAGTTCTCTTGCAGTCGTCCATGCACTGAAAAATATACACTAGTTCTCTCATACGCCTAGTAGAAGCAGCAGCATAATTTTGGGACAGAACAAGACAACAAATTCACCAAGATGCATGTCTGAGTGTCTACATGAAATCTCTAAGTTTGTTTTATGCTTTTGCAGAAATCCATTATCAGCATCAGTTGATTACTTAAATGAGAGAATGACTTGATGAGAAAGAAAAGCAGCGAATTACAATTTTTGGGTAGATCATTAAACCCAAAAGATTGACAGAGATTTATATGACCAAAACACCTCTAAACAGTATTGAAGGCCAGCCTTGGCGCCATTTCAAGTTGTTAAAGTTGAGAATAACCTCTGACAGGGTTAAAATCATCATTATAGTACGAGACATACCTCTAGAGTGCAGAGAACTGCCAGAGATGTAATACTTTCTTAATCCTTTCCTGTAGTATGGTATAATGTTGTCCATGACTTGGTTAATGCTGTTGAAGTCAGATGCAGAGATTGAAATCTGGGGGAAGTCATAGACAGACATGCAAAGTGTTCCAATGAAGAACACTTGATTTCAATATCAATACTTCAATAGTACTGCTGCTAGTAGTCTAGTACTGGACAACCTTGTGACTTTTGAAAGACGGTCTAGAAGTAAGTTCTTCAACTGTGGAAGAACGATCTTGTTGCTCTCTGTTTCCTCACTTGCTTCAATTATTCTGCAAAAGTTACGGCTGTACCCAAAGAAAATGGGAAATCAGTGATATCAAAGAAAAATAAAAATATAAGAGTTGAAATAAACAAAGTTACAATTTGATTGGTGTATTGATATCGTAAACTCATTTCCATCAATTTGCTAGTTTATAACCGACATAGAGGTGATTAGAGTGAAATATTTAATATTCAGTAGTATTGGAACTCTTTAATACCGACATACCTAGCTATCGGATGACAATTCATTTTGACTCATGGAGTTGGATTTGTTTCCTGCTGTGGAAGTCAGGAACAGACACTGAAAACTTGGGGCAGCCCCACAATTTCAATTCTTCCAATGAAGGACACTCGATATCAAAAGTAGCACTTTCATAGTACAGCACTGGAAGTTCCGTCAAAGTTAATTTCTTCAATCTTGGAAGGATGATCTTCTTGTTGCTTGCTTCAACTATCCTTTCCAACAGGGGGCATCGGTGTAATTTTAAGAAATTCAACTGAGAAAGACACTGAGCAACATCATAGGTGAAGAGACTTCCCTGCAACTGCTTGCAATTATAAATGAACAAATCTTGAAGATTCTGGAATATTGCAGGTGGAGCAGGTCTCTCAAATAGGCTTCTTACTCTCTCTAGACTAACCAATCGTATCTTTCTCAATTTTGATTCCAATAACGCTTCATACCCAAACACATATTCAATCTCGTCCATCTTCTTACACTTTAATTCTTCCAGATTTGGGAGTCTCTGTAACAATGTTGATGGTAAAAGAACATTCCCCCAGTTGTAACAACTTAAGTTCAATAACTTCAGATTGCATAGAGAACCAGGTTGTAGAAAAACAACAGCACATAATTCCGCGCAATCGAGCATACTCAGATCCAACTCTTCCAAGTTCTCGAACAGAGCTTCTTTTGGAACCCATTTTGATGTCTTCATCAGGTCGTCCTCATCGTCCGTACCATGTAGTTTGAGCTTCTTCAGACTATGTAACCTTCCCCTCTCATATTCCACAAAAATGTCGATTAAACCAGTACGTGGGCAATCATACCACCATAGCTTCTCTGCTTTCTTTATCACCGTGTTGAAAAACCAGTCCGGGAAGTTACTGATCGAGTCAAGATTCAAGAATATGGTCCTCTGATCAATATCACGATGTTGATAAGAGTCGTATAGCTCTGGTTCATATTTGCCGATATGTATAAAAAACCGGACCCAATTCGGATTGCGCTCAACAAGTTTGGGGATACATTCTTTATTGGAGATCCAAACATGCAGAATTCTTAATTTTGACAAGCCAATTACCTCATCAAAGGCAGAGTTGGTTTCATCCCCTTCTCCATCAACCTTGCTTCCCCACTTCCCAAATGGACATCGCAGGTATAGTTCTTCTAGACTATGCAACTTTGATAACAGTTTGGATGGAATCTCAAAAATCCATCCGTTAGTGAAATCCAACACCCTCAGATTGGTCAAATTTCCTATTTCTCTCGATAATTCCTTTAACTCACTGCCTTTCACACTAAGAACCTCAAGCGTCGTAATTTTTCCAACCACAGAAATATCCGTTAGGTTTTCACAACCATCCAAATAAAGAGCTCGAAGGTTGGTTAGGAGACCGAATGATCGGGGTAGTAGTGAAATATCAGTGTCGCTGAGATCTAAGACTCTTAATACATTCGCGCTTTGAAAAAAGGTTTCTGGGATCTCATCCAGACCATAATTTTGGTTCAATAACAAAATCTGGAGTTTCGGACATACCAAATGCGGTGGTAGCTCGCGTATATGATTACGCATTACTGAAACAGCAGTGCAGCCTTCGTCTAATCGACTTGGCCAATCCTTTAAACCATGACCAGCTCTCACCAAAAACCGATGCCCATCTTCAGATTTGGCAATTTGAATGGCTGTATCCCGGATGACATCATGCATCTTAACACATCCTTCTTTCTCACTATCCAAAAGCAAGCTAGAATTTTTCAGGTACTTCACCACTGTAACTACTCTTCCTCTGGCTTCTTCCATTGTTTCGGCATCTCGAAACAATCTTTTTCCGATCGTATACCGGAACAAGTTTTCTATTTTGATTTCATGGTCTTCTGGGAACATGCAACAGAGCAAGAAGCAAGACTTGTGGTCTTCATTTTTCAAGTAATCATAGCTTAATCGTATACATTTGAATGCATTTTCGTCATCTTCCTCGTGGTTGGGATTGGCACTTTGCGACTTCTCTAGTTGTACAGCTGCTTTTTCCCATTCCTTCAGGTCCTTATCTCCGAGTGCCTTTGCAACTGTTATCAATGCAATCGGTAGACCCTTGCATTCTCCAGCTATCCTCTTCGCCACTTCCTCAAATGTGGTGGACTCAAATCTTCCTGCATTTCTCTTAAACAAGGCCAAAGCATCTTCATCTGAGAGGATATTGAGAGTAACGCTGACTTGACCGTGCTTGGCTGTGCACTTCATGGCATGAAGTACATCGATTTTCCGTGTGGTGACTAGGACTTTGGAATTGCATGTTTGAAGCTCTTTGTAGTCAGGGATCCCTATCTTTGACAACTTTATTTCATCCCATACATCGTCCAAGATGATGAGGAGCTTTTCTTTGCCCATTATCTCCTTATGCAACTTAGCGGCTCTTCCATGTTCTGTCTTCACTTGTAATTCGAAGCCCAGCAGCTCAGCCAATGTGTCTTGAATTTTTTTCAATTCACGGTTTTGGGATACGACAGCAATAATCCACCGGTTAAAAGTACCATTTTTACAGGCTTCTGCAGCTACATGTCTCACCATGCTTGTCTTCCCAACGCCACCCATGCCGTGGACACCAACCGCAGTAATCTTGTCATCTCTTAGCGCCTCCATAACCTTGTGCATGGCTTCTTTTGTTGCTTCATATGGTTGGAAATCTCCTGTGGATTCAATTGGATCAAGTGGTACTTTACTGCGGAGAGATTCCACAATCTCGTCAATAAGTTCACTGTGAGTCCTACAAGGAAGAATTAAAGAGTTATAAGGATTAAAAAAATGAAGTGTTAGGTAAAATATATATAGAATTGAAATTGAAGGCACAATGCTTACTTGAAATTATTTGTATTCCACCCTGAGATATTGGCCACTTTCCTTAAGGCAGCCCTCCATTGATTCACCTTCTCTGATTCATGTCGCTTAGAGGTTTCGTGCTTAGAGAAAGCATCTCTGAAACTTCCCGTCTGATGTCGAACATTAGTAGGATCAACTTCAAAAAAAAGTGGCAAAATTCTGCTCTCTTCCATGGATTGACAAATCTCTCGAAGTTCCTCCAAACACCAAGCAGAAGAAGCGTAATTTTGCGAGAGAATTACGATTGCAAACCTCGACTCTTTAATTGCCTTTATGAGGGTGGGCGAAATAGTATCCCCTACTCTAAGATTTGGTTCATCCATGAACGTTATAATGCCACTTCTACAAAGTCGATCGCGTATTTGGGCTGTAATCCCTTTGCGAGTGTCAGGACCCCTGAAACTCAAAAACACATCATACTTCCAGCGACGAGGTTCTGATGATGAAGCAAGAGATTCAGAGGCATTCAAGTTAACCACTCCTTGATTATCCTGCGACTTTCCGACCATGTAACTTATCTTTACTTGAGTCCATATCCCCTTAATGGCCTTGCAACTCATCCATGTCACAATTACCGCAACAATCGCCAACGATATCTTTTTGTAATATGCAAACATACAGAAGAAGAACAAAAGGGTTAAAACCAACGAACACAAAACATTAACAAATAATGGAGGAGGGTAAAACTTATGAAATACTAATGTTTCTAACCTCGAAGAAATAGAACTCCATTAGCTTCGGCTATTACAGGTCGACAGGAGAGCTAGGCTGGAGAACTCCGATAGTAAATAAATCTATGTAAAGCCCTTTTGATCAAACAAGAGATAACACAAAATGGAGAAAATGGAAGACAGAGATAGTCGTCGAATTTGCTTTGCTAATTCTTTACTTCTTCCGGAACCAAAGAATCAGCTAGAGAATGTTTCTTTCTGTCTCTGTCCCTAACTTTTTCTTTTCTGCCATCAGTGCTATGTTCTTTACTTCTTTTGGCTTCAAAGCTTTACATATATCTATTTGCTGATTACTGTTCATCTACAGTAAAAAACTGTTCATGCACAGTAAAAAACAGTGTTTCCGGATTTTGTCCTCATTGTTGGGCTGTGCAATTCCGGTACTGCCCTTGCCTGTTTTTCTCGAGATGCTTCTCGATCAGCTGTGGAAAACGTCAGGTGAGAGAGGGAGAGAGCGAAGAGAACCCAGACTCCTCTACTCCCGCGTCTACTTTAAACGCCACCCATCTCTCTCTGAACACTCAGTCCACTCTCAAGATCTCTCTCTGTCTCTCGCTTCATAAATCGGAGTTTTGCAGTCAGTAACCAAATCCAAATCCTTTCCAGATTTGGTCTCCAAGAATTTCAGGTCAGAAACTAGCAGATTTGGTCCCAATTTTTATAGATCTGATCGATTTCTTTTGATGCCTTCAGGTTCTGTGATTGATTGCTTTTCTTAGTAAGGAGAGTTCTATCAAGGCCAAGAAAGGTACTGCTTCTTCTTGCCCTGAGTTCTATGAAAACAAAATGATTTGTGCATTGTTCTCTGAAAGCAAATGGAAAAAAAAGGGAACCAGTAAGGACACAAGTAGTTTAATGAAAATTGTGTAGTCTGTTGCTAATAGACTTTGATGTTGTTGTATCTGTTTGTGTGTAATTTAGGATCGTCATTGTAATTTTGAAATTGAAGCAACTGTGAGGTAAATAGAGCTTAATTGTTCCGAAATGATCGAGCTTCGTTCAAGGATATCATCATTGAACGAAGCTCGATCTTTATATACTGTATATGTGTATATGTATTACATATAGTTCTTTCTCTCCATATACTAAACACATGTCTTTTCGAAAAGAGATCATCATTCATAACTTCACTCACATGTCGTTTTCTTTTTATGCAATAAAATTTGGTGAAGTTTTTGGCTTTTCATAGACCTAAACTAGCATTTTCAACCAGCCACCTACTGTTTGATTTACTTATGTGTATGGTTTAGCATCATCAATACTCAACGTCAGAAGTTTTAGAACTGTTTGTTCTAATAGACTTTGATGTTGTTGTATCTGTTTGTCCTTTTCAGTAAATTTTTCTGATCAGTTTCACTCTTTTGCAGCTTCTATTCAGTTGGTTCACTAAAAGAGTGTTGGAAATACAAAACTGTTAATCAACAGGTAATAGCAACATTCTATTCTATTACAATCTTGCTTCATTGCATATGCATAGATGCTTATAATTGCCTGCACTCAATTGTTCATCAACTAATTGAGTTTCCAATTGCACAGCTTTTTAAGTAAAGATTTTACTTGCTTTGTGTTTGCACTAGACAATATATATCATAAACATTGATGTGAGAAGAAATTCCCAGCATTTAGCTTTTTATTGAATTTTAAAGGGTATAATCTTAATAAAAATTTTAATCACCTTCAACCATTAACATTTCGACTTTACATCTTTACCATTTACATTATGTAAGTAAGGACACAAGTAGTTTTATGAAAATTGTGTAGTCTGTTGCTAATAGATTTTGATATGTAGTCTTTGTTCTTTTTAGTAAATTTTTCTGGTCAGTTTCCTCTTTTGCAGCTTCTATTCATATGATCATATGATCATAATCAGACCTAATGTTTTGCTCCTGTTTTCGTATCGTATGAGATTACTTTCTATCTGAAGTTGACATGTCCGCTACCCTCCATGTTTTGATCATGTTCTTTATGTCTGTTGTTTTTTATTGAAAACAAACATCTCATAGTTACTTTCTCAATTTGCAGATATCAACACCAGATATTGCTGAATGCTTCTTTAACAGCAGCCTTGGCACGTACTAAATGATTAACAAGCTCAAGTATATTTGTAGTTGCTTGAATTGGAGCTATCACAAGAAGAAATATGCCAAAGTCCCGCTGCAACGCGCGGGCATCTTTCTATTACTCTTCTATGCATATACAGATGCATAAAGGATGTTTAGGGTTCAAGCATTCTTTTATTCATTAATTCTCTCGACAGCAAAGAATCCAAGCAATGTTTTATTTGGTCTGTTGGATTAATACTTTTCTTGATGCTTACATACAACTAGTTTAGTTCTTACTTATGAGTTATGACAAAGCTGCCCACTACCATTCTAAGCACATATACCGACAAATCGACAATCATCCTCTCAACTTCACATATGTGCTGAAAACAAGAGAGCCAATAATGTCTCCTATTGCTGGTCATTGCCTCATTGGAACCCACGAAAGTAAAAAGCTTGTGGAAATTATTGGTGCTTATGGGTCCTATGGCATCTTGACCTCGGGTCTTAGGTTCTACCCATCAAGCAAGCTCATAACACTTCTGATATCAGATTTTGAAACAAGGGCAATTTAGTTTAATTAAGAACAATTTGACTGATCACTTCACTCTTATTAGCTAGGTTTCTCCGATAACAAATCATATATACATCCTTCAAAAGGATTTGAAACATAAATAAATTCATTTGTGTTGCTAAACAAATAAGGACAGTTTTTAACAATTAAGGACAATCTTTTCTCTGCGTGTCATGTGTCATGGTTTAATTTACCAAACTAACCTTACACTAATTAAATATGCTTTTAGAAGAGAAAAGTCTCTCATTTTAAGATTTTTTAGTAAATGGAATATAGTAGCAGGTTTTCAATAACTTAGTGTAGTAGTTAATTCCAGTAGAAGCTTCATTAAGTGCAGTAGCAGGTTTTCAGTGACTCAGCTAATGTAGTAGCATGTTTTGCTGGAAAGCTACACTTCCAACATATGTAATAGCAGGGTTTTAGTGGTTCAACTACTGTAGTAGCAACATCAGTAAGTGCAGTAACATGTTTTCAGTGGCTCACGCAGTAACAACACACATCAACAACACACACAGTAGCAACACACATCAACAACAACATGCAGTGGCAGCACACAACAACAGCACACGTAGTAGCAGCACATAACAACACACGCAGTAGCAGCACACAACAACACACGCAGTAGCAGCACACAACAACACGCAACAGCAGCACACAACAACACACAGTAGCGGCACACAACAACACTTATCAATGAAGACTAGACAATGAAGGTTAACTCTGCTACTATCTTATCCTCCACTTCTGCTATTGCATTATCCTCCACTTTTGCTACTGCCTTCTCCTGCTCCGGATTGAAAGGCTCTGCTACTGCTCCCAACCCAAAGGCTCTGCTACTGTCTACTGGAAGGCTCTGCTACTGTTGTCGATTATTAGGAAGCTGCTACTGTTACTGTCACACCCCAGTCCTTAAGTTATTTTACGGTTATTTACTTTGGAATTATTTTAGGCCTTTACCGTATTAAGTAACCCTTTACTGTTAAGGACCTTAAAGTTGACTTTTTCTTCCGTTTGGAATTTGGGAAAACTTTCTTCATGAAAGTTGTAGAGGACGTGATTACGAGTTCGTACACATGCCATGCGTTATAATCAGAATTAGCATGGAAAAGTTATCAATTAAATGGTAAAGATTTTGAGTTAGTAAAAAGGGGTAAAAATTTTAGTGGGTATATTTTTTTGGGTTTAAATGATGGACCGGGTGAAGGGGAGCAGCCCGAGCCCAATCCTTCTTCTCTTTTTCTTTCTCTTCCTTCTTCCTTTCCCCGAGCTCCCCGAGCTCTCTCTCTCGCCGGAAACTTCAGCCACCAGCTGCCGTCGTCGAGCCAACCACCAGCCACCACTCCAGCCCAGTTCGGACCCCCGCCACCTCCTCTCTCTCCCCGGCCAAGTGTCCAAGCTGGTAGTGTCGCCGGAGAGGAGAAAAACTCGCCGGAAACGCCGACTGTTTCTTCGCCGGAGCTCCGTCCTCCGGCCACCATAGGCCGAGATTTTTGGCTCAACTTGTAGCCCTTATCTAGATGAGTAATTCCTCCAAAGGAATAGGCTTAATTCGATCTTGTTGTGGAGATTTGTATAATTGAAGTTTTAGGGCTCAATTTAAGGTTTTGGTCCGATTAGCCTAGTTATGCTTAGAATTGGATTTTGTGCTAGTTAAGGAAGTTGTTGTGCGGGTTGAGAGGAGTGTTGTGCTAAAATTTGAGAAGCATTGGAGGTTGCCGGAGAACGGCTGCCCGCCGCCCCTTAGGGGCTGATTTTTCATGTTTTTAAGATGGTATTAAGGAGAGGAGTTTAATGAAGTATAGTTTGGAATTTTTGGAAGAGTTTTGATAATGTTGGGGATTTTTCAATGGTTAAGGATTTTTGCGGTGATTAGAATGGAATATTGGTAGTTGAGTTAACCGGTTTTAAAATGCGTATAAGGTTAATTTTTGGTTATCGGTGATGGTGGTGAATTTTGAGTTATAATGGATTAAAGATGAAGAAAATGGGCAAGGAAGAATAATAATTTTAGACCCTTAATTTTATGGAATTATTTATTGAAGTTTTAAATGTTGATTGGGAATTAATGTTAATTATTGTTCAGGACGTGAGGAAAATCATTTGGAGGAAGCCTCGGGTCGTCGGCAGGCATAGCCGAGCACTGTGAGTGGACCTTTGATTTGAATGTCTTGCATGCAATAAAGTTTATTTAATTTTCAAAGGCATATTGAAGATTTTATAATTTCTTGGAGTAAAGAGTTCCGTTTATTTTTGGGAACTCTCTTGAGCATTTCATTTGACATGTGGGACATGTCAAGTGATTTTAGATTAATTTTTGGGGAAGTGACGTTCTGGATATTTGTCATTTCTTTTATTTCACCATAAAGGGTTGATATATAATCATTATTGCTAGCTAACCATTATTAGCGGCTACTCACCACAGGCGAGTAGTGCGCTTAGCGTGAGATGCTATTATAGTTTGGGAGGCAACCGATCGGTATTTTTATATATATATATATATATATATATATATGTTAGCTAGCCATTATTAGCGGCTACTCACTATAAGTGAGTAGTACGCTTAGCGTGGGACTCTATTGTAGCCTGGGAGGCTCGGACCCTAGCCTGGGAGGCTCATCGTTATGGTGAAACCTCTTCCCCATTTTTATTAATTAATGAGAACCAATGGGATTGGTTCATCATTTTTATTTGTAAGTATTTATGAAGAATCTTCCATGAATGGCATGCAAAAATATTTTTCTAATGGAAATTATGGGAGAGCATAGATCTGATTTCGTTGCTCCATATTTTTGTTATTTATTTTTGTCCACTCACTCTAACGTGTTAAATGCTTCTTCCCTGGGGCTTTCGTTTTTTTAAATGCCCAGTCTGCAGAGTTCGGTTCGGCGAGAATATGAGGCGTGTCATAAATCCCCACCTCATCCATTTTTCTCATATAGGTTATTAGTTTAACCTATTATGTTTCTGTTTCTCTCATTGTTCCTAGTAGATGCTCTGATAATTATGGGATATTTTAAGTGTGTTAAGAGCTGATGAAAAAGATTCATTTGTTTATGTTTATTTGAGAGATTATATTTTGGATACTGTTTGGGGATTATTTTGAGTTGGGTTTGGTGATTTTTCTCTCAGTTAAGGTTACACATTATCAAGGGAGGTTTCGCCAATATTTTTGGTAGAATTTCCCTTGAGGTGGGTCCCGCAGGATTTATTCTGGATTTTAAGGGGGAAATTCGGGGTAGGTCCTGACAGTTATTGTTGATGCGATTGCTTACTAAAACGTACTGCAGTAGCAGAGCCTGTAGATCTATACAACCATACAAGCATAGCACCCAAATGAATTCAATTATAATTTCCATCAACAATTATAAAACCAAACTGAAAATGAACATCCACCAGCAGATCTATCTCTGCAATCTTCGACATCCACAACCTACAAAAGATCGTCGTAACTAAGATCTACAAGCACGCTTATGTCACCCAAGGCTCGATTGAGCATGGATAACTCGAAGCATTCGAGGGCGACAATTCATGGCCTTTGAAGTGGTTGATCTCCTTAAGAAAATGTGATCCGCCGTACCAGATCAATGAAGCATCAACAACATCGTTGATGAGTTGCAAAAGCTCTGATTTGCGGTGGTTGTCACCGGCGGCAACTCCGTCGAAGGGATATGGAAGAAGAGAGTGGAGAAGAGGCAAGCCATTGATTATGATTCCAAGTTTTCAAACCAAAACCATAGCTTAGAATCAGAGAGAGAGAGAGAGAGAGAGAGAGAGAGAGAGAGAGAGAGAGTCATATCGGGAGGAAGAGAGAAGGAAGAGAGAAGGAAGGAAGAGAGAAGGAAGGGTGTGGCATGTCACATGATTTTGTTGAAAAACTAAGCATTTTAGTAATTTTTTACTTGAAAACTTGGAAACGTGACATGCCACCCTTAATTTTATTTTTTACTTGAAGACTCGGATTTTCCAGTCCAACAAACAAATAAATCCGATTACTTGAAATCTATAGGATCGATGGCTGGTGGCTGATGAGGATCAATGGCTGGTGGGGTTGGCTCTGATTCCTCCCGAGTCTTGTTGCAGGATATCTGGGTCTTGGTTGGCGCCGGGTGGACTGAGATGTTAGACGTCGTCGATCGATGGTCGGACGGCGGCGTCGTGGAGGCCCGACAGCGTTGGTGGGGAGGAAGGGCAGAGCAGCCACGGGTTTGGCCGGGAGGAGGAGTGGGTGTATGTTAGGTTGGGTCCATTGGGCCTTGGCTAATAAATTTAGCCCTTTTAGCTAAGGACACGTGTTATTAATGGCTTTAGAGATTGAAAACAAACAGTACAAACGAGTTTTTTTTTTTGTTGTTGTTGGAACAAGTTGATTACATTAATAATAGAGTATGTAATTAAATTTACATATAAATATTATCATCTTTTTTTTTTAACAAGGACGAAATGGTTGACCGTCTTGATCAGGGTCCAAATATTATCGAATATGATTGAATTTTCCACCATAGCCGTATTCTATCATACCGATCACATCCTACGGTCGATTTTTCAAAATTTTATCTTCTAAATATAATTGATTTATAAAGATGTACACTATATTCCTCTAAACAAGTTACACCATATTAGTAGTCACGTTGTGGTTCCTATGATCGAATTCATGAAATGAAAATCGACCGTCTGATGTGATAAGTATACTTAAATATGGATATAGAAAAAATTCCACTTATTTTCGATAAAGTTTGAATCTCGATCGATGCGGTCAACTATAAAAATATGTCACTTATTACACGAAAACACGTTCTTATTTTGGTCGATTCTTTGACCTACACACTTTCACATAGATGATATGTAGCAACCCATATAAAAATTTAGGTAAATTTAAATCCCGACGATAAGGTTCCCCATAAAGAACCATAAGCATAGAAATAGTTGACCACCTTGATCGGGGCCCAAATATTATCGAAAATGATTGAATTTTCCACTATAACCGTATTTCACTATACCGATCACATCCTATAACCAATTTTTCAAAATTTCATCCTCAAGATATAGTTGGTTTTTGAAGATGTACATTTACATATAACTCACTAAACAAGTTATACCACATTAGTAGGCGCATTATGATTCCGATGACTAAAATTCACAAAATGAAAATTTCACCGTCTGATATGATCATTATAGTAAAACATGGCTATGGTATAAAATTCAACTAGATTCGGCAACGTTTGGGGCTCGATCAAAGCGGTCAATCCTAATATATTGTCACTTATCACACGGAAACGCTTTTACCTACCTCTCTGTGACCTGGTTTGGTCGATTCTTCAACACATTAATCTCTCACATAGATGAGACGTAACCACACATGTAAAAATTTGGAGACGTTTACGTCCCGAACATAGGGCTCCCCATAGGGAAGATTAAGCATAAAAAAGGTTGACTGCTTTTATCGGGACCCAAACGATATCTGAAATACATGATTTTTCAACCATAGCCGTATTTCACTATTCTGATCACATCTTATTTCACGAGATTTTTGAAAATTTTTCTTCCTCTCTATAGTTGGTTCATAAAGTGGTACACTTGCATATAACATATTAAACAAGTTATACCACATTAATAGGCACGTTGTAATTCCGATAACTAAAATTCACAAAATGAAAATTTGTCCGTCTGATATGATTCTTACAGTAAAACAGGGCTATGGTACAAAATTCAACTGGATTCGACAATTTATGAGGCTCGATCAAAACGGTCAACCTTAATCAATCATCACTTATCACATGAAAACGCTCTTACATACCTCTTCGTAACCTAGTTTGGTCAGTTCTTCCACATGTTAAACTCTCACATAGATGAGAGGTAACCACACATGTAAAAATTTGGAGACATTTACCTCCGGAATATAGGATTCCCCATAGGGAAGATTAAAAGTAAAAAAGATTGACCATTTTTATCGGGATCCAAACGTTATCCGAAATACATGATATTTCAACCATAACTGTATTTCTCTATTCTGATCACATCTTATTTCACGACATTTTTGAAAAATTTGCTTCCTCTGTAGTTGGTTCACAAAGTTGTACACTTGCATATAACCTACTAAACTAGTTATACCGCATTAGTAGACACGTGATTTTAATGACTAAAATTCATAAAATAAGAAATTTGTCTGTATGATACGATTGTTACAGTAACCATGAAAGTTTTAATTCTTTCATCTCGCAGCGCGTCGTATAGACGGGATGCAAATTTCCCTTTCCCCCTGAAACTCAAGTACATATGATATTTCCACCGACGAGCTTTTGATGCATCAGTCTTTGGAGAGATGGAGGCCATTGCAAACAACCAGAAAAAAGATTCGGTCTGAGGAGTTGAGAACAGGAAAAGAAGAATGGTAAGGAGAATAATGGTAGAGAGACTATCTAATTAACTCCATGAAAATAAGCTACACACAGAGCCCCAAATCTGATCACGTGATTCACGTCTTTGTTTACTAAACCCCAAACCCCAAACACAACTAGTTGTAGATGTCCAGGGTCCTTATGTTTAACTGAACATTTAGCTTTGAGCATCCCCATAATCCCTTATTAAGAAAAGGGACATTATCAGTTTAATTTTTCGTAGATTAGCGAGTGTTTTCCAGTCTTTTAAGCTGCATCTTGTCAATAACCCAACTCCCAAAGTTTGAATACCATAATGAATAATGTAATGGTATTAAGAACAGTCAAGAAACTAACAAAGAGAAACAGATTAGAGGAAACCACAGCGAAAAACAGATATGAAGGGAGGGTGACAGATCATGAGGAAGTGACAATAGAGAGCTAAAAATCGAGTAACACACAGTTTCCATTAGTGGTTTGTGCTGTTGATCCTAATTCAACCAAAGGACAAATGTGTAGGGAATGTTCAAGAGGTTGGATGCTAGGAAATTAGCTAAAGTTACAGAAGTTTTGTCAACTTCTGAAACTTCTTAGTTTCCCAGTTACACATACCAATCAATATTTACTATCAATACATACTACCAATGGCATCTTGACCTAAACATTGGTCCTAGTTTCCCACTTGAAAGCAAAAGCATCAGTATCAGTCCCCCAGTTGCAGTTTATTCTATTGATCTAGAGCCATAAGAATTAAGATGGAGGCATCAGAAGTAGTGGTAGATTTTTGTTAAAGTTTCACCTGAATTCTGAAACTAGTTCATATCTATAATATAGAACGATTACCACACTACGACAACAAGAGCAGTTAATGATTTTGAAAATTATATACTGTCCGAAAGTTAAAAACTTCAGCAAAACAATATAATGAGAGCAGAAACTGAGTTGAGTAAACACAGACTCCAAAAGACTAGGCCATAGACTAGGCCTTACTTTGGGTGGTTGGTTTTCAGTCTTGTTGTTCTTCACAGTTTCCTTGCTTTCTGCCTTCCTTCAATTATTCTTCTCGACAAACTTTGACAAGTGTGAAACATTGCACATCAGCAGAACCATTTCATATGCTCCCCATCCACTTAGACTTCATTGCCCGTAGAGTGTCATATATACCTATACCTGAATTCTACATTCTCGCATCTAATTGGAAAAGAGAAACAAAACAAAAATCAGCATCAGGAATTCTAAAGCCAATGTTTACTAAAATGCAAAATATAGAAGAAAAGACAATTTAAGTGATGACACAGCATCATACCTGTCATCTAAAAACTTGTACAGTTGTGGATCATTGAATTTGACTGGGTTTGTGCTGCCAAAGTAGTCAGAAGCGGAGGTTGAAAATGAAAACTGGTTCCGGCTTTCCAAGTCTTCAAAGAGAACGGAAGAGATTGAAAATGGAAGCCGGGGGCAATCCACCACCACCAGGTGTTCCAACGAAGGACACTCAATATCAATAGTAGTAGCACTTGGACCATACAACATAGGAAGATGCTTCAAAACCAAGTTCTTCAGGTTTGGTAGAACCGTCTTATCTTTGTTCACTGCTTCCATTACTCTTTCCAACAAAGGACAACTCTCTACAACAAGGTCTTCCAATTGAACAAGACAGTCCGCTACATCAGATGCGAACAGACTTTGCAGCAGCTTGCAATCGTACACGGTCAAAATCTTAAGACTCCGGAACATTGCACGTGGACCCGGACCATTACATATGCTTTTTAGTGCTTCTAGAGACAACAAATGCATCTCGCTCAGTTTTGATTGTTCTGGCTCACACCCTTCGCATCCAAACACATATTCCATTTTCATCATCCAATTCAGATATAGTTTCTCCAGATTTGGTAGTCTCTGTACAAATCTTGATACACTCTTCAAGATAAAACAACGTTTCATATGCAATACCTTGAGATTTGAGAGAGATCCAGGTGGTAGCTCACCAACACACAACTCCTCAAGGTGGATCAGATCTATCAGATGCAACTCTTCCAAATTCTCAAACACTGGTCCTGTTTCAACTCGTCTTGTTGTGTTCATCAACTCTATCAAGTACACATAAGGATCAAGACGATGCCCAGCAACTGTGAGATGCTTGAGGTTATGTAACCTCCCATGGTCATATTCCATAACAATGTCACTCATCCCTTTGCAGCACTTGTACTCTAGCTTCTCTGTTTTCTCTGTCACCGCTTTGATAAACCAATCAGGTAAGGTACTGATGGTTATTTCACAAAGAAGCAAGGATCTTGATTTACGATCAAACTGATAATTTGGATTGCTTGTGTATCCGCCAATACGTATATCAAAGTAAAACCAACCCGGTTCGACCTCGACATTTTTAGGGATGCATTCTGCATTAGGTAAGGAAACCTGCAAATTTTTCAACTTTGATAAACCGGCTAGCTCACCAAAGCCAATATTGATTTCATCTCCTTCTCCCTCAACTCATCGGGCAGACTATGAAGTTTATTCTTCATTAGTGAGATAGCATAGTAGTCTTCATGTGATCGACATGACCAATCCTTAAGACCACATCCAGCTCTCACCAAAAACCCATGTCCATCTTCACATTTTGCAATTCTCATGGTTGTATCCCGGACGACATCATGTATCCTTACATATCTATCATCTTTACCATCCAAAAGCAAGCTAGAATCTATCAGGTGCTTGACCACTGTATCTGTTATTGCTCTGGCTTCATATATGGTGTCAGTATCTCGAAACAACCCTTTCCCAATTGCATACTTGAACAAGTTTTCTATTTCAATTTCATAGTCTTCTGGAAATAGGCAACACAACAAGAAGCATGATTTGTAGTCCCCATCTTTCAAGTAATCATAGCTTAATTTCAAACATTCGAAAGCTTTGTCATCATGGTCAGGGTTGGCAATTTGCGACTTCTTTAATTGTTGAGCTGCTGTTTGCCATTCCGCCAGATTTTTATCTCCAAGTGCCCTTGCAACTGCTATCAGAGCAATGGGTAGACCCCTACATTCTCCAGCAACCTTTCTCGCTACACCCTCAAAAGTGGTTGATTCAAAAGATCTTTTTGTTTTCTTCACAAACAAGCTCCAAGAATCTTGTTCTGATAAGATATTGAGAGGAATGCTTGCTTGGCTGTGCATGGAATTACAAACATGCAATTTTCTCGAGGTGATTAGGACTTTAGAATTGCATTTTTTGAGCATGTCATAGCTGGGAATTCCTATTCTGGACAAATCTATAAACCCCCAAATGTCGTCCAAGATTATGAGGATATTGTCTTTCCTCATTATCTCTTTACACAATCTAGAGGCTCTTCTACTTTCTGTTAAATTCTCCAGTTCAGAGAAGCCCACCAGCTCTTCTAGTAATGTGTGTTGAATTCTTTCAACGTTGGGGCTTTGGGATACAACAGCCAGAACCACATGATGAAAAATCCCATTTTTGCAGGATTGAGCAGCGACATGTTTTACCAGGGTTGTCTTGCCAACTCCGCCCATTCCGTAGACCGCAATCGCAGTGACGTTGTCATCCTTAAGCTTCTTGATAACCTCACCCATGGTTTTTGTTGTTGCTTCATACGCTTCAAAATCTCTGGTGGACATTGTAAACTCAACGTCAAAAGGTTGCATTCTTTTGAACACAGAATCCACAATTTTCTCCACAAGTTCTGTATCAGTTCTACAAGGAAGGAATAATCAAGGGTCAAATAACACATCCAAAAGCTGTGAGCATAACTCTCAGATAACTGAAATAGATTAATCTCATCAAGGTACTTACTTGTAATTGTTCGAATCCCACCCAGAGAAACTGGCCACTTTGCTCAAAGCATCCTTCCACCGCTGCACCTTCTCTGATGTGTGTCGCCCAGAGCTTTCATGCTTGTTGAAAGCTTCTTCGAAACTCCTCTTCTGGAACCGTACATTAGTAGGCTCGACATTATAGAAAAGTGGAAGAATTCTGTTCTGGTCTTTCATGCACTCACAGATCTTCGCAAGTTCCTCCAAACACCAAGTAGAAGAGGCATAGTTTGGAGAAAGGGCAACAATTGCAAACCTTGATTCTTCAATTGCTTTAAGTAGAGTGGGAGATATAGCATCCCCTACTTCAAGATCTCGATCATCCATGAATGTTTTAATTCCTCTGTTATGCAGCCGCATATTTAATTGAGAAGTAATTCCCCTCCGAGTGTCAGGACCCCTGAAACTCAAAAACACATCATACTTGCACGGACGAGCTGTTGATGATGATTCAGCGGACGAAGGAAGAGATGCAGAGGAGGCCATTGAAACCAGCAAGAGAGAACTGATTTCCCGTGAGAAAAGCAAACAAGGGAGGAGACTATGTGAAAACACAGTAGTATCTACTATATACCCACAAGCAAATGTGGTCAGTAAAATTCCGCTTACCACGGTTAATCATTGCACCAACTTTAACTTTACCACCCGTCACTGGACAAAAGTAAAAGTTTAGAGAAGAAGAAGCAATTCAGAAGATAAGGAAACTGTGGTTCTCATTAATTGAAGATAAGAGTCATGCTACAGCAAATATATGATGTCTTAAGACACCACACTTTTGTTAGCACTGAATAACCTAACAAAAAGAACCAATAATGTCTCAAGAAGCATTAGCACTCAGATTAAATACTTTAGTCTGTGAGCTCGTTGCAGTACCCCTATGTTTATTATCTTGAATACAATTCATCAATCCCCTCTTCTGTTGAATAAGGATTTAAAGACCACTCATGTGCCTAGGTATACTGTTGATATGAGATGGTACGTGTAGGAACTTTCATGATGTTCTTTTCTTCTTCTGGCCTTTTTTTTTATCAATCCCCTGTTTTAGCTTTGCAATGTTGGCTTTCATGTTCTAATCTGTGATGATCAGCAGATTTGTATTGACCGCTTCTTTTTCATGTGTTTTTAACTGAAAATATAGAATATCCTTTTTTCTAAAACAAATATATAGAATTTTTGTTAAATCCCAAATTCCTTTCTCTTTGGACTGAATAGATTCTGTTTCTCCTGCTTCTGTACTGCTTAGTCATGTAATTTGGTTAGTGTTGATATCAGCTAGTTGATGTTATTGTGATTGATGCATTTTGTATGATTATCCTGGCATTGCTTCACTTGTATCATTTTCCTTGTTACTACCAAACCAAGGTTTATGCTCATTGTCATGCACAGGCTCGCAGGACTGCTGTCCTTCCTATGAAAGCACAACTGTTGATGGTTATTTCATAGTACTGTAGTCAACCTAACTACTACTACTCCATTATTGGCAATTAATTATTGTAAGGTGATAACATTGTTGCTAGCTTCGAGTATCCTGTATTATTCTGAAGACCAAACACAGAAAGGAGAAAAAGATTCTAGTTTTCTCGATCAGTTATTATCTCAATGATCATAAAAGAGCTGCCTTTCGATAGGTAGGTTCTTAGTTTAGATCCAACTACAGAGCAAGTCTGTTTCTTTTGGATCAAAGTTTTACATGTTTTCTCAATATGTTGAAGATGATGAATGATGACATGTACATACTTCATCTTGATCAAAGTTTTGCAAGTTTGAACAACTGTACTAGCATGGTACCACGACGACTGCAGTTAATGATTTTTAAAATTAAATACACATCCATTGGCAAAAATATCGAAGAACCAAATGTCCAAAACTCCACAAGTTAACAACTTCAGCAAATACAAAACCAGCAAAACAATATCATACAGACAGTTTTGGCTTGAGGATTGCTAAAGAGGACTGATGACAAGTTCTTGCAAGTTCATGCCCTGACAAAGTCGAGGGCTCTGAATTTCCATACAACATCATATATGTGTATATCATATAACATAAATCAATCACTCATCATCTTGATGATGATGATAAGGAAAAATGAAAAACATGGATCCAAAAGACTCAGGCTCCATCAAAATAACCAAAACTTGGAACCAACCTAGTAGTCTTGTGAAGATTATGTTACTAAAGCACATGTAATATTATCACCCATGTAAATGCACATAATTGCTGAATCAAGGTACTGCAGTACATGACACTAGTGGTAGATATGGAATTACCGTGTTTGTTAATTAGGTTCTGGTCCTCAAGCTGTAGTAAGCACAACGTGGACATTAATGGGAGCCTATATATCCATGAGAAGGATGAGAGACCGCAGCTAAAAGAGTTCCCCCTGAAAATGAACATTGTAATCACATCTAGCAATTATTTTGGAGAACCAAATGTCCCGAAATCAAAGCTTAAGCTATTATAAACAAACATACAAGCATTAGATAAATGATACACTATTTACATACATGGTACTTGCATGATCAATAAAGCATTATTATTATTAAGGAAATGCAACACTCAGCTGTCTGAAAGTTAAAAAAACAAAGAGGCGAAACAATGTTAAGAGCATGAGACGTCTTCCAAACTGGAGGTTACAGATGATGCCATGAAACTAAGCCAAAGAGACTTCTTGAAGCTTGTTTGAGTATAAATTTAGAAAAACTAGAAAAAACTATGACCATGAAGGCATGAACCATTATCCAATTCTGATGAGCATGTTGGAATGGTATATACTGCAGTCCTCAGCTCTTTCTCCTACGTGGTTTGGAGTTTCAAACTTATACAGTGAAACACATACATCCTTGGATTTGTTATCACTTATAACACACGTCTCCAATAAAATAGCCTGAAGCCAACAAAATACAAACTAATGAAACTATGCATCAATCAATTTTTCTCTGTAATCAACTATAAATTGCAAGGTAACAGAAAACCACCCAGAACAGAATTTGTAATGGAAGGAGTATGAACACTAATCCTCTCCAAACCATCAATCATGTGAGTTAAATCAAACCATCTCTGATTGCACATTGAGTTTGTTTCGAAAATCAGAGTAACACAAAACGACCCAGCATTGAGAGGTAACTGGCTTGTCAAAATTAAGAATTCTGCATGTTTCCATCTCCAATGAAGAATGTATCCCCAAACTTGTTCAGCGCAATCCGAATTGGGTCCGGTTTTTTATATATATCGGCAAATATGAAAAAGACCAATTCGCCCGTTATCACCATAGTGATATTAATCAGAAGACCTTGAAACTTGACTCGATCAGTAACTTCCCGGACTGGTTTTTCAACACGGTGATAAACAAAGCAGAGAAGCTAATGTGGTATGATTGTCCACGTACTGGTTTAATCGACGTTTTTGTCGAATATGAGAGGGGAAGGTTACATAGTCTGAAGCAGCTCGAACTATATGGTGATGAGGACGACCTACCAGGTACGGACGATGAGGACGACTTACCAGGTACGGACGATGAGGACAATATTCCAGAATCTTCAAGATTTGTCCATTCATCATTGCAAGCAGTTGCAGGGAAGTCTTTTCACCTATGATGTTGCTCAGTGTCTTTCTCAGTTGAATCGCTTAAAATTACACAATTGCCCCCTGTTGGAAATGATAGTTGAAGCAAGCAACAAGAAGATCATCCTTCCAAAACTGAAGCAATTGTGTTTGACGGAACTTCCAGTACTATACTATGAAAGTGCTACTTTTGATATTGAGTGTCCTTCATTGGAAGAATTGGAATTGTGGGACTGCCCCAAGTTTTCAGTGTCGGTTCCTGACTTCCACAGCGAGAAACAGGTCCAACTCCAATGTACACCTCCAGATCGATTGTTTAGGTACGTCGGTATTTACTATTTAGAGAGTTCCAACATATGCATGTTTTGCTTTCGAAAGGTTTACTAAATAAATTATACAGTCTGATGGTTGCATTTTAGTTTAGCTTTGCCTCTAAATTTATGCCTCTAGCTGATTATTTCCACTTTCCAAATAGATCAAGAAGAGTATAGCATGTCAACATTATGTGACATTAGAGTTTCCATCGGAGGAAAATCAGGACGGAGTTGCCTGCCTTCTGGTCGAGGTACAAGTGACATCACTTTGTTTACTTGATAGATGATGATGATCGAGTAGCTATACGATTGTTGTTTACTCGATAGTGTTTCTGCATGTGTGTGTATTTGATCAGTTTATGGGCTCTGTGTTTGATTTGAGTTTGTTTGATTGGCAACTGGGGCTTTCTTAGTTTGTGTTGGATTTTCTATCCGAGTACATTTGATTGATTGACATTTGGATTTTCTATCCGATTACATTTGATTGATTGACATTTGGATTTTCTACTATTAATGTCATTTACTGCATTACCTGGATTCAGCAATTATCTTCATTTCATGGTGAAATAGCAGTGCAGCCTTCGTCTAATCGACTTGGCCAATCATCTAAACCACATCCAGCTTTTACCAAAAACCGGTGCCCACCTTCAGATTTTGCAATATTCAGGGCTGTATCTCGGACGACATCATGCATCCTTACAGAATTAACATAATCACTTTCCAAAAGCAAGCTAGAATCTTTCAAATACTTTACCGCTGTATATGCTGTTCCTCTGGCTTCATATATTGTCTCGGCATCTCGAAACAATCCTATCCCGATTGCATACCTAAACAAGTCTTCTATTTCGATATCATCATCTTCTGGGAATAAACAACAGAGTAAGAAGAATGACTTGTACTCCTCATCTTTCAAGTAATCATAGCTTAGTTTTATACATTTAAATGCATCTTCCTCGTGGTCAGGGTTGGCAATTTGCGACTTCTCTAGTCGTTGTGCTGCTTTCTCCCATTCTGCCAGGTCTTTATCTTCGAGTGCCCTTGCAACTGCTATCAGAGCAATCGGTAGACCCTTACATTCTGCAGCTACCCTCTTCACCGCTTTCTCAAATGTGGTGGACTCAAAAGACATTATTCTTGCATTTCATACAAACAAGGTCAAAGAATCTTCTTCTGAAAGAATGTTGAGGCTGATCTTTTATTGGCACTTCATGGCAAGACATACATTCAATCTCCTTGTGGTGAGTAGCACTTTGGACTTGCGCTTTTGAAGCTCCTTGCAGCTGGGAATCCCTATCTTTGACAACTTTGTTCTCTCCCAAACATCGTCCACAATTAGCAGGAGTTTTTCTTTTCTCATGATCTCCTTATGCAACTTTTCTGCTCTTCCAACTTCTGTCTTCTCTTTTAATTCGATGCCCAGTAGATCTGCCAATGTGTCTTGAATTTTTTTCAAGTTAAGGTTTTGGGATACGACAGCCATAATCACATCATGAAAAATCCCACTTTTTCTGCATTTTGTAGCTACATCTCTCACCATGCTTGTCTTCCCAACACCGCCCGTGCCGTGGACACCAACGGCAGTAATCTTGTCATCTCTTAGCGCCTCCATAACCTTGCGCATGGCTTCTTTTGTTGCTTCAATTGGATCACGTGGTACTTTACTGTGGAGAGATTCCACAATCTTGTCAACAAGTTCTTCGTGAGTCCTACAAGGAAGAATTAAAGAGTTATAAGGATTAAAAAAATGAAGTGTCAGGTAAAATATATATAGAATTGAAATTGAAGGCGCAATGCTTACTTGAAATCATTTGTATTCCACCCAGAGATATTGGCTACTTTGTATAAGGCAGCTTTCCACTCCTTCATCTTCTCTGGTCTGTGTCGCCCAGATTTTACATGCTTAGAGAAAGCTTCTTTGAAACTTCCCTTCTTCTGATATCGAACATCAGTAGGATCAACATGATAAAAAAGTGGCAAAATTCTGTTGTCTTCCATGGATAGACAAATCTCTCGATGTTCCTCCAAACACCAAGCAGAAGAAGCGTAATTTTGCGAGAGAATTACGATTGCAAACCTCGACTCTTTAATTGCCTTCATGAGGGTGGGCGAAATAGTATCCCCTACTTTAAGATCTGCTTCATCCATGAACGTTATAATGCCACTTCTACGAAGTCGATCGCGTATTTGGGCTGTAATCCCTTTGCGAGTGTCAGGACCCCTGAAACTCAAAAACACATCGTACTTGCAGCGACGAGCTGATGATGAAGAAGAGGACGAAGCAACCAGAGACACTTCATTATACAGCGATGCAACTGATCCTGGCCACCGCCAAAAGGATGATCTACAAAATAAACTTGGGTTCTTAACAACACAATTCTGCATGAAAGAACAAGAAAAAGAAACAAAACAATAACTTACCAGAGAAGAAATTTGAGAAACTTAATAAGCTGTTGATGTAGGCTAAGTCAACCAAAGTAAAGCTGTTACTCAGCAGCAGACTGACTAATTGCCACTGCAGACTTCAATTCTTTCATTGAAGCCATCCTATTGAGATCTATTACTTCACTGAATTCCTGGGATTTTGATACTCTTCTTTTGGATTTGTGGAGTTGCAGATGGTAAATGGAATATTTTCTAGCTTTTCCTTTTTCTTTATTCTCTCACTATAGGAAAGATCATAAGGAAGGCTAGAAGCCAAGAGCTCTATTTCTGAAAATTGTGAAGGGGAAATGCTGGGAAATTTACAAGATACTATTTGCGAGTGAGCTGCTTGCACTGTTCCTACACTGTTCATCAGCAAAGAGACAAAAAAAAAGCGACGCGGGGTGCGTGAGACGAGAAGAGGGAGGCGAGGCGAGGCGGGTAAAGCGGGGCGAGGTCAGATTACTGAGGCGGGGCGGGTTAGTAGGAGTTAAGGAGGCAGGGGTCCGTTAGCACAGAAGGGCGCGGACTGAAAAAAATTAAAAAAAAATTGGAATAGGCGCGGGGTCACTCGCCTCGCGTGGCGAGATTGGCGGGGCGGGTTAGTAGGAGTCTATGAGGCAAGGCGAGAATACTGAGGCGGGGCGAGACGCGGAGTCCGCTCGCACATAAGGGCGCGAACTGAAAAATGTTGACATAGGCGCGGAGTCACTCGCCTCGCGTGGCCAGATTGGCGGGACGGGTTAATAGGAGTTTATGAGGCGAGGTGAAGCGAGGCTAGAATACTGAGGCGGGGCGAGGCGCGGAGTCCGGTCGCACGGAAGGGCGCGAACTGAAAAAAGATTAAAAAAATTGACATAGGTGCGGAGTCAAAAAAAATTTAAATTGACATTTAACATATACTAATTTCCGTCAGGGGCAGTTACTGTTCACTAATGACAGTAAAATGACGGTTCTGTCCTCTTCGTTCCCAGAGATGGGCGCGGAGTCCGCTGGGGGATCACCAATTTTTTTTTTTTTGGACGAACTCTCTCTTTCTCTCTAGATTTTTCTATTTCACCGCCCAAGAGAAGGGCGCGGAGTCCGATCACTCTTTTTTTTTTTTTTTTTTTTGACAACCTCTCTAGATTTTTCTATTTCTCCACCCAAGAGAATGGCGCGGAGTCCGTTAGAGATCACCTTTTTTTTTTTTTTTTTTGTGGACGAACTCTCTTTCAGTCTCTCTAGATTTTTCTATTTCTCCGTCCAAGGGAAGGGCGCGAAGTCCGCTGGCATATCACTTTTTTTTTTTTTTAGACAAACTCTCTCTCAGTCTCTCTAGATTTTTATATTTTCCTCCCAAGAGAAGGGCGCGGAGTCCGCTGGGAGATCACTTTTTCTTTTTTTTCTTTTTTTTGTGTGGACAAACTCTCTCTCAGTCTCTCTAGATTTTTCTATTTCTCCGCCCAAGAGAAGGGCGCGGAGTCCGCTTGGAAATCACTCTTCTTTTTTTTTGGACGAACTCTCTCAGTCTCTGTAGATTTTTCTATTTCTCCGCCTAAGAGAAGGGCGCGGAGTCCGCTGGGAGATCACTATTTTCTTTTTTTGGACAAACTCTCTCTCAATCTCTCTAGATTTTTCTATTTTCCGCCCAAGAGAAGGGCGCGGAATCCGCTGGGAGATCACCTTTTTTTTTTTGGACGAACTCTCTCTCAGTCTCTCTAGATTTTTCTATTTCTCCTTCAAGAGAAGGGTGCGGAGTCCGTTGGGGGATCACTATTTTTTTTTCTTTCTATTTCTTCTTCAAGAGAAGGGCGCGGAGTCCGCTGGGGGATCACTATTTTTTTTTTATTTCTCCTTCAAGAGAAGGGCGCGGAGTCCGCTCGAGGAACATTCTCTTTTTTTCTTTTTTTTTTGGACGAACTCTCTATCACTCTCTCTAGATTTTTCTATTTCTCCGCCCCAGAGAAGGGCGCGGAGTCCACTGGGAGATCACTATTTTTTTTTTGGATGAACTCTCTCTCTTTGGGCGCGGAGTCCACTTGGAGATCCCTATTATTATTTTTTTAAATAGAAAAATCTAGAGAGATTGTGAGAGAGTTCTGCCAAGAGAGGGGCGCGGAGTCTGCTCGGATATCACTTTTTTTTTTTTTAATGAACTTTATCGCTCTCTCTAGATTTTTCTATTTCTCCGCCCCAGAGAAGGGCGCGGAGTCCGCTGGGATATCACTATTTTATTTTTTTTTGGACGAACTCTCTGGGTGCGGAGTCTGTTGGAGATCACTATATTTTTTTTTTGGAATAACTCTCTCTCAATCTCTCTAGATTTTTCTATCTTTTGGGTGAGATTACTTTTCTTTTTTTTTTGGACGAACTCTCTAACACTCTCTCTAGATTTTTTCTATTTCTCCGCCCAAGAGAAGGGCGCGGAGTTCGCTTAGAGATCACTCTCTTAGTTTTTTTTTTTTTTGGACGAACTCTTTCTCAGGCTTTCTAGATTTTTCTATTTCGGCGCGGAGTTTGCTGGGAGATCACTATTTTTTTTTTGGACGAACTCATTTTGTATATAAACTGTAAATTCACACCCGCAGCAAAGCGCGGGCCTAATTTCTAGTTCTATACCATTTACAACCATGTATCCCAAAAAAGATGGTGGAATGTTGACTCAAAAAGTCAAAAAGTCTTCCCAAGGCCAAAGCTTGAGGCAATTACTTGTATCTATCGGCTATGACATCTTTGTCCTTTCATTTTACACTCCACAGTCCACACATTGCAACCTCAATGAGCAAGAACTTGCTAAGAAGCCATAAGGAAGGGGAAAGAGAGTTTCCCCTGCCAGTGAACACCAAGTTTTCAACTTCTTGATGATTGTAAATTAAATTACATTTTGGCAAGTATGTTAGAGAAACAATTGTCAAAAAGTTAGAAAATTCAGGCACTTCGAGCCTTCGAGGTAACGCAACACTTAATTACTGGTAGTAGAAACAGAATTACCATGTTTGCTAATCAGGCTCCTCATGATGAGTTTCCATCGTAGGAATATGGAAGGTATGGCAACATGGACACTATTGTAGATAGCCAATCCATGATAAGGAGAAAAGACCTGCATATATATATAAGCCGGAGCTACGAGGGATTTTCTCCTGCCAAGTACATCAATCAAATTCAGCAAGTGTATATGTTGGAGAACCAAATGACCCAAACTAAATCGTAAGCTAATATGTAAAGGGAAACCAATAGCTATTTCGATTTGTATCTTGCATGATTAGTACAAGGGTATTAGAAAATAAGTGTACCAACAAACGATCATACAACTTAGGTAGGATTGTACACTGACCATGTACCAGTAAGTATTTTGTTCAAAGGGGTAAGACAGGGGAGGGTAGTCAGGTACTTGCATGGTTAACCTTCAGGAGTATCGTTTACCTTTTTTCTACAATTTCAGCATAGAGATGTAGAATAAAATTGTAGAACACCCATAATCATCTTTCCATACTTAAGATCCACTGTTGCTCTCTAATCTTTCATTGAACAGCATCCATGTTCTCGTCTAAATTACAATGAATTTAACTCGATGGTTACACACATCAATTCTTGCTTTGTTTCTCCTAACTACGGTTACTAATAAGGTGCTCTGGGTTGGTACGAAACTGTCAAATGTTACTATCCCCTTCAACTTGACTAGGCGGGGTGATTAATGTGGATTGAACAGGTAATATATGGCCAAATTCCCTTTGCCTATATATATTCGTTTGAGTCTGTCATCTCTTTTGTTTCCAGATGCAGCCGGCTGGAAAAAAATAAATCTTATTCACAAAATATAGAAAACAATCTATCAGAGACTTCCTCCATTGGTTTGGTTTATCAGTCATTTTATAAGCATCATTGAAGACACAGACTGCATAACAAATCCAGACAAAGTCCTGTGCAAATTACAAGCTCAAAACAATTAATTATGATAGAAACCATGTTCTGGGTATGTGAATCCTTACACCAAAGAAACTGTATATTTGTCTCTTGACGTGAAAATTTTCGTATGATAAATAATAAATTATAAAGAGAATCGATTCCAAACAAGTCGGTCCAAATGATGATCAATTGGCCGGTCTTCTTTGGTGTTCTGTAGAGTGTAGACTAACGTGAAAATAATTTGTCATCCTTCCTTTAATTCCAAATTATGCGCATTAACAAGTCATTCAACACTTAAAGTCTATTTTGATTAATGCAAATATATAATCCAAGCTAATTAGGAGCAACATGCAAGTCATTGCTGATTGTATATTATAGATGCTTTCTTGTGGCATCTACCTAAAAACAGAGAGACCCTTTAGAGCATTGGCTGGACCTTGGACGCACGCAGAAACTAAGGACTTCAATTGCCAGAAATCATATGTAGCCAGAACACCTAACACCCAGTTCTCAAAAAAAAAAAAAAAAAAAAAAACACAACACTTCCAGTACTTCAGTTGTTTATAATAAATCCATGGAATCCCTATCCTTACTGTGACAGCGCAACCATGCACTCTTAGGCCCCATGCCTCTATGACTATAATCATGAGTCCATTGTGAATATCCCCCTATGTACTCTATATATTTTAGTCATCCAAATAAGCAAGAACACAAAGAATCAAAAGAACAATGAGGGGTGACTTCATTGATCGGTTTTATGATTCACTTTCTGTTGATATAAGTTGGAGAGTGACAGGAAATACAATGAGCTCAATATAAGCATCAAGAAAGAATCTAATTTCCTCAAATGGAAGAATGGTTTTACGTGTGGGATAACAGCAGTTGATGCACACCAATTACCCCAATATAAGTGTAACTTGAGATAAACAAGCAACCACTAGACAGTAGATACTGACTCAAATCTAGAGTAAGGACTGGTAGAAAAAAGTGCACATACCTAGGCATTATTCTGATCATGTCATCTCTGCAGCTGGAATCTCTCTGTTTGGAAGTTTTTTTTCCACAGGATTATACATTAACACATCAGTTAGATCAATCAACTTTGCGGCTTCAGCTTGATCAACAACCTATGGAATATATTGACATATGACTGAAACTAATGTGGCAAAACTATGTAATCCAGATACATAAAATGCCAATAGAAAATTGATTAAGGTGAATGACCATGACGAGTGAAGTATGTGCGGAAATGAGTTCTGTTGGTTTAGCAACATGATAAGTCTATGTAATACTCAAATATATAATGCAAAGCTCATCAAAGCACCGCAAGTATTTTTGTTCAAGGAGTTAAGACAGGGGAGCTTAATTAGGTAGTGGCTAACTTTAGGAGCATTTGCCATGTTTCTACAATTTCAGCATAGAGGTGTACAATCAAATTTACAGCAACGATCATCTTTCCACACTTCAGATCATACCTCTATTGCTCTCTAATCTTTCATTGAACAACGTTCATAATTGTGTCTACATTACAATGAATTCAACCTGATGGTTACACACAGCAATTCTTGCTTTTATTTCTGCGAAACTAAATGCATCTTTCATCTTCAAGTCATGAAACCATACTGGCAACAAGAGAACAAGCAATTGGAACCAAAATGCTCAGAGCTACCAATAATGTTATTACATTGATGAATACTTAATTGGCAATAATTGAGTAGTTAGGTTGACTATAGTTCTACAAAATTACCTTGTTTTGGGTTCCTCAACAGTTGTGCATTCATAGAAAGGACAGCTATGGCAACATGGACACCAGATCTGCTAGCCCATGAAAATGAGCAGCAAGTATGTTAATGAGTGTAATCACATTCCTGCCAGCACCATGGAAAAGCAAATGTCCGAAAGTTAAAATCTTGAGCTCATACAAAAGAGGCAAATCAACGATAAGAGGATTGAGAGCATGAATGTTTTTCAATTTAGAGGTAACAGATGAATATTCCACGGAACTAAGCCAAAGAGGGCCAAAGAGTTCTCTTGAAGGTTTGAGAAAAAAAAAAAAAAAAAAAACCCAGCATGATTTAGAAAGTACAAATTCTACAGTGAAACCAAATATCTTGGTCGCAAAATATACAACCTTGGATTTGTTTTAACTTATAGAACACGTGTCCAAGTTAAAAAATGGAGCACTGCCAATATAGGAGCCAGAAGCCAACAAAATACAAAACATACAAGTATCAAACAATTCTATCCCCCTGATTCTCAGCTCTTTGTAATGACAAGAATAGCTAGCAAACAGAACACCACCTAGAATACATGAACACTCCTCCTCTCCCAGTCTCACATCAACCAATTGAAATTAAGTTTAGTATCCCCATATAACAATAAGTGAGTTCAACCAAACCACTAATCATCAATCACAATCCCACAAAACGGTACAGTAAAGATTTCAACTTTCTCACAATCTTTATACCAAAAAAAATGTTCTGCAGAACCAATTTCCAATGGTAGTACAGAAACAATAACAAGTTTGAACAGAAGTTACATAAGACATCGGTGTACAGAACAGAAGTTACCAAGAAAATAAAATGCATTACAAAAGACGAAGAGAATGAAAAGCAAATTACAGAAGCAATGATCGAAATCAGACAAACACTAGTTTGAAGAAAACTATCTAGCTAGCAAGAATCCGCTCGAAAATTATCCTAAGCACAACCAACCAACTAACTAGAATAGATATGACTCAGTAATACCACAAATATTATTTAAGATGATTCATAAGAAGCATATTTCTGAAGAGAAAATAATCACGAAGCATCTTCTATATGAGTTGGAATTTCACAGTAAAAGCTGAATTTCCAAATGATTGTAGAGAAAAAAGAGAACCCTTTAGAATTGAGCCATTTTCACAGATACGACAAAGCATCAAAAATCAGATATGTAAGTCAAGTGAGATTGCCGGAGTTTCAAATGAGAGGACGAACGAGACAGCCGCAGGCTTCATAGTGAAGCGAGTGACTTCCACGCGCGGAACCGGAGCGTTTGAGTAGTGCTTCTGCGCAGTCTTTTCTCGGTTTGGCACCTGGCACTTTTGATATGACAAGGACTCCAAGTTGGTCGGTCTAATCCGACCCATGTAGTTGGGCCTTGCTTATAGTTAACCCGACCCATGTACTTGTTTATAGGATTTATCATTGGCCCGTGTCTAACATTCTTTCAGATATATTTTTTTTATAGATTTATTATATAATTCACGCACTCTTCTTCATATGTGGGTAGGTTTTTTGAACTCATGACATCAATGTTGTTGGTTAGTTACATAACAACCATGTCACAGCTGACCACATTAGTCATTCAAGGTTCTTTAACTTAATCAATGTAAATTGTTATGCGATGTTTAAGTTTTCTCATCTATTCGAGTTATCTCTATATCAATGCAAATCTGATTCGTAGGCAAAATTCTTGCTCTTTTAGCCCTGATCAAAGCTTATATTGAGTTTTGTAGACTTTTCCCACACACATGGAAAGAGTTCGAGTCTTACCCTCTAAAGATACTTGGGAGTTGGGACATTTGATATTGAAACTTGAAACATGACGATGTGTTGTTGCAATTCGGGATTTTGGATCAACTTAAATGAGTGTGTTTAAGACCCGACCCATGATGTTGGGCCAAGCCACTTAGCCTTTGTTTTAGGCCCAAAAATCTGTTTTGAACCACAGCGGCACACTGGTCATTCAATTTTACTCATTTTGAAGAATTTACTCGACTAATAAATGGGTAATTAACTAATTACTTTCTGTATTTCCAACGAGCCAGCTGTGTTGGTTTTGGTTTATTGAAATTTTATAAACAAAGACAAACTGGAAGAGAGTGAATATATTACTACAGTTCAAAAGCTGTGTTTGGTTTCATATGAGTGACTGCAGAGCTGCTTTCATTTGCGTTGTTTGGCCAATCTCTTAACTCCCAAACCATCTTTTACCAAAGAATCCATGGCCATCATCACGCAGTTATCAGTTATGTAGAAAACATGATGAAGTTTTCTGAGTAAATTCAACAATATTCATAAGCTTTTCTATGTAGATAATAAGCATGTTTTGAGGAGAACACATAACCACCTACGAAACATGCTCTCGCTGTCACTGAAGAAAAAATTGATAATGAAACATAATGGCAAGCAACAGATCAAACAGTGTGCAGATACTGTTGAAAAGCATCATGAAGCCATTAAATTACTTTACAACTACATGGGAAAGAGCATATAGTTCTTTCTCAAAAAAAGAAAGAGCATATAATTACCGCTGAGCATCTCTTTCTTATGCCTTTCCCTGCATCAGCTCTCTTAAAGCTTATGCATATCCTCCCATCTGATCAAATATGAAACGAAAAAGAAAGTACATAATTAGCTATATTCAAGTGCTTCAACATATCAGGGTAACAGTACAAAAAGTTCAAAGCAAAAGGCAGCAATGCAACAGTACCATGATAAGTAAATTGATGAGCTGAAATAAGAATACCTAAATATACATATTACTTTGTAATATACTAATATTAACAGACAACCTATTCACAAAATTTCTGTATTCAATTTATCTTTGTTTACACATCCATCATCTAGGTAGTGTCCATTAATTTGTTGGTCAATAAGCTAGTTGACTACTGAAAGAGAATTTCAAAATATTGTGAATGTGTGATCATGCTAAATGGTAACAAAGGGAACTTTAAGGTTCAAAATGACAAGCTAGTTAAGATTATGTTGGTGTGAGTTACATGAGTTTTGATGCACCAAGTAGATTTATTGGTGCATATATAATCCAGCTAGATATAAGCTCAAGCTCAAGATGTGTTATAGGAGTAGCCAAATATGTCTTTGGATTTTATGGCATGGCTTGAATAGAAAAGAAGAAACAAGGACAGCATGATAATTGACAATATATATAAGACAAATGAAGGTAATGACACAGAGACATACCTTTTTGCTAGAGAATTCAAATGCTGTTGATCATTGAGTATAACAGAAGCAGAAGCAGTGTTTTTGAACTGGGGGCACTCATCCACGTACAAGTATTCCAATAGAGGGCACTCGATACCCATAGAACCATTTTCAGTGCAGAACCATGTTAGCTCTGAAAGATTTATCATAGCTAATTTCTTCAATTGTGGAAAAAAGATATATCTGTCGAACCTGTTGCTTGCTTCAATAACTCTAGCCAAGTTGGGGCAGCGCTCTATGGAGAGGTCTTCCAATTGCACAAGAGACTGAGCTACATCAAATGGGAATAGAATTTTCAGTTTTGTACACTTGCAGACTGCCAAAACTTTAAGATTCCCAAAGACTGCACGGGGAGCGGGACCATTCCAGATGCTTATGAGTTCGAACAGAGCACACAATCTCATCTCACTCAATTTTGTCAAAAGAATCGTTCCGAGGTCAAGCCCTTCAGATCCAAACAAATACTTCATGTGTTCCATATTTACACAAAATATGGTTTCTAGATTTGTTAGTCTCTGCAACAATTTTGGTGGCAAAAGTGCATTTACCAAGTTACGACAAGTTTGCACTTTCAACAACTTAAGCTTGCATAGAGACCCAACTGGCAATTCGCCAACACATAACTCTTTGAGGCATTGCAAGTGAAGGAGATGTAACTCCTCCAAGCTCTCGAACACAGGTTTACTTGGATCCCAAGTTGTTGCATCTATCAACCCTTCCAAGTTCTCATGGCACCCAATTAAAGAGAGATGTTTCAGCCCATGTAATCTCCCATGCTCATATTCCTCAAGAATGTTGTTTAATCCCTTACCCTCTCTGTACTCTAGTCTTTCTGCTTTCTCGGTCACTATGTTGATAAACCAATCCGATAAGCCATTAATTGTTCTGTCAAGAGTCAAGGTTCTTGAAGGTTGCTCATTTGAAGAAAGCATCAACTCTGAAGAGAAATATCTGCTGATGCATATGTCAAATTTTATCCAATTTAGCTCAAAGTTCCCAATATCTATGGGTAAGCAAGCTGCATCAGATATGTAAACCTTCAAAATGTTTAGATGGGACAAGCCAATTATCTCATCAAAGTCGGCATTTGTTTCTCCTACTGCTTCCTCGACTTTACTTCCCCAATCACCAAATTCACATCTCATATACAATTCTTCCAGTCTACACAACCTCGATATCACTTTAGATGGAATTTTGTGAACACGTCCACCAGTGACGTCCAGCATCCTTAGACTGGTCAAATTTCCTATCTCTTTCGGCAAATCCTTATGAGGAAATTTTCTCAAACTAAGAATCTCAACTTTCTTCAGCTTCCCAAGTACGGATATGTCAGTTATTCTATTACAACAATCCAAATGCAAGGCTTGGAGGTTGGTGAGGAGATTGAATGAAGAGGGTAGTACTGAAATACCAGTATAGCTAAGATCAAAGACCCTTAGCGCATTTGGACTTTGAAAAAAAGTTTCTGGAATTTCAGATATACCATCATTATTTTGCAGCAGTAAAATTTGGAGTTCAGAACATACCAAAGTTTCAGGAAGCTTGTTAAGATTGTTCCCCATTAGTGAGATTGCCGAGTAGCCTTCATGAGCATCCATTGGCCAATCCTTCAAATCACAACCAGCTTTTATGAAAAAAGCATGACCTTCTTCAGACAACGCAAAAGACATGGCCACATTTCGGATCTCACAATGCATTTTTATGCATCCTTTCTTGCCATCCAAAAGCAACCCTGAAGCTTGAAGGTATGCGATCAAAGAATGTGCTCTGGCTCTAGCTTCTTGCAGCGTGTCAGAATAGTGAAGCAAACCTTTTCCAATGCTGTACTTCAACAATTTTTCAATTGGAATATCATAATCTTCTGGAAACATGCAGCAAAGCAAGAAAAATGACTTGGCATCATCAAATCTCAAGGTATTATAGGTTAATTGTATCCTTTTAAACGTATCTCTCTCATCCTTATTAGTGGGAACAAGTTGAGATGCATTTACTTCACGAGCTGCTTTTTGCAATTCATCATCATTATCTGACATATCTCCAAATGCCTTTGAAACTGCTGTATTCCATTCTGCCATGTATTTATGTCCAAATGCCTTTGCAGCCTGTTCCAATACACTTGGGAGACCAGCGCATTGCCCAACTACGCTCCTCTCCTCATCATAGGAATCGGTAGATCCATGAAAAGGCTTTCTCGACTTCTTCATGAATAACTTCAAAGAATCTTCCTCTGATAGGATATTGAGAGGAATAGGTTCTTGGCACCCCATAGAATGACAAAGATTCCTGATCCTCGTGGTGAGTAGGACCTTGGAATTGCATCTTTGAAGCTCGTCATAGCTAGGAATTCCAATGCTTGACAAATCTATTTTCTCCCAAATGTCATCCAAGATAATTAGGATCCTCCTTCCTCCCATGATCCTCTCCTTCAATCTGCTGGCTCTTTCTAATTCTTCATCCTCCACCAATTCCACTCCCAGCTGATTTACCAATGCCCCTTGAATTTTTTTCAAATCAGGGTTTCGTGATATAACGGCTATAACAACATGATCGAAAAGCCCATTTCTTTTGGCTTGTGCACCGACATGTTTCACCATGGCTGTCTTGCCAACGCCTCCTCTTCCATACACTCCAATGGCGGTGATCTTATCATCCTTCAGCATCTTGTTAACCTCAACCATGGCTTCTCTTGTTGCTTCAAATTCTTCAAAATCTCCCCTTGGTACTTGAAGTACTTCTTTGAGCACAACTTTCACAATGTCTTCAACGAGTTCCCTTTCAGATCTGCATTGAAAAGGGTCAACTATATTAGGCAACAAGTGAATGCAAACGTACAGACAACAACTTTTGTAATATTAGAAACCATACTTGTGGTTCTTTGAATCCCACCCAGAGAGATTTCCCACTTTTGTTAAATCAGCTCTCCACTGCTTCACCTTCTCTATGTCATGTCTCGCCTTGCTTTCATGCTTTGTTAAGGCCACTTCATAACTATTCTTTTGATATCGTACATCACAGGGATCCACATGATAAAAAATTGGCAGGATTGTATCCTTGCCTTCCATGCATTGAAAGATCTTTGTAAGTTCATCTAAACACCATGCAGAAAAAGCATAGTGCTCTGACAGAACAATGATCGCAAACCTTGATTCTTCAATTGCCGTCAGCAGGCTTTGAGAAATAACCTTCCCTTTCTTAAGTAGTTCATCATCCTTAAATGTTCTAATCATTTTTGTGGTTTGCAATTCATGGTATAAATGGGAGAGGAAACCCTTGCGAGTATCTTCACCCCTAAAACTTAAAAACACATCATGCTTCCACTGAGGAGCTGGTTCACCTGAACCTCGAAAATTGGAAAAATAAAATAAAAATAGGTCTCAAGAACAGTCAAGAAACAAAAGGGAAACCACATCGAAAAACAGACAAGAAGACATAGAGATAAGAAACAGAGTAACTCACAGTGTCCATTGGTGGATTGTGTTGTTGCTTCAACTGGTTCAAAATCTTCAGTCAACTTTGGTATTGTAGGCTCAGTTTCACTAGTAGCTCGTATTCTTAATTTAACTACTTCATTTGACTCTGACATTGCAGGCTCAATTTCGATAGTAGCGTCGCTGAAGAATTCTTCCACCTCATAAGATTGCTCAGGTGAAGCAGTCTCTGTCTCATTTCCATCATCACTTGCCACAACTGTGGTGAGATTAGGCAGAACAGCATCAGTGTCCGAAAAAAGTACCTGATACAGATTTGAGCATACATTCAACTCCTAAAGTTCTGAACAGGAGAACCACATAAGGCTAACAACAACATACCTCTGATCTGAAGTCTTTTGAGAACTGTTCCTTGGCATCCCAAAGAATATCAATATCTTCACGGCTGAGCATCAATATATTTGACCTTACAAATGCTGTGTGAAACATAACTCTGAACATCATCTCCTCATGAACCTGATCTTCATACAGGTGCATACACTCGACTACCACATCCCCTTGAACACAACAACAGATATCCATTTTCACCAGCACACACTCTGCCTGCGATTAGGATTCATAAGAATGCTTCAAAACGTTTTATATATCCAATTGAGTTGCAAGAAGTCGACATTACCTGTGAATAGTGGCGAGTATTGTTTTTAGTCTTTAAATTTGAAAAGAGAAGCTTAGAACTTCTGTCAGCCGGTGTTGAAGGGTCTTGACCATAAACTCGTATGAAGGGCCTGCAACCTTTACCGTCATCAAAAACTGGAAGGTTTCTAAGTATCAGACAATCCAAAAATAGAGGTCTATCTGATGGAGGCCAATCAGCACCCAGATTTCTTCGTGAAATATACTGAAGATATCTAAGCTGCGAAGGTTGTGGGTTTATAGAAGCCAACAGATGGAGAAGCTCTTTTGGAGCCTGCTTGTAAACTAGATCAAGAGTCTTCTGCTCCCCTGTGTAAGTTTTACGGTATAGCAAAAGAGCTGCAAGCATAAAGGCAAGCACGGGCCATCCACCTCTTTCACAGTGCATCAGCAGTACATTCTGTTGTCCCGCCAATGACAACCAACCTTCACTTGATAGAAGAAAGTGATGAATCATCTCCAGTGGCAGCAGTGGACAATTCTCATATTGCCGAGGGTAATCCATAACTGTCATGTCATACTGGGACAAGACATCTGAAATTTGGCTCCGTTTATCCCCTTCTCTGAAGTTAAACACCATGAAAGAAGCATCAGGGAAGTAGTCCTGTAGCTGGGCTGTAATGCCACCCAAGTACACTTTGTACTCATCTTCTTCCAACACATCGGTGGAGAAGCAGCAGTCAAAAACTGCATAAAATGATAAGTAAAAATGAAAATCAATCCCACTAACACTAAGAGTTCTAAATCTTACACGATGCGAATAATTTGGTCATACAAAATTTATAGCGTTAGAACAAGAGATTTTCATGACACAAAAATGTCTACAAAACAATTTTCGTACGCCTACATCACCAAACAAAAGCCTCTGCATTAAATTCAAGTGTACAAAATCTATATCGCAGTTTCGACAGAGCCTTTCTGCTTCAAACTAAAAGGTTTCTTTTTCGATTCAGCTCAATTTTAACAACAACCACATGATCATAGTGCAATTAAACCAATTCCATAGATTCTGGCTCTTCAGAGTTGTTCAGCAAATAAGCACTGAAATTCAATTACTCTTGCAAAACTCTACAACTGCTTTCATCATATTCAGTATCATCATTACAACAGAAGCAAAAACAAATTGTGAAGAAAGACTAAAACGGCGACGTACCGTACACCCGTTCAGAAATCTCCAGAAGCCGATCCGGCGGCTTCCGATGAAAGAACCTTCTGAAAAGCGCCATCGGCAGGTGGCGCTGTTTCTTCCACGATCGGATCCAAGACGATAAGTCAACGAAGCTCCAATTGGTCCCCCCCCTGAAACAAGCTCAGCCAGATCTCGATCGGTCCAAACCCGACCCGAACGAAACCAGACCTCTCCGGCGAAACGAAGCCGAACTTCGCCGATTGACGAAAATAGAAACCGGAATTCGAATTTCCGATAAGTTAGTGTAGCAGTGAAATGGAAGAGAGACTATCCAGAGTCCACACGAAAAGCTCTGAATCTTGGTTTACTCCTAAAAGTCGTCTCTCCCACAATTCACCACGTGTTTCTTTTTCTTAATTTTTTCTTTTTAAATTCTGAGTTTCCCTCCCGCCATCAAATCAAGTATTTTTTTCTTTTTCTTTTAATTTATACTATTTCCTACTAGAACCAATCTCCACAACCAAACCAATGCCCTGCTAGGGCTGGGCAGATACCGAACGAATGTTGCAAAACCGACCGAACCGGACCGGAAAACAGTTAGGCGATGAATCGGAAAAAAATATTAATATTGTTTGAATATAATCGCACCGACCCAAGCCGAACTACCATTACAAAACGGTTTTTTATTGTAACCAAGTTAAGCCGAACTGAAAATTCAGTGACATGTTTTATTCCGCCCATACAAAAAGCAGTTGTCGGCCCAAAAAATCATTAACCCGATCAATTTATGTCAAACCCAGTTTGGACCCACAACCGGCCCGACCCAACCCGCACCCATCCCTACCTTATCTATTGTAGGGGCGGGGTGTACAACTAGTGTCAGGACCCACCCCGAAATTCACTCTGAAACCCGAAATAAATCTTAAGGGGACCACCTCCAAGGAAAATTTACCGAAAATTCTACATAACCTCCATTGAAAATGGACAACCCTTCCTAATAATATTTGCACACACTTCAAAAAAATCTATCTATAACCCTCTACTCTTGAATCATTCGTGCTCTTCCAAATCACAACATCTCCCAATTTATTTACTAACTTTAAAAAGAAAATCTCACAACCAACAACCACAATTTAGAGCAACTCTAGTTAAGAGGGAATGAACTAGAAATATAAAAATTAGCGAAAACTATACTATTGACTATGTCTCTTCTCCATATACGCCCGACCTCAACAATGCTAACCTGCATACTGGGCATTTTAAAAATGAATGGCACATGGGAAAACATTTACAAACGTTAGAGTGAGTGGACAAAAATGAATTTAATGAAAATATTTATGGTTCCCAATTTAAATTTTCATAGAAAATATGCTGCATGCGACAGCTCAAAAGCTCTCAACTCGTAAACTGGCAATTACATGACTAGCTCCAGCTAGTCTCCAACACTTAATAAAATAAAGCCTCTTAGGCTAACTGTATATATATATATATATATATATATATATATATATACAGGCCTTCTCAGCTGCGGAGGTCCGCACCAATGATTTTGGTGCGGATTTCCATTTTTGCACCACTTTTTGATCGAATTTCTCCATCTCCACCGTCTAGTATCTAGATAATATTGTGTAGATCCTCTCTGCAAAATTTCAGCCAATTTTGTAATCTTTAAGGCCCTCAAAATTGTGTTTTTCTGTTATAAACATGAACGGTTCATGTTTGACAAAATTCAGTCCGTCAATTTGTTTTTCGAGTTTGAGGGCCTTAACGATTACCAAATTGGCTGAAATTTTGCAGAGATGATCTACACAATATTATCTAGATACAAGACGGTGGAGATGAGGAAATTAGATCAAAAAGTGGTGCAAAAATGGAGATCCGCAACAAAACCATTGGTGCGAACCTCCGCACCTGAGAAATACTGTATATATATATATATGTATTTCCATTCGTCAGGTTCCTTGTACGAATTCTATGAAAAAAAAAAAGAAGATAAAAATCCATACAAGGCTACGACGCTTGCGTCTAACGCTCACGTCACCACGCCATAATAGAATTTTTCCTCATTATGACGGAACAAGACGGATGTATATACGTGCAGATCCCCTATATGAAAACCTATACGAAAATATAAGAAAATAGTTTTCATATAGAGCTAAGACGCTTGCGTCTAACGCTCATGTCACGCCATAATAAAATTTACCTCATTATGACGGAACAAACACGTATGACTAGCTAACATTTACTTTACATACTATCCTCATAATATCCACATACATATTCACCAAAAATCTCATTTTCGGTAAGTCTCAAAAACGATGAAAATTGTCAAATATCCGGAAAACAATAAATCCCAGCAGAAGAATAACTGATCAACAAAATAATGCATCGCATGCTTTTAAATTAAAACAAAGTCCACTCACAACTTTAGGCATAAATCCGATGAAATCCAATTCGCCACTTAAGTGAGGTCTCCTCGAATCTTGGCACAATAACCATGCTTATGACTAAACTTTAATTTCAGAAAAAATAATACTTAAATATATAATCCAAAACTCTTCCGCCTAATCCCCTACCCTTTCTAGGGTTAAGCTTATCGAATTCATGTCAAACTCCAACCACAACTTCAATTCATTTATTTCAACATTCTAAAACAATAATAAGGAAAATCCAACGGCCGGATTCTACTCTAATTAACCGCCAAAATACCAAATTTGAAAAATCTCAAACATATCCAAAACTCCTCCAAAAATTCCAAACTCCATATCATCAGTCTCCCTTTAATATAACATATTTAAAACCATGAAAATCCCCCTAACAGCGGCGGCCGGCGGCCAATTCCGACGACCTCCAATGCCTACCAAATTTTAACAGCATCTTTCTCTCAACCCGCTCTACAACTTTCCTAACTAGCACAAAGCCTAATTTCAAGTCTAACTAGGGTAATCAAACCAAAACATAAAATTGAACCCTAGAATTTCTAACACCAAAATCTCCTTACCTAGACCAAAGGGGAGTGAATCCTTTGGAGGGATTGCTGCACAGGAGGAGGGCTTTCAAACCAATGAAGTGGCTCCAGCTATGGTGGCTGGAGGAGGGAGCTCCGGCGGAAGGGTAGCGGGACTTCTAGTGGTGATTACCTCCACATGGCGGCGGCAACAACTCGATCACCTACCCAAGAATGAAGAGGAGAAGGTGGTGGTTCGATGGGTACCGGTGTGGCAGTCGGAGCTGGCTGGACGGCGGCAGGCCGTGGCGGAGAACACTGGCGAAAGAAGAAGAATCGCGGGAGAGGAGAGAGTCGGGGAAAGAGAGAGAGAAATTAAGGTTTGGGCCTCCAAACCGGTTCCACAACCCACCATTTAAAACCCAACACTAAAAATTAACACCCTAAAAATAATACCCTAGCTAAAATTTACTTTTTTCACCGTCTTCAAAAATTTCTCTTACGAACAATTCCTCTGAAATAATCGTCCCTCAAAACCCCTTTAGGGACTTTTAAGACTATAAATTCATTTACGAAGACGATAAAACTCTTATTACTACCAAGCTAGTAAATAAGATAAAAATTTAAGAGTCGGGATGTGACAACTAGTGCAGTCGCACAAGGCCTCCAAAAGTTAGAAATAGTTGAGAACTTCAATTGCAAGATTACTTTCTCATTTTTTCGATCCTTAACGTTTGAATTATGTGACAGAGATGCAGATTTGGCTCAAAGGATATGCTTTGTAACTTACTTTTACTTCACATCAACTATCTTAACTATGTAAGGTACAAGATTAACCTACAAAATATCTAGAATATAAGCTGAACCAACTAGATATTTTTTTTGAGAACATGAAGAAGAACTAGATTAAAAGTAAAAATGTCTAGCTAATAGGTGGACCTAATAGTAAAGCAAGTGGCTGCAAAATATGGAACCAGCTACGCTTATAGTAACAAAGATATTCATGAGCAAACTATTGCTCAGTTGAATGATTCTTCCTCAGCTGAATGATTCTTCAGCAAATGACTTGAGCGGCGAGCTCTATGCGCGCATCTCAGCGAACTCACTTCAGTGAACTCTGCCCGGAATTTCCTAGTTTGACCAGGAAAATTCCAACACTTGGCACCCCACGGCATGGCAGACGGTCATTATTCTTGGTTGGTAGGACTTTCAAATTGCATCATTGAAGCTCACTCTGAACAGGAATTTCAATGCTTAACAGATCTATTGTCTCCCAAAAGCTATCCAAGATTATAAGGATCCCATTTTCAATCATGATCCTCTATTTGATCTGCTGTCTCTTCCAACTCCTATCTCCTTAACCATTTCAATCCCAGCAAACCTGCCTCTGTGCCTCGAACTTTTTGCAAATGAGGGATTTGGAATATTACAACCGTAATCACACAAGTGAAAATCTCATCCTTTTCAGCTTGTACACTATCATGTTTGTCTCGACAACACCTCCTCTTCCGAGCACCCAAACTACAGCAATCTTATCATCCTCCAGTTTCTTGGTGCTTCATCCATGACTCGTCTTGTCTTCAAACTCTCTTGAAACCTCCATTGCTACATATATAATCTACAGTCGCAAACTAATGAAAAAGAAAACTGAAATTCTGAATGGTAATCCCTAGCATATCAAAATGGAAGAAGTAATGCAATTGGCAATTGGAACTTACTGTCACCAGAAACCTGTCACCCATCGTTGGTGGAGTGCTCAGAGTTTCAGCCTAAACCCCTGATAAACTTCTGCCTGTATTTAACGTTTTGTCATAAAAAAAAACTTGATCGCTGGTTTTGACAATTAATCATCTCAAATTGTGTACAATAATAATAGCATTCATACATGCATATAGTTACCATTGAGCATCTCTTTCTGCTGACTTCCCCTGTATCAGCTCTCTTATAGTTTATACATAGCCTCCCATCTGATCAATTTGAAAAAAACTAGCTGTTAATCAGGAAACACCATCCAAAAAGCCGAACGAAAGTGCAACACTAGCATGATAAATAAATTGATGAGCTGAAAAAATATGCCTAAAAATTAAGAGACAACCGAGTGATCGTGATAAATAAAAAACAAAGAATTTTAAAATGACAAGCTAGTTTGGATTGAATTGATGAGTTTTCATGCACCAATCAGATTTATAGGTGCATGCATAATCCACATAAAAATATAAGCTCAAGCTCAAGAAGTGCAGAAAGAGTAGCTGAATATGTCTTAGGAGATATATTTAAGGCATGGCTGGAATAGGAAAGAAGAAACAAAGACAGCATGATAATTGAAAAAATATATAAGACATATGATGATTATGACACATACATACCTTTTCGCTAGAGAATTCAAATGTTGTTGGTCATTGAGTTTAACAGAAGCAGAAGCAGAGTTTAGAAACTGGGGGCACTTATCCACATACAAGTATTCCAATAGAGGGCACTCAATACCAATACAACCATTTTCAGTGCAGAGCCATGTTAGCTCTGGAAGATTTATCAAAGCTAATTTCTTCAATTCTGGAAAAAAGATATATCCGTTCAAGCTGTTGCCTGCTTCAATAACTTTACCCAAGTTAGGGCAGCGCTCTATAGAGAGGTCTTCCAATTGCACAAGAGACTGAGCTACATCAGATGGGAATAGACTTTTCAGTTTTGTACACTTGCAGACTGCCAAAACTTTAAGATTCCCAAAGACTGCACATGGAGCCGGACCATTCCAGATGCTTATGAGTTCGAACAGAGCACACAATCTCATCTCCCTCAATTTTGTCAAAAGAATCATTCCGAGATCAAGCCCTTCAGATCCAAACACATGTTTCATGTGTTCCATATTTACACAAAATATTGTTTCCAGATTGGTTAGTCTCTGCAACAATTTTGGTGGTAAAAGTGCATTCACCAAGTTGCAGCAAGTTTGTACTTTCAACAACTTGAGATTGCAAAGAGACCCCAGTGGTAATTCGCCAACACATAACTCCTTGAGGTGTTGCAAATGCTGGAGATGCAACACTTCCAAGCTCTCAAACACAGCTTTACTTGGATCCCAAGTTGTTGCATTTATCAACTCTTCCAAGTTCTCAAGGCACCCAATGAGAGAGAGATGTTTCAGCCCATGTAATCTCCCATGCTCATATTCCTTAACAATGTTGTTTACTCCCTTACAATCTCTGTACACCAGTTTTTCTGCTTTCTCTGTCACCACATTGATAAACCAATCCGGTAAGCCATTGATTGTTCTGTCAAGAGTCAAGGTTCTTGAAACTTTATCATTCGGAGCAAGAATAATCTCTGAAGACAGGTACCTGGTGATGCATATGTCAAATTTCATCCAAGTCGGCTCAAAGTACCCAATTTTTGTGGGTAAGCAAGCTACATCAGTTATGTAAACCTTCAAAACATTTAAACGGAACAAGCCAATTATCTCATCAAAGTCCGCATTTGATTCTCCAAGTCCTTCTTCGACTTTACTTCCCCAGTCCCCAAATTCACATTTCAGGTACAATTCTTCCAGTCTATGCAGCCTAGATATCACTTTAGATAGAATTTTGTGAACACATCCACCAGTGACGTCCAGCATCCTTAGACTGGTCAGATTTCCTATCTCTTTCGGCAACACCTTATGAGGAAATTTTCTCAAACTAAGAATCTCAATTTTCTTCAGCCTCCCGAGTACGGATACATCAGTTATTTTACTACAGCAATCCAAATACAAGGCTTGGAGGTTGGTGAGAAGACTGAATGTAGAGGGTAGTACTGAAATACCAGTATAGCTAAGATCAAAGACCCTTAGTGCGTTCGGACTTTGAAAAAAAGTGTTTGGGATGTCAGATATACCAGCATTACTTTGCAGCAGTAAAAGTTGGAGTTCGGAACATACCAAAGTTTCCGGAAGCTTGTTAAGTTTGTTTCTCATTAGTGAGATTGCTGAGTAGCCTTCATGAGCATCCATTGGCCAATCCTTCAGTTCACAACCAGCTTTTACGAAAAAAGCATGACCTTCTTCAGACAATGCAATAGACATGGCCACATTTCGGATGTCACAATGCATCCTTATGCATCCCTTCTTGCCATCCAAAAGCAACCCCGAAGCTTTAAGGTATGCAACCATAGAATTTGCTCTGTCTCTAGCTTCTTGCAATGTATCAGAATACTGAAACAGACCTTTTCCAATCCCGTACTTAAACAATTCTTCAATTGGGATATCATAATCTTCTGGAAACATGCAGCAAAGCAAGAACAATGACTTGGCATCATCAAACCTCAAGGTATGATAGCTTAACTTTATTCTTTTAAATGTATCTCTCTCTTCTTTAGTGTGGACAAGTTGAGATGCATTTAGTTCTCGCGCTGCGATTTGCAATTCATCATCGTTATCTCCAAATGCCTTTGAAACTGCTTCATTCCATTCTTCCACGTATTTATGCCCAAGTGCTCTTGCAGCTTGTTCCAATACATTGGGGAGACCAGCGCATTCTCTGACTATGTTTCTCTCTTCATCATAGGAATCGGTAGATTCATGAAACGGCTTTCTCAAAATCTTCATGAATAACTTTAAAGAATCTTCTTCTGATAGGACATTGAGAGGAATATGAGCTTGGCACCCCAAAGAATGACAAATTTTCCTGATCCTTGTAGTGAGCAGGACCTTGGAATTGCATCTTTGAAGCTCGTCATAGCTAGGAATTCCAATGCTCGACAAATCAATTATCTCCCAAACGTCATCCAAGATAATGAGGATCCTCTGTCCACCCATGATCCTCTCCCTCAGACTACTTGCTCTTTCTTTTTCTTCATCCTCCCCCATTTCTATTCCCAGCTTATTTACCAATGTGCCTTGAATTGTTTGCAAATCTGGGCTCCGGGATATATCAGCCATAATAACATGATCAAAAAGCCCAAGTCTTTTGGCTTGTGCACTGACATGTTTCACCAGGACAGTCTTGCCAACCCCTCCTGTTCCATAGACCCCAATGGCTGTGATCTTATCATCTTTCAGCTTCTTCTTAACCTCATCCATGGCTTCTCTTGTTGCTTCAAATTCTTTGAAATCTCCGCTTGGTACTTCTTTGAGCACAAATTTTACAATGTCTTCAACGAGTTCCCTTTCAGATCTGCATTGAAAAGGGTCAAACATTCAAACTCCAGTAGACAAGTAATGAATGAAAACTTACATACAACACCATCTGTAATAATGGAGATCATACTTGTAGTTCTTTGAATCCCACCCAGAGAGATTTCCCACTTTTGTTAAATCAGCTCTCCACTGCTTCACCTTCTCTATGCCATGTCTTGCCTTGCTTTCATGCTTTGTAAACGCCACTTCATAACTATTCTTTTGATATCGTACATCACAGGGATCCACATGATAGAAAATTGGCAGGATTGTATACTTGCCTTCCATGCATTGAAAGATCTTTGTAAGTTCATCTAAACACCATGCAGAAAAAGCATAGTTTTCCGACAGAACAATGATGGCAAACCTTGATTCTTCAATTGCTGTCAGCAGAGATTGTGAAATATCCTTCCCTTTCCCAAGTTGTTCATCATCCATAAATGTTCTAATTACTTTCGTGTTTTGCAGTTCATGGTATAAGTGGGATAGGAAACCCTTGCGAGTGTCTTCACCCCTAAAACTTAAAAACACATCATGCTTCCACTGAGGAGATGGTTCAGCAGGACCTCCAAGAAATTGGGAAGCTAGAAAAGAGAAAAGAAAAAGAAAAAACAGGTATTAAGGACTGTAAAGATATCAACAGAGACAAACAAAAAGGAAACCACAACCAAAAACAGGCAGATCATAGGAAAGCTATAGAAACAGAAATGAAGTAACTCACAGTTTCCATCAGTGGCTCGTGGTGTTGCTTCAACTGCTTCAAAATCTTCAGTCGACTTTGGCATTGTAGGCTCAATTTCAACAGTGGCTTGTCTAATTACTTTAACTACTTCAACGTTTTCATTCGACTCCGAAATTGAAGGCTCAAGTTCAACAGTGGTTTGCCTTGTTGCTTCAAATAATTCCGAATCTCCCGTGTTGATTTCCACAACAAGTTGTAGTTTAGTGCACACTGATTGCACAATGGTTTCGGCAAGGTATGCCTCAATACACCTACAAGGAAGAAATATAAGGGTCAAATATCTTGGTAATTGGAAATTTGGGATAGCTACTCTCATGATGCTTACTGCGTATTCAGTGGAATAAATAACCCAGAAAAACTGCCCACTTTTCTTAAAGCATCTCTCCACTGATACACCTTCTCTGTTGATACGCATTGCCTCGGGTTCTGATGCTCGGTGAAAGCTTGTTCAAAATCCCCCATCTGATATATTACATCATTTGGGTCGACATGAAAAAAAACAGGAAAAATTCTGTTCCGGTCTTTCATGCACTCACAGATCTTTGCAAGTTCCTCCAAACAGCAACGCAAATAAGCGTACTCTCCCGACAGAAAAATGATTGCAAACCTTGATTCTTCTATTGCTTGTAAGGAAGTGCTCGAAACACTATTCCCGGTTCGATTATCAATGTATGTTTTAAATCCACGTCTTTGCAGCAGCCGGTTTGTAGACGATACAAGATTGTTTACCCATTGGTCTCCCCGGACACTGAAAAACACATCGTACTTCAAGCGACGAGCTTTTACTGATGGTTCAGCTGATGAAGGAAGAGATGCAGTATTTTCTAGGGAGGTTGTAGGCTCAATACCAATAGTTGCTTGCCTTGTTGGCTTGAAAATGATAAGGTTGTTTACCGTGTTGATTTTCGGAAGATACGGTAGTTGACGCAACACAGATCCTACAATGCCTTGGACAGAGAGTCCGAATCCCTTCCTGCATGGAATAATTTAGAGTCAAATAATTGTCAGCTATATATTGAGATAGCTACAAGTAGTATAACTCCGAGTCTTGGTAATATATTGAGATATCTACTACTCTCATGATGCTTACCTGTATTGCCATCCAGACAAAGGCAAGGCCCCTACTAATCTTAAAGCATCCCTCCACCGATTCAGCTTCTCTGATCCGTATCGTCCAGAGTTCTCATGCTTGGTGAAAGCTTCGTCAAAACTTCCCTTCTGATATTTTACATCAGTAGGCTCCACTTGATCAAAAACTGGAAAAATTCTGTTATGGGTATTCATGCACTCACAGATCATTGCGAGTTCGTCCAAAGACCGAGTAGAATCAGCATACTTTTTCGTGAGAACAATGATTGCAAACCATGAATCTTCCATTGTAGCTTTGAGAGTGGGATAACTAGCATTTCCACTTGTATCTCGATCATCCATAAAAGTTTTAATTCTTTCATCACGCAGCGCGTTGTAGAGATGGGATGCAAATTTCCCTTCAGTGCCACAATCCCTGAAACTCAAATAAACATGATATCTCCACCGACGATCTTTTGATGATGGTTCAGCTGTTGAAGGAATAGGAATAGATGCATCAGTCTTTGGAGAGATGGAGGCCATTGTGAACAACCAGAAAAAGAGAAACCAAGGTGGTGCTAAGAAGTAAGAACAGGCAAACAAGAACGGTAAGGGGAATAATGGTAGTAAGAGTATCTAATTAACCCCATGAAAATAAGCACACACAGAGCCCCAAATCTGATCACGTGATTCACGACTTTGTTTACTAAACCCCAAACCCATACTCAACTAGTTGTAGTTTTCCAGCGTCCTTACGTTTAACTTAACATTTTGCTTTGAGCATCCCCATAATCCCATGTTAAGAAAAGGGACATCGTCTGTTTTATCTTTTGTAGGTTAACAGGTATTTTGCGGTCTTTTAAGCTGCATCTTGGTCAATAAGCCGACTCCCCATGTTTGAATACCATGCTGAATAATCTAATAGGGTCAAGAACAATCGAGAAACAACTAACGAGAAACAAACGGGAAACCACAGAGAAAAACAGAGGAAAGAGACAAAAGTACAAGACGACAGAGAGCTAAGAAGTAAGAACCGAGTAACTCACAGGTTCCGTTGGTGGCTTGTGTTGCTGCTTCAACTGGTTCAAAAGTACAACAATTGCAAACCTTGATGTTTCAACTGCCTCTCGGTTAGAGGGAGAAATAACATCACCTGGTTCAAGATGTAGAGCATCCATGACTGTTGTGATTCCCCTCTCTTGGAGCCCATCGTGTAAATTGGATGTAGCCCAAACTCAGTAGCCCAAGATAGAAATGGCAGCTGGAGATTGGAGTCGAATGAGAAAGATGGGTTCTTTGCCATCTGATGAAGGTGACAGTTGAGAAGCAAACAACAATTGGTTGATAGATTGTTTCAAATATGAGCAGCTGAAACGAAAGACTGAGAAATGAAATTGGCTTAAAATAAACAGAGAATCGATTCAGACTCGATAAGTCCATCTCAGTCTTCAATTCCAAGACTAAGCCTTTCCCTACTGTTTGGTTTTCACAATAGTAAATCCTATAGATACAACCTTGGATTAGTAATACAAGGGCAATATGTGAAAGCAGATGCATTAGAATGGGAACACGATGTCAACAAGATACACAGGCAAAAAATGACATCAATCGCTGTGAAAACTCCTAATTCTGATTCATTCTGATCAAATAGAAAGAAAAAAATAACTAGTAGAAATTAAAGAAAAACGCTATGTTCCCATCAACTAGTAAAAATTAAATTTACCAGCAAACATTATCTCAGTGAAGGAAATCACTCATCAAACACAATCCACTGCAGAAACATCAAATATAGCACACAACCCTTGATTTTCATTTTGCTTTTCATTTATACTCTAACTGGAAAGGAAAAACAGAAGAAATTCAAAGTAAAAGCCACACTAAAATGCAACACCAGAACACAAAAAGAAGCAAAAGTAGAAACGTTTCAAGTATGTAATGTATAACATTTTTATGACGGTCTACCAACTTTCATTCAAATTACCTCACGTATTATTAGAGTAATGGAATACAGATTCACTAACTTGTGAAGTGCTCACAGATCACATGAACATTCCTGTGTTTAGATGATCTTTCTGCACAGCTAAAAGAAAAAGAATATGAGGATCAGTCATGATGACTGATAGCACGCAAAAGCAAGAATGAAGAATAACGCTAGTAACTTAAAGTCTTCCCTGGGAGAATGGAGAGACTAGTCTCTTTCCATTAATTCCGCATAATCTCATTAATAACAGTATTCTCTTTTCACAACCCCTTTGGATGTTGAGGTTATATTTGAAAAACAAATGGAGGCTCTTTGGAATTCGATGAATCTTAAAGTTTAACTTAAGTACTAAACTAATATGTCAAAATGAAACTATGAATTGGACCCTATGCTCACAGATTGGTTTACTTCAAGGTACACTCTTATACAAAACCAAAAACTGATCCATCAGTCCCATTTATGAACAACAAATTAACAGCCAATCTTGTAGAGTGTATAATGGGAATTAGTATTCATACTTAATCTGCAGACATTTTCATTTGAAACAAGACAACCAATGAATAGCACTTAGTAAGCTGGACACTTCAGACTACATACAGGATAAATGGTATGGGAACAAGTGGGCAACAACAGCTTTTGGCTCTCAGGAATGGACTCGCTTAGATTTGTCATCGGGGTTTCCAACTTTAAGAGTTAGGTTATTGATCAAGACACAATTCAAAAGACCGAAAACACCTGTCAACCTTTGAAAAATAGAAATGACAGTAAAAGGGACACTAATACGGGGTGCTCAAAGCTAAGTCAGTTACCGCTAAACTTCTGCCTATATTGAACTCTTAAATCTTTACCTAAACATTGCCTATCCATGATAAGGAGCAAAAACTATTTGAAAAAGGTTTTTAACAAAAAACATGCTGAAGAAGCTGTAGAAACTGAAGCTATGATAGAGTTCCGCTTGCCAATGAATATTCAAATCACATTTAGCAAGTATATTGGAGAATCAAATATCCAAAATTAAATCTAAAGCTAATAAAAACAGGCACCCAATAGATAATGATCTAACACATACAGACTCTAGCAAATCAGGCTAAACACCTCTTTTCATTGGCACTTGCATGATTAATGAAGGGTATTAAACAGGAAGTGCAGCAATGAAAACGATCAAACCATCTCCTATCGTACAAGTACAACAAGCTTTTAGTAGTATTCTGTTTCCACAGCATCTGAGAGGTCTTTGAATTGAAAGTCAGTGTAGACTGTATAGCACAGAACAACTACAATCCAAGGGATACATATGTATTACCATACTATGTGATTGATGAAGTTCCACACTAAACCTCAAAGATACAACTCTCAGATCAAAAGGTGAAGCAATACCAATTTTTAGGAATATATACCAACCAGATGATCAAGAAAATCAAAATACAATCAAACCAATCTATCCTCCCAAATTCTGTTAATTTTGAAACAAAAAGAAAAGAAGAACTCAATCCAAGTTGTGATCGAAGTTACTTTGTAAATTTGGTATAAAAGGAAGAGACACAAAGAGCAAAGGTTAAAAGGAACATAACTTCAGAGCTATGGAGAGTAAACAAAGTAGTGACAGTAGTGAGAGGTGCTTGCCGGAATTGACAACCACAGGAGTAGTCTCCACGCGTGGAACCGGAGCGTTTCAGTAGAACTTGAGCGGCCACCTCTTCGAAAGCGTCTGAGCGGTCTTGTCTCAGTCAAAAATAAAATAAGAAAATTGGTGTGGGCTGGGCCTTTAGGCGGAGACGATGCGGGCCTGGGAGGATTGGGTGCCAGTGGGCCCAGTCGGTCTGGAGGGAACCCTATTTTAAAAAAATGAAAATACCAAAAACCATCGTCCGTCTTCAATTTCCGATAGCTTGATCCACCGTCGTCGTCATCGGAGACGTCCACGGTATGTTCTTCAAGTAGATATATTTCACAGACAAGTACTTGCACACAAATTTTTGTCTTACCTCTAAAGTCAGAAATTTGGTGAATTTGTGTTTTGAGATTTGTATATAGATTATAGGAAGCTGCAAATTCTAACGCAGACAGCAAAATGTTCGTTATAACACCGCAAATCTCTTTCACAGATAAAATAGTTGCTCTTTCACACAATTTAGCGTAGACTTTTCCCACAGACACATGGAAAGGGTTCTGAGTCATGTCCTCTGTAACAGAGGGGAAGACATGAAACGCCAAAGACTAATTGAACAACAACAAATCATATGTTCTACAACAGAATTGATGGTGAACAAATTGGCGGGATTGCTCTACGTGCAATATGATTTTCAGAGCAGGCACCTGAGAAAAAGATGTTTATTCCTCTGAAGTCATACTGACGTTATACCGACCACGGGATTCCAAAGCAAATCATAGAACATGGATGAGATGTTGTCATGCTTCTTTGGGTTGAATAGAGCTGGCATCAAAACCAAACATTTAAGCAATGAAATTATGTTTCTTTTTTCTTAAAATAAGTGAAGGTAAAGATTTCTGATCACTTTCATGGAAGTTGTGAGCGCAGATATGAGAACTATGAAGCAGTGAAATCAGTGGAATTTATTACCTTATTACCATCACAACTTGTAGCTGAACCTGTGGTGATTGTAAGGATTAAGGAGATACTGATCCCAAAGACATGGGAGGAAAGTGCTTATTTACAAACGGATGTTCTAAAAGCTGAGCAGCAGTGGGACGATCATCTGGCTTAACTTTTAAGCATAGATGGATGAAATCTTGTGCCTCTCTTGAAAGAGTATCAGGAACCAGAGGGGGCTCTCCCTTTCCAATTCTCCATAATACCTTCATCTGTATAAAGTAAAATAGATAATGTTATCTAAAAAAAATAGAGGTTGAAGAGATAAATAGTCTAGTCATTTTGAACCATAGAGTGTAATGAAAATGGCACAAACCGGTTCGAGATTATCGTATGGAATCTTCCCAGTTAACATCTCCAACACAGTACATCCAAGACTCCATATATCAGCTGGAAGGCCATAACCATGACTTTTACGATTAACAACCTGCACAATAATAGCTTGGATATGAAATCCCAAAAAAGTTGAGAGAATGTACTACATAATAGAATCATCATATGCAACCTCTTGATCAACAAACTGATACCAGTATCTTGCACCTTTTGAAATTTGCAAAAGCCATCACCTAATTGCTAAAAAGTGATAATTCATATGATATAAAGGAAAAATAGAAACTGGCAGGATTCAGATTGCAAGATACCTAACCAGAAGGTCATCCCCATCAATCACAAACATCCATCAGCCTATAAAGCGATCTAGCCTTAAGAAAAGATATGGAAATCATTGGGGAGAAAATACAGGTTCAAACACACTATATGAACCAATTGTTGTGCGAACAAATACTCTCCTTGGTACTTGAGCAATCATTGCCACAAGCGTAAAGAACTAAAGTTACTGTTGATTCTGAAATGACCTTCTTAACTCACACTGTTAACATCATAATTACTATCCAATCAGATACCTTTTGGCTCTGTTATCTAAAGTTTTCTACCTTTTTTAAAAGCAATAAAGAAAGAGCACAAAACGAAGAGGGAAACCATGAGAAGACACATTAAAATTTACTTAGAGACTAAAAACAATTTTGAAAAGCTTATAGTTTTAGTTTTATGCATCCTCCTTCCTCTCCTTTTCACCTTTCTCATTTCCCTTCCATCATTTTCCTTCTCTTTATTGTGATTGTAAAATAAATAAACATGCACACATTCTGGAACAAGCCCAACAATCACATCACTTTATAGATGGCAGCCCAACAATCACATCACTTTATAGATGGCCCTTTCTACTAAGATCCTATATCAAGAGAGAGAGAGAGAGGGGGGAGTGGGGGGGGGGGGGGGGTGGATAATAAACATAATTCAGAAAGCTAGATATTAGCCAACGGCCAGCACAGACTCATATACATAGTTAGAAATGGTGTGTAAAGTTTAGATTAGAATAATAAACCAAGTTACCTAGGCAAAATCAGATAGACTATTAATACATGTCATTACATTGCCCACTTTATAATTCATGTCTTCTTGTCCTTTCAAATTTGTTTTTGATATGGTAGAAATAGAATATGAAAAGGTATAACACTTTACTGATTCCTCCAGCCAATTGCTCACCAACATCCTCTGTTTCTAATAAATGTTACATTTGGAATCCAACAACCTAACCAAAGCAACTAACAGCAATTCTGTCAGAGTTCAAGAAGCAAGAATTGTTCGTGAAAGTCATCCTATAAGGATCACTAAATTTAACAGTGATGGCAGTAGAATAAGACACGAGTGACTGATTTGGAGGTATCATAGGCATGTCATGTCCTCCAACAACAGAATCTTAAGCACGCAAACTAATTCAAAATATTAAATTCAAAAGTGCAAAGGCAAACCTCGGGAGCCATCCAGTTTGCAGTTCCTTGGCAAGATTTTATGTTGTTCAGTTTGATACTCTGGAAAGAGGATGAAACACACAGTATAAGGAGAAATAATTCCCAACCTTGAGGAAACTACCAAAAACTATAAAATATATACAATTGAATTTTGGGCAAGGGAAGACAAACCTTTGCCAATCCAAAGTCAGCAAGCTTCACAGATCCATTAGCATGCACCAAAAGATTTGCACATTTAATGTCCCTGAATGCATGAAAAACAATGGATGATCAGGAACATTGTGATGGTGCGCAGTTTTTTATTCTCAGTATTTTGGAATGCATCCTCACAGCGACTTCAGATTCTTCTGAGATCAATACAACCAAGACCATAAGATGGTAAGTTTTTGGAAGGAGTTACCTGTGAATCACATGTCGGTCGTGAAGATACTTCAGACCTTGCAAGATCTGTCTCGTGTATACAGAGACATGTGTATCTGTAAGATGGTACGTGTGATATAGCTTCTGAAGGGAGCCTTTGGTTACAAGTTCCAGAAAAATATAGAGCTTTGATCCATCCTGCAAAGACAATAATATAAATAATATAAAGGTGTCACTAATTTGTGGATTAAGAGGGATAAAGCAGTGAAAAATTAATACTGAATCAATAGATGGCTAACTGCTTCACAACAAATACACCTATTAGTATTGATGCACCGAGTTCATTATACTATTGGACTCAAATGGAAGCATCATATAGTACTAAATGATAAGGTACCACCTTATCAAATAAATGCATGACAGTGTGGAGAAGCATGTTTACAACTATCTACAGTGAGTTTGTTTGTAAGAAAAAGGAAATTAAACAAAGATGCCAACTGCTTAAAATAAATCCTGTGACACAAAGGAAACATATACCTCTGTTTTGTGATTATTTCATACTGTAGTCTGTACAGACCAGCATGAACGGAATTTTGGACATCCATGAGTACACTATTGTAGAGACGTTCATAGCTAAATAATTATCCATGGGAATAGGCTATAGAATGATGTGTACCTTTTGTGTGCCATAATACTGAACTATGCTCTCATGTTCAAACTGACTCAGAAGAGCAATCTCCTGAAAAAGAAAAAAAAAAAAAAAAAAAAAAAAAGAGAAGAAGAGCATCTCAGCAAGGAACAAAAAAGAATGTAGGCTCTACCGGTATATGATCACTCAATTAAATGATAGTTGATATCAGGGGCATGCAATTTCAGGGTATAACATGAACTACAAGCCAAAATCACCTGTTCAAGTTGAGAAACTCGTTGCCTCCCCAGGCTTCCTTGATCAAGCAAGGAAACTTCCTTGACAGCGAAGAAGCATCCGCCACTAAAAAAGAGCAAAACCATATTAACAAAGATCTTGAAAATATCAGAGCTAAAGAGAAGATGAAAACGTGGAACGGATAAACGTTATATGAGTAGATTTGTCAGTATGTAAGTGCATTGGAAACAAAGAAAGGTTCACTTCAATACAGTTATAAATTTTTCATAAGCCATAAGGGAACAAGGATTTCCATCCATGGAAGTAAGATACTGCAGAGGTTGCAAGAATAAAATGAACAAGTATATAGACGTCCTCAATCCCCTTTTACAAGATAAGAGATACCACAAAGGCTCAGTAAGTCAATAGTCTCATAACAAGCCTAGCTCAAGCATGGAAGTTTCATACTGCTTCTTCACTCCGAGCAGAGCTGGTCTTTTCATCACTATATCACCAAGTCCACTGAGTAATCTATCTTCTTCCCTCACTTGAATTTTCAAACAATCACCCTAAAATACTGGTTATATCGCATCACATATTGAAGTTTTGATCCTTCACAGGCATGGGTTTACCATAAAATCCACCTAATCCTAAATGTACAGATAACTGCGAACTAGAGAAACAATATCAATATACAATTGAACAACTCCGACCTCAAGCAATGCAAGATAATAAATATTAACATGAAAGAGATTGAGCATTCATAATTAAGCAGCTAAAATGAGTTTTGAGCTGTACTTACTCAGAAATTGCTTCATACACACACCCAAAAGAGCCGCTGCCGAGTAAATCACCCTTTTCCCAATAAGTGATAGGAAGCATAGGCTTCCCATTTGGCAAAAACCATCCACATGGAGAAATACTGGAAAACTCTGTGGTAGTGCTGGAAAAGTCAACATTCTCTCCTTGTTCAACTTCTTGTTCTTCAAGTTCTTCTTCGTCAGAAGAAGAGGGAAAAGAACAAAACCTTCTCTGCACCATTTCCAACGACACCCTCTCTTCCTCCGGCCCGAAGCCCCTCAAAATCTCCCAAGTCGAACATCCATTGTCCATCACCGGAACCCTCACCATCGAAGGCGGCGGCTTCAGCCCTGGTGGCCGCACTCCCTTAATTCCGACACTTGCACTACCACTGCTATTCACAGTACAACACCTGCTCGGCTCTGCCAATGTGCCTTGAATTTTTGTCAAGTCAAGGCCCTGGGATAAAACAGCCATAATCACATGATGAGAAGTCCCACTTTTGCAGGATTGTGCAGCGACATGTTTTACCCTGGTTGTCTTGCCAACTCCTCCCGTGCCGTAGACACCAACCGCAGTGACCTCCTCATCTTTTAGCACCTTCATAACCTCATCCATGGCCTTCCTTGTTGCTTCAAATGCTTCAAAATCTTCGGTAGACATTGTAAACCCAGTGTCAATAGGTTGTACTTTATTGCACACAAAATCCACAATTGCATCCACAAGTTCTCTATCAGTCCTACCAAGGAAGAAATAATCAAGTGTCAAATAATAAATCGAAAAATTAAAATAGATAATCTCATAATGATACTTACTTATAATTCTTTGTATGCCATCCAGAGAAATTGGACACTTTGCTTAAAGCATCATTCCACCGCAGCACATTCTCCAATGGGTGTCGCCCGTAGCTTTCATGCTTGTTCAAAGCTTCTGCAAAGCTCTTGGTTCGGTACCGTACATCAGACGGTTCCACGTTATAAAAAACCGGAAATATTCTGTTGCTTCCTTCCATACACTCACAAATCTTTGCAAGTTCCTCCAAACACCAACTAGAATGAGCAAAGTTTTCCGACAGAACAACAATCGCAAACCTTGACTCTTCAACTGCCTTTCGCAACGCGGGAGAAATCACATCCCCTACTTGAAGTTCAGGATCATCCATGAATGTCTTAACACCTCTCCTTCGCAGTCGATAGTACAAATTAGACGTTATGCTTCTTCGAGTGTCTCGACCCCTGAAGCTCAAGAACACGTCATACTTCCACGGAACAAGTGATGATGACGATGAAGAAGAGGAAGAAGCAACCGGCCACGTGGCAACACCACCACTTCCAGGCGTGAGTTCCATTTCGGAGGGTACGTTTTCCGGGAAGAACTGTCGGGTCACGGGTTGCGAATCAGCACCGTCCATGAGCCAGACCCCGAATATTTTGCAGCCACTTTTTGGGTTGTCGTCGTCCTCTTTAGGAGGCTCATTCAGATCCCACATTTTTTCTTCTTATCTCGCGCAGTAGCTCGACGCGATTTTCTGGACGATTCTACGAATAGACTCGGGTTCTTGATATCAATCCCAGAATTCCGCGTACGAGCGGATGATGATGATGGGAGAGATGCAGAGGACGCCATTGAAACCAGCAGGAAATTTCCAGGGAGAATTGACTCTGGAAAAAATCAAGCGTCGTCTCCTTTGGAAGTGAAATGCGAACGCGCACAGTAGGGCTGGGCCTTTTTGTGGGCTAGGCGGACACGATGCGGGCCTAGGCTGTTGGGTGTTGGTGAGCCCAATCGGGCTGTGAGGGCCCACCCTTTAAAAAATTTAAAAAACTGATGTTCGCGCTTGCAATAGTATTGAACCACCTTTGTTTACCTATGAAAGTGCTCGCCCTATTAATTTATTGACACATGTATTTTTAAATTATTTAATTTTATTCTTAATGATAAAATAAATATGTGTCAATAGATTAAGAGGGTGGACACTATGGTGGGCAAATAAAAACGGTCGGCAAATTTGTATATATAGTATTTGTTCTTTTGTTTTGAAAAATCAGAGAATAACAAAGAAAAGGGATGTTGATGACATCTTAGACATACTTTTCAAAAGAATTGAAACCTTCTTTCGCTTGTTCATCACCATTGAACTGAATGTTGTTATCGATATTCAGTCTCTGGAATTAAAAGCTGTAGCCTGTAGGGTATTTAAAATTTTAACCACTTAATTAATACTTCACCAGAGTGTGCTATTGGAATAATATCATGATGATCATCTTCTGGGCAGAGCGAGGCAAGGAAGCAAGAAGCATGACAGCTTGGCATCTTCTGAGTTCTGACTGATCAAATCCTGATATATCTCCCTCATCAACAAGGTTGGCAGTCATCTCTAGTTATCGTGCTGCTGCTTTGGACAACTGAGGTCTCTCCTCTAGGCTTTTTTGTTTCTTCTATGTGCATCAGCTTTTATGTTAGCGTCACCCACAGGCCGGTCAAAAGTCCCTTTGAAATAGTAAGAATAAATTAGCCAGCATTTAGTATATCTTTGATGATAACAAACACTTCTCGATCTTATATTGGAAATATCAGCTCGGGGGCAGAAATGTAAAAGAAAAGATCAATGACTGAACAATATATGATCTGTACAAGGACCCGTTTTCAAATTTTTATTTCCAAACCATATATTTAATTTTTCATATGTAATTTGTACTAGTGCGTGCATGTTTGGTACCTAGTACTATTCTGGGTCACTCTATTGTTAGTACTTGTTCTACTCTCATTTGAGTAGGCTTACTCAATACTTCCTTGTACCATGTTTGGTGATGCAGCACAATCTAAGGTGGGATTGTTCCTCAATCATCAGAAATTGTTCCAGATCAAAAATTCATAAGAAAATTTGCAATACCCAGATTCAAGATTGATCTCAACTCTTCTCTCTTAAAATCCCAAAACCCAAAACCTAAACCCACGAAAGCTCCTCTTCCTCCTTCCTCTGCATCAATGGCCGGTGTTTGTTTATGCGAGCTCCTGAAGAAGTGCGGCAAGGTGGCGATGTGGAATCGCGGATTGAGAAGCTTCCCAACCTAAACCCTCTTAAAACCTCCAGTGAAGAGAAACCCACCTCAGAAGTTGGGCTATCGGCGGCTATTGTTGACGAGAAATGAGGACGACAAAGCAACAAGGTTCCATTTCAGATTCACGCCTCTTTTGGCTAAGTTTTTGGTAGGAGGAGGCTTGACAAGATTGGTTATTTTGGGAGGGAATGATTCTGGGTTTTCGGCAGCCATCTTGAGAGAAGAAGTTCAGAATAGTTGATTGTCTTGGGAGAGAAAGTGAAGTCACATATGAAGAGAGGAAGGAGAGGAAGGAGAGAGATGGTGTTATTTTGGGACCTCAAAAATGAGTACGCACAATAACACCACCTAAGGAGGTTGAGAGCCAAAACAGGTGCTATGTAGTACCATTTATTTTTGTACTCACTCACACTAAACACAGGACAAACTACTTAACACCTCTTATCTAGTACAATACCATTTAGTCCCATGTACCAAACAAGCAAGAGTGCTGAACAAACAAACAAAAAGTTTTTTTTTTTCAGTTTCACAACCCTATTATCAAATATCAGTTGTTTACAAAAACTAAATAAGAAAATAGCGAAGATAACAGTAAAAAAAAGAAAATCAAAAAAGATATATGTTTTCAATTTTTCTTGGTGTACTGATGTGGGAGGAGAACTCCTTTGCATATAGATGGGGAAAACAAATGAATCATAGATATTATTGATAGATTTTCACAACATTCTGGACTTTTGGACTAGTAACTGGGAAATGTATATACGTGATGGCCACATTTTATAAAACCTTATAATGAAAAGAAACGAAAACAAGACAAGAAATAAAAATAAAAAGGAAAGATATACAAATTGAGGAACATCAACATACCCGTCCCTTTGAGATCTGTAATGTAACATAATTGACTTGGATTTGATTCCTGCCGTGGGGGGGTTGAAAATGACAAGTTGGGGCAATTTTTCACATACAAGGGTTCCACTGTACCCATTTTGTCACAAATTACCTTTTCCAGATTTGGTAGTTCTGCAACATGTTGATGGTGACAGTACATTTCATGATTATGTCATTGGTGGCCATACCTTCTATCTTTCCAAACCTCCCCTCTTCTTCTTATAGTAGATATCTTTGTCTGACATGTGTTTCTGCACCAGATATGGATCCGAATGTTCAACTTTTCACGTCAAGATAGAGGAAGCTAAAGACAGTATAGCAAAAAATAAACAGAGAACAGATTTTAATGACATCATAGGGACATACCTTATAGAAGAATTAGACTTCATTGAATCCAACTTCTTCTTAGCTGGAGAGTTGAAACTATGGCAGCGTTGCACATCTGAGTATTTCAATAAAGGAAACTCAATATTTTCTTCATCTTCATCTCTAGTAGCATTTCCAGTACTACCATAGAACCTTGTAAGCTTAGAAAGATTTTTCAAAGATAACTTCTTCAGTTTTGGTAAAACTATCTTGCTGCGCACTTTTTCCTCACTTGCATCAATAACTCTCTCCAAATCTTTGCAAGCCTCTACTGAAAGATGTTCTAAGTTAAGAAGATTGTCAGCTTCATCATATGTGAAGATATTTTTCAGCTTACTGCACTGGAGAACTACCAAAACTTTAACATGATCAAAGATTCTAAATGAAGCCGGACCATTCCATATCTTTATTAGGTTGACCAGATTATCCAATCTCATCTCTTTCAACTTTGGCAGAGTACCTTGTTCTAGCCCAGATCCTTCAGATGAAAACACATACTTCAATCCATCCATCACTTCACAACTTAGGTTTTCCAACTTTTGTAGCCGCTGCAGCAAATTAGATTCGAAAGCATTCATCAATTTATGACAACGTCTGACCTTCAGTAACCTAAGATTGATTAGAGACCCGGTTGGTAATTCACCAACGCATAATTTCTCCAGACTATGTAGTTGATCGAGATGCAACTCCAGGTTCATTTCGAATCCCTGTTACTGACATCAACTCTTTCAAATTCTTATCCGGAATTTCAAATGAGTGAGGAGGAAGGAGACAACCACAGGCTTCACAGAGAAGCGAGTGATCTCCACGCGCGGATCCGGAGCGTTCCAGTAGAGGCTGAGCGGCCACCTCTTCGAATGCGTCTGAGCGGTCTTTTCTCAGTTGGCACCTGTCACCTTTGATAAGACATGCACTCTCTCTCTCTCATCCAAATAAAAAAAATAAAAAATAAAAATATTAGTGCGGGCTGGGCCTTTTTGCGGGCTAGGCGGGGACGATGAGGGCCTAGGCGGTCTGGGTAATAGTGGGTCGGGTCGGGCTGGGGGTCCACCCTTTTTGTAGCTTTGTTTGCACCAAATAACCAGTTTTTTTAGCCAATATCACACAAATAAAGTGATTTGCTTGAGAGAAATTGAAGCTCTAAAAACTTTGGATTTTACTGACTGATCTCTTTTACACCTAGAACTGAGTTTATATGCACAAGAATATTTTTTGACATAAATATGTCCAACTTTCAGCTGATTGAGTAACAGAAAACTTGTTAATTTTTAATTTGTAACAGATTTAGATAACTACTGCCGGAGCTCTTTCACCAGTATAATGCAACAGTTATCAGCTACAGCTGCTGGACAATCTTGTTGATGGTTATAATCTGCTGTCACTGCTGCATAAGAAGGAGAAACAATCCTTGGTGAATAGTGAAAGCTGAAGTGAAAATATCAGCTAGTTGGTGAATGGTGGGACGGTTAGAGACATGAAGAAGCTATTGAGGGTCGTTTCTCCGACTAATTAACTCCATATCAATGTGCATAGTGTGAGAGCGATTAACTGGATTTAAAGCAAGACTGAGGCACTGATATTGTAACACACCATATGCAAGGTTATTTGGAGAGGTAAAAATGATAGTAGTAGTTTACAAATCCATACATAATCTCAGCAGCAGCCAATATGCAAATGGTATTTGTGCTTAGCTGGTTCTAGCCATGACTATGATGTGCCTGTGTTTGTGCTTAGATGGCTGTTGTTGTGCAGCGATGTCAAATGATTTCTACAACAAACATTCTCATCTTTGGTTTAAGTGTAACGATGTGCTGTTATTGTCGTGTTGCTGAGCCAAAGGGAAACAATGTTGATTTCTAATGAACTTGTAGGACAACTTAGCCAAGCCAATACAGAGGAAACAACACAAACAAAACAACCTCACACATACAAAATCAAAGCTCAAACTGTGTATGTCAGTTTATATAATGAAACAACATTCACCAACCTGAAAGATGTAGTTGATATCATTCATATAACGCAATTAAAAGCCAACTGAGGAATCTTCTTCTAGACCATTGAACTCTTTCTCTGTTAATTACTTCCATGACCTTTGGCAATCCTCTACCCAAAGGTCTTCCAATTGCATAAGACATCGAGCTACATCAGATGTGAAGAGATATTCCAGTTCCGCGCAACGAACCAAGTAAAAGATTTTGAGACTGGAAGATTCCAGGTGGAGCAGGACCATTCCAGTATCTGGATTCCAGTGAGAAGCTAAACGCGTTATCTGGCATTTCTTGATAAGCTAGCTGTGAACTGTATCATCAGAAGCAAAACTCGCTCCATGCATCTCATCGTTGTTTGTTCTGATTAGTAAAATACAAAAGACAGAGGTGAGGAATTTAAAGCAAGAGCTATAGTAAAATGCAACATCAGCATCAGAATAAACCATTCAAACCATGATGTATCAAAGATACAAATGAGACCATCTGTCAAAATTAGCACCCTTTCATTCAAAAAGATAAGAAAATTAGTTCAAAAAGATGCCCCAGTAAGGCAGTAACTTCGTGAAATTTCAACCCCTTTTTTCTATCCTTGTGTTTACACCCCATCTACAGTTAACCAGAAAGAGAAAACTAATAAATAAACAAAACATACGCATTATAGCAAGTTTCGAGTTTGGTAACTTGCAATAGGCAAACAAAATTCATCAAATAGACATCGTAAATCAGATTTATACGTGCATGCGAAATGGCCATTAGTATGGTGGGAATTTATTGAATCGACAAAAAAAATGACAAAGCAGAATAAAAAGAACAAAGGAATCACATTATACCTCAGATGCTGTAAATCATTGACTTCAACTCGCTTCCAGGTATGAAAGTCAGAAGTAGAGGTTGAAAGCTGGGGGCAGTCCTGCACATACAACTGTTTCAATGAAATGCACTTAATAGTAGCATTTCCTGTGCGGTAGAACCATGAGCTCGGGAAGATTACACAAAGCTAATTTGCTCAATTTTGGAAAACTGATCTCCTTCTATACAGTTCCTTCACTTGCTTCAACAATTCTGTTCAAACGAGGACATTGAGCTACTTGAAGATCTTCCAATTGCAGAAGACATCGAGCTACATCCAGTGTGAAGAGACTTTTCAGTTTCACGCAACCTTTAACCATCAAAACTCTAAGATTACAGAAGGTTTTTGGTAAGAGTGGATTCACCAAGTTAGGACAACCTTCCACCTTCAGAAACTTGAGATTGCAAAGTGACCGAGGTGGTAATTCACCCACACAAAACTCCTTCAAGCAATTAAGGTATGCTGAGAGTCAAGGTTCTTGAAAGATCATGTTCAAAGTATGGCTCCGAAGAGTAATCACTAGGTAGTGTTTCTCAACTGATACGTATATCAAAGATTACCCAACTCGGGCTAAACTCACCAATTTGAGGCAAGCAATCTGCATCAGATATGTTAACCTTTATCTCACAAACTAGTTTTTCCAGATTTGGTATTTTGTAACATATGTTGATGGCAACTACACTTCACAATTGTTGCTATTGATGGATGTACCTTCTTTCTCTCGGAACCTCTCCTCTTCTTCTGCTTAAAAGAGGTATATCTTTCTGACCTGTCTCTGCACCAAATATGGCATGTCCAAATTGTTAAATTTGCACCTCAAGATAGAGGAAGCAGAAGAGTGAAATGAAAATCAAATATATAAGAACAAAAAATGACGAAAGATTTTAATGATGTCATAGGACAATACCTCACGAAAGAATCAGAACATGCTGCTTATTCATCATTGTAACCAACTTGTTCTTAGCTGGAGATCTAAATCTACTGCAGCGTTGCACATCTGAGTGTTCCAATAAAGGAAACTCAATATTTTCTTCATCTTCATCATTAGCAGCATTTCCAGTACTACCATAGAACCTTGTAAGCTTAAGAAGCATTTTTAAAGCTAACTTCTTCAATTTTGGTAGAACTATCTTGTTGTGCACTGTTTCCTCACTTGCTTCAATGACTCTCTCCAACCCTCGGCAAGCCTCTACTGAAAGATCTTCCAAGTCATGAAGATGGTGAGCTACGTCGGATGTGAAGAGATTTTTCAGCTTATTGCACTCGGTAACTACCAAAAATTTTACATGATGAAAGATTCCACATGGAGCAGGACCTTTCCATATCTTTATTAGGTTCCCAAGATTCTGCAATCTCATCTCTATCAACTCTGGCAGAGTGCTTTCTTCTAGCTCAGACCTTTCAGATGAAAATATATACTCTAATTTATCCATCTCTTCACAACTTAGTTTTTCCAAATTGTGTAGTCTCTTCAACAAATTAGATTGTAAAAGTGCATTCATCAACTTATGACAACCTCTCACCTTCAGTAATTTAAGCTTGCATAGAGACTCATTTGGCAATTCACCAACACATAACTCCTTCAGACAATTCACTTCAACAAGATGCAACTCTTCCAAATTTTCAAATACAGGTTCATCGGGAACCGATGTTATTGAGGTCATCAATTGTTCCAAATTCTCACTGGGACCAATAACCTGTAAATCCTTAAGTGCACTTAATGTCCCTTGGTAATATTCCTCGAGAACATTAACTAAACCTCGACAGTTTCTATACTGTAGCTTCTCTGTTTTCTTGGTCACCACATCAGTAAACCATTTCGGTAAGGTATCCATGGTTGTATCAAGAGTCAAGGTTTTTGAATCTAGTGGAGAACTTGAATTCAAGGCTTTTGAATCAAGTGGAGAACATGAATTCAAAAGCGATTTTCTAATTGACAGGTCTTCACAGACACATATGTCAAAACTTTTCCAGTCAGACTTAACCTCATCTGTAGGTAAGCATTTTGGATCAGATATGAAAACCTTCAAAATGTGTAGATGCAACAAGCTAGTTAACTCATCAAAGGAAGCATTAGTTTCCTCTCTTGCTCCCTCAGCTTCACTCTCCTCAACTGTATTTCCCTGGATTTCACTCCCCTCTGTTATACTCCCCTTAACTTTACTCCCCCAGTCTGCGAAATTGCACTGTATATACAGTTCCTCTAATTTATTGAGGTTGCTTATCACTTTAGAAGGAATTGTATCAAAACAGACTCTAGTAAAGTCCAACATCCTTAGTGCGGTCAACTGTCCTATTTCTTTCGGCAATTTCAAAAGAGGAAAGTCTCTCATGCTAAGAATTTCAAGTTTTTTCAACTGTCCAAGTAGGGATATGTTACTTATCCTTGACAAGCAACCATCTAGATACAAAGTGTGGAGACTGCTTAGGAGATTGAACGATGCTGGAAGTAAAGAAATGCCAGTGTAGCTAAGATCTAACACCCTTAACGCCTCTAGACGTTCAAATGAAGAAACTGGGATGTTCTTCATGATATTACTTTGTAACAAGAGAATATGAAGTTTTGGAAATACCAGCTGTTCAGCGGGAATCGTGCGTATTTTGTTCTTCATTAGTGAGATTGCAATGTAGCCTTTACGTGCATTAATGTCCGGCCAATGAAGCAATTCAAGACCAGCTCTTACAAAAAATTGTGAGGAAATTTGTATGGCAACATCTCTGACGACATCATGCATCCTTATGTATCCCCCCTCTTTTTTAGCATCCAAAAGCAGGCTAGAATCTTTAAGAGACTCAACCACCGTATGTATTGTGTCTCTGGCATTTTGCACGTTGGACTCTTCAAACAATCCTTTCCCAATCCCATACTTCAGCAAGTCTTCAATTTTGATATCATCATCTTCCGGGAATAGGCAGCAAAGCAAGAAGCATGATTTGGAAACATCAGATTTCAAGTAATCATAGCTTAACTTAATGCATTTGAACACATCTCTCTCGTCTTCAGGGAGGGGAAGTTGAGACATCTTTAGTCGCTCAGCAGCCTTTTCCCATTCACGCAAGTCTTTATCCCCAAGTGCCTTTGCAACTGCTTTCAACGCAACTGGAAGACCAGCACATTCTCTTGCTACCTCCCTTGCTTTGTCATAGAAAGTTGATGTTCCAAAAGACTTTCGTGCTTCCGTCACAAACAACTTCCAAGAATCCTCTTCAGTTAAGATACTGAGATGTATGCTAGCTTGGCAATGCATACGATAGCAAACTTCCCTCTTCCTTGTGGTGATTAAGACCTTGGAATAACATCTTTTAAGCTCATTGTATCTGGGAATTCCTATGGTTGTCAAGTCCATATCATTCCAAATGTTGTCCAGGATTATAAGGATCTTATTTCCACTTGTTATCTTCTTCCTCAATGTACGGGCTCTTCCAATTACTGTCTGATCCACCAGCTTCAAACCCAACAAGTCTGCTAATGTGCCTTGAATATTCCACTGATTAGGTTCTGGGGATATGCAAGCCAAAATAACCTTATGGAAAAGCCCTTCTTTTTCGGCTTGTGCACCAACTTGTTCCACCATTGTTGACTTTCCAACACCTCCCATGCCGTAGACCCCGACGATATTGACGTGTTCATTTCTTAGCTCCTTCATAAGCTCATTCATGGCTTTTTTTGTTGCTTCAAAAGGTTGAAAATCATTGGAGGAAATAATGTGCTCAATTTCACTGTGTCGTACTTTACTGCACACAGATTCAACAATGGCTTTGACAACTTCTCTATCAGTCCTGTAAGGAAATATAGGGTCAAAACCCATCATGTTAGCTAGTAGTAAATCCAAAAGAACATGTATAACTTTGGCAAAATGGTAAGTGAGATAGTCTCATGATGCTTACTTATGATCCTTTGCATTACAGCCAGAGAAACCGGCCACTTTTTGTAAAGCATTTCTCCACTGCTGCACCTTCTCTGAATTGTGCCGACCAGAGTTTTCAAGCTCAGTGAAAGCATCACCAAAAGTCCCCTTTTGACACCGCACATCAGTAGGTTCGACATGATAAAAAAGTGGTAGAATTCTGTCATTGTTTTTCATGCATTGACAAATCTTTGTAAGTTCCTCCAAACACCATATAGATTGAGCATAGTTTTTTGACAGAACAACAATTGCAAAATTTGATTCTTCAATTGCCTTTAGCAGACCTGGAGCAACAGGAGTCCCTAGTTCAAGCTCTCTGTCATCCATGAATGTTTGAATCCCTTCCACATCTGTCAATTCATTGTATAAGTGGGATAGAAAAGTCGTACGAGTGTCTGCACCCCTGAAACTCAGAAATACATCATACTTCTTCCAAGGAGCTGATGAAACAAGAGATGTAGAGGCATCCTTTACAACCGATTCTTGATTATCCTCTGATTTTGGCTCAGGGTTTTCAACCATGGGAGCTGACGATGATTCAGCTGATGAAAGAAGAGATGCAGGGGGATCCACGTCTTCCAATTCTCGATTATCATTAGACACTGGCTCAGGGTTTTCAACCATGGAAGCCAACCAATGTGTCACTGTAGCAAATCCAACAGCTATCGCCAAAGCCATCTTTTTTATACATGAATAAATAGTGAAGAAAAACTATAATAAGAACCAACAAATAGAAAACTCCAATGTTATAAAGTGATCATTCAATTAATGTTTACTACTCTTGACCTCTTTTCCTTCAAAGACTTCTAGCAGCTAAACAGCTTGGTTTAGCTTGTTAGGAGGATGCACTGCCTAGTTTAGTTCGAAAGAATATAGATGTATGCCAAGGAAGATTAGATAATAAAACTACACTTCTAACCTCCACGGAAGAGAACTCCATCAGCTTCAGAACTTCAGCTGTTCGGAGGTCACCTTCACTGTGCCCTGGACTCTTGGAGTACTGTTGGGTAGATCTCCGTGTGCCTTTTGAACAGAAGATCTGTATATTGGGATCAGACTCATCAGAGTAAACAAACGAGTTTTGATTGATGGAGAGTAGACAAGATCATTAAATTCCGGGAGCGTCTTGGTCCATATGGACAGTGAGGTTTGTTGTGGCGCGTGGGAAACACGGCTTAACTTGGGTTAGTTAAAGTTTTGAGTTTCTGGATTGTTAGCTAGCAGATCAGGATTCTGGATTACTGGGTTGTAACTTGAAGATTTGACCGGCAAAAGATCTGCTTGTCTTTTTCCAAAGGGTCTTTCATTTAGTCTTGATTGAAACAGTTTTATTTTCAATTTGCTGTTTCTAATTCATGAATTAAATATATATTTATGACACGTTTATTTAATTAAAATAAAATTAATCAGTAATGAAATCATGAATTAAATTAAAAATTCATCTACAGGATCGTGGTCTAAAATTGAAGTCCGAAGTCTTGGATCTCTAAAAAAGTCTTCTATGACTTTTTGACTCAGTCCCGTTCACCTGGTCAGTAGGAACATTAGATCAACTGTCTTTGGATCAAAACCAACTTAAATCAGATGGTTGAGATTTATTGGCCCTTATTTGATTTTAATTTATATCTTGCCAGACTTCCTTATTTGATCTACTTTTTTTTCTCGGACAACAGACATCTTCTACTCTTGTCATCTTCTCACAAAATCCATGAAATTTGATGCAAACCCAGAATAGATTCGCCAGAGACAGACCCACTCGTCTTCTCCTCTTCTCATCCTCTCTATACACAAGTGAATTCTGTAAATCTCTTTTCTTATATTCTAAAAACCCCATATTTTTTTCCTCTTTAAACCCAATTCTCTAGTAGCTTAGCATCAACCCTTTTCCTCTTTAAACCCAGTTCGTCGATTCTCCGGCCGAATCTGGAATTTTCCCTAAATTTTGTAATCTTGAGAGAAGAGTAGAAGAGGAGAACACGTGATTTAACGTTGGGTCTCCGTCCCCGAAGAATCCATTCTAGGTTTGTAGCAGATTTTATGGATTTTTGTGAGATGATAAGAGGAGGATTGAGGAGAAGAGGAGAAAAAACCCAGAAAGGATTTGCTGGATAAGAAGATGAAGACTCGGTTCGTGGGAGAAGACTTAAACAGTAACTAATACTGATTAAAAAAAATACAAGATATAAATTTAATTCAGATAAGAGTGGTTTAATCCCAACCATCAGATTTAAGTTGGCTTTGATCCAAAGACAGTTGACCAAATGTTCCATGGTTAGCAGGTGACAGGTGAACGGGACTGCTCTTTGACATAATGATTTGATGTACCAATATCTTCAAGGTGTGTTCTGGAATGTACGCAGTACCTTGAGTACTGTGGCTGTCTGGACCACGTGTTATAAGCAGCGGGTGGAGAAGTTTTGGCGCGTGTTGTGCATGACTCTCGGTAATTCTCCCTCCGCGAACGATTTTGCCTGCCGGTGGAGGTGGGCAACCCAAGAGCAAGATGAGTCAACTCTGGAGCTCTCTGGAGCTCATTCGCCAACATCTCTTAGGAGACTTCATCTTCACAGACAACTTCATCACCAATCTCAACTTCGACCAAACCCCATCAGAACTCTCTTACTTCCAACCCATCATCAAGTCCGAGTACTCCATATCCGAATCCGAGTCCACTTCCCCTGTTTCAAGCTGCCGAAACCCGAACCCGTTACCGAAGAAGAACCCATGAGCAGCGAGCCCAAGAGAAAGTCAAGCAGCTCTTTCAACTCCAGCTCGTCGACGGGGGAGGGGAGCAGGCATTACAAGGGAGTCAGGAGAAGGCCGTGGGGCAAGTTCGCGGCGGAGATTCGTGACCCGGCCCGGAAAGGCAGCCGGGTCTTGCTAGGGACGTTTGACACTGATGTGGATGCTGCAAAGGCTTATGACTGTGCTGCATTCAAGCTTAGGGGAAGGAAAGCTATACTGAATTTTCCGCTGCGAATTCGATCGGTGGATCCGGGTTGCTGAGGGAAACAAAATTAGAGTCCCCACGCGAGACGCGCGCTTGGCGCGTGCTTCTTATGAAAAGTAATTTCACCGCTTGACAAAGTCAAACGACAGCTGCAGTACTGGGAGTACTGCGTGCACAACAGCCGTTCCCTATCTTCAAATACATTACTCAGGAAAGCGCTGGACTACGCCAAAGTGTCGTACGCCTATATGATCCCGAGACGCGTGGCGTTTTTTCATTGGCAGAGAGGATATTTGAGGGACATCGCTGGAATTTCTCAGATGACGGTCATTCTCGTCGTTGTCAATGTCATCGCTGGAATTATTGTCGGTATAGTGTTTTGAGTTCTCGTGCCTTGTACATCTTTATGATCTTGCATTCCCTCTTGGCATGTTCCTGTACAACAAATGGTTAGTTTATTTGTAAATTAAACATGAGATTTGTGTCTAGATTTGTAGATATGATCTGTGATTAAGCAATGTTTCTTGGCTCTTGGTTGTGTTTGCTAGTGTTTTGTATGTACTGTGTGCCATCATACTTAGCGGAAAAGATGCTATCGTGATATGTTTAACTACTTTGTTGTGATTCTAGAGGACATCAGAAAGAGCATAACCTACAAGCAAGCTGGATCAACTTTGTATGTACAGTAGTCAAGCTCAAAGCATGTACATGTTTTCTACTCTTCTTTAATACATTTCCACATTCAAAATGATCAGCTAGTTACCTTTTTTTTTTGCCTAGTTGTGGCTACTGATGATAAGAAAATAGCAGCATGCTGTTCAAATTTTGGAGCTAAGGTTACCTCATAGTTGTATGGACTGATAGTCTATTTGAGCCTTATATGGCATTGCTAATACATCCAGGAGCCTAGTGGTTGCTTTACTGCATGCAATAATCATGTAAACTGTCATTGTGATCATATACTTTTCGCAAGTTCAAAGTGATGTTTTTCTGGGTTTGTGTTGTTTATACAGTTTGTGTTGAGTTGAATGTAAAGGTTTAGTCTTTGTCTTGTTAAAGTTTTAGTCATCAATCACTTTAATGTGTTTAGAGCATTTGGGATTTTAGTAAAAGAAAGTAGTTGTTGTTCAATTGGACTTGGAAAGTTTGTGGCTTTCGTATTTAGTGCGTCTTATTTTGATTTTGTATTGGTTGTGTGTGCATTGGCTCCAACAGTGAAGCGTGTGAAGAATGAAACTGCTTTTAAGAAATTGAAAGATGGGTTGCTTTCAGCTACGTCTGGGTCTGTAAAGGAAAATAAATACTCGAGTGAGTTTAGTTTCAAAGAAACTGAGTCCACTAAGTATTACTGTGGGTGGAGACTTGGAGCATTTGGGGACCTTGTTAAGAAGAAGATATTCCCGGCTTTTTTCATACTTTATCATGACGGTTGCCTACCAAAGGTGTGTAAAATTGTTTTTTCTTTCTCCTGTTTGTTATTGATTTCGAGGTTTGGATCAATTGGTTTGATTATGAATGTGTGATCTTTGTTGCAGCACTTTACTATTTTTGGTTATACTCGGAGTAAGATGACTGATGCGGAGCTAAGAACTATGGTTAGCAAGACACTTGCTTGCACAATTGACTAGAGATGAGCTTTGCTTCATTCTTGCTTTTGTGGAATGAGGTTGCATTGCTTGCTATTTATTCCTCCAAACATATTCATAGATGTTGTTCGTTGTGCAAGCTTGTCTACTTCATCTGGTAATGGCTGGACTAGTGCAAGCTTGTCTACTTCATCTGGTAATGACTGATTATTGTTGAGAACAAATATTCAAGTAATTTTTTTTTTTCCCAAACTAGGTTGGTTTTCATCATGCAATTAATGTGGACCACATTATAAGAGACATAATGCAGAATCACTTGTTTCAGATACTGTCAGTTTGGATGCAGAATATATCAGAAATGAGAAGGTAATGAGCCTGGTTTAATGCTATGTATAATATGATTTTCCTCATTTTTCCTATTTTTAAATTGCTTGCTCCATCTCAGGTAAAAGTTTTGCCTTCCATGAGGCCGTTGGAACTTGAAAATGTAGCAACACGGATTTTACAAGAGCCATGTATGTCAGAGGAGGTGTTACTTAACACAACTTACACAGATGATAAAACTATTGGTAGCTATTGGTAGATTCATTGATGGATGTTTAGATTATACATGGAAAGGGTTTTGCTGATGATGGATGAATTTTTTTGTTGGCTTTATGCAGATCCACAAGTTTAACACTAGCATCCTACAAGAATGACAAATTGGATGTGGATTAGGATATGACCCACATTCACCAACTCCTTGTTTGGTGGCTTTGTGCAGATTCACACTACAAGACTTTTGGTGTTATGAATCTTCCTCTTCACATTTTGTTAATAGTTGGAAAGTTAACAGTTGATGTACTACACCTATTTGCAAGATTTTATCAGTAATATGAATGTTTATCAGGTGTATGTATAATATGAATGTTTATTTGCAAGATTCTGCATTCATCTCATGCACACAGTTTTCAATTCCTTACGATAATCATTGATCATGTTTCTCAGCCTGCTAAAGTAAAACATTATCTACAATTTCAGCTTCCGAGTTGAATAGGTTTATGGATCATTCAATAGTAGAATGTACTCACCAAAGTGAAATATGAATATGGTACAAAGTTCTCTTGTTTAGTAGGTTATATGTAAGTTACAACTGTACATCTTTGTGAATTAACTATATATAGAAATAAAACTGAAAAATTTGGCCAAGATGGATGTTGTCCAAGATTTGAAGCAAGGGCCAACCTCACACAACTAAGGGCTCTGATGGCAAGTCCTGCTTCGATAAAGTCCGGACGGAGCTTAGACATGGACAACTCTTGTAGTTTATTGAGCAAGAGGTCTGTCTGAGAGATATTTAGCAGACATTCCTTCCATGTAGTATACAACTTTATATTGACAAAGTCATAGAACAATTAAACTAGTCTTCAAATGACAAATATATAACAAGGGTAACAGTTTCCATAACATACAAGATAGAATGGAGTTTGTTGCAGATAGTTGCCAAACTCTTGGTTTCTTTTGGTGCTTTCTTTCCAGGTTGCTTCTGTTGCAGACGCTGGTATATGCTCGCAATATCCATATATGGCTTCACTTGTTCACCTCACCTAGTAATTGCAAGCACGAGCATGACAAGGGTCTAAATTCAAACTTAATCAGCCACGAAGTGCAAATGAAAAATAGCAAAGTATTCTTAAGAGAATGACTACTTATATTGAGATGTAAGGCATTGCATACCAGAGAAACCATTATGAAGCCTAAGAAGTCCGTTATGCGGCTATGCAACTAATTACATTTATGGCAGAAATTCTAGACCCCTGCAATTGCATTTAAAATGGATAATGATAGACAATCCTATGACAACAGCTAATCAGGTGCTTTAATATAATTCATATTGCTAGTTCTAGGGGAAAAAAGTATGAGGCAGGTCTCTTGAAAGGATATCATCAGGAACAATTACTATATATTCTACTGGACTTGCATGTAAGAAGAAACTTTGTTTGCTGCTAGCTCCACCATAGAAAAGAGTTGTCATTTAAAAACAGAATAAAATTCTTTCAAAGGAGAAAGTTTTACCTAAAAATTGCACAAGGTATAAGTATAACTCTGTAATTTCAACTATTAATAGAAACAAGACTATAACTTCAACTAAAATTTCAACGACTGATACTTGATAGAAAACAAAAATAAAACTTGAATCAACTAAAATTTCAACCAAAACGCAAACAATTAGTCGTACCATTTTTGCAGAGTCTGAGCTGCTTTCATAGATGAAACTCCACACCAAAAACTACCTGCCTACCTGCAGCAGCTTGTAATGAGTTTCCAGCGATGGCTACCAGTAATTGGATTCAGCTCTGCTCTCTCAACACTGAGATTCGTCTCAAATCTCTCTGGGTTTCGGGTTCCAGATCCAGACTATATCTTCGAATCTTTTCGAATTGGATTCCACTCTGCTCTCTCAGTAACGAGCTTCGTATGCAATCTCTCTGCGTTTTGGATTCCAGATCCAGACTATAACTTCGATTCCTTCGAAAGAGTGGATCAGGCCCGAGACCATTGTTTGGGTATAAATTTGTGGCAAAATCTCCGTTCTACCCTTCAGTCTCACAGTAAAATCAGGCAGTCACTGTGAAGGCCTGAAATTACAAAACTGCCCCTCCGTTAACAATTCCGTCTGGAGTACCGTACGACGCGTGTAGTGTAGCTTTTGCCTACTTGTATTAATATCTTCATAACATGCAGTACTTGTTTTTTTTTTTTTTTTGGGATAATGCATATGCATTACTTGTTACTTGTTAGGTGAGCTTGATATGGGATGGATTTGTCAAGTTTGCTTCTTGAGATTGCCAATTGATCAGCTTCTCTTACCATATTTTTCGAATAAAGCTAAAGCATCCATAATTAAGTTGACAACATGAAAATGCTAGAAATCTGTTTTAGTTGTAATATTAAAGGGAGAAGAAATCAATCATTGATTAAGATTAAAAATTTTTATTAAAAATAAAAAGACCCTCGTGAATAGGAGTTGAACTCCTTTGTCTAAATTAGATTCTTTATGACAAACTCTTTTCTTTATGGTTAGAAAGGTCAAATTTACCGACAACATCACATTCTACCCAATCATATAGCAATATAGCTTAGTTAGGTGATCTGATGTGGTGATCCCCGACCACCTAATAATTCCTCTTCCTAGCAAAGTTATACAAGATGAAATATAATATCTTGCATTGCTTAGTCTTCCGCTTGATCTCTCAATGACTCTAAATTAATACCAGCTGCAGCTACAAACATATCGGTATCAAACTCAGCTGCATGATGCTACCCATGCAATATTGTTCATAGAACCACACAACAAAAGACAGCTCCGATTAAAGTTCTCAATAATCTACTATTAATAAAGCCAGAAGTGTTGTAAAGTAAAGAAAAGAAGAAGAGAAGACATAGAGATACTAGTTGGGAGGAGGTAGAAGTCTACTCATTCATTCTCATTAGCCTCTTTATATAGATGTAGAGTTTACATCAGAGTACATAACTAATGAGTAATTACGTGGAAAACCACATAGATTATAATATTTATAACACTCCTCATTGGATGTCCACTAATGAATGATGAAATTAGACACGCATAATGTTGTCTCGTTAAAAACCTTGCCAGGTAAGAAAAACCCAGTGGGAGAAAAATAACATTGGTCGAAGGAGAAAAAGAGTGCAACGCTCATATGTCTTTAGGTAACATACTTTTGGATGCTCCCCTTGATGAGAATCTCCCCCTGAACGTTGCAAGCTTCATGCGCCGTAAATAACGGTTTGATTTGTCCGTCACTAAAGTGAGACCATGTGTGCTTTGCATATAGGGGCTCATCATGAAATTTCAAACCTGCAAAGTTAAAGTAATAACAATAGCTAGAGCTAGACGATTATAAATAGGTCTTACCTCATTAAGTCGTATGACATAATTCATACACTAAGTAATAGCTAATCAACATAAAATTCATACACTAAGTAATAGTTAATCAACATAAGCTAATTGACATTAAAGCATTGAAACATCATCATGGCGTATCTAACCATACACATCAATATCTATGTGTATGATACGTCTCATATAAACTCTACAAGAGCTCTGAGTAATTCATAACTTCCCAAGAGTTAGAATATATAGCAACATAATGATCATAATTCGAATTCAATTGTGTAGTCCGATCATAGTACTCATTGAGGCAATTTCAATCACGTTAGCTATAACGAAATGAGTATATATGAGTTAACTTTAGACTATTTGATTTCATGAATTAGCTTCAGGCTCTCTCAAGTATTCATGGCTCGAATTACATTAGAATCATTCATGTACTTGAATCATTTGAGGATTTGACAAGCGATACGATTGTAATGACACTTCACTTTTGAGAATTTGGTTTATCAATGTGTTTTTAAAGGCCCTCGTAATATACGATGACAACATGTCATAAGTCTCTCGTTCATGTAACACTGTACTTATAGAAAAGTATCATTCGTATAAGGGCAGATTCATAATCTCATGTCTTTTGTAGACATTAAATCATAGTGATTTACTTTCACCGTGGTAAATACCATTTTGTATATATAGGGTTAAAGGTCAAAGTATCTCATCACGTTTCAAATATTTAGTTTCATTAGAATTGTCTCTTTCCAATTTGGTCAATAATATGTTTTGTCGACATGCATAATGAAACGTGGCATATCATCGATTAATAGTCTTTAATAGTCTTTGGTAGCTACCATTTGTAAATTGTCATATGTGATCATCATTCATAGATCCCACACATTCTTATATGCATGCATTTTTGATATTGGGTACTCATGCCACTTCTGGGGCAAATATTGTCACTTCTGGGACAAATATTATCTAGCGAATGTGGATCTTTTACTTGTAATATCACGTAGAGCATTAGAGGACTTGTATAATCTTCCTTTTTCAGGAGCTTAAAACTTTAGACCTGGTGGATACATTCCACTCAAATTCACGCCGTTATTCAAATGACAGTAGTCTTATTCTCCCCCTAACGGCGGGAAGACTGTCATGTTATGACCATCCGTAAATATGCGTTAAAGCTCGATCACTTTCTTTCGAGTGAGATGTTCATTGGCTGGTGGCAAACCTAAACCAAGTATGAGGTCAAAAACATTATTTTCATTAGTATCAACCAAAAATATCATTCTCTATCGGTATACATACAACCCTTTGTATGTGTAGCCGTATTATGAAATCTAACATTGTATCATGACATTTTCTTCAAAAGAACTATGTCACTTGGATATATGTGCATCCCACAAATCAAATGGGGTCTATATTGTTTATGTCAATATGGTTGGTCTTAGGCATTTTAACCCAAGCAAATGTTTATGCGTTTAGCATATACTTTTGTCAAGATCTTTCATCAACTCATTTGCTGAGATATTTCTCAAACCCAAAATAAGACGGTGGATGGACAACTCACATCAATTTACATTGTTCTTCAGGAACAATCTTTCTCCCCCTCAATACAAGAGGAGAGTCTCATTGAGGTGGCAACGTAATTGCAAAGAGTATCTCGTACTTATGCATCATAAATTTAGACCAATTGTTAGATATCGCTTATCTATATTGATGTCAATATGACTCCCCCTCAAAACTCCAGGTTTGAGGTTGGCAACATTAAAATTTCAAGATAAATTGTCTAAATATATATACTCGAAACTTAAGGCTCACGTCTGCACGGTTAGAACTTCAAATTCTTAGGTGGAGTGAACATCTGGGTCACACTAATTTGTATTTCGTACTTGAAGCTTCGAGTTTGACTTTTTACTATTAGAACTTTACGTTCTACAGTACAATATTGAAACTTCTTGTTCAATATTACATGCATTCAAAATTCATATCTTCAACATATAGGGTTATTGGCTCGTATGAATAACAATAAAATTTAAACAATAAGTACAGTAATAAAATTGCATAACAAAATAAGAAAACTGTAAAGAGCGAAAATACATAAATTTTACATTAGAAACTTCCGGTTCCATGAATGAAGAAAATATACAGAGCTTCTGGTCTGATTAACTTCATATATGATGATCTTGTGTATTTCCTCTAATTGTATGTAATAAAGTAAGGAGCTTCATGCCCCTATATGATTAGGAATCACAAGATGTGGTTTCAATGAATATTTCATAGCTATAAGGAACTTCTGGCCCTTGTTAACTACATAAGTTTTGCGAAACGTCATATCGCAATTTCAATTATATTACAGATGAGGAACTTCAGATCTCTATGATTCAATCAAGAGACTTTAGGTCTCGATCTATGAACACAAAGTTCACAAATAGATGTAAACATGTGTTTACTCTTAAGACATACAAATTGCATTATATTGTGAATTTGTACAAACCGAATCCAAATTGATCATCAAAATTAACATTGTCATGTAGAGGAGGGAACCTCAGTCACTTAATTAATTCTGGAAGGCTTCCATCCCTTTTATAAAATTACATACTGATGATTAGTTAGAAGTAGGTGAGTCATATACTCAGTACGTTGTATTGCTCCAAGGATCTTCTGGCCCTCGCAAAACGCATGGGTACTGAGGACATTATGTATATTCATAACTATTGGGGAAATTCCAGACCCTCATATAATCGAATCAACAAATATGATATATTGATTGGAATCAAACCTCCAGAACGATCAGGAAGAAAAACATACCTTGATTTCATTGTGTCATGAGAGATTTTTCAATTAAAAGTCTCCAAATAGTAAGAACTTGATCTTTGCTCTAGTATGGAAATGCCTTTCCGAAGTTTGGAAAGATATCTGCAAGTGTTTGTCCGTCTCTATCATCCAAAGATTGAATACAAACTAGATTTCATACACAATTTGGGATCATAAAAGAAAACTTGATTAAAGGTATCCACTATTGCCGTAAAAAAAAAAAAGGAAGGTTCCTTCAACATGGAACTAAAATCATGGCAAGATTAAAGACAAAATTGATGGCAAGATTAATAGACAAAATCAACATGGAACTAAAACAAGTCAAAAAAAAGAAAAAAAATTCTAATTGTATTAGATACCAAAGGAATGATGATCATGATCATGTGGGTAACATACAAAATGAAAATCTTGATGCCGATCATATTAATAGAACAATTAACATCAAGAATTATAAAAATAAGCTAGCAAATCAAACTCATAGATCAAAAACACCGGTGAAAAACAACATTTAAGTTGAACCGTATGATTTTCAAATCATCATAGAGTCGAGAAACAAAAGAAAATTGTGCGATGGTGCAAAGGTGAATGATAAAGAATCAATTCTGGATTTCTAGGGTTTAGTCGTTATCAACTCAAAGGTAGAGTTGTGCTGATAACGTGTTGTAAAGTAAAGAAAGAAAGGTTCACTTTAATACAGTTATAAAATTAAATCATGCGACAGAAAGGCAACATATACCTCTGTTTGTGATTATTTCACACTGTAGTTTACAGACCAGCATGAATGGATTTTTGGACATCCATGAGTACACTATTGTAGAGAAGTTCATAACTAAATAACCATCCATGGGAATAGACTATAGAATAATGGGTACCTTTTGTGTGCCATAATACTGAACTATGTTCTCATGTTCAAACTGACTCAGAAGAGCAATTTCCCTGGAAGAAAAACAAAGACAAAAACAGACAATGAGAAGAAGAGCATCTCAGCAAGGAACAAAAAACGAGGTGGACTCTACCGGCACTCAATTACTTAATAGTTAATATCAGGGACATGCAATGAATAACACGAAATACAAGCCAATATCACCTGTTCAAGTTGAAGAACTCTTTGCCTCCCCATGCTTCCTTGATCAAGCAAGGAAACTTCCTTGACAGCAAAGAAGCATCCACCACTGTGATAAGAGCAAATTCATATCAACAAAGATCTTGAAAATATCAGAGCTAAAGAGAAGATGAAAACATGGGACAAATAAACATTATATGAGAAAATTTGTCAGTACAGAAGTGCATTGTAAACAAAGAAAGGTTCACTTTAATACAGTTATAAATTTTTCATAAGGCCATAAAGGAACAAGGATTTCATCCATGGAAGTAAGATACTGCACAAGTTGCAAGAATGAAATGAACAAGTGGATAGGCATCCTGAACCCCCTATTACAAGATAAGAGATACCACAAAGGCTCGGTAAGTCAATAGTCTCATAAAAAGCCTAGCTCAAGCATGGAAGGTTCAAACATCCTCTTCACACTGAGCAGAGCTGATCTTTTCATCACTATATCACCAAGTCCACTGAGTTTATCTATCTTCTTCCCTCACTGGAATTTCATAAGGCCATAGGGAACAAGAATTTTATCCCTGGAAATAAGATACTGCAGCAGCAGCAAGAATAAAAGAAACAAGTGGATAGGCGTCTCATAAAAGATAAGAGATACCAAATAGGGACAATAGTCTCATAACGAGCCCAGCTTTAGCATGGAAGGTTCAAACTTCCTCTTCACACTGAGCAGAGCCGGTCATATCATCACTATATCACCAAGTCACGGAGTTTATCTATCTTCTTCCATTACCCTAAAATACTGGTTATATCGCATCACATATTAGAGTTTCAACACTTCATGGGCATGGGTTAACCATCCAATCCTAAATGTAGAGATAACTGTGAACTAGAAAAACAAGATCAACATACAATTGAACAACTTCCACCTCCAGCTATGCAAGATAATTAATTTTAAGACAACCACAAGATTGAGCATTCATATTTAAGCAGCTAAAATGAGTTTTGAGCAGCACTTACTTAGAAATTCCCTCAAACACAGACCCGAAACTGCCGCTGCCGAGAAAATCACCCTTTTCCCAATTAGTGAAAGTCCCCGCCAATGTGCCTTTAACTTTTGTCAAGTCAGGGCTCTGGGATACCACAAAATATTGTAGTTTACTGTACACAGATTTCATAATGGCTTCGAAAACTCCTGTCTCAGAGCTACAAGGAAAAATTAAAAGTCAAATGGCAGCTATATTGATAAGCAAAACTATAATCCTCGGTAATTAAGACAGCTACTCTCCAGATGCTTACTTGTAATCTTGTGCAAGCCACCCAGACAAACTGGCCACTTTTCTTAAAGCATCTCTCCACTGCTTCACCTTCTCTGATTTGTATCGCCCAGACTTTTCATATTTGGTGAAAGCATCTTGAAAACTTCCCTTTTGATATCTCACATCACTAGGGTTGACATGATAAAAAACTGGAAGAATTCTGGGGCCATATTCCATGAACTGACAAATCTTTGTGAGTTCCTCCAAACACAAAGTAAAAGCAGCAAAATTTTGCGACAGAACAACAATTGCCAACTTTGATCCTTCAATTGCCTCTAAGAGAGAGGTAGAAATAGCATCCCCTACTTGAAGATCTGAGTCGTCCATGAATGTTGTGATTCCTCTCTTTTGCAGCCCATCGTATAAAAGGGAAGTAAAACCCCTTCGAGTATCTACACCCCTGTAACTCAGGAACACATCATACTTTCAGCAAGGAGCTGTTGATGATGGTCCAGCTGATGAAGGAAGAATGCATCAGTTTGTTCCAGAGAATGAGGCCATTGAAAACAACCAGAAGGAAAACCGATCATGTGTCAAGAAACAGGCAGAATATTTTTTATTATTATCTAATAGATATTATCAGGTCCAAATATCCTTATTTATTCAAAATGTACGGATTTTCTTAATTGACCCACTTTTATATCATATTTCTTAATTGACCCACTTTTATATCATATTTTCTCATCTTAACCGTTCACATTGTAGGTATATATGAGTAGATCATCTCTACAAATTTTCAGCCAAATTCATAATCGTTAAGGCATTCAAAGATGTGATTTAGAAGTAAAAACATGAACGGTTCAGGTTGAACAGTTTCAATTCGTTCATTGATTTAATTCATTTTATCTTAACGATCTCTAAATTAGCTGAAAATTTGTAGAGATGATCTACACATATATACCTACAACATGAACGGTTAAGATGAGAAAATATGATCGAAAAGTGGGTCAAATTAAGAAAAAATACGTACCTTTTGAATAAATAAGGATGTTTGTATCTGAAAAGGCCTTTTGTCAAATTATATATATATAAATATATATATATATATATAATTTTGTTCTTCATACCATTTCTAAGGCAATTGACTAGATTTTTTTTGGTTTTAAAGTAACCCACTTGGGTATCAAATATTCAGCAAAAGCAAGAATAGGCCGTTACATACCCTTCCACTGCCATTAACAGACAGACAAGAAGGTAGTGGTAGTACCCACTTGTTTCGATACTCTTAATTTGGACCATTCAGAGTTTTAAAATTCAATACTTAGCAAACAATGCAAGAAGGGTATTCAATGACGAAAAAGAATGAATAATCTGCTGTGGTTAGTTACCAAGAGAATAAAAAGGAATGAATAATATACTGTAGTTAGCTAGTTATTGTTTTATATTATATTTTTTGCACAAGTCCATCATCTACTGTAGTTACTTACCATAGAACAGAAGAATGAATATTTATTATGAATGATAGCGAAGAAAAGCAATAAGCAATCTCTGAACTCAGTTTCATATGTCTAAAGATGACAAGAAAATGGCACTTGAAATTATGGATAAAGCAGTTGCATTAAGAAATTCAAGAAAAGCTTCAAAAAAATAAAGAAGTCTGAATTCAATCATAATCCATCAAAGAAAAGAACCACGAACAAAAGGAGAGAAAATTTGACATACCTTCTTTGTACAGTGTCCAAATGTTGTTGCTGATTAAGTTGGACTTTGTTCTTGCTGTGAAGCCAGATGTTGAGAACATGGGGCACCTTTCCACATTCAAGTACTCCAATAAAGGGCACTCAGTAGCACTTTCATTATTACCGTAAAACGCTGTGAGTTGTGGTAGCTTTACCAAAGCTAAGTTCTTCAACTTTGGAAAAATAATCTCGCTGTCCATTGTTTCATTGCTTGCCTCAATAACTCTGTCCAATAATGGGCAACACTCTACTGAAAGGTCTTCCAATTGCAAAAGATACTGAGCTACATCAGCTGTAAAGAGATTTTTCAGTTCAAAGCACTTAGAAACTACCAAACTCTGAAGGTTTTGGAAAATGGTACAAGGAGCAGGACCATTCCATATCTTTATTAATTTCCCTAGATTCTCCAATCTCATCTCTTTCAATTCTGTCAAATCAATCTGTTCTGGCTCAAGTCCTTCAGATCCAAAAACATATTCCAATTCATCCATCTCTTCGCAAATAAGTTTTTCCAAATTTTGTAATCTCTGTAGCAACTGTGATGTTAGAAGCGCATCCACCAATTCATAACAATGTTTCACCTTCAATAGCCTAAGATTGCATAGAGACCCGGGTGGTAATTCACCAAAACATAACTCCTCCAGGCAATCCACTTGAATGAGATGCAACTCCTCCAGATTCGGAAACACAGGTTCATTTTGAACTCGTGTTGTTGTGTTCATCAAGACTTTCAAGTTCTCACTGGGGCCAATTACAGAGAAATATTTCAGTGCATGCAATCTTCCACGGTCATATTCCACAAGAATGTTATCTAATCCCCAACACGTTAAGTACTGTAGTTTCTCTGCTTTTGTTGTCACTGCATTGATAAACCAACCCGGCAAGGCACTAATGGTTGTACCAAGAATCAAGGCTCTTGTATAACCGGGTGAAGAATTTGAAACCAAGGACACTTTTCTGATTGACGAGTTTCCACTTACACATATATCAAAGCTTATCCATTTCGGCTCAACCCCAACAACTTTAGGCAAACAGTTTGCATCAGATATGAAAACCTTCAAAATATTTAAACGTGACAAGCTAGTTAACTCATCAAAGGCAGCAATATTTTCTTCCCCTGCTTCATCAACTTTGCTCCCATTCACTTCAGTCCCAACTTCACTCCTCCAGTCTACAAAATTAGGAAGGTTGCGAAGCACTTCAGACGGAACTATATCAACATATTTACCAGTGATGTCCAACATCCTTAGATCACTCAGATGGCCTATTTCTTTCGTCAGTTTCCCAACTTCACTCCTCCGGTCCGCAAACTGCATGGACAATTCTACTAACCTCGGAAGGTTGCGAATCAATTCAGAGGGAACTATGTCAACATACTCACCAGTGATGTCCAACATCCTTAGATTACTCAGTTGTCCTATTTCTTTCGGCAGTTTCCCAACTTCACTCCTCCAGTCTGCAAAATTACACTGCATGTATAGTTCTTCTAACTTATGAAGGTTCCGAATCACTTCAGAGGGAACTATGTCAACATATTCACCAGTGATATCCAACATCCTTAGATTACTCAGTTGTCCTATTTCCTTCGGCAGTTCCAGAAGTGGAAGTTCTCTCATACTAAGAATCTCAAGTTTCTCTAATTTTCCGAGTATGGATATGTTATTTATGATTGACAAGCAGCCATCTAAACACAAGGTGTGGAGGTTGATCAAGAGATTGAATGATGTGGGTAGTAAAGAAATTCTGGTTTGGCTTAGATCTAATACCCTCAACATATTCAAACTTTGAAAGAAATTTTCGGGGATCTCAGCCAAGCAGCCATTACTTTGCAGAAATAAAATAAGGAGTTTCCAACATACCAACTTTTCAGGAAGCTTGCAAATTTTATTCTTGATTAGTGAGATAGCAGAGTAGTCTTCTGCTTCTTTTTTGGTCAACCCAGAGTAGCTTTCATGTGCACCCATAGCTGGCCATTCCTTTAATTGACAACCAGCTTGTACAAAAATCAATTGCCCATCCTCAGATGATGAAATCCTTATGGCCACATCCCGAATGACGTCATGCATCTTTACACATCCGTCCTGTTCAGATTCCAAAAGCAAGCTACAATCTCTAAGGTACTTGAACACCGAATGCGCACTAGCTCTGGCATCTTGCATTGTGCTGGAATCTTGAAACAAGTCTTTCCCCATCCCATACTTGAGCAAGTCTTCAATTTGGATATCATAGTCTTCTGGGAATAGGCAACAAAGCAAGAAGCAAGACCTGGCATCATCAGAACCTAAGTAATCATAACTTAATTTTATACAATTGAACACGACCTTCCCATCTTCAGGATTCGCAGGCTGAGAAGCCTTTAACCGTTGAGCTGCTTCCTTCCAGTTATCCTCCTTATCACCAAGTGCCTTCGCAACCGCTATCAGTGCAATTGGAAGACCAGCACATTCTCTAGCTACCTTCCTTGCAACATCATAAAAATTGGTCGATTCAAAGGACATTCTTGCTCTGTTCATAAACAATGTCCAAGAATCTTCTTCTGACAAGACATCAAGACAAATGTTTGACTGACACTCCATGGCATATAAAACATTATGTGTCCTTGTGATGAGTAGGACTTTGGAATTGCATCTTTGAAGCTCGTCATAGCTGGGAATCCCTATGTTGGACAGATCTATGCTCTCCCAAATGTCGTCCAATATTATAAGGATCCTACTTCCTCCCCTTATCTTCTGCATCAATCTACGGGATCTTCCAATTTCTGTCTCCTCCTCCAATTCTAATTCCAACATATCTGCTAATGTGCCTTGAATTTTTCTCAAGTCAGGGTTTTTGGATACAACAGCCTTAACCACATGATGGAACATCCACTCATCCCAAACTTTTGCACATACTTGTTGAACCATGGTTGTTTTTCCAACGCCTCCTACCCCGTAGACCCCAATGGCAGTGACCTCCTCATCTTTTAGTGCCTTCATGACCTCATCCATGGCTCGTCTTGGTGCATCAAATACTTCAAAACCAGCCGTGTAGATTTTACTGCACACAGACTCCACTATGGCTTCGATAACTTCTATCTCATCCCTACAAGGAATAATTAAGGGTGAAATAATGGTCAGCTATATTAATAAGCATAAAGTATAACTACTGGTAATTGAGATAGCAGGTCTAGTGAAGCTTACTTGTAATCCTGTGCAAGCCACCCAGATAAACTGCCCACTTTTCTTAAAGCCTCTCTCCACTGTTGGACCTTCTCCGATCCGTATCGCCCAAACCTTTCATGCTTGGTGAAAGCATCTTGAAAACTCCCTTTTTGATATCTTACTTCACGTGAGTTGACTGCATAAAAAACCGGAAGAATTCTGTGGCCGCCCTCCATGAACTGACAGATCTTTGCAAGTTCCTCCAAACACCAAGTAGAAGAAGCATAATTTGGCGAGAGAACAACGATTGCAAGCCTTGATTCTTCAACTGCCTTTAGGACATTGGGAGAAATAGGATCCCCTACTTCAAGACCTTGATCATCCATGAATGTTTTAATACCTCTCCTTGTTAACCAATGGCATAAATGGGATGTAAAACTCCATCGAGTATCTTCTCCCCGGAAACTCAAAAACACGTCATACTTCCACTTAACAGCTGATGATGAAGAAGACCCGAATGGTATTACCATGGTAGACTTGCCCAGGCCTCCTGTTCCATCGACCCCAACGAAGCTGACCTCATCATCTATATGCACCTCCCTAAACTCATCCATGTCTTGTCTTGTTTCTTCAGATACATCAGAACCTTCCCTATCGGTTTCCATAGGCTGTACTTTTTCGATTTCCACAAGAGGTTGTACTCTACTGCACACAAACTCCACAATGTTGTTGATAAGTTCTATGTCATCCCTGCAAGGAAGAATTAAGAGTCAAATAATGGTCACAGCTATATCAATAAGCACAAGTATGACTGTTGCTAATATATTGAGATAGCTACTCTCATGATGCTTACATGTAATTCCTTGAATCCAACCCAGACAAATTGGCCACTTTTGTTAGAGCGTCTCTCCACTGCTGGACCTTCCCCGATTCGTTTCGCCCGGACATTTCGTACTTGGAGAGAGCATCTTCAAAACTCCCCCTTTGCTTTCTAACATCAGCAGGCTTGACATCATAATAAACTGGAAGAATTCTGGGGCCATCCTTCATGACCTCACAGATCTTTGAGAGTTGCTCCAAACACCAAGTATAAGCAGCATACTTTTGGGACAGAACAACAATTGCGAACCTTGATTCTTCAATTGCAAACCTTGATTCTTCAATTGTCGTTACTTTAACATCCTTGAATGTTGTGATTCCCCTCTCTTGCAGCCGATGGTATAAAGTAGATATAAAACCCTCTCGAGTATCTGCACCCCAGAAACTCAAATACACATCATACTTATACGGACGAGATTCTGATGATGGTTCAGCTGATGAAGGAAGAGATGCATCAGCTTTTCCAGAGATGGAGGCCATTGGAAAACACCCAGAAGAAAAACCGATCACGAAACCAAAAGAAAATCGTGAGAAACGGAAGAGAGACCATCAATCAATCGAATCTTATTGCGTCTTCGCTCACACAACCACAGATCTTATCGTGTCTTCGATAAAATATAGTGCCCTTTTTGGGTATTTTACTCAACTTTAATTTCTACCACTTGCAGGTCAATGCCCCCAGTTGAGGTCAAGCTTGATGCAATTCTTGCCTTCTTGGTGTTTTTATAATTAACTTGAGCGTTCAAAGTTATTCATATGATATTTACACCGTAAGTTACGTTACAGTTCTGTTAAATTGAGTACGAGTGACTCACTTGATTCACGACACAAAAGTAAATCATTCGCCCTCATTTGCGGTGGTCTAGAGCATCTCAAGCAGTATTGATAAATTGAAAAAAATTAGAGATTTATCAATTTTTAAATAAATCTTTGCTCTAGCAGTATACTTAAGAAGTTGATAAATTTAGAAATTGATAGAGAAAATTGATAAATTTATCAATCTTTGGGAGACAATTAACTAAAACTTAGCTAATGTATACAATTTAGCAATATTGCTGGAGCAAAAGTTCAAAAATTGCTGTTGTAAATCTAAATGTTGATAAATTTAGCAATAAATTTAACTGTACTGCTGGAGATGCATATTTTACTTAAATTTTCTTCTTTTGTGTTTAAGACTTCAAGTTTCAAGCAATTTATTATGAGTTTTGATTCAATTACAGGTGACAAATTGATCACAATCAGCTAAATTAACTTTCTTAACATCTAATTCTCAAAGTATTGATATCGTGTATCATACCGTGATATCTTAAAAAGGGTGATTCAAAATTGAGATTTTATCAATACTTTGTAATTTTTTTTTTTAATCAAATAGGGATGTCATTCATATAACTTACATCATGAATAATACAGTGGTCTTGTTAAACCTAGAAAGATTACCACTCCTTTTCAAACCTTAGCAACTGGACTCATCAACTAACAAAGATGCTAAATAAGAGTCCATGGTAGCCTCCGGTGGAGGTTGGTCCATGGTAAATGAGAGTGCGAATAATGGCCAAACCAGCCCTAGAAACATCTGAGTTAGCATAATGACAGTGAGAATTGGGCTTGTCTATATCATTATCATCATGACAATGAGTCACACGTACCATGCCCAATCAGCTTTAGGCCGAATTTAGTATTGATGTGAGAATAATCAGTATGGATAATCAACTGCATAATTAATCAGTTTAGTGTTTGGTAAATTGTGATTATTATTATTTAAAGTAACGTGAAGATGTTTGGTAAATATTTTTTTTTGAAAAAGCTTAAACAAGAATATGACAAAATTGGACATGATATTGAAATATGAACTTCAGTTCTCCAGTAACTACAACAGAAGACCACTAACCATATACGTTGAACTGAAATTATACTGCTTGCAAAGGTTCATTATATCAGAATAGGACTGATCAATGAACTACAAGGATCAACTTTAATAGAACGGAAATTGTTTTCTGGGAAATTCTTTCTACATCTTATCAATTGCTACACACAAGGAAATGAAATTGGATTATTTGATTGTATTGTTTCAATTTTGGCCTTCCTAGAATAACTTGGCCTGTCTACCTGTGAAATTCTGATGGGTCTTTATTTTTTTCACTTTTTATTTCGTTCTGAATCTAAATTTGTAAGATTCCATATGTGTTTCAAGTTTCAGAGAATATTATTGCCCAGCAAATCCATCGATTTTGAAATGAACGTTTTGAGTTCAAATGCAACTCTTTCTCACTCTTCTTTGGAAATTTAGGTCTGATGTGGGATTAATGTTTCATCCTTTTGTTTCAATTTCTCATTTAGACGTCCGTTTCTTTTCTCTAGGTCCGTAAACGCAGAAATAAAAAAGCCACTATGATGCTGCTTATAAAATTCGCGGTTGATGACCGCAATTTCCATTAAACGCGGGTTTGATTTAATTAACCAAACGGGGGATCATGTCTAGATGTGCGCGGATAAGCAGTTTTTATGCTCAAACCGTGATCCCAAACGGAGCCTTAGTATCTACTTAATCTGTAGTGTGTGTAATGGGAATTAGTATTCATTCATACTTGATCTGCAGAACGAAACGAGGGAACCAATGAATAGCACTGAGTAAGCTGGACACTTCGGACTACATACAGGATAAATGGTATGGCAACAAGTGGGCAACAACAGATTTTGGCTCTCAGGGATGGACTCACTTAGATTAATCATTGGGGTTTTCCAACTTTAAGAGTTAGGTTATTGATCAAGACACAATTCAAAAGACCAAAAACACCTGTCAATCTTTGCAAAAAAAATAGAAAAGACAGTAAAAGGGACACTAATATGGGGTGCTCAAAGCTAAGTCAATTACTGCTAAACTTCTGCCTATATTGAACTCTTAAATCTTTACGATAAGGAGCAAAAACTGTTTGAAAAAGGTTTTTAACAAAAACCTGCTGAAGAAGCTGTAGAAACCGGAGCTATGATAGAGTTCCGCCTGCCAATGAATATTCAAGTCACATTTAGCAAGTAAATTGGAGAATCAAATGTCTAAAATTAAATCTAAAGCTAATATAAAACAGGCACCCAATAGATAATGATCTAACACATATAGACTCTCTAGCAAATCAGGCTAAACAGTTCTTTTCATTGGCACTTATATAATTAATGAAGGGTATGAATGAAACATGAAATGCAGCAATAAAAACAGTCAAATTGTGCATTAGAAAAGAATGAAAACCAACCTAAGATCTTGATCCAATTCAGACAAAGAGGCATTGGAAGAAACCTTCAACGTTCTACTGAGGTTTATCATGGGATTATCCTCAAAATGTTTGCTTCTCATGCCATTTAATCCAAGCAATACGTATGTATTACCAAATCAAGGGTTCTAGTATGTGATTGATGAAGTTCCATTCTAAACCTCAAAGAAAAACCTTGGATTTGTAATACAAGTCCCAAATCAAAAAGGTAAGCAGTGCCAATATAAGAACACACACACACACAGGACCATTTCACTAAGGGATCTCCTCATTGTGACTTATACGAGGGAATGAACATTTGACAAACTCTTCGATCACATTTTTTTATCTTAACCATTCAGTTTTTAGGTCCTAATATGTAGATCACTTCTGCAAAATTTCAGCAAAAACGGTGATCATTAAGGTACCCAAAACTGTGATTTAAGATTATAAATGAACGGTCCAAGTTTGGTAGATTTGATTCGTCCATTGCGTTAAGCTAGTTTGAGACCTTAACCGATCACCATTTTGGCTGAAAATTTCCAGAAATGATCTACTCATACAAACCTATAAAGTGAACGGTGGAGATGAGAAAATGTAATTGAAAAGTTTGTGTAAACCCCGTCCCTCGTATACGTGTCAAATAAGGGTCCCTCACCCAAATTATGTAAACTATGAAAACCAATAGAAAAGAAGAACTCAATCAAGTCGTGATCGAAGTATGTAAATTCGGTATAACAGGAAGAGACACAAAGAGCAAAGGTTGAAGGAACATAACTGTAGAGCTATGGAGTAAACCACCACAGGCTTTACAGGGAAGCGACTCAAGCGAGTAATCTCCACGCGCACGGAACCAGAGTAGAGCTGAGCGGCCACCTCTTCAAATGCTTCTGCGCGGTCTTTTCTCAGTTGGCACCTGGCACCTTTGATAAGACATATACACTCTCCAATGGTTAAAAGTACCATATTTGCAGGCTTCTGCAGCTACACGTCTCACAATGCTTGTTTTTCCAACGCCGCCCATGCCATAGACACCAACAACAGTGATCTTGTCATCTGTTAGCGCCTTCATGACATCATCCATGGCTCGTGTCGTTGCTTCATATGCTTGGAAATCTCTTTCAATTGCATCAGGTGGTACTTTACTGCAGAGAGATTCCACAATAACGTCAACAAGTTCTTTGTGAGTCCTACAAGGACGAAATTTAAGAACTTTATGGATTAAAAATAGGTGTTGGGTAAAATATATAGAACCGAAACTAGAGGCACAATACTTATAATCATTTGTATTTCACCCAGAAATATTGGCCACTTTGCTTAAGGTAGCTCTCCATTGCTTCACCTTGTCTGATTCATGTCGCTTAGAGGATTTGTGCTTAGAGAAGCATATTTGAAACTCATCTTCTGATATCGAACATCAGTAGGATCAACTTGAAAAAAAGTGGCAAAATTCTGTTGTCTTCCATGGATAGACAAATCTCTCTAAGTTCCTCCAAACACCAAGTAGAAGAAGCATAATTTTGGGAGAGAACTACGATTGCAAACCTGGACTCTTTAATTGCGTTCATGAGGGTGGGAGAAATAGTATCCCCTACTTGAAGATCTGGATCATCCATGAATGTTATAATGCCACTTCTATTAAGTCGATCGTGTAGTCAAATGCAATCCCTTTGTGAATATCAAGACCCCTGAAACTCAAAAATAACATCATACTTCCAGCAACGAGTTGATGATGATGAAAAGGAGGCCATTGAAAACCAGTAGCAAAGAAACCAATTTCCAGTTGATGATGATGGTTCAGCTGTTGAAGGAATAGGAATAGATGCATCAGTCTTTGGAGAGATGGAGGCCATTGCAAACAACCAGAAAAAAGAAACAAAAAAAACGATCGAGGTGTTCAGAACAGGCGAAGAAGAACGGTAAAGGGGGAATAATGGTAGAGACTATCTAATTAACTCCATGAAAATGAGCTACACACAAAAACCCAAATCTGATCACGTGATTCACGTCTTTGTTTACTAAAACCCCAAATCCCATACTCAACTACTTGCAGGTGTCCAGTGTCCTTATGTTTAACTAAACATTTAGCTTTGAGAATCCCCATAATCCCATATTAAGAAAAGGGACGTTGTCTGTTTTATCTTTCGTAGGTTAACAGGTACTTTTCCGGCCTTTTAAGCTGCATCTTGGTCAATAAGACAACTCCCCAAGGTTGAATACCATGATGAATAATCTAACAGGTATAAAAAAAATCGAGAAACAGAAGGGAAACCACAGCGAAAAACAGAGGAAAGAGACAAAAGAACAAGAAGACAGACAACTAAGAAGTAAGAAGCGAGTAACTCACAGGTTTCATTGGTGGCCTGTGTTGTTGATTCAACTGGTTCAAAGTCTTCAGTCACATTTGGGATCGTAGGCTCAGTATCGATAGTAGCTCATCTTTTTACTGTAACTACTTCAAAGTCATCATCAAAATCTCCCGTATTGATTTCAATACTTTACTGCACAAAAATCCCAGAAGGAAGAGTTAAGGGTGAAATAATGGTCAGCTATATGAATAAGCACAAATTTAAGTCTTATTAATTGATGATGCTTACTTGTAATTATGTGAATGCCACTGAGACAAAGTGGCCACTTCTGTTAAAGCCAAGCCTCTCTTCAGTCTTCACCGCAGGACCTTCTCAAATTCATATTGCCCAGACCTTTCATGGTTATGGAAAGCTTCTCCAAAACTCCATGTTTGTTTCCTTACATAAGTAGGACTACATCATAAAAAATCGGAAGAATTCTCTTGCAGACATCCATGCACTGCAAAATATCCACAAGTTTTGCAACCAAAAAAATATCCACAAGTTCCCTCAAACACCTAGTAGAAGCAGCAGCACAATTTTGGGACAGAACAAAACAGCAATTGTGAACCTTGATCTTTCAACTGCCTCTAGGTTAGAGGCAGAAATACATCACCTGGTTCAAGATGTCGATCATCCATGAATGTTGTGATTCACCTCGCTTGCAGTCCATCGTATAAATTGGATGTAGCCCAAACTCAGAAGCCCAAGATTCGAGTAAAACGAGAAAGGGTGGTCATATATAGAGTTCATGATTCACGCATAAACTTACAGTTGAGCAACTCTTTCATTTGCCTTTCTCTGCATCAGCTCTCTTATAGCTCATACATATCCTCCCATCTGATCAAATAGAAACAGACAACTAGCTGTTAACATGAAACACCATCCAAAAAGCCAAACGAAGTGCAACACTAGAATGATAATTAAATTGATGAGCTGAAACAAATAAGCCTAAATATACCATTCACTTTGTAACATTAAGACACAACCAATTTACATAAACTTCTGTATTTAGCTTGTCTTTTGAGTACAGATCCATCATCTAAGAGAAAAGAAGGACAGCATGATAACTGACAATATACATAAGGACAGCATGAATAGAAAAGAAGAAACAAGGACAGCATGATAATTGGCAATATATATAAGAGAAATGTGGGTAATGACACAGAGACATACCTTTTTGCTAGAGAATTCAAATGTTGTTGATCATTGAGTTTAACAGAAGTAGAAGCAGTGTTTATGAGCTGGGGGCACTTATCCACATACAAGTATTCCAATAGAGGGCACTCAATACCAATAGAACCATTTTCAGTGCAGAACCATGTTAGCTCTGAAAGATTTATCAAAGCTAATTTCTTCAATTGTGGAAAAATGAAATATCTGTCAAAGCTGTTGCATGCTTCAATAACTCTACCCAAGTTAGGGCAGCGCTCCACAGAGAGGTCCTCCAATTGCACAAGAGACTGAGCTACATCAAATGGGAATAGAATTTTCAGTTTTGTACACTTGCAGACTGCCAAAACTTTAAGATTCCCAAAGACTGCACGGGGAGCGGGACCATTCCAGATGCTTATGAGTTCGAACAGAGCACACAATCTCATCTCGCTCAATTTTGTCAAAAGAATCGTTCCGAGATCAAGCCCTTCAGATCCAAACACATACTTCATGTGTTCCATATTTACACAAAATATGGTTTCTAGATTTGTTAGTCTCTGCAACAATTTTGGTGGCAAAAGTGCATTTACCAAGTTACGACAAGTTTGCACTTTCAACAACTTAAGCTTGCATAGAGACCCAACTGGCAATTCGCCAACACATAACTCTTTGAGGCATTGCAAGTGAAGGAGATGTAACTCCTCCAAGCTCTCGAACACAGGTTTACTTGGATCCCAAGTTGTTGCATCTATCAACCCTTCCAAGTTCTCATGGCACCCAATTAAAGAGAGATGTTTCAGCCCATGTAATCTCCCATGCTCATATTCCTCAAGAATGTTGTTTAATCCCTTACCCTCTCTGTACTCTAGTCTTTCTGCTTTCTCAGTCACTATGTTGATAAACCACTCCGATAAGCCATTGATTGTTCTGTCAAGAGTCAAGGTTCTTGAAGGTTGCTCATTCGAAGAAAGCATCAACTCTGAAGAGAAATATCTGCTGATGCATATGTCAAATTTTATCCAATTTAGCTCAAAGCTCCCAATATCTATGGGTAAGCAAGCTGCATCAGATATGTAAACCTTCAAAATGTTTAGATGGGACAAGCCAATTATCTCATCAAAGTCGGCATTTGTTTCTCCTACTGCTTCCTCAACTTCACTTCCCCATTCCCCAAATTCACATTTCATGTACAATTCTTCCAGTCTATACAACCTCGATATCACTTTGGATGGAATTTTTCGAACACATCCACCAGTGACGTCCAGCATCCTTAGACTGGTCAAATTTCCTATCTCTTTTGGGAAATCCTTATGAGGAAATTTTCTCAAACTAAGAATCTCTACTTTCTTCAGCTGCCCAAGTACGGATATGTCAGTTATTCTATTACAACAATCCAAATGCAAGGCTTGGAGGTTGGTGAGGAGATTGAATGAAGAGGGTAGTACTGAAATACCGGTATAGCTAATATCAAAGACCCTTAGTGCATTTGGACTTCGAAAAAAGTTTTCTGGAATGTCAGATATACCAGCATTATTCTGCAGCAGTAAAATTTGGAGTTCAGAACATACCAGAGTTTCGGGAAGCTTGTTAAGATTGTTCCCCATTAGTGATATTGCCAAGTAGGCTTCATGAGCATCCGCTGGCCAATACTTCAAATCACAACCAGCTTTTACAAAAAAGGCATGACCTTCTTCAGACAACAAAATAGACATGGCCGCATTTCGGACGTCACAATGCATTTTTATGCATCCCTTCTTGCCATCCAAAAGCAACCCTGAACCTTGAAGGTATGCGACCAAAGAATGTGCTCTGGCTCTAGCTTCTTGCAACGTGGCAGAATATAGAAGCAAACCTTTTCCAATGCCGTAGGTCAACAATTTTTCAAATGGAATATCATAATCTTCTGGAAACATGCAGCAAAGCAAGAAAAAGGACTTGGCATCATCAAACCTCGAGGTATGATAGCATAACTCTATCCTTCTAAATGTATCTCTCTCATCTTTAGTGGGGACAAGTTTAGATGCATTTACTTCTCGAGCTGATTTTTGCAATTCATCCTCATTATCTCCAAATTCCTTTGAAACTGCTTCATTCCATTCTTTCACGTATTTATCTCCAAATTCCCTTGCAGCTTCTTCCAATAAACTTGGCAGACCAGCACAGTCTCTAACTATTTTCCTCTCTTCATCATCGGAATCGGCAGATCCATGAAAAGGCTTTCTCGACTTCTTCATGAAGAATTTCAAAGAATCATCTTCTGATAGGATCTTGAGAGGAATAGGTTCTTGGCACCCCATAGAATGACAAAGACTCCTGATCCTTGTGGTGAGTAGGACCTTGGAATTGCATCTTTGAAGCTCGTCATAGCTAGGAATTCCAATGCTTGACAAATCTATTATCTCCCAAATGTCGTCCAAGATAATAAGGATCTTCTTTCCTCCCATAATCCTCTCCCTCAATCTACTGGCTCTTTCCACTTCTCCATCCCCCACCAATTCCAATCCGAGCTGATTCACCAATTCACCTTGAATTTTTTGCAAATCAGGGTTTCGGGATATAACAGCCATAACAACATGATCGATAAGCCCAATTCTTTTGGCTTGTGCACTGACATTTTGCACCATGGCTGTCTTGCCAACACCTCCTCTTCCATAGACCCCAATGACGGTGATATTATCATCTTTCAACATCCTCTTAACCTCATCCATTGCTTTGATGGGTCAAATTTCCCTCCTTATTTGGAGGAGAAGTCAATTGCCTCATGCCCATCAATCTACAATGAGGCAAGTTGCTATTCTATAGCTAGCATAGTTGGTGCAGCATGCATTTGTTGAAATGCAAGAGAGCAACCTATGCATATAGATGTTGTGGGTGGCTGCAAAGATTGAAATGGAAGAGCATGCATTAATGTGGCATGGAAACATTGAGCATGAAACAAGGAAGACTTATGAAATTCTCTTCCAAGTGATGGACGTGCATGAAGAATGCATGCATATATTTGCCTATATATAGAGGCATTTGCAATGGTGCAAAAGATATAGAAGTACCGGTGAGTTCACCTTGTGTTATACAAGAGTGTGAGATAGAGAGAAAACTCCAAGTTGAGAGTTTGTGTGTGTAACAAAACAAAGTGTGTGTGAGAGTGTATCCCTTCAAGAGTGAGTCTTGAAGTAGTGTTTCTCTCCGTGTAACCTTTATTCGTATAGTGGAGGTTCTTTGTTGTTGTTGCCCCGTGGACGTAGGCACTTTGCCGAACCACGTTAATTCCCGGTGTTCTTTATCATTTTCTTTCCGCTACATTTTACATTTGTGGTTGTGAGTTTTTCGATTCTATTCTACAGTTTATTCTTCCGCATAACCCAACATGCTTCTCTTGTAGCTTCAAATTCTTCAAAATCTTCCCTTGGTGTTTGAAGTACTTCTTTCAGAACAACTTTCACAATGTCTTCAACAAGTTCCCTTTCAGATCTGCATTGGAAAGGGTCAAACTCCATCAGGCAACTAATGAATGCAAATGAAATAACACCTTTTGCAATGATAGAAATCATACCCGTAGTTCTTTGTATCCCACCCAGAGATATTCCCCACTTTTGTTAAATCAGCTCTCCACTGCTTCACCTTCTTTATGTCATACCTTGTAATTCTTGAATGCATTTTAAAGGCTGCTTCATAACTTTTCTTTTGATATCGTACATCAGAGGGATTCACATGATAAAAAATTGGCAGAATTGTATCCTTGCCTTCCATGCATTGAAAAATCTTTGTAATTTCATTTAAACACCATGCAGAATAAGCATAGTTCTCCGACAGAACAATGATTGCAAACCTTGATTCTTCAATTGCCGTCAGCAGACTTTGAGAAATATCCTTCCCTTTCTTAAGTTGTTCATCATCCTTAAATACTCTTATTACTTTCGTGTTTTGAAATTCATGGTATAAATGGGATAGAAAACCCTTGCGGGTGTCATTACCCCGGAAGCTCACAAACACATCATGCTTCCACTGAGGAGCTGGTTCAGCTGAACCTCCAAAAATTGGAAAACAAGAATAAGAACATTTTTATAATCCAACAAAGAGAAATAAAAGGGAAACCACAACGGAAAACAAGCTAAAAGGGAGGTGGACAGATCATAATGAAGTGACAGAAGCACAAGAAGACATATAGCTCGGAAAGTAAGAACTGAGTAACTCACAATTCCCATTAGTGGATTCTGATGTTGCTTCAACTGCTTCAAAATCCTTGGTGCACTGTTCCACAATGGAATCTTCATCTGACTCTGATTCCACAATGGGATCTTCATCTGACTCCGAAATAATTTCAATAGTCTTCATTTGACTGCACATAGACTCCATAATGGCTTGGACAAGATCATTGTCAGTCCTACAAGGAAGAATTAAGAGTCAAATAATAGTCAACTATATATCTTGGTAATGGAGATGGCTACTCTCATGATGCTTGGACAAGATCGTTGTGATCTTCCTCTGTTGCAGCCTATCGTATAATTGCAATATAAAACCATTTGGAATGTCACCACTCTTGTAACTCAAAAACACATCATCCTTCCAGCGACGAGCTGTTGATGATGCTTCATTTGATGCAGCAGTTTCTGGGGAGGTCGAAGCCATTCAAAACAACCAGAAGAAAACCAACAGTAAGGAAATTAAGGAAGAGAGGCTATATTTAATAATACCAGCATACTGTCCACACACACAAAGCCCCCAAGTCTTTGTTGACCCCTAAGTCTCTGTATTATCAAGTTGAAATGTCAACCACCAACTAATCCTTGCTCCTTTTACACTTCCACTCCAGTAAATATTCCCTATATCTTATGAGCAATATTCTTAATTTTCATTTCCCTTACACAATTACACTATTAACTTTGCCTTCCTGGTTTGCAGATCAATTTTATCACTGTTAAGGTGAATTGGTATTTCCTCTCTTTACCTACTGTTCCCGTAGCAGATCAAACATCACAACTGGTTTTATCCTGTTAAGTGTAAACAGTAAACCTTTCTACCATCAAGCAAACAATAACACTTAACATAACAATGCATCAATGAAATCATGACAATTTCATAATATAACAGTAAAAATCAAACTCAGATCAACACAATATACCATTAAACAATTCAAAAGAAGAACTCAATCCAAGTTTTGATCAAAGTTTGTAAATTTGGTGTAGCAGGAATACAAAAGCAACCGATAAATGAGCACAAAATTGTAAAGCTATATATGGAGCAGAATTGAGAGTAGTGAGAGGAACTTGCCGGAATTTCAAGCGAGATAGGGTAGAGAGGAGAAGCGAGTAATCTCCACGCGCGGAACCGGAGCGTTCCAGTAGAGGCTGAGCGGCCACCTCTTCGAATGCGTCTGCGCGGTCTTTTCTCGGTTGGCACCCAAAAATAAAATAAAAAAACTGGTACGGGCTGGGCCTTTTTTTGCGGGCTGGGCGGAGTCTATGCTGATGGGCCGCATCGGGTTGGGGGTCCCACCGTTAAAATAAAAATTCGTTAGCCACCAATAGGAAGCGTGGAACTCAAACCGTATCATTAATTAAAAACCTCGAGGGCGCCAGAACAACTGGTTTGAAGTCCGCGACTTCCCTCCGGGACCCCTCCAATCTCTAAAATCCTAAACTCTTTTTCCCACCCCTCAACTTTTCAAAATTGCAATTCCGCCCCAAATCTAGAACAAGTATTCCCAAATCCCCAATCCTCCCCCATCAACCCTAATCGATCACCTCCTCCACCGCTCGCCGACCCCACAATTCAACTTCTCCGAGCTCACGGAGCCCTCCCGGTCCTGAATTCGGGCCCAATTTCGACGAATTTGCATGGTTTCTAGGGTACCGATGGGTACCAGTTCGAGTTCTCGACGAAATTGATCGAATATTCCGACGAGTGTGAGTGAATTCGACGTGGGTTTGGTTCGGATTTAGTGAAAGGCTGAGTCTTGAAAGGGGCTGTGATGGCCTACGAGCTCTCAGATAGCAGTGGTGAGTTGAATTTTTTTGTATAAAGATTCGTGCTTTTTGGGTTCTCATAGTTTTTGTTGAGCTCCAATTTTTGAGTTGTATGTTAATGTGATTGAATTTTGGGTTGTTGATTGTTTTGGGTTTTTGATTATTGTTGTTCAAGTACTGATTTTTGATGGCATTTGGTTCAGTTTTTGGTTTCTTTTGATTGAATTGAGGTAATGTTGATGATATGCATTGTAGGTAATGAGATGATAGAGATTGAGGGTGATGGTTTGTGCTAGAGATTGAAGTTATTGTTGTGCTTTTTGTGTTGAATTTGATTACTATAAGCCAGCTTTTTATATTCTAGCCATAGTTGATGTGCAGAGAAAGGAACGGTAATGTGAGAAACAAGAGGCAGAATAGCATTGAGATTTTGGATAGAGATTACGATACATGTGCTCTGTGATGGTTTGTTTGGGGGATATGCTGGAAAAGTTGGTGAGTGAGGCTAGAATTTAGTGTAGGAATAGTGACAGTAGTCAGAAGGTGTATTTTAAGAATGAAACTTGTATTTCTATTTATGTTATTAACCTGCAGTAACGGTTGTATGTAATGTACAATGACTATTGGAGAAAGGGTGATCTCTTTCATCTTTTCTTTTTTATTTTAAAATTGATGCTGCAGTTAGATGGTAAAAGTAAAATTTTTGATAGACTGTATAGGTTTAGAACATATTCTTAGAAATGGTTTGTCTGCAATAAAAGATCCATGTTTGTTCTTTACACATATGTTTTATGCCTGTGTTATGAGACTCATATCAAAGGAGTGTCCTGTTGTATTTTGCATGCAGTATTGACATGTATATAATCAAATGAGGTGATTTTCTGTGGATAGGAATGAAAGAAGATTTAATGTTTTGCTATGCAAAGTTGTGCAATATCTAAGGGCCATGTTTCTAGAAAACAATAGTTGTGTATAATCTGAGTGACCTTGTACAGGAACGGATGATGACCTTCCCCCATCTCATCAAAACCGATTTCAAAGAGGAGGCCGAAGTTCTGGGAATGGAAGATCTACAGTTGTTGGTTCTGCTCCATTACCTAGGATGCACGGTGATATGGAAACACAGATCCACCACATTGAGCAAGAAGCATACTGTTCAGTTCTGCGGGCATTTAAAGCCCAATCCGATGCCATCACCTGGGTACGTGTTTGTTCATGTTATTGTTTCTTGTTTTTCTTATATATCAAGTAGATTTGAAAGTCAGTATTCTTACGTAATTTGCAGGAGAAGGAAAGTTTAATAACAGAACTTAGAAAGGAGCTGAGAGTATCGGATGAGGAACACAGAGAACTTTTGTCCAGGGTCAATGCCGATGACATGATCCGAAGAATAAGGTTTGATTATATGGGGGAATATTTCTCTCAGCAGCAAATCTATTACACTTTGCTCTGTTCTGATTTTTTTTTTTTTTTCTCATGTGAAATATCATAATAGAGAGTGGAGAAAAACCAGTGGTCCACAGCGCAGTACACTTAATGCTGCTCAGCCTGTTCATGACCCTATACCTAGTCCGACTGTTTCGGCATCACGTAAGAAACAGAAAACGTCACAGTCTGTAGCTTCTTTATCACATGGTGGTGCTCCATCTCCAGTGCTGCCTCCATCCATGCAACCTTCTTCATCAGCCTTGAGACGAGGTCCTCCTCCAGGAGCTCGGAGCAAGAAGTCAAAATCAGTATGTAGAAATAAATTTAACTAAAAAAATGTGGCTATGAAGTTTATGGTATAGGATCTATTAATCTGTTTTTGCTAAAACGGAGTATGTTGCTTCTTCCCTCTGAAGTCCACACAGGTCCCTTCTACAAGTATTACTGGAAGGCCCCAACCCCCAACTCGAGGTTCTTCAGGTGGCTTTTTGGCTACTGAGCCTGCTGAGGCAACAACTTATGATCCATTAATAGGAAGAAAAGTATGGACAAAGTGGCCTGAGGACAACAATTTCTATGAGGCTACAATAACTGATTACAACCATATTCAGGTATATACTCTTGCATTGACTGAAATCATCTGAACTTAGAGTAAGCTTAGTAATTAGCAGCCAGGATCTGTTCCTAATATTATAGTTGTCGAAATTTGACAGGGCCTACATGCTTTGGTTTATGATATGTATACAGAGAGCGAAACATGGGAATGGGTCAACCTAAAAGAGGTAAAACCTGCTGCTTATTCTACTGTTTTATGTATTGTTCTAACCATTTCCTTTTATAATAGATCCATGTCTCATAATTTGGAAAAGTAAGAGTCTGAACTTTTGTGGTTTTTCCTTTTTTGCACTTTGACAAATGAATGACAATTTCTCATGATCTGATTCTGAGAATGTTTCTCTGTTGTATTCATTTTGCAATTCAATTTAATATGTAAATAACATTGGGTCGGCTTTGCTTTGCTATCAGATGTGAAGTTTTCTCATTTACTTCATTATTTTGGTACACATTTATTTTAGTTACCTTGATATCACCACAAATATCTTTCATAGATAAAACTCCGGCTCTTTGGCCCTGAGCACTACTTCACAAAATTTAATAATATTGTAGACTTTTCCCACAGACTCATGGAAAGCATTCAAGTCATGTCCTCCCCTGTGCAATGTGTAGACACACATGATAATGAGGACCATGAAAACATATGATGCATATCATGTATGTCAAGTTGTCAACATGCGGTACATAGGTGAATATGGCATTGTGATGGCTGTATCAGTATGGAAACTAGATGTTACTATTTGAAAGGTTTGGATAACCATTCTTGCATCATTGTAACAGTCCTATGCTTGGCATTTTCTCCTGCCTGTAGCTATTATAACATAGCTGAGCAGCAGAGGCCTAGTGGTGAAAGTAGAACATATAAGATATAGTGACATGGTTGGCTTGCTTCCAGGAAATAATGAAAAACTATATTAAATGTTTTTGCAAATGGGATAGCTGCACACTTAAAACAATATGGGACGATATTGTTAACGGAACCTTTTCTTCTGAAAGGGGTTGCTGCACACCAGTTGTCTCTATCCTTTATGCTTGTGTATTCCTAAGAGAGGACTAGCTGAATATAGAGTATGCAATCAACTCTATTCATGCTACTGGGTTCTCAAAGAACCCAATACTTGACAAATTTGGTCACTTTATGATCCATGCTCATTTTCCCAACTCTAACTATTGTACCTTCAAATGGTAGATATCTCCTGAAGATATTCGGTGGGATGGTGATGATCCTGGAGTTTCTCGTAGGGGTGGTCGGCCTGGACCTGGCCGAGGGACTAAGAAGGCCATTGGACGTGGTGGTGCAGTTTCAGGTGCAGGAAGGGGTAGAGGGACCATAAAAGGTCATTCTAAAAAGGATTTGCCTCCACAACAAAATGGCATTGGCAGGAAGGCCATGAGTGACATTGAAATACTTCATACTGACTCATTAATTCAAGAGGTAAGGAAACTTGTAACGAGTTTTTCCGTGTTCCCCAATTAGCTGCTGGTCGCTTATATATCCCTCTTTGCTTGAAACTACAGGTTGAGAAGGTTTTCAGTGCTAGCCATCCAGACCCCAGGGAGATTGAGAAAGCAAAGAAAGTTCTCAAAGTAAGAACAACTTTATTCTTTTATTTGCATTACATCAAGTTTTTTTGTTGCTGGGATTATGATTGGTTCTTTAAATTGCAGGAGCATGAACAAGCATTGATCGATGCAATCGCAACACTTGAAGATGCATCAGATGGTGAAAGTGGTAATAACTGATTATACATAAATAACCCATGTCCACTTTTACATAGTAAAGCTCCTCTGCCTTTATTGTATTCTTAGTCATGGTTGGTCAGATTTGACTGTTACTCACTTGGTGCGGCTTTTTCTGTTAAAATTTGTTTGCAAGGCTCCCAAAATGGTGTTACCATCTTTGTTCATCTTTTACCATCTTAACATAAGGAAGGGTAGATACAAACACCCATTTTTTTGCCATATTGAGGTGGAATACCTGAATTAAACTAGCTTGTCCACAAATTTCAATGGATGTATATTGTTGCAGTGAATGTATCTAGGTGGCACCAGAGCTGCGCAAGGTTTTATTAAGTTTTGTTGATGACCGCTACAATCTTTCTAATATTGGCTTTCAAAACAGATGAACATACATTCTCTCAAAGACAACCAATGGACCAAGAACGAGGATGGAGAAAACGGCAATATGATGAAATGGCAGATGGTCAGGCAGTAGATGGTTCAAATGGTACCAAAATCATGAGAGACGGTAGAATTGCATCTGATGACCAACGTTTTGTAGGCGATGGCATATGATATTCTGAGCTTTGTAATGCTCAGTTGTAGTCCTGCTTGTAATGTAGTGTTGTGCCATATCCTAACTCCATGACCAGCCAACTGAATACTACTTGGCTTTTCTGTTCATTGGTTAGTGGTAAGCTTTAGGTGTCATTTTATTTTAGTGTAACCTTAAGCCCAGATAAAATCTTCCGTAATGGCCCTTTTGCCTTCTCTTTTCTTTTTTGGTGCAATGAATGACACTTGACCATGTGGAAAGATTGTTTTAGTGATGGCACTCTCAAATATCCATTGTTTTGTTTATGATTGATCATGACTCATAAGAAAATACAAAAAATACTGTTAAGTACACTGATGGCACGGAGCATGCAAAGCAATAAGCTTGTGCAAATTACACACTACATGAAGTTAGCATATGCACAACAACATTCAGCAGCTCATGTCCAAGAGGAGAATCTGATGAATTTCAACACAGGATGACCCCATTCAAATGGTTGATTATCTACAATGATACAATAAATTCGAGGATAAGGTTCACCATCTGTGTATCATAAGCTGCGCCTTCCATTTGGAAGTGGCTAACTCCTTCAATAAGGTGTGTTTCAACACGCCCTGCCGCAGAACTTAGCTTGTTCTTCAGTTGCTTCACACTTGTAAACCCATCTCGAGTCCCCATTACAAAAAGTTTTGGTTTCGGGGATTGTAGGATGGCTTTGTGGTGTCTCCCAAAAAGAATTGAGGCAGTCATGCCAAAAGGATACCCCAGACTCACATATCCCAGAACTTGTTCAATCTGATCAACTGCTGAGCCTGCAATTGGGGCACCTACACCAGAACATGAGGGAAGATTATACACATGAGCACTGGACTTTTTCTGCTAATAAAAAGAAATTGGCTTCAGAGATACATAACTGACAAACAAACAAAATGGACTAGCCAACTAGGCTCAACATATTTTATCAAAGGTTCAAAAATACTTCAGACACAGTCCATAACAGAACAATCCTAAAGCGTGTCCTGTTGACAAGAATGATATAGTTTGAGCACCATATTCTTCAAGAAAAAGCCATTTAGTTCTCATAGTGTTTTACTTATTACTTATTTTCTCCTGTCGATGAGCTTTATAGTTAATGTTACACAGTAGTATAACCAAGACATGCATAACTAAAAGATTGTGTAAAGTGTAAACTTTATATAAGTGAAGGTGCAAGAGTAAGAGGCAGCAGTAAGAAGCACATACAAATTAACCCCTAAGACCATATATTTAACTTTTGGCCACATTTACACAGTTGTTCCCAAATCAAAACTTCTACAATTAAGTAAATTGCATAAGAGTCTGCATCATACTCGTAGCTCACAGCTCTATTCGAATATCAAGCTTCTCAATAACATGCCCTTTTTAATCCAGACACATCTACTTACCAGTTTATTGCTATATTTTGTTTTATTTCCTTTAATTTTTGTGGTCTAAGTGGTGATATGTGATTCACTGATAATTGTATGCAAGGCATTACAATGAGAAAAACTCGGTAACCCTTTTCAGTAGTGGAACTAGTTCTATATGTCCTTTCAATAAGTCTCCAGATTCAGACACATAAATCAAAACCAACGCTTCTATACACTTCAGCGTAGAATAAGTACATAACCTTCATTTCACCCACGAGCAACGCAAAGAACATATAGAGTTCATTTGCAAACTTCGGACTTTGAGTTGAGCAAAAGAAAAATTAAAAAAAAATTCCAAAATCAGCAAGGTAAAACAAAATATGAGGTTTCCAAAACTGTTAGCAAATCACATCTCAAGCACGAAGCAGTCAGTTCAGCTTGATACAAGGATATACTAACACAGCCATTACCTTCTATTCAAAGATGAGTAAGATCACTTCTATTAGTAACTAGTAACTACACTCAAGTCATCGATCCCCATCATTCAGATAATCAATCAAGAAACTACCACAGGCCAAGACACTTCTACCTTAACAAGAAACTATCATTGTTCCTTGCACACAATCCACAGATCCCCAAAATCACCCACCTATGCCAATTAAACAACCAAATCCACAAACTACCCACATAAAAAAACTCTCCTTTATTTTACAACACACTTGATCCAACAAAAATGCATACACATTGTCTACACAATTCTTAACCATAAACACACTTGATCCACAGAAAACGAACCAAACACGATTCTAATCACTACCCACGTACACAGATTAAGCGTATACCTGCAGAAGAACCCACAAGAAAAATTCTATTGGCATCCAAATTCTCAGAGACCCATTTGCAGACAGCAATGACATCTTTGATTTCAGCAAACCCAGTAAGAGAAGCCTTCCCAGTTGACCTCCCAACTCCTCTCATGTCAAAGGTGACAGCTTGCAAACCTTTCTCAGCTAACCCAGTTGCTATGCCTCTCAAAAGGCCTTGACAGCCACCAAGGACAGAGTAGGGATGGACCAGAACCACCACAGGATCATTTCCCTCTTTGGCTTCTCTGGGTCTGAAGAGCCTTGTGTTGAGCTTGGCTCCATCACTGGTCTCAACTGTGCAGGTCTCAACAGTACAGTTTGACATAGTTAGAAATGGGTTGTGGACTTCTGGGTCTGTTTGGTTGGGGAAGTGAAATAGTGGTTTACGTCAGCAGTTTTTTTTTTTTTTTTTTTTTTCTTCGATAGATGTCCTTATCAGTAATTGTACGAAAACCTGTGTTTGACGGCCTGATTAATACATGCCAAATGGGTGCATGCCTTTTGTAAACCAGCTGATATATATGTAGAAGAAACCCTAGAGTATAAACCAAAGGCCCAAAACCCTAGATCTAGAATACAGAAGAAAAAGGGTTCTGGAGGTTGATATTGATAATGACGACGAGCATTTTGAGTGCCGGCGGGATGTTAGATGATGATGGCAGACCACAAAGAACTGGTATATATATGATCCCGGCCTCTCTTTCCTTCTCTCTTTGCCAATTTCCTTTCCTATAGTTACAGTGCCCTCCAAACACAAAGCTAGGATTATTTACTTTTGTTTTTAGTTCACGTTTATATTGATCGTTCTCTTTGTTTGTTTTTTCTTGGTTTTTGGGTTGCGATTTGATACGAGTTCTTTTGCGCCAATATATATGTTTTCTAACTGATCTAGTTATGCAATTACTGCGAGTTATTTTTTTATGAAACTTGTTTGTAGTCTGCTTCTTCTAGCTTGTTTTTCTTCTTTGTTCTCTTTTAATTTTTTTTCTTTCTGTTTATGAATTTGAGGTAATCATCACCTAGTACAACATTCCCGGTCATTCTTGTAGATAATCGTCAATGGTGCTTTGATCTATAGTTCTACCTACTGTATTAAAGTTCCATCAAATCAAAGGCTTTCATTATTGTTATGTATAAATTATGGGTACAAGAAGCATTGAGAAGAATGGTGGTCTCGGTAGATAGGTGGATTCTTCTGAGTAATTCTTGTAGTTTTTTTTTTCTTTTTTCCAGTTTTTCTAATGTGTGAGGGTAATATTGGAAATTTATGGGTCAAAAAACAAATGTAGGGTGAATCGAAAATTTGATAGCCGCACCCTTTGATATATGTGTGTAGTCTCCGTCAATTAGGGATTCAGATTTTATGGGTCAAAAAACATAAACGGACGCCTTAATTTTGGGCCTCGTATATATTCTTACTGAACTTTTGTCTATAGGCTGGGCCTATCAGACTGTAGTAGGCCCTTTGTATAATAGAGAAGGGGTTTTGGTAAAAGATTGCCTATGGGTTATGGCCCTTGCAAAGTTCATTGGTCACTTTTAAAAATAACTTTGAACTGATGTGCATATGATCTTCAAATACGTACACATGATGAAAATATATGTGTTGGATGGCATGCAGGGACAGTGTGGAGTGCATGTGCACACATAATCACAACAGCAATTGGGGTTGGAGTTCTGAGTCTTGCTTGGGCAATGGCACAACTTGGCTGGGTTGCTGGCAGTCTTCTTTTCTTGTTTATCTCCGCAACTTCGCTCTTCACAGCTACTCTGTTAGAAGATTGCTACAGGAGTCCAGACCCTGAAACTGGAAGGAGGAACTACACTTACATGGAGGTTGTCAAATCCTATTTAGGTAACTCCTCATTTACTTGCTAGCTTATATATGCAAACTTCTTTTTTTCTTCTGTTCAATCATACATGGCCGTAACTGACTGATTATCCTTTGTTAATGAAATATATGCGAATATATCAGGTGGAACAATGTACAAGTTCTGTGGATTCATCCTATATACGGATCTCGTTGCTGTTTCAGTCGGCTATTCAATCACTGCGGCAAAAAGCATGTTGTACGTTTATGAATTGAACAAATTAACCTATCTATGTAGTTTTTGAAGAAAAGAAATTTGATATAGTACTCAGCTAGGTATAAGATCCCCATTAATATGTTATGTTATGCATGAAAATGGAAACCAAATTAGCTATGTCTGTTGTTTAACATAATTAAGCACCATCCATTAGCACCTTGAATGAAAGCTCTTTCGGGCCTTAAGAGTCTGTTTCCACAACTTTGATAAAAGGGTTAAGGCTTTTATTTCTTGCTTTGAAGTTGTGTGTATATATATGAGATTACATTCAGCAGTTTGTTATAGAATTGAACGAAGTATCTAGACGCTTGTTCTGTTTCCAAATTGTGTGACCTATACAATCACAGGACAATGATGGATATACTCAGACTGTTAATTAGTACATCTGTTGATACTATGTATTTGCTTTTGTTCTAATATATTGCAATTTAAGTGTGAATTTGATCTTTACTTGACAGGGCTATCCAGAAATCCATCTGCCGTCAGAGAAGTGGCGGTGCTTCCTCGTGCAGGTTTTCCAACATACCGCACGGACTTGGATTTGGGATTGTGCAGGTTGTTCTTTCTCAAATCCCAAACTTTCACAAGCTGGCCTGGCTCTCAAAGCTTGCAGCACTCATGTCTTTTGGCTATGCTTCTATAGCAATTGGACTCTCTATTGAAAAAATAATCTCAGGTATGTGATTCAATTTGTTTGTTGCTCATCAAGGATCAAATCAAATTTTTCTACCAAATAAATTATTTTAACTCTCTCTCTTACATGTGCAGGGCCGGAAGGGAAAACATCTCTCACTGGATTGCCCCAGGCTCCATCGGAAAAGGTGTGGAGTATATTCACAGCAGCTGGAGACATCGCGCTTTCTTATGTATTTACAGTGACGGTCATTGAGATCCAAGTAAGATAAAAATGCATTCATGTTTGTTAAATCACATTAGGTCTCCTAATTAAAGCTATAACTAGAACATTAGAATGCTTTGCTCGTTTTGAAGATGCAGTATATATTAAGTCCTTGTAATTTTCTTACTCAGGACACTCTAAAGTCATCACCACCAGAAAACAAAGTGATGAAGAAGGCCACCAAAATAGGGGTTATGGTGATGACTGTATTGTTCATCTTCTGTGGTACCTTGGGTTATGCTGCATTTGGAGACGAAAAAGTTCCAGAAAATCTCATGGCTGGTTTTGTATCGCAGAAGGCCTTCTGGATAGTGGACTTGGCCAATGTCTTCGTTGTTGTGCACTTGGTGGGTGCATTTCAGGTATATATCTTGTAGATGAATCTAACTCGACTGCATGTACTCAATAAGTCAATATAAAGAGTATCCATGTCCCTAATGAGTGTGTTGGATATATGTACAGGTTTTTTCCCAACCAGTGTACCGCTTGATTGAAGTATGGGCTACTAGGAGATGGCCTAAGTCTGGCTTTGTAACCAAGGAAACGGCTGTCAGCTTTGGGAGGGCGAAGTTCGATGTAAACATGCTTCGCTTGTGCTGCAGAACAGGCTTTGTGCTTTTGACTACTGTGATTGCCACAGCACTGCCTTTTTTCTCAGATATGTTGGCACTACTTGGCGCTATTGGCTTTTGGCCGCTTACCATCTACTTCCCGTTGCAGCTGCACATTGCACAGAAGAAGATTCAACGAGCATCCCTCCGTTGGTTTGGCCTGCAGCTGCTGAGTGTTGTGTGCTTCCTAATTTCAGTTGCTGCAGCCTGTGGTGCAGTCCACGGTGTGCACAAGGGTCTCAAGGTCAACCGGCCCTTTCAGTTCAAGGAGTGAATCCTTTTAGTTGTTAATTAGTTAAGGATTAGGATTATTTTCAGTCGACCCTCCTGAGGTTTGGGTTGACATTGTTTCGCCCTCATACTTTTAATTTTGAAAATTTGCCCCTTAAAGTTTCTAATTTTCATAAATCATACATAATTGTTAAAATTCAATCTAATTCAGATGTTAATTTTGACTTCATAACTCACTAAAAGTGCTAAAATAGTTATATAACAACATAAATAGCCTTTTATGACCCTTTATTCTAAGATTTCATGCTAGCATTTAACCTCCAAATTAGACGGAATTTTAGCGATTGGGCCTGATTTATGAAAATTGAAAACTTTAGGGGGTAAATTTTTAAAATTAAAAGTATGGATGGTGAAACGATATCAACCACAAACCTCAAGGGGGTAAATTGAAATTAATCTTTATCCATTAGTTAATGTGGTTTTAGACTATTGTCTCCTGCTGACCAACTTAGATGAGCTAATATTTCTAAATAATTCAGGCGAATATTTTAAAACAACTTTCTTTCTCACTAGAACTTTTGTATAACTCTCACTTAGAGCGTCTCTATTAGTATTGTTAATTTAAATTTTTTTTAAAATTTTGTCAATTTTTAGGATGAATAGGAGCTCAAATAGTATATCTAAAGGTTTGCTCCCACGTGGGTTGTGACGTTGGGTTCTCCTAGTTGGTGGATTGTGGCGTCGGTGTGCGAGGGGAGGAGGGGGAGAGATCGCGTTCATTGTCGAGTGTGGCGGAGTCTCCTTCGCGATATCGAGGACGGCAAATCGACGGCTGGATGTTCGCCCACTACGTGCAGGGCTAGTCGGCGGGGTGGTAGGCTACCACGAACAAGGTTTTGATCCGATTTGATTCCTTTACTTCTGATCTAGGCATGGGCTCGGTTCATATTGTGGCCTCCTTGAGGAGCGATATGGCTGACAGGCTCTGGATGACGGTGGTTCGGCAGTGGGGTTGTGGTGGCTCAAGGGAAAGATCGCCGACGGCAGCAATAGGGTTTGGACGACGATGGTAGATTGCGGGCTTCTCTTCCCTAGGTCTGTTATTTAGGCTTAGGCCCTCTCTTTGAGCCCATATTGGGTTTTTTTATTTAATTATTATTATTGTGTTTTTAGTTTAATAACCTATGATTGGTTAGTGTGTGGCTTTATGCCTTCAATAAGCCCCTCTACTACAGGGCGACGTGGGCTATGTCCTGGTAAGTGCATGCAGTGTGCCATAACTGATTTACTGAGACGGCGAGTTCTTTGCTTAGTCAAATGGTCGCAGCCTCTTTACGACAGAGTGACATCTCAGCATAATAGGAAAGCGGAGATACAAATTTCTTTATGGTTCCAAAGGAGCAGTAACTTTCTGTTATGTCGTCATGTTTTAGTCAAAGCAAATAGAGTTATCAATGAGATTTAGAGGGTAAATTTTCAAATTTGAAAGGACGAGGATTGAAATGAAGTCAACCAAATAGGTAAATTGAATTTAATCATTTTCAATAGTTGTGCATTCACGAAGTACTTCAGAGTTAATCCACTACTCGAATACAACTGAATGGTAGAGACAAGGGTAGCTCTCCAGTGAACCAAATCAAGGATTTCAAGATGATTCGAGGACAAGAACAATTCAGGTTTCATTCTCAAAAAAGAACACTTCAGGTTCAAGTGAACCAAAGGTGAATTGTAGGAGACAACATCGATTGAGGTGTGACTATTTTGTGAGGTTTCCAAGAGAGCAAGAAATGATTCCTTGGAGCCCTCTGGAAGGCAACAACTAATGTGTCACAACTGTTGCCTTCCTAGTTGCAAAAACCATTTGACCAAAACATGAACAAAGTTAGTCGTGATCGACTTCGTTGCATCATGGCAGAGGAGAGGAAAAAGATGAAGAGGATGACTTAAGGACTGAAAATTTTGGTTGCTCTGGTATTGTTCTTGTTGGATTTGTTGTGCAGAACCACATTGCTAAAAAGAAAAACCAGAGCAGCACTGCAGCAGCTATATTTGCCCCACACATTTCACCAAGAACTTCAACAAGAAAAAGGTTTCTAGAGGTTGATATTGATAATGGCGAGCATTTTGACTACCGGCCGGCTGTTAGATGATGATGGTAGACCACAAAAAACTGGTATATATATGATCCCGGCCTCTCTTTCCTTCTCTCTTTGCCAATTACCTTTCCTATAGTTACAGTGCCCTCCAAATGCAAAGCGAGGGTTATTTACTTTTGTTTTTAGTTCACATTTATATTGATCGTTCTCTTTTTCTTTTTTTTCTCTCTCCTGAGATTATATATGTAATTATGACAGTTTCTTTTTCTTAAAGAGATTCTTTGATTGATAAGATCTCTTGATATAAACGGTCATTTTAATTTTAGGCCCCATATTTTCAAATTCTAACAACTTTTGTCTATAGGGCCTCATCTTTCATATTGTACAAGGCCTTTGTCTAATAGATACGGTTTTTTTTTAATAAAGGACCGGGGCGGCTAGATCTCGACCCAAAACAACTTTAGCCCAGACAACCCATTCTCCACCATCAGACTTGCACCCCTGTCACGCCGTCACCACATTCGGATCCCGACCACCATCGAAACACCGTCCCTGACTGAGTCCCCTCGCAACATCCTCACCGCCACCATCCCCAACCATTCAAATCCACCTCCGCCCTCTGTTGCACACATTGAATTCTGACTCCAATCAATCACAGATGAGTCTACAGCAAGATCTGAGAACCTCCGACCACAAACCCATCCATTAGATCAGACTTCACAACGGATACTTGCATCCAGATCTGGTTGGATCGGTTGTACCACTATCATTGGTAGCAACCGAAACCGGGCGTTTCAATTAAATTTTTTTTGTGTCAATTGTAGTATATAGCAAATAAGGGTATCGTTATAAAAACCGGGGATTGAGAGTACATTTACAATTTACGTTAATTACAAAATAAGAGAAAACAAAAGATGATAGTACTTGAGATATGGGGTTTTGTGACTATAAACAAGAAAAAACAAAGAAACAAAATAAAGCAGAAAAAATCAGATTGATGAGACGTTAGAGACGTTAGAGACTTGGAAATCCACCACTAAGTATGTTTCAAAACATGTTAACAACCAAAGCTTCAATCAATAAGTCACAAATCGGTATCAATCAAGAACAAATTGTGAACGCACTGCATAAATCCTTATTACTTTCCTTAATTACTTAAGCAAGATAAACGCACTGCTACCAAGCCTTTAGAATAACCAATCAAGGTATAGACACTATCCTATCAACAAATTATTATAAGCATTAAGATCAATGGAAGTTTGATTGAACAAGTATGCAAAACTAATGTGGAACGCCTACCTAGCATGCAATCCTTTTTATTTGGTTTCACCTATTGTCCTATAGGTTTTACTACTTTGAAATAGGCTTTTTAACCGTTTAGGAGATTAATCAACCTATTTCTAGCCCCACTCACAAGTTCATAATGTTCTATGTTATCATACATGAACATAAACAAGCAAGAGTTCTCCGTAAACCAAAACCAAATAAACAATTTGAAAGACTCAATAATTCGAAATCAAGGTTCAAAACAATATCTAAAATATTTTTGGGGCTTCAAACCTTGCCCCTAATTAAGAGAATTCAGCCATACAAGGCTGTAAAATCACACAAGAAAAATAAAAGATGACAAAGGAAAGATAAACTGTGGATGATGAAAAGATCAATGATGGCTTGGCGGCTTTCTTGTACGAGTCTGCAACTATGGAGGTTCTGATGATGTGAGATCGCTGGCCTCCTCTAATCTTCACGTCTCCCTCTTTCCAGCTGTGATTAGGGTTATGAAACCCTCAAAACTCGTCCATGGGCTTGCCAATGTGGTATGGGCCTCAAAATAGAAGTTTTGGTCCAAATCAGAAATTCGGGCAGACTGACTTTCGGCCACTTAAACAGTCATAACTTCTTCTCCAAAATAGGTATTGATGATCTGTAAAAAGTTCTGAAAAGTAGACACTTGTATCTTTCCATTAATATATGACAAATCTCCTGGATCGCTGTGAGCTAATCACAATCTTCTATCGAATTTGACTGCTAATTTCTGGTAGATTTTCTGATTTCTTTCCTTACACAACATAGATTCATTTTCTTTCAAGATTTCTCCTCTTTCGTCTCATTTGGGCTCCTCGGCTTTATTTATGACCTAAAAACACAAACTTAGTTAATATGAATATTGTTAAAGGAATTACATAGCTAAATAAGGTCGGAAATACATTAAGAACATAGCACTTTGTGCTCCTATCAATCATCCCCCATGAACCCTATGCATGTGTCATCGTCACACAGAAACCAATGAACCCTCTCAGCCACAACCCATCGTCGGAGTGAGCTCTAGTAATCAAATCTCGTTCAGACACACTTGACAAACGTCGACAAGGCCAGAGGCCTGCGCCACTGTCGCCGCGCAGCCTAATCAAATTTACAACTAATAATGCCACGATCTTGCACTTACAATTTATAGACTTATGCTGCTAGACGAAACAATACATTTGTTGTATTTGAAATAATTTTATTTATTTATTTTTAGTTCAGATAAACTTACATTGACAGTCACACACACATCCATGATATGACATTTGACAAACAGAGGACACTGGAAAATGGAAATGAATAAGAAAATGGATATCTTAGTGGAATAGCCTTATATATATTTATATGAAACCTTTTTTTTTTTTTTTTTTTGAAAAGGTTATATGAAACCTTTTATTTGGATGAGTCTTACTATATTTCGGTGTTAGGTTATTATAATTTATATGGTAACTTTGGATTATATAATACAATAATTTTTTCTTAAAAAATAATTATATATTGTAGTATTGTACATTTGTAATATATATTGTAATGCCCATTAACTCTTAGGGAAAAACCATATATATATATATATATATATATATATATATATGTTAGGTTATCGTAATCCATATAGAGCTATATATATGTAATATATAGCTATATATATATAGAGTATTACTATTAACACACCATATCTATTTTCCTAACCACACATTTTTATTTTATTAACATACTTGCCATTTAAATTTGATTGATAATTGGTTCTCATCGTATATGGGCTGTGTTAATAGCAAAAAGATGTATGTTAATAGCATCACCCTATATAGTTAGTGGGCCTGTGGGAAACATAAATAAGACCCCGCGGAAGAAAATGGGTGATATTATGCATATCACTTACCCTGTTGTTGTTGTCGAGGGGATGACTACCCTTCATGAGAAGGGCAAAGGTACAACGTGGTTGTCGGGTTACTTTGCCTGAGCATTAGATTGAATTTAGTTACTTGAATTCTGGTCTAACTAGGTGTACACCAATTGAGGTTTTAAACAGCTAATTTTATTGCTTTCAAGAGGTTAATTAGGTAAAGAAATTTTTACTTCTTTTGTTGCAGGCTCTTACGAGCCTAATTTTCAATTTTACACTCAATGAAGGAACTGGTCCCAATGCTTGTAGCCGGAATTAACTTAACTAGCAAGAAGACGGCACGTGATGTAACGTGTCTTCTGCTCATTATTAAGCAATATATTTACTTTTTTCTTTTTTTTTTTCAAAGAAAAAGTCGACCCCGTACTGAAGTACTAAAAAAGTTTGAAACTGGCAGAAGTCAGAAGATACACAATTATATATATGGATGAACTTATTAACTTATATGGTTCTAAAAAGAAAACATGTTACTATAGTCAAACCATTACTTAGGGTTAATGGGCATTGTCCATAAGTTTTAATCACAAAATGTATCTATCTTCACATAAATTAGTTTATGTCGTCATAGATGGTTAGTCCAAATGAAACTGAAAATCATACTTCAACTATTGTACGCTATATTCATTATTACAAGTCCATTTCTTTTTGGATTAGTCTTTACCACAATCTTCTCTTTTATGGTTTAATTTGTGGTATAATTGGCGTATGTTTTGCATATCTTGCTATATATGCAAGTACATACACGTTACATTGATTAAAATTTGTAACTAAAATTACAAATGATGCTAAAGTTTGGGATTACGAACAGTTTATGTCTGGAATTCAAAGAAGAACAGATGTACGTCTACGTCGTTTTATCACTCTCAGAATGAAAACGTTGACCGAAGCATCACCATGCATCTTAAAGATAGAACATGGACTTCAATCACACCTTATCAAAACGACTTCCATTTCCAGTTTTATGTGGTGGTCTAGATCGAAGTAAACAATGGTCTAACTTCTGAGCCATCTGTTGTAGTTGTGGGATGAAGAGGTAGTGGAGGTTGGTGTATAAAATCTCCACCATTTATATTAGAATGTAAAGCCATTGATGAAAATGCGTATAAGTTTGACCATCTCAAGATGAACAGAACAATGGTCAAACTTATACGCATTTTCATCAATGGCTTTACATACTAATATAAATGCAAGCCTCTGAGCATTCTAAATATATATGAACTGAAACTAATATCACCCCAATGGCTAATGGCTTCCTTATCCTCCTCCTCCTCCTTTTCATATTCTCTACTTTCGTTACAAATATTCATGCATGCAACCAAACTGAACGCAGCTCTCTTCAATCCTTCGCCCTCACCTTGTCTACTTCAACTCCTCTGAATTGGACTTCCGGTGATTGCTGCCGTTGGGAGGGCATCTCTTGTAATCGGGGTGGTTCGGTCACTCATTTGAGCTTACCCTCCAAAGGCCTCAAACTCAAAGGAGGTGATTTTCCTTCTTCGTCACTGGAAAATCTCACACATCTAACCCACCTCAACCTCTCCCATAATTCACTTGATGGTTCGATAGAGCCAAGTAGTGGCTTCTTCTTGTCCTTGAGTCATCTTGAGGTACTTGATTTGAGCTATAACCTTCTTTCCGGAGAGCTACCACTTTCTCTACCATCCATCAATATTCAGATTGTGGATTTGTCCAACAATAACTTCCATGGTGCAATTCCATCTTCATTTTTTCAGCAAGCTAGAAACTTGACTAGTTTCAATGTGAGCAACAATACCTTGTTAGGCTCTATCCCCTCATCGGTTTGTCTTAATTCTTCACCCTTCATTAGGTTATTGGACTTCTCCTTCAATAATTTCAATGGTAGTATATCTCAGGGAATAGGGGAGTGTTCCCAACTAAAGGTTTTTCGAGCCGGGAACAATAACCTTTCTGGATTACTTCCACAAGATATCTATAGTGCTACCACGCTTGAAGAAGTTGCAATACCTTTCAACTCGATTTCTGGAGTCATTAGTGACAGAATTGTCAACCTCACCAACCTTGCAATTCTTGACCTCCACTTCAATCAATTGAGTGGCATGATCCCCTTCCACATTGGGAAACTCTCCAAGTTAAAAAACTTGTTCCTCCAATTCAACAACTTTGAAGGTTCTCTGCCCCCATCTCTGATGAATTGCACTGACCTTAGAGAGTTGAATCTCGGCATCAACCATTTGGAAGGTAATATCTCTACCTTCAATTTCTCAAGACTAAGTAAACTCAGTATACTTGATCTAGGTCAGAATCAGCTCACTGGTATCTTACCAAGCAGCCTTTACTCATGTAAGTCTCTTAGAGCGATTCGACTAAGTAGGAACGATTTAGAAGGAGAAATTCAACCTGAGATTCTATCTTTGTCATCGTTGTCCTTCCTCTCCCTTGGTTTCAATAGGTTGACCAATATCTCAAAGGCAATGAGGATATTGGGGCGTTGCAAAAGTCTTGTATTCATATCCTTTGCATTTGGTTTTCAAGGTGGGGAATTGCCAGGTGATCTTGGTGTGGTTAATTTCGATGGACTCCAAAATCTTCGGCTTTTGTCTTTAGATGATTGTGGCTTCACTGGTCAAATACCTGCATGGTTGTCTAAGCTCAAGAAGCTAGAGGTCTTGGATATGTCTTATAATAGTATCACTGGTTCCATTCCTAGTTGGTTGGGGAATCTTCCAAGGCTCAAGTTTTTGAACTTGGGGGCCAACCTAATTTCAGGTGACCTTCCAAAGGAACTCTGTAGGCTACCAATGTGGATGTTCGAAAACACTACTGCTACTCAAGAAGATGATATTAAGCTTGAATTGCCCGTCTATGGATCGCGAGGTCCTACCTTGTTTGTACAGGTTACATTGTCTTACTTTCCTCTTGCAATGGACTTAAAGAGCAATAACATTAGTGGGAGCATACCTATTGAGATTGGCCAACTGCAGCTTCTCCGTCATTTGGATCTTAGCAACAACAGCTTCACTGGAAACATCCCGGAGCAGATATCTAACCTCAAGAACATGGAGACATTGTCACTTTTTAAGAATCATTTGTCCGGGAAGATTCCGTCCTCACTGACGAGGCTTAATTTTCTGAAAGACTTTAATGTCTCATACAATAACCTTGAAGGCAAAATACCAACAAGCACTCAACTCCAGAGCTTTAGTGCCTCCGCATTTGAGGGGAATCCGAAACTTTGTGGCGCTCCACTTCCAACTCAGTGTCAACAAGCTAAGGGCAATGATTCAAATAACAATGAAGATAGTACGGAGGATGAGGATGAATATCAGATTCCCTGGTTGCATGTTTCTGTTATTCTTGGGTTCATTTTAGGATTTTGGGGTGTTTGTGGCCCTTTGGTGCTTAAGAAGAAGTGGAGGTATGCATATTTTGAAGCCATAGACAAAGCTGAAAATAGGATTTATGTGATGGTAATCAGGTCATTCAGGTGTATGGCCAAAATGCAGAGAAGGCTTAAAAGCTAGAGTAGACAATTATTCTTAATCTGTTGTTATATTTTTCGTGTTAATCTCTTATTTTTGCTCGTCAACAAATAATGTAATCTCAAAACCATGCTTGGTTGTCACTCTTGAACTATCGGTCACACTATACCATATATAGTGAGACATAACAATTCTACCAAAGAAGTAAAGAATGATGGCAGTTAATGGGTGATTCAAGATTCATAACTAAGATTCGTTTCACAATTGGAAAACCAAGAGAGACCAGCATGCAGAGCATATATGGTACAAATGATACTTTGTTTTGGACCTCTAGAATATGGGCCCAAAGAAATTGGACCTGCATTAACGAACAATTACTATTCAAGGAAAGTTCTATTTAAGGATAAGTTGGATAATGATGGTGTTTGAAGAACTAGAAGAAAAGAAGAAAAAGAAAACTCTGTGTATATGCAATGGATGCCCAAAAGCAATCTACAAGTTCACAGTACATGTCTCTATCCCCCTCTTGTAAATACCCCGATTCTCTTTTGCCTTTCTTTGGGCCAAAGTAAACTAAAACCAACTGAACCTAAGCATCCTATAGCATTCTCTAGCAACATGAAAAAACAAGAACAAAAGAGAAACAAACCAAAGCACGCTCTAAGCTTAATTTACATGATACAACACTCCTGCACTATTACCTCCTTGTTCGTTTCCTCGGCCTCCCTGCACTTCCCACCTGACCCGCCTCGCCATTGTCTCTCCCCCTCTTTCCGCTTCCAGCCACCGCCGTCTCTAGTTTCTTAGGTGGCCGCCCGACCCCTCTCCTCCCCCTCCCGCCGCTCTCCTGTCCTCTTCCCCCTCGCCTTCCCCGATTTCCACTAGCGCTACGAGTCACCCTCTCTTTCTTCTCCACCTGGTCCGTTTTCTTCCTACCTGTCCTCTTTTTCTTCTTTTCTTCCTCCTCTGCCTCCACCTCATCCTCCTCTTCTTCATCCACCATGCTATCCTTGCTATCATCCTCTGAAACATCCGACCCATTACTACCCCGCCCAACTCCTCTCCCACTATTCTGCTTCATTCTCTTCAAAAAGCTCGCCGCGCCTTGCTTCTTCTTCAAGTCTTCTTTCTTCTCCGTCTTCACCACCTCCAAACCTTCATGCACACTCACTTCATTTCCGCCGGAATCATTAATATTCGTCTTCGCGTCTACATTCTTCCTGTTAGTCGTCGTCGTCCTCCGCCTTCCCCCTCCCCTTCTTTCTTGAGTCGACCTTCTCTTCCTCACACCCTTCTCCTCGACCTTCACCGTAGCAATGTCTTCAACCTTCACCTTCGCTTCTTTCTCTTCCACCTCCACCTTCCGAACAGTTCCTTTCTTGTTCTCCGATAATGCATTGATGGAACCACGTTTACCACACACAACAATCGAAGACGACTTGCTGGGTCTCATGGACGTTTTAGTAGTAGTGATATCCGACTCTACGTTGGGCTTTGGCTTCACTGTACTCACGGCGGGTTGAGATTTCGGTAGCTGGTCGTTCAGTTCCTTCAACACCAGCGAGCGTAGCTCTTGAGCCGCCACGTGTTCCGGCGCGGCCTTGCGGTAGAAGACGACGGCGTTGCTGAAGACGAGGAGTAGGTCGCGGAAGAACTTGTGGGTGCAGTCTTTGTAGACCCCTTTGTCGAGCCTGGATTGGACCACGTGGAGGTCCACGTGTTCTCTAATAAGGTTCTTGTACCTTTGTGACTCCTACAAAGAAGAAAAATTAAACACTTAAAAATCTAGGGGCTCTATGGTAATCTGATACATATATTTGCAAAAGGAGAGGAGTGAGGGCCCAATAAACAATAGTGGCCCACCACTTATATCTTAGCGCTTCAGGAGCCGTACCCTCGGGCATGTGTTAGTGTAACATTCTCTATGTTGGGGCTTAGCGTCAATTCCGGGCGGAACATCATATATTACTCAAAATACACCAAAAAGTTGAGTGCTTAATTTTGGAAAAATAAAGAAAAAACACTAGTGCATCATAAATGAATAGAGGTTACTAGGGCAGCAATTAAATTGAGGGCCTAATAAGGAATCATATATTCATGGTTGAGTTTCACTTAAGCAAATTACTAGATTCCACAATAGTATGAAAATCTAACTAAAAATTTCATGCCATAAAAAAAAAAAGCATTTCATTGGCCGTCACTAAATAGGTTCATTGTATATGCGTGGATACTATTATGTTTCTGTCAATACCTTATGTGATTAATGTTCACTTTGTCAGTTACTAACCACACAATATATGCTCAGCCACCATCTGTAATTCTAATGATAAAATCTTTATATCATCATATTTATATCAAGAGTGATTGAAAATCTTTAATTACTTACTAACCAAGTGAACACCGTCAAACTATTTATCACCGGACGTTCTAGCCGTCTCTAGCTAGGTGAATGCCAGAAATTCAAATAAAATACCCACCAAAAGATCGACGGTTACATATACACGAGTGGCAAAACGTAACGTCCCTGTGGGAGCTCTAAGACCTTGGATTAACCCAAAATTTAAACTCCGATCCAAAACGACCTAAGCCAACTCATCTCCATCTTGACTACGGTTTTTGTACTGTAGCACCAAGTTTCATACCATCCTTGCTAAAACTTAAATTACTCTGTTACATCGTTACATCATCTCACACACTCCCATAATCCATCCCCTCATTAACCCTATTCTCCCAATGTACCAAAACACCCCCGGCACAAATCCACAATGACAATTTCACCATCGTCACCGGGAAATGCCACACCGTGATTGGTTCACACTCGAAGAGAGCCTAATCACTTAGAGTTCCAGGATTAACTATTTAAATTTTATAAGATAAACAATAAAATTCGTATTAATTTCTGTGATTAATTTAATGAATGATACCTGGCTCCGAAGCCGGCGCTGGAAAACGGAGCCGAGCCGATGAGAGCGGACGAGCTTGAGGACCTTGACCAACGGCTCAAGTTTAACGAGCTTAACCCGTTTCGTGGTGGCGGGAGAAACTTCCTCACCACCCTCGGGCTCTTCGCGGCTGCTACTCTCGCCACCTTCACGACGTCGTTTCCTCTTCCTCGACAAGCTGGCCGAGCTTTGCACATCGCTGTTGTTCTGCTTCCCCACCTCCTTCTCCACCGCCCGTTTCGCTCCAACCAACTCGTCGGGTCGACCCGACGGCTCTGGCTCTCCTCCGTCCACGTCGTCGTCGATCACTTTACCGTTGGCGGAGGCCGGTTCGGATCGGGTTTGAAGCTGGGCCGGATCTGATCCCGGGCCGGGCGCCACGTCGGCTTCCGCTTTTTTCTCGACGACGCCGTTTGGCTTCGCGTCGCTTCGCTGGCTTGTGGAATTGGACTCGTTGAAGGATCGGTTCTCGCGTTCGGAGGAATCGGAGACGAAGTCTTCGCCGGAGTTTGATTTCCCGGCGAGTTTCTCCGGCAACTCCGATGGCGCTGTTTCTTCTCCTCCCCCGCCGCCGCCGCGATGGAGATCCTCTGCCGGAGGAGGCGGCTGCGGATTCAAGCTCCGGTCTCGGTCCTCCTCCATCTTCTTCACCTTCAACTCCAACGACCTGCAACACATACAATACACACACACTTTCAGATCTCCAAGGCCATCAAAAACGACGACGTATCACAGTCAGATCTCAATCAAGGATTATTACACGATCGAAACGTCGCGGCGGCGGACCTCGCGGCGGAGCTCCTCGACCCTTAGCCTGCGGAGCTCGTCAACCATCACGTCCACGCCGCCGTCGTTGTCGGCGGCGGCGTCGTATCTGCGTCTGAGGTCGTCGAACTTGTCCCTACAGCTGTGAGCAGTGAGGGTCGTCGAGGCGGAGGAGGAGCTTCGAGACTGAAGCTCCGTCGCGACGGAGTCCCAGCGGTTGGCGCCGTGGCGGTTCACGGCGCACACGAGCAAAAGCTCCTCTAACGTACCCCACGGTTGCGCGCTCGTTTCGTGTTCCCTACTAGCCATGCTCCTCCTCTCATTTCATCCTTGTTCGAGTTTTCAAAAAAAATTAGGGTTTTTGGTTTTATACGATCAAGATGATTTTCATTTTTTTTTTAACACACAATGGATGGGGTGATGAATATACAGAGTTTTATTATGTTTGTTCGTCGCTTTTATATTTTCCATACAAGAGTGCCCTGTGCCCTCCGTCCTTTTTTTTTTTTTTTTTTTTTTTTGGGTCAAGCTTCGTAAAGCTCGCGGCCTCGCTCCACCGCCTTTGGGCCTCATTTTCGAATTGGGTTCCCAACCTATTTTTGTAACAAAATTCCGAGATTAACAGTTTCTACCTCACTGTAAAAGTGATGAGAAAGATTCAAAGAAAACAAATAAGAATGTGTGTGGTCGGAATTTTGAATAGTTATGGTTGGTCGGAATGTTGGAACTACATACGTTATCTATCTTTGCATTAACATATGTAGCGCGAAAAACAAATTAATGTTATGTATGATCGAAAAAAATAAAAAGATTTTCTTCATTAGAAGCGACAAATCTTGTACATAATTATGATATAAAGATCCAATCTCGGTTATGAGGGAAGTTGGTGAATGCCACGTATAGCAGAGAGCGTCGCTTCGCATATAAATGAAGTGTCGGTCAAACAAGCGAGGCAACCGATACTCATCAACGAACAATCATTAGATTTTGATTTTATTTGCTCGGACGTTACGATCCTTAAATCTTGTCCCGAATTACTTTTTGATTCGAATAACGCAAAAGTTCAAAAAGCTGATTTTCGACCATCTACCAATAAGTAAGGAGCAAACATGTTATAACCCTACATATTGCAAAAATCTCCTTCACAAGTGTTGGCAATAATGAAAAATATCATAATTATAAAAAGACACTAGGTTAAGGGTACAAAGGAGCCCAAACATAAATACATCTTACACTACACCACATAAGAAGCCCAAACATATATTACATCTCAGACAACCATTCACACAAAAACCCAAAGAGATACATTATAAGAAGGCCCAAAAGGCCCATCAGACAGCTCATTTCATCATAATTATTCCATCTAAAATCAAATTCATCTCCTAAAATGGTTCATAATCTCAAACCTCCCAAATCCCCAAACCAAAAACCTCAAATTATCACGAGCGGGAAAAACCACCGCGACCTTTTTAATTTTCAAACCCAAAATTTCATCTCTCTCTTCCTTCTTTAAAGGAAACCCGAACCTCATTTTTCCAAATTTAACACTCTTTTTCAAAATTAGGGTTTCTTAGGATTTAGGGCTTTTCAGATTCGAATGCCGAAGTCCGCGAAACGCGACCGGAGCGCCGCCCAAGGCCGCGGCGTCGACGACGCCGAGGAGGCCGAGCGGCTCCGATCCGTGAAGCGCGAGCGGCTCAACACTGAGCAGGATGAGAATGAGCCCACCGAGCAAGACGCCGGTCAACGGCGAGCTCTCCGATCTGACTACAATGATGTCCTCAACCTCATCAGCGGTGTGTGTCTCTAACTATCCGAAATTGAAATTTGGAAATTTTTTATATTTAAATTTACTGGGTTTTGTGATTGTTGCAGAGAAGAGGAACGATTTATTGAGGCCGGAGTCGGAGAAATTCGGCGTCATTATTGATAGAGTTGAGAAGCTGCATAAGCAAGGTACTCCATTTACTCTGTGAAATTTACTGGTAAAAATTGAGAACGGTGAAAATGAACTGAAAGTTTGAACCTTTCCTTAGAAAAGTAATTAATTTACTGAGGTTCTGTAAATGTAATGTATTGCCAGTTGGATTGAATTTCTGTATGTTGTTTGGTGAAATTTCAGATATTTACTTGTTCTTATAAATTTGCGACGTCCGTTGATGTTTTTTCAGTTCAGAAGCCGAGGGAGCAAGTTGCAGACGCAGAGGCACTGTTGGACATAACCAACACACTGGTGACATCTGTGAAGTCACAGTCCAGTGCTGGTATTACCCCGTCAGACTTCATTACCTGTTTGATTCAAGATTTTGGGCAGTTAAGGGATGGGAATGCCTTGATTCGGTGGAACGATGTTGGGCTTGGTGTGGCGCCAATTTTCAGGAGGGTTCATGGGTGCTGTACAATGTGAGTTGTTTGTTGTGAATTTGACTCTGTAAAGGGTTTTTGTGTATTTTACATTGTTTGTGTACTGACTTGTAATTTTGTTACTTTGCTGAAGGCTTGGACCCATGAATACCGAGTATAAGGAAAGGAAGGTCGGTGTTCGTACTAGACGAACAAAGCCTACTACGACTGATGAGCCTGAGGAGGTAAAGTTGATCATATTGGGTGTATTCCTTACTCTGGAAATTATAGTTTTATTATTGCTAACGGGCAATTGTAGATCTTATATATCTGTGTTAGCCAATGCAGTGGCAATGTCTGTGTTGAGAACTTTGCTGATTTTGTTTACTCATTTGTGTTCTATATGCAACAGATTGACGCACAGGAAGAAGAAAAAACTGATACGGACAGGAATATGTCAACTATGTTTGAGATTTTAAGAAAGAACAAACGCGTACGACTGGAATGGTTAATATTAAACAGACTGTTCTTTGCACAGACAGTTGAGAATTTATTTGCTCTTTCATTCCTGGTTAAAGATGGCCGGGCTGAAATCATAGTTGATGCAAATCGTTGTCATTTTGTTGGTGAGTTTGTTACAACAGAATTGTCACAGTTTTCTTCCCGTCTTGATTTGTGTTTTGATTGGTTTATTCAATATTCCTTTCTCTTCTTCAGCACCAAGGAATGCTGCCAAGGCCACTGAAGTGGCATCTCGTGAGGTGGTCTATAGACACTTTGTATTCCGATTTGATTTCAAGGACTGGAAGGTATAGTCTACTTTTCATTCTTTTAGTGTTACGGCTTGCAGTTAGATTCTTAAGAGAATCATGTATCTGACAATATCTATTAGGGGCAAACAGTCCAGTTTTGAAAATGCCAATTTTCAAATGATTTAATTAGTGCAAGATAGTGTATAAAATTGAATCAGAGGCCACCACTTCTTTCTTGTTTGTATATATGACAATCCCTACTTGATTTCACTATGAAATTGAAAGAAACCAGGCATCTAAAGTATAAACTAGAGGCGTGTTTAAGTTGGCAAGCTTGTTGTTCTGTTTTTTATTTTGGTTAGTGGCCAAATTTATCTTTTTTATGCTTGATCATCTGTTTTTGAACATATTGTTTCTTATATTCTTACAGTTGATGAAGGATATGGTGCCCGATGATGAGGAGCTAATGCCACATAGAGTTCCTGCCAACTCTGAACCTGCCTCACAGGAGGAACCAGCTGCATACAGTTCCCAAACAGGCCACACAACTCCAATTAGGAAGCTTTCCAGGAATCGTGGCCGGATTGTGCAGGAAGAAGCTATTGTAGAAGAATCCCCTGAATATGATAATGGTCATGCTGGAGGCACATTTCGCAGGTCTAAGCGCAAGCTTTAGCTTTTATGAAATATGAGATTGTCCTGCTGTATTTATTTAGTGATCACCATGTGTTCAGGTTTAGTTTTGCTTGTATATAGGATTAGGTAGATAGCCTTTCTACCTAGAATAGATTATGTTTTTCATCAGCTTGGGTTTGACACTGTTCTGATCCTTTTGGAGCTTACTGACTTGTGCCATTAGCATTATATTCTCTATCAAACCTGCTTTTCGTTCCTAACCACCATTTTCAAAGAAAATTTCCATGTGGTGTTCTGGAACTCAAGTCAAACAAATTGATGATATTGATCGAGTGGTCTTCAAAGGGCATTCCAAATTTACGAGTCAGAACAATGTCATGAGTGGCCTCATTAGAACTGAACTAAGTATTGCCAATACGCGAAATGCCATTAGTGTGCAATTGCATCAGCTACAAAATTTTCATCCAGATAGAAGAAAATTGATCATTGATCCATTCAATGTCTTCTACTGTTTTGGTAAGTGTGTAAGAAGGATCAAGAACCATGAATTGCATCAATGACTAACTTCCTTCCACATCCAACCTTAAGTCTATTGTCCTCTGCAACTTGAACTTGGAACTGGGGACTCCTCTCTCTTTTTTGAAAATCTTTGTAAATCCAATGGCTGAGAAAGAGTGTCATGTCAATCCTGAGCTACTCAACTTCGGCCAAGACCCGACGCGAGCTCCGCTCCGAATACCTTGCCGTCCGGAGCTTCACCAGTGGTTTTCATTCATGTTGCAGAGAAAAGAGACGATTTAGTGAGCCCGGATTCGAAGAAGTTTGATGTTATCATTGACTACATTGACAAATTGCACGAGCAAGGTATATTTGACACTTTTGGATTTGATTAGTTGGAGAAGTAGAAATGAATTTCGATACTATGATCCTGTATTTTACTGATTAATTTGGCAAAAACCAAACACAAACTTGCGGAAGCTTTTATGATATTTTTTCTTGGTAATTAATAAGGTTACAAACCTAAACTATATATAGAAGAAGTTGGGTGAGCAACACATTTCATCACTCATACATCTCTTACACACACAAGATTAACATAAAGTAACAAGGCAGCACAGCTGTGGCACTAAGACCAAAAACACCATGCTGCTTTAGGAGACCAGCAGCAGCCACCATGCTACTGCAGAAGAGGAGACCAGCAGCTGTATACAGCCTATAAGTAGCTGTCACACACTTACACAATCTCACACCTCTAAAGTTAACTTAAACTAGATTAGTTCAGACTGAACTAATATCTAATACACAACTCTCATATATAAGTAAGGTAACATATACAAGTTACATATAAACAGTAAACGGTAAACCTGGAAGAAAACCACATCAGCCATGTATCCTCGGATCTGGAAGACCACAACACTCATGTATCCTTCGGATACAACCATTCTTGCATACCACAACCATACCTCCAATATGCTGCAGAAGAGGAGACTAGCAGCTGTATACATCCCATAAGTAACTGTCACACACTTACACAATCTCACACCTCTAAAGTTAACTTAAACTAGATTAGTTCAGACTGAACTATTATCTTATACACAACTCTCATATACAAGTAAGGTAACATATACAAGTTACATATAAGCAGTAAACGGTAAACCTGGAAGAATACCACATCAGCCATGTATCCTCGGATCTGGGAGACCACAACACTCGTGTATCCTCCGGATACAACCATTCTTGCATACCACAGCCATACCTCCAATATTCCTCCAATAAAGGCTGATGTCCGTCGAACAAAGCCTACCACAGCTCATCTGCCCAAGGAGGTAATTTTTTTTTACTCGTTTATATTGTGTGTTGTATGTAAAGGTATTGATGTAAGTACTTAAGTAGTTTGTAATGTAGTGGTCTGCTTTTGTTAATGCTATATACTTGTGGTTTGTGCACTACAGATCAATAATGAAGGAGGCGAAAGAACTGATACAGACTTGAACATGGCAACAATGTTTGAGATTTTAAAGAACAAGAAGAAAGTTGATCTTAATTGTTTGATACTGAATAGAAGGTCTTTTGCACAGACAGTGGAGAATCTTTTTGCTCTGTCATTTCTAGCAAAAGACGGCAGAGTTAGAACTGCTGTCGAAGCAAATGGTTCTCATATTGTTTGTAAGTGGAACAGAAAACAACACAAGTTTCATTTATCTCATATATATAGTTTACATTAGCGTTTGATCCATCTATGCCTATGGCTTATTGGATATTCTCTTGTTCAGCACCTACGAATGGTCCTGTTGCTAATGAAGTGGCCTATCACCATTTTGTGTTTCGATTTGATTTCAAGGACTGGAAGGTATTAGTAGTGTATGATCATTCATTGCTAAATGATTTGTAAAATTTGATTTCTTCTTGAGTTTTAGTACATCAGCATTGTCTTGACATATGCACAACGTTGTTATTTGCTTTGCAGATCATGATGGAAATGGTGGCTGTTGGTGAAGAGCTCATGCCTCATAGAAACCACACAAAGTGCACACCTGCCTCGGGTTACAAACCAGCAACTTTCAATTCCCAAACAGACACCCCACACACAATCCAGACTCGAAAACATACCAGAAACGATAGCCTGGTTGTACAGGATAAATTTACTGCAGAAGAATTCTTGGAAAATGATGATGCTGCTGGAGCCACAGCACTACGCAGGTGTAAGCGCAAGCTTTTGTTTAATTCATGTGTCAGCGGAAGTTTATGTTGAGGGCAAGATTGGATTTAGGATCCTCTACTGATCTTAGGGTGGTGTTGATTTTGCACTTTTGTCGAAAATGACGCAGTTTATTGAACAAAAGTTCAAGACAGCATCATGTTAAACATAAGCACACGATCAACATAGTTAAGATCAGTAAAGGATCAGGATCACAATTGCAAACAGACAGTAGGTTTATTTTGTTCCGCTACTACCTGCTGTATATCTAGAGCACTGTTATATAGTATGGGATCAGGAAGACTATGCACAAGGGTCGGCAATTAGGTTTGACCTTTTGACATTGCTATAATCCTATTGGAGCTGTAGTAATTCCTTTAAACTGAAGATGAAGTAGATATATATTCCTGGTGATATTTTGAAATGAATGTCCATTTTGTATTGTCGTGGATCATATTAATATGTAAACTCACCATTGATCAAAATTGCTTGTGCTAATTAGAAGTCACAGGCAATGCAGAAATAATGATCAGCTGTGATAGATACCAACTAAATGAAAAAAGAAAAATCATAAGCTGTTCTAAAGGTTTGTAACTTGTTAAGTGGTGAACCTAAGCACACGAGAATGGGAAAAAATTAGGGGTTTGAAAAAAAGTGAAATGTCCCCAGTGTTTGGAAATCAGTCTTCTCTCGACTATATCATGACGTAATAGTTGTCTTTAACCTGTGTTTGAGTTCTTGAACCTCGAATTTTCATAACTGATAGCAAGTATTTTACACAGGATAAATGTGATCAATGTCAAGGTGACTAACCTTGACAAATGTGATCTCCCCAAGAGAAACTCTTTCCTTTGCTAATCTTTTGAAATGTTTCTTCCAACAGCGCTTGACCTTCTCCCACTTGCCCAACTGCTGCCTTCCTCGCCTCTTCATCTTGAGCGGCAGCGATGCCTTTCATCGCCAGGAACCACTACAAGTACATAGCACCCGTGTCATCATTAAACCAAGATAACCATTGTCTATGATACAAAATGCCTTATCAACAATAACAGCATCACCCAAAACCAATTACATTAATATTATCCAGCAAGCATCTACAAAATGTGAATAAATTTCTTGACAACAAAATAAGGGTGTGGTTCAGAGTGGCAACAAGCAAGATAATCACCTGGACTTCAAGCCCTTGAGCAACTCTTCAGCCTCTGAAACCTCACCAAAATTAGCCAAAGGCCCATAAAACCAGTACAGCAAGATCCCACTCTATATACAAGATGACCTGAACAAATTGGTGCATACACTACCAACAAATTTAGATTAATGCATGACAACACCTATATGTTACTGATCAGGTAAGGCCTAAAGTTCATATGGTCAACTACATATAATTCTGGAACCACAAACGTAATGAATATTCTCTTTCAAGTTTCAATACATCTCAACTAGTAAATTTTCCAAGTATCTCTAGGTCGAGCCATGCAGAAGCACAACACTTGTCCCCTTCTTAGAGACACCAGATCGATCTTTCGGAAAACTTTTCAAGAGCTGCAAAACAAAATGACTTAAAATCAATGAACATAACCTGTATGAAGATTAAAGACTAAACTTACTTTTAAGGGCTGGACATAATCTACTTGAACTACATTATATAAAACTAGCAGTGCCAAATCCTTAGCTACACAGTTTGCTAGCCATTCAGTTTAACTATAATACATAAATTAGCAGTAACAGGTAACTATAAGCATCTTCACTTGCAATATTTTGTTCGTTTTTATGTCTTGGGGTTCAGGATGATATTCTTCCAATGTATCTATTTATGCGATTAATGAAGATGAACGGTATCTGAGACAAGCATATATGGCATTGGGGAAGAATCAAACAGAAGCAACTGAAAATAAACATTGAATTCTTGATACAATAAATGGTGTTTGAAGTGAAAAACTTTCTAGTTTGGCAAATTCCCAAAAGATCCATACACAAAATTATGATCAAACTAAATGTCTTGATCATCTGATCATACAAGTAAGAATGACCAACCTGATCATAGAAGGCATTGATGGCAAGTTTGCAAGCCTCTGAGGAAACCTGATTGATTCATTGAAAAATGGAAAATAGGGTTTCCACGGCGTCGGTTTAGACTTTAGATTCCAAGCGAATCGAAGAAGAGGAGAGAACTGGAGACTGGAGAAGCCACACTGCAATTTGCGGAGAGCAGAAGCTACAAATTGAGGAGACAGACAAGCATACAAAATCTTAATAGTCATCAAATAAACACTTGGGATACATGGATGTACACATTTGTATGCTTACATACGGAGGCTAGGTTCAAGAGAAACACTAACTAAATTTGCTTTCCTTCAGAAAACTAGAAGCAGGGGGCAAGGGGATCACAGACACAACAAAAGTATGTGATCCACAACCTTTCGGTTTCTTTCACATGATCACATTAAGATGCATTCTATTAGTGAAAAGCACGAAAATTGAGCACCAGAAGGGAAAGATATAATCACAATACACATCATTCTTGTATGTTCATCATTTGGGTTTCATCCACTAATTCATTTTGAAAAGGTTTGTTACCAATAAAAAGAAGTTGGAATTGAAAAGTTGATATTCAGGACAAGTATTTTTTAGACATTTCATAAGTCCTGCCATGCCTTTGTAGAAATTTAAATAACTTCAGACTCGAGCAGGGTTTGATATTTTATACACAAGTTCTAAGAAGCACAACATCAACTACATAAAAAAGACTGTCGAAAAAAAGTACATATAAAAGAACTTGAAAGGATTTAGAATCCAGATTCTTGAAAAATGTAAGTCCTCAGGGAAACTTTTTCTCATGACAAAATTTCAGTGCTAAGTACAGTAAGATTGTGCTAATTGTTGAGCCATTGATTAACAATCCTCAGTGCTTATCCTTTGGAATGTCAAGTTTCTCAAATATTGGGCTGTCAACTCCGACACCCATTGTGTTCAAGCCATTATCAACGTATATAACTGAACCAGTGATGGCAGAAGCCAAAGGTGATGCCAAGAAGGCGGCTGTGTTCCCTATCTCCTCTGTTATTTCAGATTAAATGGGATCAGTATGTAACAAACAAAATAAAGAGTTTGTTCAGTGAAATTTAAGCCACAAAAAATCACCTGCAGATAGTTCTTTTTGCAGAGGTGCATTGACTAGCGAATAGTCGATCATCATATCAATGAATCCAATTGCTTTGGCAGCACGGCTTCTTAGTGGACCTGGAGATCAAGATATATAGTTGAGCTAATAATGAAAGGAAAAAAGTATATATGAAAATAGAACTCCAGCAAGCCTAAGTTAATCATCCTCAAAGTGGTCATTCATAAGTTTTCAAGGAAACTTGAATTCATTATTCTGAGTATACATGATGCTTTGGATAGAGCCATTTGATCACACGGTCCGTTTAGACAGTTGAGATCACAGACCGTCTATTTAAATTCATACCATGGGGCACAAAAATATGATATATGGAGGGAGATGTGTACTTATAAAGAATACAAAGGAATTTAGTCAGTAATAGGTATACACAGTACCTGCGGATATTGTGTTGACTCGAATTTTCTTTTTTCTACCAGCTTCAAAAGCAAGCACCTGCAAAATGCCAACAGTCGTATAAAACTGAAACTGTAAGGAACTAAGGACAAAAAAGGTACAATATATGACATCTAAAAGTGAATGAAAGAAAAACGCACCCGAGTGTCGCTCTCAAGTGCAGCTTTTGCAGAGCTCATACCTCCACCATATCTGGATATTATTATTCAAGAATCAATCATCTTAACATACCATATTGGGACATATAAATTGTAAAGAACACGATACGAAGAAAAAAATACCCGGGAATTATCCTCTCAGAAGCAATATATGTAAGAGAAAGTGAAGAACCACCTGTGAGCACATACTCTTCATTAATTCCGCACACAACATGTATCTTTTGTACATCTCACAGTAAGACATAAAGACCAAGCACACCAAAAGAAAAGGAAAACTACTCAATGAGTAAATGTGAAGCTTGCCTGGATTAATTATTGGGAGGAAATGCTTCAGTAAAGAAACATAAGAATAACTTGATGCAGATATAGCAGCAAGATATCCTTTCCGGGATGTCTCCAACAGAGGTTTAGTGACCTATTAAAGAGAACTTTAATGTGTGCTCGAAAATGGTGACCAAGATCTCAAAACGACTGTTACTTTATTATTGTACCTCTGGTCCATTAGCAAGGGAGTGAACAAGAATGTCAATACTTCCAAAATCATTCTTCACGGCTTCAGCAGCTTCCTGCAAAATATTAAAGCAAGATTTAAAAGAATGGCTTTTTAAAAAAAGATGCAAGTGAAGCAAAATCCAAAAAAGGAAAATGACCGAATTGATCAAATCAGAACTTTGACCAAGATAGATAATAATACTTGAGGAAAAAAGAAATTTACTACATGTTGCTAAGATATATTCAGAACCCAGATGAAATTTCAAGTTCACATTTCGGGAAGGTAGGAGTAGCAACATAGGAATCTATTTGCCAAACACTAAGTTGAATCTCATGTATTCCCTATGATTTGGAAACAAATAATAGTAAGAGGCCTTAAGAGTTTAAGTCATACCTGGACAGTCCAGTTACTGGATCCAGCATAGCGCTTATTTGCTTTCACCTGGATAAAGTCAAGTCTACACATTAAATATTATTGGCCATTTTAGTTTCATTAAATTATTGTAAACTGAAAATATTACCTCCTCAGGAACATCGTCAGGGTTATCAAAAACTGCATCTAGGGGATATACTTTAGTAATCTCCATCAAAGAACCATCTGGTAACCTGGAACATCATATATCTTGTTAGATGTTATTCATCAAACTGAACAGCCAAACAAATGAAAACCCAGATCTGACATCTTACACGCGTGATTCATCAAACTTCCCACGTCGCAGACTGGACTCGAAAATGTTCAGAGCCTGCACATACAAGCTTCTGGTACAGTAAATACATCACCATCCAAAATTACAAAGAGTGAAAGCCATATGTGAAATCATATGAGATCAGGCCTATTGACTTACAGGGACCCAAGTTCCCACGAGAATTTCAGCACCTGCAGCAGCTAGAGATTTTGCAATTGCCCACCCATATCCATTATCGTCGGCCACACCAGCGATGAACGCTCTTTTACCTGCAAAAAGCACATATATTTTCAGTTAGAAAGGTTGTGTGCTCAGCGATAAGTGAATACCTCACTGAAATATAGGCAGCTATGTAATATTCTGAATCAATAAAAAGCTGAAAGTTAATTTTGAAGAAAAACTTCTGCAAATAAACAATGGTGGTCAAGTTAAATAATTCAGTATTAACTGTAACCTGGTACATCAAGTTAGAGAATTGTGTTCCTCCAAGCACACTGGCTACTGCGAGTCACCTTTACATGTGTTTTACAACCAGGGAGGGGAATCATGTACATAGAGAATAAAAGCTTCTATAAATAAGTATAAATTTTCAACTCCTTTATTGCAATAGAGAGAATCCATTTGAGGAGCAATGATCAATAGGTTAAGCTATGTGAAACAAAAAGACAGGAAACACCAAAATGAGATTTTCGTAACAATAATGTATTAAAATGTGAAAAGGATTTATGATTAAAACAGAATGAATACAAACTTAAATACAAAGCAACTGGTGATATGAGTGTGGGAGCAATGAGATAGAAAGAAAATTCACCTTTCAGATTAATTGGCAACCCGGAGGACTTGTTCTCACTAGATCCAGCCATTGCCTTTGTAACAAACTTACTCATTTTCAAAGATGATGATGTAAAGCTCCGTTGGAAGGTTTGCACAGATGATATATGGCACACACTCGAGAGCTTAGACGACGATACCACTTTGACATTGCCATGAAGCATTGCGGCACCAGACCTGAAAACTCTACGAGAAGAGGAAATGCAGGGTCTTGCTGTTGCCATTTGCAGGCTCGAAGCAGCAGTAGTTGCCATTTTCAACAAATAGAATCTACATTACATCACACACTGAATCAGAATCCACATCCATAACTTAACACACAACTCTTGCCAACATTTCTGAAGGTAAAAAAGATTCAACTTTTTATAGTTCTGAATCAAAAAAGTTTGTCATTTTTTCACAACTATTATCTTGCAATTCCCAAAATGCTGATTTTCCCCACAACCCACTAAGCTAAAGAAACCCCCTTTACACAGTAACTCTTGGCTTGAATCCCAACACAAGCTAGTGAATAAGAACCCAGAAATCTACCCAAACCAAGCTGAACACAGAAAACAAAAAACACTTAAACCCAGAGAAATTTGGGAAACAGATTACATAAAACCACAAGGGTAAGCTTCACTATCCACCACAGTATGAATTTAGGTACCCAATTCTGCCTTAAACTCCAGTAAATCTCAACAACAGTGAAACACATCTGGGGAAAAACCCAAAACCTCTACTACATTTCACAATAACAACAACAAGGTGAGGATTAATGAGACATAAATCTCTTACCTTTTTGCAATAGAAAGCGCCAATGTGAAAGACCAGAACTAAAAGCTAAGAACTTTATCGTTTTTTAGATTAAGAAAGACAAAGGGTAGCTGGAACTTTGGAAGAACAGGGTGACTATGATGCGGCTTTACTCTTCAGAGCTACTGAGTGAGCCTCTGAACTCAATAAGTGTTTTTTTTTTGTTCCTTTTTTTTTGGGTGGTAGTTTCATTTGGGCCTGCGTCAATCTCACCATCAAGCCCAAGTCATATAGCCCTAGGTCTGGTGTCTACAAAAGCAGTAGCCAAGGTTTTGTTTCGTTATTCCTTTAGGTTTGGCTAAATTAAAATCTCAATTCCGACGAGAGAAACGAAGATGTCATCGAACCAGGATTGGTATATTTGTATGCACGTGTCGCATATTACATGGCCTGAACCGACTGAACTCTGCTGTGTAAATATCAGTAAACTTTTATGCGAGAACTCCAGGCCTCAACTTGAACGATTGCATAAATCTGAAGGCGCTAGGGAAGGAAGATTTGCACCATCCAAACAGAGGACTTTGTTCAAGAATTCTGTGACCAATTCAGTACACAAGTTGGAATTGGATTATTATAATAATGTTGTGACCACCATCGATACCAAGCTCTATGTTCTGGTAAGGACCCGGTTCGTTTTTCAAGTTTATGATCCTTTTCATAACTTATGGAAAATTCTCCCTCCTCCACCTTTTTCTGATACACACCCTGATTATTGCTGTAAACACTTTGAATGGGGACACATGCTCGGCGTTTTTGAGTGGAATCAGAGAGGCCCATCATACGTTTTTGACACTATTGAAGAGAAGTGGATGCCGGCGGTTGGTTTACCGGCTCTAGTTTGTGCACTAGAGTTTTCCGGATTTATAATCGGCGTGCCATATGATACACATTATAGGAGTCGTCTAAGTATTGTTGCCTACAAGTTGGATGAGAATGGTTTGCCGGATTCCAACTCCACACACACACTAGATGATGAGCTTTGGGAGCTATTCTATCCTCCTTTGAAGCCTGAGCATGTCTTTGGTAGCTCTGTTCTTTATCGATTCGGTGATGACCATGTTCTCTTAGTCTCTACTATCGAACGCATCAACAGCAAGCTCATAGTTGTTGCGGTGTTTCGTGTATCAATCTCAACAGTTGGTGGAATTCCAGTAGTCAGTGCTGCTTTTGAGCATAAGCAAGTATATCATCTAGACAATGACTCAGATATTGGCTCAACTTTCATCATGCAAAATGCCCCTAGCTATTGTACTCATATATCTAATATGTCACTCAAATCGGATCAGCCTTTGCAAAATGATGATAATAGCTATATGCAGCATGATGATGATGATGATATTAACCATGATCAGTATGCAGCACAGGCGTCAGACGAGGCTGTTCATGAACAGGATGATGATATTGCACCAAAGGCTCAAACTATAGAGAAGAAGATAAGGACAGATGTGGAATGGGATGATCGACTTAAGGATAAGTCCATGTACATGTGTTTCGTGGAGAACCGAACAGATTCTTCAGTTTCCTACATTATCAAGGCAATGAAATTCAGTGATCTGATATCAACATCATCTCATTATTCAAATTCAAAACTACACCAAGTTGCTTTTACTTCCGGCTGCCATCTAGCTTGTCTGCCGTCTTGCGGTGTCTTCGGCTCCCTGATTCTTTTTGCTGGCGGCGGCGACCAGGACTACCTCAGAGTAGTACAACCCATAGAAGAAGATGAAATATATTCGGACCCAGGATATGACCAAGTGGAAGTACCTGAACAAGTACCTATCAGCAGGGATATTTACTGTTATGATGTAAAGTCAAATGATTCAAATATCAAGCGCTTCACCAGATGTTTCAAAGGGATGAAACCTCAACCAGTACTAGCCGAAGTGGAAGGCAAACTCTATGCTCTAGCCGATTCACCAAAACCCAAGTACATGAATCCAGGTCCTTTTTTTGAGATATTTGACCCTATAGAGAAGCAATGGTCGCCGATGCCGGATCCCCCATCTTATACTAAATTTCCATCGTTCAGCAACTATCATGCAATTGCAGGCACCAACCTACTTTCTTGGGGTGATGAGTCTCCTGGAGTGTTTCGTTTTGACATGGCAGCTGACTCCGTCAACAAAGATTGGAGACTAATAAAAAACTCTTGTGTATTAACCGGTGATGAAGATGAGGGAAGTACTATAGTTGTGGATAGCGACGGAACTGGCGGCGGCGATTTCGTACTATTCACCTATAAAAACTGGAGCTCCACTGATTTACGAGTCCATCTCATTTCGCGTGAATTTGATTATGTTGTGTGTCTCCCAAGTTTGGAACTGCCAGAAAGTGTGTCATCTTTTCTCAGAGCACAAAATGCTGGTCGACACTCTAGTTTTGTCGATCTAGGAGGTCGAAGAGTCTGCCTTGTACTGTCCTCCCCATTCTACGGTCCATACAGTAGGACTCTGGAACAGCTCGGTGAAGTTGACAAGATGAGTGTTGTGATCTTAGTGTTTGAGTTTGAAGTTACCGAGAACCGGGAATCCGTGGCTGCCGAATTTGTGTTTCATCGCATGTTTGAGTACGTTACCAATAGCGATGCCAGAAGAAACCCTAAGACCTCGGACACACACATGGTGGGTGCATTTTTGCTGTAATCTAAGCTTTGTTTAGGGTTTAGGGTTCTACCTTACGAAAATTACTGGAATCCAGCTTTGTTATGTTGATTTATACGAGTTTACTTGTTGTATGATCGTCTCTCATATGCAGTAGTTTCTACTATGTTGTATAAAAAAATCCAGTAATGTAGGCATGCACCAACTTCAAGAATTCCAAGTTGGAATTTCTAATAAGTAATCAGACATTGAGTAGTTTTTCCTCATAGAAACCACACAAAGTGCACGCCTGCCTCCCGGGACGAACCATCAGCTTTCAATTCCCAAACAGACACCCCATACACAAACCAGACTCGAAAACATACCGCAGAAGAATTATTGGAAAATGATGGTGCTGCTGGAGCCACAGCACTACGCAGGTGTAAGCGCAAGCTTTCGTTTAATTCATGTGTAAGCGGAAGTTTCTGTTGAGGGCCAGATTGGATTTAGAATCCTGTACTGATCTTAGGGTGTTGATTTTGCACTTGTGACGAAAATGACGCAGTTTATTGAACAAAAGTTCAAGACAACATTATGTTAAGATCAAAATTGTACACACACAGTAGGTTTTTGTTCAGCTACCTGCTGTAGTGCTGTATATCTAGAGCACTGTTATATAGTATGGGATCAGGAAGACAGCTTTCTACTTGGATTCCATTATGCACATTACGTTTGACCTTTTGACATTGCCCTAATCCTCTTGGAGCTGTATTAGTTTTACTACTCTGTAAACTGAAGATGAAGTAGATATAATGCAGGCTCTGGGAATCTATGTTCCTGTTGACATTTTGAAATGAATAATTGAATATCCATATAGTAGTGGATCATATTAATGTATATGTAAACTCATCTGTGATCAAAATTGCTTGTACTTTGAAGTCAGAGGTAGTAAATAATTAAATAGTTAAATAGTTAAATACCAATTTTTCAAGCAGGGTTTGATATATTATACACAAGTAGTTCTAATAAGAAGCATCAACTACATAAAAAAGTGCTTGAAAAGGATTCAGAATCAAGATTCTTGAAAAATCAGTCCTCAGAGAAACTTTTTCTGAAGCTAAGAATGATTCAACTTTTTATAGTTCTAAATCAAAAAGTTGTCATTTTTTTTCTACTATTATCTTGCAATTCCCAAAATGCTGATTTTCCCCACAACTCACTAAGCTAAAGAAACCTCCTTTACGCGGTGAAGTTGGGAAATTTTCAGCACATCAGGGGAATTGAATCAAGAACCTGATACTAGCAACATGAAACAAGAATAAACTAGGATCGACTCAACTGCTCTATAATCCTATATATGAATACATGAAGGAAGTGCTGTACCAACTTGTCAAGAGTTCTCACCTACATTACCGAAAGCATAGAGAACAATACCGAAACCCTAGGTTTCGCGTAGAAGAGCAGCGGCGGCCTCTCGGTCTTCCGTCTGCGCGAAGGACGCTCTGGCGCCGGGTCTAAAGGCGGCACGTCGTTGCTGTGTGGTGAGCGGGGGTCGGAGTGCATGTTTGTTGGCAAAGCTCTTGACTTTCGGCGGAGGTGAGGCCTTCGGGTTTGATCATTGTCATCTGTGGCTGGATACAGCGGAAGGGTAGGTTGCTTTGCGGCGGTAGACGGCTCTGATTTCTGGGTTTGAGGAGGAGGTAGGAGAATAGTGCTTGGGAGATCAGATCAGTGCAGCGGCAGCAGATTTTGTTCTAAGGAGGGGCGGCGGTGTTTGCTCGTCTCCAGCGGCACAACAAGGCCGAGGAGCAATCATATCATGGCATGGGAGACCGCCGGACTGATCCGACGGCGTGGCGGCTCCAGCGGTTCTAGGTTAGGCGGGGACAGTCGGAGCTGGCAGAGGGGAGGGTGCTATGTGGGCTAGGTTTTGCCATTTGGCCCATTTCATCTCTCTTCCTTTGTTAGGTCTGACCTTGGACCAAGCCTTAGACTAGATTTGTTGTGGGCTTGCTAGGGAAAAGATCCCTTTTAAACTCCAACAATCCATCTCTTTCTTTTTGATTCAATAAAAGGTACATCATTGGGTCTTAAACCTGATTTGATTGAAAGTTGAGTTGTTGTTGAAGTTTAGAAGGTTGTATGTTTTTTAATTTGTCATATCCACCTTTTTTATATAGTTTTGAGGTTGTTCTTTCAATTCTTAGTTGTAGTCCGTATTTAGTTTTCTAGCTATGCTGCTTATATGGTTTTCGGATTATTCATATTTGATCATTTTGGTCATCATGATCTTTGATCAATGGAACTATCTCTTTTCACCTAAAAAAAAAACCCCATTTACCCAGTAACTTGTATATTGAACACCAGCACAAGCACATCAATATAAACCCATAAATCTACCCAAAATAAGCTGAACCCAGAAAACTGAAAACATATAAACCCCACAAGAGTAAGCTTCACTATCCATCATAGTATGAATTTAGCCATTTAGGTACCTAATTCTACCTTAAACCCCATAAAATCTCAACAATAGTGAAACACATCTGGGGAGAAACCCAAAAACTCTACTACATTTCACAATTACAACAATTACAACATATGGGAGGATTAATGAGACATAAATCTCTTACCTTTTTGCAATAGAAAGCGCCAATGTGAAAGACCAGAATAAAAAGCTAAGAACTAAAATATGTACTTGAACAGGGTGACTATGATGCAGCTTTACTCTTCAGAGCTACTGAGTGTGCCTGAACTCAAAGTTGTTTACTAACTTGATGCGGCTTTAGAGCATCTCCAACAGCTTCCCCATTTTCTTGATTTTCTTAAATTTAGGGGAAATTAGGCTGTTTTATGCTCCAACAGCTTCCCCGTCTGATTTCTCAAAATGGAGATGCAGAAGAAAGAGAAACACTCATTCCCTAAATATGCAGCAAAGCTTCCTTCCCCAAAATTAAATTTTTTATTCTCCAAAATTAAATTATTCACGTGCTCCAACAAAAAGTTTAAAAATATAGAATATTTTATTTATTATTTTATTGTTACAATAAAATATATAATTTTTTTTTGTTATAATCAATATAATGATTTAGCATATTTTATTGTTGTAATAAATGTCAAAATCTCCAAAATGAAAAAGCTGTTAAAGTTGAAGAATAATTTTTTTTTACAAATTTTGGCTTTTGTTTCCCCACTTTGAAGAAATTTTGAGGAAGCTGTTGGAGATGCTCTTACTAACTTATAGAAAATATGTGCCTAAAAGTTGTTTTCTGACTAAAGTAGCGGCTCTCGACGCGTAATGAGTAAAAAAAAATATTGGGGGCTCATTTGATTAGCATATGGAGTAGCGTCGCAGTGGAAAATCTTGGAGTAGGACTAGTGTAGGGGAGATTGTTGTCAGCATAATTAATTTAGGGAATTGAAATTTACATTCCCAATTTTACAATTCGCACTCCAATTTTCCTCTTTTAGTAATTTAAATTTTGTCTTTAGTGACATGTGTTTTGTCTTTTTGTGAAAACTTTACCCAAAAAGAAAATGTGGGAGTGTGAATTGTAAAACATGGAGTGTAAATTTCAGCTCCCTTAATTTTGATTTGGTGTGTAAACTATTTAGTCGGATTTTCATTTATTGTCTTGAATTCGGTGTGTAAACTATCTAATCGGATTTTCATTTGATCGCTTAGGGCTTGAATTTGGTGTGTAAACTATCTAATCGGATTTTTATTCGCTTAGGGCTTGTTTTGTATTATGGTTTAGTACATCAATTCGCTTTAAACACATGAACTATGGGTATGGATGTTGTGTGTGGTGGTCCAAGGAATTGGTGGTTTCTCCATATCTACTGTTTGTCTGGTTCTCATATGCCAAGGAATTAGTGGTTTCACACTTTCACTTATTTCATACACCACCAAATGATTTCACTGGAAGTAGATCAAAAGTTACTCCCAACACAACTAAAACCTGCTACAAAGGTACACACAAAGGTCACTGCCAGCAACACTTCCTATGCCAATCAGCCAAGCTAAACCTGCTACAAACTTAATCTACTATCTTAATTTAAACCTGCTATACAAACTTAATTCTACTATCTGATCTGGTTCTCTATGCCAAGGTAACACTTCCTATGGTCGCGTTTCCAAAGTTTTAGGCTAAGATGCACATGTAAATATGATTATTGCTGCCTCCAGAGTCCAGCCAATCTGGAATCTGTTGAAGTACTTAATTAATACATGAATGAAATAAAAAAAATAAATTAAATTGAGATAAGAAATAAGTTTTACTAGTATGAGAATGAGACTGTATGATTGTTTCAGTCAAAACGGGGACAGCAACAGGTTCTGTTATCTCCGTTTTCAGAGCATATAAATCAATTAAGTTGAATTTCCCTTGAAAGATAACCACGAAAAGACTGCACCTCCATGTTAGGTGGTAAAACAACTCAAGTTTGTTGGGAACGATATAGTATTGTATTTCTTTTGTTTCAAACATAAGTAACTCCTAGTTCTCAGGTAAGAGTCCGAGTCACTTGCAAACTCTAACTAGTAAATGCACATATGCTTTACATGCCAAAGAATTGACATGCTTTTGTTAGAATATGCGCAACAGAAATCCCTATTATGCTGCTAAGATTTATACTGATTCTCATTATATAAGTGGCTCTTACAGACTCGCGTGCGCGCATCACTGACTCTCCTTCGTTGCAAATCTCTCTCTCTCTCTGGTTTCCTGCTAGCATAGACGATCGAATCTATCTATTTATATGAGCAGGGAACTATAAGCATGATAGGGCAAGGGTATATTTGAAGGAGTTTAGGTTTGAGTTTCTGGGTTTTGGATTAAAGTACAAGCAAGTGCTTTGGTGAAATTTGGTTCACTGTTCTACCATAAATGACAAAAGGGTCTGCTGTGTTTTCTAATTTTCCGGCGACTCATGTGATTTGGCTGTCTACCTTTCCTCCTCAAATTACCGACACGCGATCTTCACCATCACCGGAGTCCAGTGCAATTTCAAAGCTTGCTTTCTCTGTGATCAAGTTCCGTAAAAGGTCGATAACCTATCCTAGCTACCTTTATTTTCAGCATAGTTATAGTTATATGTATGTGTTTGTATGTATAGCACAATAGTATATTCATTCACAGTTTTCTTGTTTCTTCTCTGTGCGAATTCTGAAATATATAACGGAATCACAATTAACCCCGTCTAAATAGCATATACATTTGTTACATACAATGTAGTTGAACTACCCCATAACATAATTGTATCAAGTATATCTACAAAGCAACGTTAATCAGTTAATGGAAATAAATTTAAAATCTTTGTGTAAATCTTAGTCCAACTCAATATGCTTGCTCACTTAGGAGCCACTAGAGAGGCTAGCTAGTACATTGAGTTATTGACATAATTGTTCAGTATTCTCTCTAGTTATGCCAAATCTCTCTAGTTTATGTTCATGGCTGTCAATTTACATATATGTGTCGCAAACCCTGTAACTTTGTTTGTTAATTACTACATAGCTTGTAGCTAGTACATGTTTAACTAACTAATTCTTCTCTATAAACCTAGCAGATGATGACAGGAGACAAAAACAAAGATGTTGCAGAATCATCAGAAGTTCTAAATATAAGCTCTATTGACATTGAACAGAAGAGAAATTCGCACGAAATCGAACAGCAGAGTAACTTTCATGAGATTGAACTGAAGAAAATATCTCTTGATGGTACCGAAGAGAAGAGGGACTCACATGATCCTGAAGGGAATAGGAAGTCCGGCGTTACTGAAGAGAAAATCAACCACTCCAACTCTCATAATATTGGAGAGAAGGCCGACTCTCATGAACACGAAGGGAAGATCAACTCCCATGAAGGTGATGAACCACCTGAGAAAGGGACAATCACTACTAGAAGTCCCAATGCACCGATCATCAAAAAGAAAAGAGGAGGATGGAAACTTGCAATTCTCTTGCTAGGTATCTATTGTTAAACTATCAAGTTTGCATTATGCGAATACAATTAGCATCATGATTAGTGACATGAACTCTTTTGATTAATGTTATATGCAGCAAATCAAGGCCTAGCTACACTAGCTTTCTTTGGTGTTGGTGTGAACTTGGTTTTGTTTCTAGTCAGAGTGCTTGAACAATCAAATTCCGTAGCGGCCAACAATGTTAGCAAGTGGACCGGAACAGTTTATCTGTTTTCTCTGGTTGGAGCTTTCCTCAGCGACTCCTATTGGGGCCGTTACTTAACCTGTGCCGTCTTTCAAGTCTTCTTTGTAATGGTATGTATATTCTTAACCTGAATTACCACCTCGTTCTATACTCTTAAATTATCTGTAAAAACTAATGGATATAATGTGGCTTGATCAGGGCTTGGGACTAATGACACTGACATCTTGGATCTTTCTAATCCATCCATCTGGTTGTGGCGACGGAGAAAAGCTTTGCAATCCCCCATCCAAAACTGGTGTTGGTCTTTTTTACCTATCAATATATTTGGTAGCATTTGGATACGGTGGTCACCAGCCTACTATAGCAACATTTGGAGCGGAGCAATTTGATGAGGCAGATCCTGAACAGCAAAATTCCAGAGCAATTTTCTTCTCCTATTTCTACTTTGCACTTAACGTAGGGTGTCTCTTCTCAAACACCATCTTAGTTTATTATGAGGATCAGGGATATTGGAATATAGGGTTTGTGGCCTCATTAGGGTCAGCAGTCGTAGCCCTATTATCCTATTTGATGGGATCAAGTCGGTATCGGTATATAAAACCATGCGGCAACCCTTTGCCTCGTGTTGCTCAGGTATTTGTGGCAGCTGCTAGAAAATGGCATGTTGTTCCAGCTGATGCAGATGATCTGTATGAGATGGAAGGAAAAGAATCTGCAATCAAAGGGAGTAGGAAGATTCTTCACAGCAATGAAATTGAGTATGTAATATTACACTTTAGCTATTTCTTTTGTTAGATAAATTCACAAACGATAAAAGTACTGTGCTAACATGTTCGTGGTTTTGGTTACTTGTTTTGGTCAGGTTTTTGGACAAGGCGGCAACAATAACGGACAAGGATCAAAATGAGAAGAACCCTTGGAGGCTTTGCACTGTAACCCAAGTCGAAGAAGCCAAATGCGTCCTGAAACTTCTACCTATTTGGCTTTGCACTATAATTTACTCTGTGATCTTCACACAAATGGCTTCTCTATTCGTAGAGCAAGGTGATGTAATGCATGCCAAAATCGGAAACTTTCATATCCCAGCTGCTAGCATGTCAGCTTTTGACATATGCAGCGTCCTAATCGCCACTGGAATTTACCGCCAAGTCCTTGTGCCTTTAGCTGGAAGACTAAGTGGAAACCCTAAAGGGTTATCAGAGCTTCAGAGAATGGGAATTGGACTAATCATCGGATTGTTGGCAATGGTTGCAGCCGGTGTCACGGAGATTGCGAGGCGCAAATATGTGGAGCCGGGTAAGAGAATAAGCTCTCTGAGCATATTTTGGCAAATTCCACAATATGTCTGTGTTGGTGTTTCGGAAGTTTTCATGTATGTTGGTCAGCTCGAGTTCTTTAACGGTGAAGCCCCAGATGGGATAAAAAGCTTTGGAAGTTCGTTGTGCATGGCTTCAATCTCTCTTGGGAATTATGTTAGCAGTATGCTAGTTGCTGTGGTGATGGGGATTACTGCTAGAGGTTCAGACCCAGGTTGGATTCCAAATAACTTGAATGAAGGTCATATGGACAGGTTCTACTTCCTGATTGCAGGACTAGCAGTCATCGATTTTGCAATTTATGTTTATCTTGCTAAGAGGTACAAGTATATCAATCTTGAAGGCCCTGAGAATGAAGAGGAAAGTCAAGAAAGTCGGGATGATGAAGTGCTCCGAAGTGTTTAGGGCTTAGTTATGGTGCTTGATTTGGTAATAATAATGGGCATGCAGACATGTAGTCTGACTTTTTGTTTAGTGTTTAGAATTATCATATTTCAGCCATGTTTTGGCTTAGGGTTTTGACTCTCCTCCTTGAAAATTTAGGGAATAAAATGGTTTTGATGAAGAGTATGTGAATACGAGAATACATGTCTACTCATCTCATTGATATCATGGCCTTTATATAGGCATTACATAGAGAATCCCTATAAATCAGGGCTTGATATCTAACATATATTCTAGTCAACACTCTCCCTTGTGTCGTGTACCAGAATCACATGACGCATGAACGTTGCCTCGGTAAAAACCTTGTCAAGTAAAACAAAAACCTCTTGGGTAAAAACAAAAGACTTGGTCGAAGGGAAAAAGAGCACAACGCGCCAACTACAATTTGAAATGTAAAACTTGTGTCGTAGACTCCCCCTGATGTCTACATAATCAACCCCCCTGATAATCAATCAATCATGTAGTTCAGATAAGCGACGCATACCAATACTTTGCACATGCTTCTCAAGAGTAGATTAGGATAAAGACTTGGTAAACAAATTTGCTACATTATCCTCGGAACTCACTTGGTTCACCTGGATATTCAAAAGTTGTTGTTGTTACTGATTGTAGAAGAACTTAGGCGAGATATATTTAGTATTATCACCCTTGATGAATCCCAACTTCATTTGTTCAATGCATGCCGCATTGTCTTCATAGATGCAAGTTGGTGCTTCAGTGGTAGATGTCAATCCACTGGACTCTCGAATATGAGTTATTAAAGAGCGAAGCCAAACACATTCTTTAACTGCTTCATGTAGTGCAATAATTTCTGAATGATTCGAGGAAGTAGCAACAAGGGTTTGCTTGGTAGATCTCCAAGAAATCGTTGTAGTTCCCATGGTAAACACATACCGAGTTTGGGAATGTTCTTTGTCTGGGTCTGACAAATACCTTGCATCAGAAAAACCGACTAACACATCATTCGGTGTCTCAACATAGGGGACAATGCCACATTGTGTCAATTTTGAGCTAGAAGGAACTTTGGAAGCTGGATTTTGGTTGGGAGCCAAAATCTGCTCAATTGCGGCATTGGAAGCCCTCGAGGACGCGTAAGGGCCCTGTAGGGGCTCAGCCATACGCGGCTGGAGATCGGCTGCAGCACTGCACACGTAGGGGCGCGGCTACTGCACAGCAGTGTCGGCAGATGCGCGCAGGGGCGCGGTAGACCCACCCAGGGGAGCGGCAGGGGCGCGCTGGCGTGCGGCAGGATGCGGCAGGGGCGCGATGCACGCTGCCCGCGTAGGCAGACTGCAGCAGGGGCTTGGCGGGGGTGCGCTGCCAAGCTGCTGCCCGACATGGTAGGGGCCCTTAGGGGCTCGGCCAAACTGCTTGCAATGCAATCTTCAATTGAAACATCAACATTCATATTCTCAACTTCGATTTTGTAAGGAAAAAACAAACCCAAATCAATTGAACCATTCAAGTATCTGAAGATGTGCTTAACACCAGTCCAATGATGTTGCGTTGGCGTAGAGCTAAACCTAGCTAACAAGTTTACTGAGAATGCAATGTTTGGTCTTGTGCATTGTGCCAAGTATAGGAAAGCTCCAATAGCGCTTAGTTACTGAATTTCTGCTCCAAGGACTTCCTCATCCTCCTCTTTAGGACGGAATGGGTCCTTTTTGATATCTAGACTTCGCGTGACCATATGAGCTTTGTCCATATTAAAGCGCATGAGCAACTTTTGAATATAAGCTGACTGGTGAATCAATATGCCAGTCTCTCGATACTCTAGCTCTAAGCCTAGGCAAAATCGAGTTTTCCCAAGATCCTTAATCTCAAACTCGGATTTCAAGTAGGTCACGGTTTCATCAATTTCCTTGAGATTACCGATGATATTCATGTCATCAACATAGACAGCTACTATAGCAAATCCGGTACTTGTTTTTTTAATGAACACGCATGGGCAAAGATTATCATTCTTATATCCCTTCTCAATCAAGTAGTCACTTAGACGATTATACCACATTCGTCCAGATTGTTTCAATCCATATAGTGAACGCCACAACATTAATGCAAAGGTACTCCGTGGCTTAGAGTCACTTGACTTGGGTAGTGAAAGTCCATCAGGCACTTTCATATATATCTCTGAATCAAGATCCACATAGAGATATGCAGTAACCACATCCATAAGTTGCATGCTCAGTTTTTCGGACACTACTAAACTAACTAAGTAGCGAAAGGTAATGACGTCCATAACGGGAGAATATGTCTCCTCGTAGTCAATTTCAGGGCGTTGAGAAATTTATTGCGCCACTAGTCGCGCTTTATAGCGCATGACTTCATGTTTCTCATTCCGCTTCCGAACAAAGACCCATTTATGTCCAACAGGCTTCACATTTGGTGGGCAAACCACTACCGGACCGAAAACTTGCCTTTTCGCTAGAGAGTCTAGTTCAGCCTGGATTGCTTTCTTCCATTTTGGCCAATTTACTCGACGTTGACATTTTGCAACGGAGCGTGGTTCAATCTCATCGTCGTCGATAATCACTTGAGCAACGGAATAAGCAAAAACATCATCAATAGTCATAGAACTTATTTCCATCATACCATGCGCATCGGTAAATATTAGTGAGATTTGATTGTTCTCCAACATCAACATTGGATCTGAGGCGTCCCCCAGATACGCTAACATTGATTCTTGGACATAACTATAGTCAAAGATAATCTCATGTGAAGGATTCACAGTGTTGATGATGAGTGGATCATTTTGTGCCTTACTATCACGCATTTTGCGTGGCACAGTATCTAATGAACCAACGGGTCTCCCCCTCTTCCTGGTGGGAGATGAGGCCGCGGCCACACCGCCACCATGAGCGTCCGGCGCGTCCAAGATGCCATTGCCGAACCTGGGTGCAGCCGGTAAAGTCCCTCTTGTGGGGACTTCTAACCTTGCAAGAACATTTGCAGTAGGTATAATTGATCTTGTCACTTTCGCGATATCCGTAAATGAGTCAGGCATCAAATCTGCAACTCTATCAAGATCGAGAATACGCTGAACTTCTAAATCACTGTCAGAAGTGCGGGGATCATAACGAGACATAGTGGGTTCAGACCACGTTAATTCTCGACATTCAACTCGAACAGAAACGGTCATGTCTCCCCCTAACGGCGAGAAGAATGTCTCGTCAAAGCGACAATCTCCGAATCTCGCAGTAAATAGATCTCCTGTCAAAGGTTCTAAATAGCGGACAATCGTAGAATGTTGATAGCTAACATAAATAGCTAATCGTCTTTGAGGACCCATCTTAGTACGCAATGGAGGCGTAATAGGCACATAAACCGCGCAACCAAATATGCGTAAGTGTGAAATGTCAGACTCATATCCAGATACCAACTGGTACGCACTAAATGATTGGGTTGCAGTGAGTCTAAAATGAATAAGTGCAGCTGCATGCAAAATTGCATAACCTCAGGCAGAAACAGGCAAGTTGGTGCACATCACCAAGACCCGTACAATCAATTGTAAGCATTTAATTGTAGCTTCTGCAAGACCGTTTTGTGAATGCACATGGGGTACGGGATGTTCGACTTCAATCCCGATAGACATGCAATAGTCGTCAAAAGACTTCAACGTTAACTCTCCAACATTGTCTAATCGAATAGACTTGATTGGATGATCAGGGTGGTGAGCCCGAAGCTTAATAATTTGAGCTAAGAGTTTAGCAAATGCAGCGTTTCTTATGGATAGCAAAACAACGTGTGACCAACGCGTTGGTGCATCAACCAGAACCATGAAATATCGAAATGGTCCGCACTCTGGTTTGATAGGTCCACAAATATTACCTTGGATCATTTGTAGAAATGAAATGTTTTGTTTAGAATCACTAGCAAAAGATGGTATTGCATTCAATTTGGCTAGTGAACAAGCTTTGCAAAACGAGCGGTGAGCATTAGAGATAGCCATAGGCATTTTGAGTCTCGGCAATGGCCTTGGAGGCTGAGCCTATGGCAGGTGCATCATGCACGGCCGCATCACCTATTTCGATGGAAGGAGGAGTTCCAACACGCTTCAGTGCTCGGAAAAATGGATGTCCATGTGAATTATTAGGAATTCAGATCATCATGTCACGTCCGGGATGTCCCAAACGATCATGCCAAAGCTTGTATGAGTCAGAGTCACAAAAGTTGCGAGAAACTGCATAGAATTCGATGATCTTGATGGTTGTAAGATACAAACCGCTAGTTTGAATCATGAACTTTTCTAAGATGCGTTTACGGCCGCAATCATTAGAGGTGATAAACAAAAACTTTTGTCCATTCTCATTAAACATTTCCAGGTGAAATCTGTTAGCACGAATGTCCCTAAATGATAACAAGGTTCGATTAGCCTTAGGCGCGTAAAGCGCGTCAGGGATATGTATCATTGTGTCATTTGACAACAAGAACTGCGCATTGCCTCTGCCTTGAATTACAGGCGATGAACCAATCATGGTTGTCACTGAGGATTTGTGCGGCACAAATCCCATAAATAACAGTTTATTCCTCAAAATAGTATGGGTAGTCACACTGTCAGCTAGACACTCAATTTCGCCACGAGACATCTACACAAATATGTGAAATTAATTATTCTTGGATCAAGACAGGGCGAACACTCTAATTAAACATAGAGGGGTTAATTGGGAATTTAAACCAAGTTGGAACCCAAATGAGTGCAATTACACGGCATGAAAACCACTTTCATGAAGTCATAGTATGTGGCCGGCCTAGAGGCTTGGCAACAACACCAAAAGTGTGCTAGCAGCGCTGGCAGACGGCAAGGACCCGCTAGGGGCTCATAGGGGCTCGGCAGCATGCTTAGCGCGTGTGCAGATGCGCGGCAGGGCGCGGCCGAGGGCCTGTCCTCACGCGGGACATGTTGTGGCGCGGTCAGGGGCGCGCAAGGGATTGTCCGGGGCTCGGTCGGCGCGCAGCAACACATAGGGGTGCGGCCGGGGCTCATCCGGGGCTTAGCGAAGCTCAGTGGCACCCAGCGACGCGCAGGGGTGCGGTAGGGGCCCTGCTGCCGGCATGGGCTCGCAGGGGCTCGCTAGGGCGCGCTACCGACACAGACGTGCGGCAGGTCTAGGCAGCTTGCGGTAGGGGCCCCTTAGGGGCTCACAGCCGGCACTAGGGCTCGGCAGGCTGCGACAAGGGCCCTCTAGGGGCTCAAGAAGCTGCCCATTGTGCACAGCGCGCATCAGGGACGCTCAGGGGCGCCTTAGGGGCGCTGCAACACTGCCAATACACGGCAGCTTGCTGCCTTGGTGTATTTTCGTCGATTTTTTGCAATTGTTCTCATGTTTTGCTGTTCTTTATGCGATAACCAATTCAAGGACCACAAACACATGTGGATTTAGCATGTTTTTCATGTAATGAAGCGATTAGCTTTGTGCAATTCAAACTAATCATAAGGGAATAAAATCTTCAATCCATTCAACACATTTGAACATAAAGGAGAGATTTTATTGATGCCAACTAAAAAATACATCAAAGGATATCTAATTCCATAAAAACTGACTGAAAAGTCGAAAATAACTGTGGCTAAACGAGTGCCAAACATAAAATAGCAGAGAAAAAACATCTAATCAAAAGAGTTTAATCAAAATCCGCAACATCCATGTGCGCAGGATCAACTTGCTTCTTAGCTTCGAAATCTGCTATGGTGAGATTGGTGGAAGGCTCAGCACCAATGCCATCTTCCCTAGTAAAGTTAACTTCTTGATCCAAGTACTGCTTGTGTCTTTTGTAGGTATCTCTAGCATCCTCGCTGGCACGACAATCTTCGTGCATATGGGCATTAGAGCCACAATGAAAGCAAGGAAGACCATTAAGCTGGGTTAAATGCAATAAAAGTTGGCGGATGGTTTGCCATCCTGCCGGCAACGCTGTTAACTATACATCATGTACGTAATCAAAGCGGAGCTTCAAGTCGTCCCACAGTTCCTTGGGATCCATTATCATCAGATATTGCATCTTCAATTCCTTATGGATATGGCGCCTCAGGAACATGAGGGCTTGGGCTTTGATCATCTCACTGGGAACCGTATCTGGGCCATCAGGAGGAAAAATAGTGGAAGTAAATTCTTTTTCGACGAATAATCGTGTAACATCGGATGCCCATTGAAAGTAATTATTGCCTCGTACATCGAGGATCACAAACTCAGGCTTTGGAGGCGCAGTCATCTACAAAAGACAAAGGGATTGGAGTTAGTGAACCAATGATGTGGTCATAAAATCGATGCAAATAAAAGCAGGGGACGCCTAATCGTAGTCACAATCGATTATTCCCTTGTAGGCGACGCTCACAGCTGTCGCAGCGACGCGTAATCACAATCACAAATATATGGTGACGCGTATGTTGCAGTCACAAAGTTTAATAGAGGATGGGAGCCCCAACAAAACTCTCAAACCCTACTCCCCCCAAAACTCAATCCCGTCATAGAGAGGGGATATATGGAAATGCTACTAAGCCCGAACTATGAATTGAAATTTGGAAAGCAGTAATCTTAATTAAAAATTTACCTCTGATGAGTTTGAGTCGATTGCAGGCTTCGACCGAGGGTTGGGAACCTTTCTGGCTTTCCTTGGAAGACGAGCAATCTTGAAATCTTTGGTTTCTAGAGGCTACCGAGAGGAGAAACAAATTTTCACCTACTTCTGCTTCGATTTTGGAGCTAAAATTTTGACAGGAGGAGCACCATTGGAAGAGAAAGCTGCTGTCCAAAAATCAGGTCGATCGGAGCACGGGAAGGCGGTGAACCGGTAGTTGGAGGCGGCGGCGGTCTGGAAACTTCCAGCGGTCGGTTCAGGAACCTTCTGGCCGGTTCTCGGGGTGAGACCGGTGGGTTGGAACCAGGATGTCGAGGGTTTTCTGTGGATATGAAATTTCGGCCGTGGACAGAGGAAAATCCGGCCGGAAATCGTGAAAAACGAAACGGGCAGATTAGGGTTTCGGGAAAAGTTTGGGTTTTCGAAGGTTTTAGGGTTTTTCGGGATGGGGGACATATTACCTCTTGGTTAGGGCACCAAGTCTGATAACGTAATGAAGAGTATGTGAATACGAGAATAAAAGTCTACTCATCTCATTGATATCATGGTCTTTATATATGTATTACATAGAGAATCTCTGTAAATCAGGGTTTGATATCTAACAGATATTCTAGTCTAATAAGGTGAAGATTCGGTCAAGACACATCATCAAAGATAGGAATGTAAATTCTTTCCACAGGTTTTTAATTGTTCTCTTATATAAGAAAATTATGTGATTTGTTTTTGAAGCAAATTATATATATATATATATATATATATATATATATATATATATATATATATATATATATATAGGGCTCTTCCACTAAGGGATCCCTTATTTTGGTTTATATGAGGGATGGGGGATTACACTAACTTTTCGATTATATTTTTGAATCTCCACCGTTCAGTTTGTTGGTCCTTATATATAGATCAATTCTGCAAATTTTCAGCTAATTTGGTGATCGTTAAGGTGTTGAACAAGATTAAATCAATGAACGAACCAAATCTGCCAAACATGAACCGTTCATGCTTATAATTATAAATCACATCTTTTCGACATATATGAGGGATGAGGGATTACACCAACTTTTCGATCACAAAATCACATCTCCACCGTTCAATATATAGTTCTATATGAGTAGATCACTTCTGCAAATTTTCAGAAATTTTGGTGATCGTTAAAGCATTCAAAACTACGATTTATAATTATAAGCATGAACGTTCAGGTTTGGCAGATTTGGTTCGTTCATTGATTTAATCTTGTTCGACACCTTAACGATCACTAAATTGGCTGAAAATTTACAGAATTTATCTATATATAAGGACCAACAAACTGAATGGTGGAGATTCAAAAATATAATCAAAAAGTTGGTGTAATCCCCCATCCCTCATATATGTCAAAAAAAGGGATCATTTAATGGAAGAGCCCTGTGTGTGTGTGTGTGTGTGTGTGTGTGTGATTTAAGAAGTATATATAATTCTGATCACAACGCACAAGCAGAATATTGAGGTTCACAAGGAAAATATGTTTTTCTTTTTCCTATGACAGCAATAAATATGTTTTTGAGGTAAACAACTCAAATATTACAACTTTGTGATCGAACTCACAACTTCTCACTTTATAAGGAATATATTTGTCAAAATGGAAAACTTAATTAGTAGTGTCAATCTCTAGACCTAAAGCTACCATCAAGCATGCATACTTTTAACACAGTGTCACCCACATTTGTTTCCTTCGTGACCTTTAATTTGGATTTGTCACCTGATGAACTGTTTGTTAGTCCACCTCTTAAGTTTCTGACGTTAAAGGCATTCACGTTGTGTATGATTACGAAGTTTACCCGGCATATCTGCCCGCACAGCACGATACATGTCACTGGTTTAGTAGGATATGACAATGATGGCATGTGACACAATTACATGAGCTAATTTTATTTTAGTTACCGCCCTGAATTTTTTTAGGAGAATGGAAGACCAATCCGTTGATAAAAATCAAAACGACCTCACTCGGTCAATCTCGATACAATCCTATAATTGCTCGTTACAAATCAAAACTCGATGAACTTATTCAAGCCACACTAGAAACTAGAATGCAAAAAGAATATGTTAGCAACCCTCGAAATGAGGGCATGTAAGGATCGAGAACAAAGCTTTAGCAGATTAGGGTACGGTTTCAGAGTTGATATACGCCATGAAGCAGTCCCAGACGACCCTTGGCGAATTCTTAAGGCTGTTTCTCCAACCACGTACATCCTTTATCTTTATACCTTGCATGATTTGTATCTATACTTCAAATTTCATCACATGTATCCTTACGCTTTCCAATTTGAATCAATCTTCTGCAATTACTTTTCTCTTTTTAAAAAAAAATAAAAAAAATGAAGATATGTATGGAATTTGGACAAACAAATAATTAGCAAATAAGAAAAACATGAATGGAAAAGAGAGAAACAGAAGAAGGTGGAGGATCGGGACTACCATTTCAATGGACTCAGGTATTAGTGGTGTACAGCTTATGTGCAGATGATAAGATAAATTGAATAAGACACTTCTCGATGATGAATTAGTGTGTTTGATTTGATAAGTCATTCGGACACAGTGTAATATGGACCTATCAAATTCTTCTTTCCTTTAGAAAATCGATCAGGTTCCTCTTATATGATAGTCTTTCATAAGCATTTCTGCGTATATGTGTATATGTGTACGTGTGTCTATATAAATATATATTGAGAGAGAGAGAGAGAGAGAGAGAGAGAGAGAGAGAGAGAGAGAGAGAGAGAGAGAGAGATGGCTCATGAAAGAAAACAAAAGAAGAGCAACATTGATGAATTTTACATCAGACACATATGCTCCATCAGCAAGTTAGACTCCAAATGTTGCATTAGCAATTAATAACCTAAAAATGAAAGCGTTTTTAAGAAAGGATTGAAGAAATCTAGAAAAATAAAAAAAATAAAAAATGTCCTAGTAAGATCTGATCTTCTAGCTAGCAACTCATTTGATATTCACGCCAAAGAGCCTTACTTCTTTTTCCTCCTCCATGGATGCCTTATTTTCTTGCAATTTGTAGCTGCTATTTCCCCCCAGATTTAGTTCCAGTTTTCCCTCCTCCTCTACTAAACATTTGTTGTTGTCTCCCTCACTATGTATTACATCAATCAAAGAAAACGTAGTAGTAACTTCTCCACTTTCATCTCTTACCAACTCAGCACTCTCACAAGTATAGAATGTGATCACATCATTTGCCTTCAAGTTGTTTTCCTTCACAAACCGATTCCAACCCCTGGTGAACACAAAGCTTTGGCTACTCTTCCAATAGCAATACCTAAACTTCCATGCCCTCATGACCTTATCATAGAAAACTAGCTCAACATCGTCAACCCCATTTTCTTCTGCTGTCTCAGAAATACAAGGAAAATACTTAACGGCATATTTCTTCGGTATCACAAGCCTATTAAGCTTACCCACATCACTTGGCGTCAATTCCTTTTGAAATAGTTGCCTACACAGTACTTGTCCATTTCCATGTACCCTAATTTGGTTTTGAGTACTACCCTTACCAACTTCCTCACTATGTGCTTGTGTTTGTGACCGAACGAAGGCATCAAATTTGGATGGATACGACCCGTCCCTAATCATTTTAATTACTTCTTCTGTGGTGAGAGGGTTTTGGAAATCAGGCTCTTGAATGGTGAGGTTGGTCCAAGGGAAATTTCGATGCGAGTCGTTACCTTTTCGAAGCTTGATTGCTGCACTATCATAAGCCATAGCCGCTTCGTTTTCTGATTTGAATGTGCCAAGCCAAATTCTTTGGTGGTTTGCGTATATCTGTGCACCCCAATGACCATTTTGTTGTGGCACCACCCCTTTGAATCTTGCAGCAAATGAGACATCATTGTTGTCATGCCTCAAACGCTTATTTGGGCGAAGTTCAAAATTGATGTCGTTTGAATCTGATGTTTCTCCCAGCATTGCAACTCTATTATTGTTTTCAAGGGCACCTGAATTAATCATGCCTGATGCTTCATCTGCCATTGTGAATTTGGGCAAAGATAAGCTGTACAATAATATTGGCATGTAGGAGAAACTATGTTCAATACTACAACTGATCAAGTAATTGAACGAAAATGCAAAGAGGGTTAAGGAGAGATTTCAGCATTGCGCAGTTACTTGATTTTGGGAGAGATTGAAGGATTTGGAATCTGCAATCAGAGATATGCTGTTTGCATGAAAATGGTAGGTTTTTATTTGAAAGGCGGAGAGTTCAAAATATTGAACTGAATTAGGTAAAGCAAACAACCAGAATATGTGTTCAGTTCTAGAACTAAAGAAACGAAAATTTCCCCAGTGAAAAATCAAACTATCAGAGTCAATTAGAACAAATTTTAAGCGTCTTTTTATCTTAATTTAGGCAAATTAATTAGGTGTCACATTCTGAAACTAAATACATAACCCATTTTGTTTAGCACGTAGTTAATTATAAGCTATACAAGTATTGTATAGATGTTTCTCATTCTCAAACTAAATATAAAACCCATTTTGCGTAATGATCGACCTGCCTCAATCAGTCTTAGAAGTTTCCATTTTCGATTCGTATATTTAATTTAAGTTTTTTCTTTATTAGTTCACTCGTGTTTTGTTTGAATGTTCCCAAGTCAACTGTCATCTGACGTTTAACAAATAACCTGTCGAAACTATAAATGGGTTAAAATCTATTCTCCAAGATAAAGATAATTAAGTCCTTCAAATCAGGGATCACATATGAACTAATTAATCGGTTGACATCCACCATTACTTGTTGCTTGTTACGCATGTGTAAATTTGTTCTTTTTACAGCGTATAGCATCATTTTTAAAGTTCTCATATGAACTAAATAATCGGTTGACATCCACCGTTACTTGTTGCTTGTTACGAGTCAGTGTGTACAAAATGTCGAACGGGTCAGTGTGTGCAAATCTGTGCGAATAAGCAACTTAACTTCCTGCTGAAACCACGATACCAAACAGAACCTTACACCTTACATGAGTTGTTAGAGTCATAAAATAATGTTTTTTCTCTAAAATAGAGATAATTATAATTTTACATGAGACGTCAGAGAGATGCTCTTAAATTATAAAATAGTATCTCAATTTGAATTCGACTCTTTTGATATGTGAATTTTCATGATGCATGTGCCAAATTAAAAGTGTTGGAGTAAAGACTATTGTTTATTCCTTTATCTTTTGGAAATACTGTTAACTACTGCTCTGATTTGGGTTTCTCTGTAAACTACTGCTCAGTGTGCTTAAATTGGTTTTGAGAAATAATAATAATTTAGTATAACCTTCATGCATATGCATATATATAAGATTGATAAATATTGTAATTTCAGGGTGATATTGAAGACAGACTATCATACACGAACCTAAAGCATAAGAAAAGAGAAACAAATATCTATAAACAAGAGAATTTTATCAGCAGGTCATTTTCACAAGGGAACAAATGCCATTCATGGAAAAGCCGACGACCTTGTTTGTGGAGCTAGCTGACCTCTCCTGTTTCATTCACTGTACTAGTGACTGCTAGATCGATAGCTCCCCTCTCATTAGTAATCCTAGCTATCTTTCTCTTCTTCTATATATATATAGGATCCTCACAACCAACTCTTCGCAACTCTTCTATCGGTTCCATTCAAGTACTTGTTTTCTCTAAGCAGCTCGATCTCAATAATATATCTTCTTCAACCTCATTTGCCTTTTGATCGAGTACGTTAGATGTTGTTTATCTACGTGTGTTATATGTGTGTGTGTTCTGTTTCTAGCTCTACCTCTTCTCCTCCAGATAGGTAGCTGCATGGTTCAATAATTAAGTTTACGATGTTAGTTGTGTCTGTTCTCATTATCACTATTTTCCAGATCCAAATACTAATTAAGAATATCATATCATCTTCCTGGTTCTTTATTTATTTTCTTTTTTATTTTTTTCTCTGAAATTGAAATATATAGTTTTAAAAATTTAATCAGCTTCGTGATTTCTCATATATATACATGTATGTTTTGTAGAAAGAAACTTCAATGGCTGCTGTGGATTCTCTCAACTCTACCAATGAGCCTGTAGTAAAGGTTAGTGAATTAGTACTCTTCCTGCATAAAGTAAACTTTTGTTCCAGAAATTTAAAGGCAATTTAACAACTTTCATCGATCAATGTGGCCAACCTTCTAGGGCTACAGGTTTTCAGCTTAGTCCAACTAGATACCTTGCTTGAAATCCCTAGTTTCGTTTCTTATCATTTATCACTAGAGGCCAGGCTACGTAACTTCTATCTAGCTATACTAGCATGATCTAAAAACGATCACTAACTAGCTATACTAATTAGTATGAACAATGAACTATATATGAAGATTCTTAGTTCAATTTCTTCTGAATCTTCTTAAGAAGGTGAGAGATCAAGACAATCGAACCAAGGAAGAATCAGAAGCAAATGAACTGAAGGTGACTACTGCTAAACCAAAGGCTTCCGCTATCAGAAAGAGCAGAGGAGGCTGGACTTTTGCAAGTCTCTTGCTAGGTATATACCTAATTATACAGTTTGGATCAGAGATCTGATCATTCTATCTTAATTCGATTAACTCGAATATATGTATGTAACTCTGTGCAGTGAATCAAGGGCTAGCAACACTTGCTTTCTTTGGTGTTGGTGTGAATTTAGTTTTGTTCTTGACCAGAGTTCTTGATCAAGAGAATGCCGATGCTGCAAACAGTGTGAGCAAGTGGACTGGTACTGTTTATATGTGCTCCCTAATTGGTGCATTTCTCAGTGACTCTTATTGGGGCCGCTACTTAACATGTGCAGTCTTTCAGCTCATCTTTGTACTGGTAAATATTATTCCTCATTTTCAAGTAATTAGGTATCCTATGGTATATATCTGGCATTTGATACGTTTAACTAATATCTCAGGGATTGGTGCTATTATCACTGACGTCTTGGCTCTTCTTGTTCCATCCTTCTGGTTGTGGAGATGAAGAACTAGTATGCTCACCCACATCATCAATTGGAGTTGCTATCTTTTACCTATCAATCTATTTAGTTGCATTGGGGTATGGTGGGTACCAACCTACAATAGCAACCTTTGGATCAGACCAATTTGACGAGGCAAACCATAAGGAAGCAGCTTCAAAAGCAGCTTTCTTTTCCTATTTCTACTTTGCACTCAATCTTGGGTCTCTTTTCTCGAACACCATATTGGTTTTTTATGAGGATACAGGCAGATGGACTCTTGGGTTTGTGGTGTCACTGGGATCTGCTGTCTTGGCCCTCTTGTTCTTTTTGCTGGGGACACCAGGGTATAGGTACCTCAAACCATGTGGAAACCCTTTGCCGCGAGTCGCTCAGGTATTTGTGGCTGCTGCTAGAAAATGGGATGTCGTTCCGTCAATCTCAGGGGACTTGTATGAAGTGGAAGGACCAGAATCTGCCATCAAAGGAAGCAGAAAGATTTTTCACAGCAATGAGATTGCGTAAGATACTAATGTGCCTTGCCAATATAAGTACTTATGTATAATTAGGAGAGCATTTGATATCAATTAGCACGTAATTTTGATTTCAGGTTCTTGGATAAGGCAGCCACAATAACAAATCATGATCTGTGTGGTCCAAATGATCCATGGAAGCTATGCACTGTGACTCAAGTTGAAGAAGCTAAATGTGTTCTGAAAATGCTACCCATTTGGCTTTGTACCATAATTTACTCGGTTATCTTCACACAAATGGCCTCCCTTTTTGTAGAACAAGGTGATGTGATGAAATCTCACATTGGAAGTTTTCACCTCCCAGCTGCTAGCATGTCTGCTTTTGACATATGCAGTGTTCTAATCTGCACTGGTATCTATCGCCAAGTTCTCGTGCCTTTGGCCGGAAAGCTAACCGGAAACCCTAAAGGCTTAACTGAGCTTCAGCGAATGGGAATCGGGCTCCTTATCGGAATGTTATCAATGGTTGCAGCTGGTGCCACAGAGATTGCAAGGCTCAAACATGTGGTCCGTGGTGAGAAGATAAGCTCTCTAAGCATCTTTTGGCAAGTTCCACAGTACGTTCTTGTTGGTGCTTCTGAAGTCTTTATGTATGTGAGTCAACTTGAATTCTTCAATGGTCAGGCCCCAGATGGAATCAAAAGCTTTGGAAGTTCACTGTGCATGGCTTCAATTTCTCTTGGGAATTATGTGAGCAGCTTGCTAGTTATAATAGTGACGGGAATTACAGCTAGAGGTAAAAACCCAGGATGGATCCCAGATGATCTAAATACAGGTCATATGGATAGGTTCTATTTCCTGCTTGCAGTACTTGCAGCTTTCGACTTTGTGATTTATGTGTATCTTGCAAAGTGGTACAAGTGCATTAACCTCCAAGACTCTGATGAGAAGGAAGTTCAAATCATTGAAAGCCAAGAAGATGCGGTGCTCAAAAAAGTTTAGGGTTCAGTTAATTAGTACTTATGTGCTTACTTTGTTTCTTATAAGCATGTAAGAAAAGTTGTAGAATAACACTGTTGCAGAATTAGAGAAAAAAATGACTTCAGCATCCAAACAGATTTGGCATGGGTATGAGGGATGATTGCTTTCTTAATTCTGCAGTAGGAAAGTTCTTGAGGTTTAGGAATAATATTTTGCTGCTTGGGTTGGGGCAGCTATTAGCTCTGATGATCAGTTTGCCTTGTAAGTTTCAAAGTTTCGGGCTGGAGATCGATGAAGTGCCTGTTTATTCCTAATTAACTTGCATCTTGTTAAATTGAGGTTGTATATCAGTTTGCTCATAAGCTAGCTTTTCTTTTTTATTTTCAAATATAACAATTAAGAGAAAAAAAAAAAAACTCAAAACTGGATTAGGGTTTAGGATACAAATGATTGTATACTGCTATCAGATGTGACTACGTTCGTCTATATATATATGCTGCTACTTTAGGAACGTTAGTGCAGCTAGCTTTGGACTCGATCGACTGCTTCCGAATTGAAATCCTACGAAAACAAATGATAAATTTAAGGAATTGTTTCTTTCAGATAGATGAAGTGACCAAACATGAGCTGCCTAGCTCAAACTTTAAAATTTCAATATCAATCAAATCTCGCTGGTGTGATTCAACAAGCGGGCACTATGAAAATTGACCAAACATCATGTCCTAGAGTGTCTCCAAAAAGTTCCACTGAATGATGTGAATCATTAATTTTAGGTCATCACCATAGTGAATTTTCATGCTTGGAGACTTGGGATCATCTCACCAAGTTATAGTACGTCGATCGTTGTTAGCTAGTTATGATAATACAGATCTAGAGTCGGTTGTATATGACTTGGAAAGAATCTAAAAAGGAGAGGCCATGCGTGAAAGGCTCTATGGTCTATATATCCTCCTCGATCCACCACTCTTATCATTCACAATTAAATTGTTCATCGTAAATATATATATATATATATATATATATATATATATATATATATATGCTACTTCATTACATATAGTATAAGCTGAGGTTCGACTGCTATACACATTTATATAACACGATCGGATGACTCACGATTTGATGTATGTTATACACTATACATATATGTATAGTAGAAAAGTCCGCATAAAGCTGAACATCTAAAATCATTGACTTGCACTACAAATTATGTGAGTGACACGTAGTGTACATAAATCCCCACTCTCTTGTCTATCTAAAACACTAACGATTACAGTGAACAATAACTGATAGAGTTTAAATATAACCAAACTTATTTAAAAAGGCTCGATTCATCCTTACAACCAATTAACCTTAAGAAAAAAACAACCATTCCAACATCATATGTACTAAAACCGCTAGTATATATGTAGAGGTTACATTGACAATAAAAAAAACACTGATATTAAAAAACCAATAGCTCCTAAAAATTACATTAAAATCATGACACACCCACTCGATGAACGACACCACAAATATTATTTGGAAATGAAAAAAATAGGTTCAATGGTCAGTTTCTAACAGCAGGCCCTGACATTGCATCTCACATAAGCCCATCAGCAATCTGTATGGTAAATGAAGCCCATATTTTAACCATTAACTATGTAATAATAAGCCCAACAAACCTACCTGATGAGGTACGGATCCCCAAAACACATCAGTGGTTCCAAAAGCACAATATCATGATAACGTCAGACGGATAGCACGTGAACTCTCCGTCACAGTCACAGACGACAGTCGTCGTAATATAGTTGTCACGCAAAAAAAAAAAAAAAAAAAAAAAAAATATTATCAACCGCATTTAAATCGAAAAATCACGTCCGACTTTTCCCCTCTTTTGCACGAACCCTAGAATTTTCAATCCCTCTTCTTCTTCTCCCTCTCTTTCTCTCTCCGCTAGGGTTTTCTGCTCCCACTCTCTCCCGCCTTTTCTATCTCCTCCGCCACACTCGGTTGCGCTCCTCCCACTCTCCCTGAGCTTTGATGGACTTCGGCGGCGGTCGCAAGCGAGGAAGGCCCGAAGCGGCGTCGTTTAACGGCAATGGCGGCTTCAAGAAATCCAAGCCAGGTTCGTTTTCGGTTTTTTTTTAACTTCCTATCATCTCTGCTTTCGTATTTTGAAACTATGACGTGTAAGATTTTGTGGAATGAAGTTAGGGTTTGAGTTGTTGATGTGCTTGTTTCTGCTTTGTGAGATTTATGTGTGATTCAGTAATGGTTGGAGTACTGTGAGAGATAGAATTGCGGGAATTTAAGTGTAGAGTTGAAGTACTGTTAGATGAAATCGAATCTACAGAGAGGAATTGGATCTTGAGATGAGAGTTTTAAGGTGTAGAAATTTGAAGAGAGGAAGAAGTTTAAGTAGCTTTGGTTTGTTCATTTATTGAGTTGGCAGGATATATGTTCCGGAACACGTAGCACTAGGCGGCTCAGTTGATTTTATATATTTTAACATACTTGGTGTAGAAATTTCAAGAGAGAAAGAAGTTTAAGTAGCTTTAGTTTGTTCGATTATTGAAGTTGGCAGGCTAGATGTTCAAGAACAAGTGAATTGGGCACTAGGCACCTCAGTTAATTGAATATTGTGGTGTGAGGGCACTTGAGAGTCGTTTCTTTGTAGTGGAGCAAGATTTGGCGTTATGATTTCACTATCTATTTGAACTTTGTATTTGTTGGGAAAATTGCCACAATATTGAGGCATGTTAGGGTGATTGTAAGTTTTTAGCAAAATTTTTTGGTTTTTGTTTTCAATAAGATTCGTTGTTAGGTTTATAAAGTTCTATTTTAAGTTTTGGGACTTGATGTCTAAAGAGTTCGGAAACATGTTTGACTATTCTAGAGAAGAAGTTTGGCATGAGTGGTGTTGAAATTGTCTGTTGCCTGTTTTAATTTTTTCTCTGTATTTAGGTACTCTATCTATGAAAGTACTGTGAGAGTAGACAAGCTGCTTTCATAAACGATACATTACCAACACCTTCTAAAACATCAAACCAGTTCCAGATTGTCTCAATCAGAACATAAAATATCTAGATTAAGCTTACCAATCTGAAGAGACCAGAACCCTCAAATGCGCATGAATAAGGAAAACATCCACATCCAAGATTCTGTTGAGATTGAGGCCACAATGGCACTCAAACTTGAACTCTATCTCTTAATCCTTCAGTTCCTTCAACTTCCTCCATCCTATGATTAGTCGTTTTGTCCTGTCCCCTGTTTTTTTGTTACAGAATGTTTACAGTATCTGCTTATGGGTTTTTGTGATTTTAAACTTCACTCAGACACTACAATGGAAGATTTTCAACTTGATTATCATGTTTCTATAATATCATTAAATAAAGTTCTGCAAGCTTATTGTTAGATAAAGTACCTAGAATATGGAGGTTTGCCCCTGTTCAACAAGATAATGGATGTTCTGTAACCATTTAAGTTTTTAATGGAATTGGTTGCTTGTCTATCTACTGTTAGTGATAAAAATGGTAGTTTGATGTTGGATATCTTTAAAGTTCTGAGGATTAATAACTCCACTGTAAGTATAACTGAGGGAAATTAATTAATGTTGTGCAACAGAAATGGAGTCCTTTTCAACTGGTATAGGAAGCAAATCGAAGCCATGCACAAAGTTTTTCAGGTTCTAATCTTAACTTATCTAAAATCAATAGTCTAATTAATATTTCATATTGGTAATTTATATGAATTCTTAAGAAAATGATGTAATTTTGTGAGCATAAGTATTGCAATTTGGACTAATGAAATGGGCGGTTAAAGCTGTGATACAGGTCGAACTCTGTTCTAATGATAACAAAGACTGAACAGATATGGTTGAGTGACAACAGTCGATTATTCAAAAAAAATTGATGCAGTGTTTTGGGACACAGAATTGTCCTGTATATATCAGTTCTGTTTAATTTGTTTGAGGCATCATTCTCGAGTGAAATCAATGTCATGGGCTGCTGAGTTGCCTGCTTGCCTACTAAGTTGTGAAGCAGGTTATTTAATGTGTTTAGACTTTTAAACAAAAAGTAAATTGAATTGGTTCGTCTGAGACATGATGACAAAAGGTAGATCTGGAAAAGAAAAAAGAAAGCACAGATATTTCTGTGCCATGTTTCAAGGCCTCTGTTTCAATTTAGTAAACCCTTATATTTTGGCATTCTTTGATGTGGAATATTTAGTAGCTCTTGTCCTTTATATAGTGAACCATTGTGTAACTTTATGGCACAGCAGAATTGTCCAAGCTGTTATACTGATTCAACTATATCAGTTATGCCATAGGCTTAATGTTTCAGTTAAACAAATGAAGGAAATTATACCACTAGTACCAAATCATAAATTTTAACCCAAAATGTAAACTTTCTTCCTGCTGAGGAAGTAGCAAAAGGGGAATAAACCCATTGGGGGGGGGGGGGGGACATTCCATTACTATTTCGGTTCTTTTTTCCCTCCTTTCCTGCATCAGATTATGCTTCCAATTGTAAATACTGCCTAGCATATATCTTTCCCTTGTTATATATAAGTGGAGGACATTCACTTGCAGGAAATATATCAATATCTAAGGCTTAGTATACAATTTGGTGTAGAAAAAGGGTCTTTGCAGATATCGTTAACTAATTCTGAAAAATCTTGTAAGCCTGAACCATGTGAACTTTCTAATCCGGAGCTATATGACAGTTTAGACTCATAAAATTTGTTTTGTTTTTATACAGCACTTCTGGTTGCCCTTTTGGAGAGGGATGTCACTTCTTGCATTATGTTCCTGGTGGCGTCAAAGCTGTTTCTCAGATGACTGGTAGTAACCCAACTCATCCACCTCCTCCCAGACATTCAGCAGCCCCTCCATCATTTCCAGATGGTTCTTCTCCTCCAGCTGTCAAGACACGTTTATGCAACAAATACAACACAGCTGAAGGTTGCAAGTTTGGAGATAAGTGTCATTTTGCCCACGGTGAATATGAACTTGGGAGGCCCACTGCTCAATCTTATGATGATCCTCGTGGTGGGGGAGCAATGCATGGAAGGATGGGAGGTCGGAATGAGCCTCCCCCACCAAGTCATGGAGCAGGTAGATTTGGGGCCATTGCCAATGCTAAGATTAGTGTAGATGCTTCACTTGCTGGAGCCATAATTGGAAAAAATGGTCTTAACTCCAAGCAAATTTGTCGTGTGACTGGAGCAAAGCTTTCTATTAGAGAGCACGAGTCAGATCCGAAGCTGAGGAACATTGAGCTTGAGGGTACTTTTGATCAGATTAAAGATGCCAGTGCCATGGTTCAAGATATTATTTTGAATGTGAGCTCAGCTGCTGGGCCGCCGCACATGAGGAATCCTGCTATGGGGGCTTCTATAGGAAGTAGTAACTTCAAGACTAAGCTTTGCGAGAACTTTACCAAAGGTCAATGCACATTCGGTGACAGGTGCCACTTTGCACATGGAACTGAAGAGTTGCGCCGGGGAGGGATGTGATTTCTTTCAGTACTTCTCATCTTGTTCTCTTACCATTTTCTTGTAGGATACACTTCTTACAGCATAATTTGTGTTCTTGGATTTCTTTTTAAGAGTGCAGTTTCCTTAGTTTCCAGGGGTTAATATTCGGGGATTTTAGTAGTTTGCCATATCTGCTCCTACTCTCCCACTTGTCTTTCCGAAGCATTCTGGGGTTTCTTGGTTGAACAATGTGGTGGAACTACAGGTTGTCTTGCTGCCCGCAGCATGTTTAGTGGTGAATGCTGTTGGCTGCATTAAGATTTTAATTTTGTTTTTGATCAAAATGAAGAAGATAAAAGATATGGTCAGGGCTTTCATTCAAGCTTTTTCATTCTGATAGCATTATGCAAATATTAGATTGGAATAAACGTACCCGAGTGGTACTCCCTTTGTGGAAGTTTTGATGTTGAAATGGTGGAAGTATCTGAAAGTAGTTTCTTGCTTTGTCCTCTATGGCAGTCCCAAACGTACCCGATACCCATGTGTTGGGCTTTTGACGGAAATTCTTTTTACATATGATTTGTGCAGAAAACGGCAATGGAATTCATCAAAATATGAATATATAGGAGGAAGGAGGTCACTGGCCTCGTCATATGACCAAAATCATATGAACTAGTTAAGATTTCGAAGATCTATCAAAATTATAGGACTAATCAAGACTTCCAAGATATATATGCTATGATTTCAGTCAACTGCAAGGAAAATAATGAAATTTATTCATAGATTAACCATCATCATTCATCACTCAAATTTCATAACAGAAAATTCACTGCAAAAGCATAAATTGAAGCTAAACTTCAAAGTTCATGTTTCTTAAAAGAAAATTTAATTTATTGAGGCCCAAGGTCTAACACTCGGGATTAATCTGTCTTCCATAATCCTTATGATGCACTAGAGCTACCCTCTCCGGAATAAGCTCCCTCCCCTTGCTTCTCCTTCAGCTTGAGCTTGCGATACTTGATCCCACAAGCGTTGCAAAGTGACTGTGAGCATCAGAAAGAGAGAGAGAGAGAGAGAGAGAGTCATATCAGTGAAGCTCCACTAGCAGTAGTAACCAAGTTATATGGTAAAAACGCTTAAACAGACACACACATGTATGAACGTTGAACTTACCTTTGTCCCCAGAGGTCCTGTACGCCACATTGGAGTTTGAGATGCCTGACAGTTGATATTGGTGCACCTCCTGTCCCGATCTTCGGGTTTCGGCACCACGGGGCGTTCATCAGAGTGGGGTGTCTTCCTTTTTTTCGATCCCCCGACCTTCCCTTTCGTGATGGAGACATCGATCACGCAGTACTTCATTTCTGTTGAGATTGATCTCTGCTGGAACTCCATGATAGTACTGGTTGAATCATAGTATTCTGTCTCAGAAGCGTTGCCAGCAGAAGCTCCAGAACCAAAGCCCTAAACAGGTGATCAATTATCAATTTCTATTGAGATGAAATATTTACAGACTCGTCACTTACTTGAATTTGTTTCATGATTGGTTCTCATTATAGATTGGGTGTGTTAATAACACAAAAGAGTGTGTTTATAACACTAACCTATTAATATTATTATTATTATTTTTGGATAAAAAGGGTCTTACTCTATTTCCAGAACACAAGCATTAGGAAAAAAAAATGTTCTTAAAAGAAATAGATGTTGTCGTAATCGATCAACTATAATAGATGAATTTAACCGAGGTTAATTATGTTATTAATTAGTAACTACATATGTTTAACGTAAAGACAGTGCTAGTTATTAAACACGTAAGGCTACGAGTTGAGTTTATTATTGTATGGACAATTCGTTGTTAATGACAACACAAATAGCACCACCCATGCCGGACCTATTCATGCACGTATATCTGAAGGAGAAGCACTTGAAGCAGCAAGTCACTCCGGCCATGTTGATCTTTTCATGTAGTAAACAAGATGAACAACATCTAGAGTATATAGGAAACAGCTAGCTAAAGGCACAGTATTTACTTGACATCTTTTAATGCTACTTGTAAATAAATCTTTCATTTCTGTTAGTACTCACGTACAATTATCTTATACTTCACAAGTTAAAGATCAAGATCAATACCTGACTACCGGCAGCAGCAGATGTATTGACTTGATAACGAGATCGAGGTACTCGAGAATCATTTGCAGAGGGTAACCCAAGGGTCAGGGTGAGATCAATGCTGACTTCCATCTTCTGAGTTCTGAAGCTGGTAAAACACATATGAAAGCTAGTTAGTCCATCAGCTTAATTAATTGAAACCAGTAATGATTCCGCATAGAGAGAAATTGAAGTATGCATGACGAATCATGCATGGAAGTTTCGAAACTGAAAGATATAGAGAAGAAATCACAGCAGAATGATCTGGAAAGGCCGACACAAACTGCAGAAGGGCAAAGCGTTTCATAAGTAAAGAACAAAAAGACATCATTAGGGACAGGGCCGGGGGAGTGAGAGTGTGTTTGGGCGTGTGGAATTATCTATACTGCATTTATCTATAGACTTAATTCCCAAACCAGCCAAGACCAATAAACCGATGAGAAATATCGGATTTCCAACATAGCTTTGTCTATCACAAAGAAAAAATATAAAAAGAAAACAAAATATCAATCTTTAGTTTCTAATAACTTTTCTTCAACAAAAAAAATCAAATTGTGGGATATGTAGGCTGTAGGCACATATCACCTTTTCTTTCTTTTGCCCCAAAATTAACAAAAACAGTCATATAAACAATTCAGTGTCCGCATGTAGATCAATATCAGAAGGGGATTTCATTTGAACAGCGAGTGATGTTTCTCATCATCATTGATTATGTTCATTATATGATGGAATCAACACATAATCACTGGCCCACGATGATGGGGGCTTGCGCATGTCCGACAAATGTAAATTTTTGTTAATTCCAGACGAGATTAGAAGATTCGAGCAGGAGAATTGACAAGTAGTCGATTCCAAAGTAAAAATCAACACGATCAATAACACTGAGAGGCACCGTAGGTTCATTCAGACATACCGATCGTATACGATATCGATCAAAAAACTCATTTACATGATATGGAAATAACAAAATCTCAACAGATCCATGTATTAGAAAAAAATATTTTGCAAATAGTAGCAGATCCCTATCACCTAAGGAAATCAAGAAGGATCATATCATCTCCAAATGATTGGATCTACCATTTTCCTTATAATGATCCTTTTTGATGCATGAAAAATCAACCACCCTTTGATGGATACATGCACCATGATCAAGAATCAATTTCGCAAATCAAAGTAGACAAGGAAATGAATCTAATTTCATAGATGTAGCATGCATGCTATATTGATTGATCTCACAAGATGATCATTGATCAAACCAGCTAGCTAGCTAGCTAGCTACTGCTGATACTAGTACCACACAGACACACTCATACTTACATGTACACAAAAGAGGGGCTTGACTTGAAAAGTATGGGGACAAGAGGAGGGCTGAGGAAGAGAGACTTGAAAGTTGAAAGTGAGAGGCTTAATTTATATGGACAAGAGGGCTAGTGTCTGAAATGAAATTGTAAGGCAGAATTTAATTATAAGATGCAAAAATGGGTTTTGGTCTTTTATAGAAGGTCCAAAAGAGAAGAAAGGGAAAACCTCTATCCCTCAATTCAGTGCCAAACATACTAGGATGACAATTCTTAACCAAGCCAATACATATTAGAGTGATCAATACCCACCACATTTTCTTTCCTTCGATCTCAATGCATGTAAGACACTGAATTAACCCAAGAAAGATCAAGAACACTGTCATTAGAATTCTGCAAATTTGAATAATCAAGTTCAATTGGGCTAATAGAAAGAGATAAGCTCCGGTTATGTATACATACAGAAGGTTTTCACAGCACAGCATCCAGGTTTTCATTTTTAATTTATTTGTCAGTTATGGTAGTTTTGTCGGTATATATATAGTAGTATACATTAAAATTTCTGGGTTGGCATAATGCCTCAAACTTAACCATATGTGATGGTAGGTAATCTCAAAAGCTAGGTGAAATAATTATAACCCACAGGAATTAACACTGCGGGAAACTTTGACTGAATTCCCTCAGCTTGCTCTTATCTAATCTTCACATAATTACTTGTACGTAATAAGTATTTGGACGTCTATACTGGTATAATACCATGTGAAGTAAGTATGCAGATCACTCTGGTTCACAGCCATATTAGAGTTCCGATCATTTTCCGGTCAAGGTGCAAAGGCAAATGCTGAAGGCTAGGCCACGTGCATGTGCATGTTATCAACAATTAAAACTGTGGTCGGAAAATTGACTTGATCGAAAATTGAAAATTGAACTTTTGTTTGATCTGATTTTTTTTTTAAGAGTATCAACGACGGTATCTTTAAAGGTTTTACATGTCCAGAGACTAATCCGCATTGATGGATCTTTTCAGAACGCTTCCTCCCCCCTAGCCACTAAGAATAAATTGAGAGTTAAATCCAATTAGCGTCGGCTAGCTGAAATTAGAACCTAGGTATGGGGGTTCCACACTTACGCTCTTACCAACTCGACCACCTATGGTGGTTTCTTTGGTCTGAAATTGAATTGGCTTGAAAATTTTATACATTTTGTAATTCTTTATGAGTAGCCTCTGTTTTGAGAAATAAATCTAACTGCGCAAGTACGGTTGATCATGACCATTTGGGATGTGGATCCTCTCCTCATGGTCCTCTTCTCATATTGTCTAATCGGACACTTATGGTCGTCCAATCTCATATATACGGCCAAGCTTCTCCGGCATTTAGTTGGGCCACACATCACATGCTACCTTTTTAGCTCTTAAAGTTTATTGAGTGATTCATATCAAATTTCAAAATTTTCAGAAAGTATTTAGTTCCGCAAATTTCAAAATTAATTTCCAAATTTACGTCCCGGAAATTAATTCGTGCATCGTAGCTATATAATTGAGCAATTAATATTGCATATCAATTTTATTGGAAAGAAGTATTTAATATTGCATAACATGTCATTTCCAAACCTACGTCAAGAAAATAATTACTCACGCGTGCTGTGTTATGTAAAACCATTGAAATTGTTTTTTTTAAGAGGTATTCAGTTAATTTCCAGTTTGTGATGTCTTCAATTTTTCTGATACCGACTTCGAGAACCTCAATTTTCAAAAAATATTACCTGTTACCCCCTCCCGTTAAATTTCACCCAATTTAAGTCAAAACCGCTTACTATAGCACACGTGTTTCAGAAATATTTGAGCACACGAGTTTTTAAGAAATTTCACTTTTTTTTAGTCTATGATTTTTTCCATCCGTGTGTGCTTATAGACACCTCTTATCATCTTGTGAACCATTCTAGTATCAAAAATTCGTGTCTTTTATCATTTTAATCGTGATTGATCAAGTGTGCGGTGTTTAGTAAAACCATTGAAATTATTATTTTAAGAGGTATTGAGTGAATTCACAAGCTTGTGATGTCTTTAATTTATCTGATACCGGCTTCGGGAACTTCAATTAAAAAAATATATTATGTGTTACCCCTCCCCTCAAGTTTCACATAATTTGAGCCAAAACTTCTTACTATAGCACACGAATTTTGAGAAATTTCACTTTTTTAGACCTCTTGTTTTTTCTGTTTGTGTGTGCTTATAGACACCTCATAACTTATTTTGAACAATTCTAACATCAAAAGTTTGTGTCTTTTATCATTTTACTCAAGATCGAGCTTAAACGACTCATGCGTGCCGTGCTTTGTAAAGTTATTGAAATTTTTATTTTCAGAGATATTGAGTGAATTTCCAAGCTTGTAATGTCTTCAATTCTTATGGTACCGATCTTAGGAACCTCAATTTTTGAATTAAAAAAAAAACTTACGTTTTACCCCTTCCCTCATGTTTCACCAAATTTGAGCAAAATCTCATTTCTATAGCACACGTGATTTTCAGAAATTTTACATTTTTTGGACCTCTGGTTTTTTCTATTTATGTGTGCTTATAGACACTTCTTAACATCTTCTGAACTATTTTAGCATCAACAATTCGTGTCTTTTATCATTTTACTCGTGATCGAGCTTAAATGACTCACGGGTGCCGTCAAGGTGTTAAAAATCAATTTTTAACATATCAAGATAATCTCGTGAGATATTGTGGATATTTCACGAAAATAGAAGGAAAACTCTTGGCGCAGCTGGGGAGAATCGAACCCTGGTTGCCCCAAACGTATTCAAACTTCCTAACCACCCCAGCTAAAGTGACATCTGGTTAATATATAGAACATTTTAATATATAAATGGTATACTTATTTTCACATTATGTATGCCACTCCTTTCGAAATTTTGCCGATCTCGATATTTCCTTCGAAATATCCATTTTTCAGAGCATTGAAATATCCTCGAAGCTCGAAATTTTAGTCCTTGGGTGCCGTGTTTTGTAAAGTCATTGAAATTATTGTTTTCAGAGGTTTCTATTCGTCACTTTTCGAATTCTCTCCCCTTCCTAGGGTTTGAGTTTCAATTTGCTCTAATTATCGTGGTAAAGCTCTGTTTGAAATACGAGCATTGTGTGACTCTGTGCTGAACTTGTAGATTGTTATAGCGCTTTTTAGGCTAGTTATGGAGGACCACCAACGTTTTGGAAGGATGGAGGGAGAGTTGAGGTTTGTGTTTTGGCCACGATCCTCAGCGCGCGGACGAGAGGTAAATAGCGAACAAAGAGAAAAGGGAGTGTTGCGGGCGTGTCACCTCGCGGACGAGGAAATGGTGATTGTAGCGGGGGCTTAACTTCTGATCAGGCGAAGGGGGTTTCCAGGTGCCACCTCAGAGGAGGAATTTACGTGCACAAGGCGATCGATACTCACGGCGGGACGTGAGCAGAGCAACAATAGGGAATGAGGGAAATCGGGGAAGAGTCCAGGAGGGCTCTGAAACTAAGGCGGCGACGCACTTAGGGTTAGGGTTTCGAGGTAGCTCGAAGGATAACTGGTTTGCAGTTTGTATTTTGTTTGTTGAGATGTATTGAGAGTTGTCTTTTTCTGTAAACCTTCGAGCCCTTTATATAGTGGTTCGACTTGCGGCAGAAGAAAGATAGCTTAGAATCCAAGTCGGACACTGAAACCCTAATAGCACAAGGGCACTGTTCCATCCGCGCGAACCAACCAACTTGTGACACATGTCCAGTTCGCACACTTCACATAGGACACTGCCGCTCAATTATAGACTCCTATGCGAACTGGAATTAGGAATATCCTCATCCCGCGGGGTCAAAAAGCTTGTCTCCATCTTGCGGGCCTTTCTAGCTCGCGGGCTTTAGAAGGGCTTTTTATATTAAAAGGGCTACATGGATTGGCCCGAAGCACGTCAAAGACTTGTAAAAATCTTCAACGATTAATGTGGTGCGCGCGGACTCCGCCTGTTGCTTCATCGCGAAGTCTCCTACGCGAGCCAGCTTGCCAGCTCGCCTTGACATATTCCGCCTCGCCTAGGACTTTTACGCGAAGTACTATTGCGCATCGCCTACTCGCGAAGTCATTCCGCGCGCGAGATCATTAATTATGCAAGCCCTGTATTTCACACGAAGCCTTTGCAATTCATCTCGCGTGGTCTCACTGGCGGCCATTACTTGTAAACTTAGAGAACTTGGGCTCGCCGGTATGACATGGACCAAGAATTTAATTAATATTCACATAGACAATTTACTGTCCAGTAAAATATTAATTTAGGCGTAAACATTGCCCCCCAGCCTCGAAGTCATGAATGTCAAAAATGACTGAAGAGGTTTATGTTCATGCTGCTTCAAAGCCACTGGTATTGGCTCGGGTCATACAAGCTTGTGAATGGGCCTTGAAACCCAAGATCCTAGCAAGGCAATTCAGCGAACTGCTGTACGGCTCGCCTAGGCACCTTGGACTTGAACTTTGTCTGCATTCGCCTGCTCCACTTTTGCATTCCCGTGCTCTTAGCCCGCATTCGCCTGCACTACTTTTGCATTTGCATGCTCTACTCAGAAGACATAGTACATTGCACATACCGCGAGCGAATGTAGCTCGCATGGATGTATCTTGAGCAGACTTTTGACTTGACTAGATTCCAAAAATGGCCCTTCGCGAGCTCTTGGCGATGAGGAACCAACTTGGTGATAAACATGGAATGACAATGGCCATGTACCTCGCTGCCCCCCAGTGCGAACGGTGAATGGCCGCATAAAGCTGTCACTTCGCTGCCCCCTAGTGCGAACCAGTGAGAGGCAAACGTAGGAGTCGGCGAACGGCCGCATAAAGATGGCGAACCAACTTAATTTTGAAAATTTGGAGGCCACAAGGATTGGCCTAAATAATGACTAAGACACTTAAAGAAGGTCTAAAGTCTGAAATAACTGGAACACATCTATCCAATCTGCCCCCCAGTTTTGATGTCTGTTCGCCGATGCTTGAGAAGAAATGAAGGACATCAAAACTTTAGCATGCCCCCCAGGGACAGAGTTGTGGTACCATGATCATTGAAAATGGCGAACGCCAAAAAAGGTCGTGGTGTATGAATAAAGGTACACAAAGCTGGTATGGGTGCCCCCCAGTAAAGGAAAGCATGCTACGAGATCATGAAAACACATTGAAAATGCACATTGTAAATCCGTGCGTATCCTGACCTGTCTACATTCAAACTGCCATAACTCTCTTCAGGAATGGTGAAATGACGAACCATAAAATCCTCTGGAAAGTAGACATCTAGGGCTTTATGTTGATATAAGGCGCGCTGGCTAATGCTTCCTGGATCATTCCAATGGAGTCTGCGAAGTTCACTGTCTAGTAGTGGTTGTTGCAACGCTTCAGAATTGTAATCTAGTTGTATTGCCTCTCTGACTTGACTTCGCTGGCAGTAACTCGAAGGCATGTGGAATGCCTGTTGTCATCAAGCCTCAGGGATAGGCTCCTAAGTAAAGTTCAAGCCTTTCAGAGGCAAGAACGTTGTCTTGCATTTCAGCAAGACCAATGATCTCTTTTTGTGTTTTCTGCTATTTGATTTTTTTTGTATTTTCTTTTTTAATGCGAAAAAGGAAAAGAATTGAAAGAAACGGAAGTAAAAAACTGAATTAAAATGTAGGAGCGAAGAAAAGAAAGGATCATAGCTTGATTAGATTATCCCTCGTTAGGCCACGGGGGAGGCCACCAATGCTTCACTCCAAGCCTCGACGTCATCATGTTTCCAACGTGAGACTGTCGCTGTTGAAAATTTCCAAGTGTTGAGCAGAGTTGTTCCGCGTCAACCACTTGGAAAGTTGGGCAAGGTATTTCGTAGGGTACATCTCGTTGCCCCCCACGTATCCTCTTCATTTGAGCAAGCATGATCTTCAACTGCGTTCTCGTGGATCGTATGACGTTGAGATCTGCCTTGTTGCCAACTATCATGTCATAATGCATGGTCTTACTGGGAATAACAACGCACTGACCATGGAAGAAACCCACTGCTTGCTGGTCTCTTTTCACCTTATCAAGAGCTTTACTCAGATTGAACTCTTGTGGAATATGATTATGAGATAGACGCACCAACTCTTGTGGAATATGATTATGGCGTAAGAGCTGCAGTTTTAGCCCTTGTATTAAAAAAAAAATAGAGTTTGATTATAACATAAGAAGTGGTGAAAATCACTCCCCTATCAATTAACCAATTTTGAAAATTTAATTCAGGAAAATAGTCTTCCTATCTCCACATTGTGCTTTATTTCCTAGCCATTGTGTTTTATTTCCATAGTTTACATTGATCATGCTTCCTGGTTCACTATTTTTTATGGCTACAAAAGAAATGTTTCATTCAATATGAGATTTATTTCATGGCTACAAAAGAAATATTTCATTCAATATGAGATTCTGCAGACTGGAGATGAGACCAGTACTCCTTGACAAGCTGCCCAAATAGCGACCCTTCTTTCTTCATCAACCGCATTGGCTCATCATACTCCACTATTTTTCCTGAAAAACAATGGAATATACTTGCTTCATTAACACTAATGGATGCAAACATATGGATTTTCTTAGATGAGCATTAAATCAAATTCTCACCGTCACTAATGGAAAGCACCATTGTGCAATCCATCACAGTTGGTATCCTGTGAGCTACCGTAATTACTGTACAAGCTTCAAACTCAGTCCTTATAGTCTTCTGCAGGATCGTATCAGTTGCATTGTCAATAGATGCAGTTGCTTCATCAAGCACCAACACCCGACTTCTCCTCAGAAGCGCGCGCCCGAGGCAGAAAAGTTGCCTTTGCCCCATGCTCCAGTTTGATCCATCATTCACGACTGAAAGAGAAGCTGATCAAAATTTACATATACAAAGTACACACCACATTCTGATACTAATCAAACTGCATAACCTTACCTAACGAGTCCAAGCCTTCTTCTTTCTCCTCGACAGGCTCTCGAAGCTGACACTTCCCAAGAACCTTCAAAATGCACAAGATAAATCTGCGCTTAGTCCAAATAAACAACCTAAAAGCAACGTCACAGAAAACAATCATAGTACAGAACTTGAATTCTCACCTCCCATATTTCCTGGTCTGAATGTTCAGATAAAGGGTCCAAATTGTATCTAACTGTCCCACTAAAGAGAGTAGGGTCTTGAGGTATTATTCCAATTCTTGACCTCAGATCATGAAGGCCTATAGTGCAGATGTCAATGCCATCGACTATGATCTTCCCTCCGGCTGGCTCAACCAGCCGAAATAGAGCACCGATTAGAGTAGACTTCCCACTGCCTGTCCTACCAACAATACCAATTTTATGCCCTCCTTCAAAAACACAACTGATCCCTCGGAGAACAAGTGGTGTGTCCTCCCTATATCTTATCTGTTTTGACATCAAATATGTCTTAGTAACCTTCTTCAACATAAATATTAGTTTTCAATACTAAAGAGTAAAGACACACCGGTCTTTACCTGCAAATTTTGTATCTCCACTTTTCCTACTACAGGCCAGTTGGCCGGCGGACGATTTCCCTCAACTACTTCTGGGGCTTCACTCGGAATGTGCATGTATTGATCTAGTCTTTCTACAGAAATGATGTAATTTGCTATAGTGCACTGGTTCTGAATTGATTTGATCAAGGTCACGTTTAATGATAGACCATAAGAAAGTGCCATCCCAACAAATCCTGCAGTAACATATATAATCATTAGTAGAAGTGTCAAAAATCAATAGCTTAATCCCCAGGCGGGTACTTCCAGAAAAATCAAGGAAAACTTACCAGAGCTAAAAGTTCCAGTTGGAAGCAAAACCATACAAAGTGCTGCAGAGGCAAGAACCGCTGTGCTGATCATCTCTAACCGTTGAATTAACCACTCATTTGCGGAAAAACTGTGGAAATAAGGACTAGCATTTGTGTCAATGAGGTCAAAGTTCTTTGCCGAGAAGCGCTCTTCTTCATTGAAAGCTCTTATGGTAATGGCACCTGAGACAGACTCCGCGAGATGGTTCGCTACAAAGGACTTGGTAGTTCCATTGATCCTCATCAACTCTTTTGCAGTGGCGTAGTAATATTTCTGAAATAAGAAATGCCATCATGTTCCCCTCATGTTTAATCATATTTTATTCAGACCAAAAGAAATTTCTCTGATCTTTCAAATTTAAATTCAGACAGATGAAAGAACCTCACATAGCATTACCTGTAGCTGAATTGCGACACAGATCATTGGTATGGAGACAAACAGGACTTGCCAGGTAACAACAGTCAATACTCCAAGATTGCTATAGGCATTGATGGTAGATGTGCAAGCAAATACTAAAGCGAATGGAATATCAATATCTGTGATACTCAGATCAGACGAAACCTAACCATGAAACAATGCAGCAGATAAAGCTATTAGTATCTTTCATGCCCTCCTAGTCTATAAACCAAAGTTTCTAGTTGAAATGCATACCCGACTAAGTACCCTTCCCAAGGGTGTTGAATCATAGAATGACATGGGTGCACGAAAAAGGGAGTTTAGTAGTTGTGAGAATATAGACTTTGACGTTTCAAGACCCCCAATAACTGCTGCAAGAGATCTGAACAGAAAAATGAATGTAGCAGGGAATCCAATCGCTAAGTAAACCAAAACCATTTGCAATGTGCTAACATTTGGATTGTCGACACTAGCAGCCATCCAAGAGTTCTGCGCAATCTCACTCATAACGAAAGTGAAGTGTAGACAAATGGCAATTGAGAAGTACAAGAACCCTTTGTTCTGTTTCAGATACAGTATGTATGGCTTTAGACCTGTGTCTCCTGTCTCTCTCTCTTCTAGTTTAATCAATTGGTCACCTTTATTTTCTTTCAATGGATTTTCCACATAACTCTTCTTAATCTCTGTAGACGATATTCCAGAATTTTGAGCAGAAGTGACATCCGAAAGCCTTTCAGAACCAGCAGTTTCTTTGTGTGCATTGACAAGGTCCTGGAATTCACGGCTTATATCCAATAGATGCTGATACGAAGCTGCTTGTAGGATCTCCCCATCCATCATCAACTGTTAACAAAATTCAAATTTAAAATCATTTGCATTCGACCAGCAGTGATCTGCTAATGATAACATTCATGAATAACACAGAACTTGCACGACACTACTAGCCCTCAACAATCAAAATATTGGTTTTGCACAAAAAATATTTAGAGTCGGAGAAGACTAACCAAAACGAAATCAAATGCAGGCAAGAAATCAACTTGATGGGTCACAAGTAGTACTGTCTTGCCTGAAAGTGCTTCCATTACATATTCCTGCCGATGTGCAAGTTAGCTTGCAGTATAAGCAAGAAGTAAAATAAAAAAGGCACAGCCCAAGTTTGGAATGTAAATTTACATTAAATAAGCTTGTGGCAGTATGTGCATCAACAGCACTGAACGGATCGTCCAAGAGATATATATCAGCATCCTGATAGAGAGCGCGTGCAAGTTGGATCCGCTGCTTCTGACCTCCACTTAGATTCACCCCTCTCTCCCCTATTTCAGTAAGGTCACCATAGGGAAGCAGCTCAAGGTCCTTTACTAGTGAGCATCTCTCAAGTGTTTCCCGGTATCTCTTACTATCCATACAAGAGCCAAAGAGAATATTTTCTTGTATAGTTCCTGACTGAATCCATGCTGTTTGAGAAACATAGGCAATCTTGCCATAAACTTGAATCTGAAAGTCGATAAAGAAAATGCTGGTTATATTATGTACATTGTTCTATTTCAAAGTAATTTACTAATGGAAAATTAAAAAAGATTTGTATGTCAGAACAGAGCAAAGTAGTAACTTACATTTCCTTGCGCGGTTGGAATTTCTCCAAGAATTGCAGCCAAAAGGCTTGATTTGCCTGAGCCAACTTCTCCGCATATAGCCACCTTTTCGCCTGGTCTAACCTCTAAATTTATATTTCTCAGTATGGACTTCGAGGAATTCTCTTCCCATGAAAAATTAGCTGACTTAATTTCAATGGACTTGTCTACATTCTTCATGTTGCACTTCCGGACATTTGAAGGTTGCAGCTCAGGTGCCTCGAGGAATTTCACAATACGAGCAAATCCAACCTTGGCTTGAATGACAACCGCAAAAACATCAGGTATTGTTCGAATGGGTTCCTGAACAAGTCTCAGAGTGGAGATGAAAGTGAAAATATTATTCGCATGTAACGGAATATTGAGCAAATAGCATGCCCCAAATGTTGCAGCAGAGACTAAAACAGGAGTTGTCCAAAAGAGGAAAGTACTATATGCTTTTCTGAACAGCATTGCAGATAACCATTTGTGCTCCTCTTTCCTTAACTTCTCTATTGCCTTCCTGAAATGTGTTTCCCATGCATATAACTTTAGGACCTTCATGTTCACTAGAGCCTCAGAACTAGCCTTGAGTCTTTCATCTTGTGCCTTCATAAGCTTACTCTGAAACTTATGTTGTAGCTTAGCAAGTGGAGCATTCAAAATAACACTAAAAAGTATCATCACCAAGGCTGCAAATGTAGCTAGGCCGACCGCACGGAAAAGAATTACCAAAGAAAAACAGAGCTGGACGCTAGTAGTCCAAGTCTGATGGAACCAAAATGGGAATTCTCCAATCCTATACGCATCAACAGTAACATAATTCATAATCTCACCACCTGAGTGTGTCAACTTAGCAGCATTAGATAATCTCAATTGCTTTTTGTAAATGGCTGCTGACAGCAAAGACCTAACTTTCAAACCAATAAGCCTGCACCTGAAGTACCACTGCCTTTGTGACAAGGATTCAATGGTTTTCAAAACAAAAAGTGCTCCGGCTAACAGATAACCTTCATGCTCGAAACTTGCATTTCCCTCTGCAACCAAAATGAAGGCATTGAGAAGCAGAGGACCAGCACAGATAGAGAGTATCTTCAGCAAAGCAAAGAAACCAGATAGTAAAATCTCCTTCCAGTGGCATAGGATTATAATCCTTAACACTGATGGCTGGGAATTTGGTTCAATTTTTTTCTGCTGGCTCAGTTGCTCCAGAAACATCCCATAACAACTTTCTGCTCGATCTTCCTTGCGCAACTCCGGTACATCTTCATCCTCCAGAGTTTTCTCCCTACCTCTTTTCATCAATGAATTTAACCACCAGAATGACATTCTACTGAATAAACCAGCTTTGCTGAATGGGGTTGTATGATCATTACCTTCACTATTGCCATTGGACTCACCATTTAAAGGGGCATAAAGGCCATTGTCACTGATGATCTCATCACCGTCTTCATACTTATACCCCTTGAAAACACATAACAGCAACAATGCTGCTCCTGGGAAAGTCAGGATATCTAGTACTATCTTAACTGATATTTCATTTCTGAAAATGACAGCGAAGAGCGATAGAGCAAAGACAACTCCGGAGAACAAAAATGCAAGGATGGACAGCAGTCTTGAAGGCTGTCTTGGAAGTTTCTTCACCCTGATGCTTAGAGTTAAACTCAAAAACAACCATGTGAAGCCTTGAAAAATACCAAGTAACCACCAATTCAAAGGCAAAGCAGTGTGCCAATACCTCAGCTTCTCTTCTAAAATCCTGACTCCCAAGCACAAGTGAACAAATCCAAGACCGCCATTGAAAATGGCCGAGACTATTTGCCAACTCGAAAAGCCTAGAAATCGGGCTGGAACATGAACTGTTTTTGATGACTTGAGAAACATAGTGAAGAAGAACACCACAAGAAGAACAATGTCTAGGAAAATTATCAAAGCGTGATTAACGCATGAAGAAGGATGAACCAGAAACTGAAAGTTAAAACTCTCTGAACCTCCAGATTCCCCACAAAACCCGGTCCATAAATCCCCCGTCATCCTTTCCGGTTACTCTAGACCTCTACTGCTCTTCTTACTCTGCATAGTATGCGACACAAGAAAATATACTAAGAAAATTTGCATGACAAACTTAAAACCACCAAAACAACCCAGAAAGCATAAAGCTTGTTAATCAAAACTAAAACCCAAAAACATCAAAGACAGTATATGTGTAGAGAAATGTGAGGAACATACCAATGAGATTTGGGCCAAGAGAACAGAAGGTCCTCTTCCTCTTAGGCAAAGCAGCAGTGGCAGCAGAAACTATATGATTCTACCAAGTCACCCAGTTCATCACTCAGCAAGATCTCTGACCTCAACAGCTCTACTGCTCTGAAATTCAACCATAACATACAAATGAGGAAGAAAACAGCAACCACAGATCAACAACTTATTATAAAAGAGTTCCACAATACACACACATGATCATAATAAAAATCCAGTCTACATGTAAATACTAGAAAAACCATTCTCTTGCTTTTGTTCTGTACCAATAATTACAGCTAGACGAAGTCGAACATGGAATAAAAACAGTGCAAGAACTCGGAACGAATCAAACAAGTTTGATTCAAGTGGATGGCCTTATTACCAGATATGCAACTATGGAGTTTCAGCTTGACAAGGAAGCTAGCTTCTCGTTTCAGTACTGAAGAATATAAAAGTCTTGAGGACGACTACTGGTAACTCTTTTGTGACTGTTTATACATTTAACAAATGGAGGCACAAAAACCAAACAAATATTGAAGAGGGTCTCTGTTTGCGGGTCCAGAGCTAAATCATGACACACATATGGGCTTTTTATGGATGAGAGAAAATAGTGTACGTGGGTTGGTTTATTGCCATTTGTGGTGTTTTAGAGTCATAAAAGGGCTTGGACTCTAGTGGGTAATTGTTCCGGTCAAGCTTTAAAAGCGATCATGTTCCATGGTCCGAACTCCGAATCACATGGCTCCACCTACTTGCGCCTTGTCAAGGACTAGTTTTTTTTTTCCTTTTTTTTTTTGTTTGTTTTTTTTTAATGTTGGAAGAAAACGGAACAAAACTACAGTAAAAAAGTAACGACTTACTTCCATACCCAGCTGATCTAAAAGAAACGTCAGGTGAATCATACAGTGAAAGACAAAAAAACCAAAACTTTAGGCTGCACCGCATCATGGCCAAGAGCAGCTAACTTATCCGCGACATAATTAGTTTCTCAGTCTCGTGACGGAATATATAACTGATTCCCGTTGTCCGTTAATGTCAGAATGTGTCATGAACCAGTGGTATGGATTCAACAAGGAATATGCGACCCCCGTTGAATACTGTCAATGAGTTACTTGGAGTCGACCTCTTGTGAGGGACTAGTTAAGATTTCGAAGACATATTCTACGATTTTAGTCAATTGTAAGGAAAATAATGAACTTGAAATTTATTCATAAGATAGAGTAACCATCATCACTAATGAGTCTAATTTCATAACAGAAAATTCACTACAAAAGCATAAATAGAAGCTAAACTTCAAAGTTCATATGTTACTTAAAAGAAAATTTAATTTATTGAGGCCCAAGTCTAACACTCGGGATTAATCTGTGTCTTCTTAATCCTTATGATGCACTAGAGCTGCCCTCTCCGGAAGCTCCCTCCTCCCGTTGCTTCTCCTTCAGCTTGAGCTTGCGATACTTGATCCCACAAGCGTTGCAAAGTGACTGTGAGCATCAGAATCGAAAGAGAGAGAGAGTCATATCAGTGAAGCTCCACTAGCATGCAGTAGTAACCAAGTTATATAGTAAAAACGCTTAAACACACACACACACACATATATGAACACTGTTGAACTTACCTTTGGCCCTAGAGGTCCTGTACGCCACATTGGAGTTGCAGATCCCCGACAGTTGAAGTTAGAACAAGTCCTGTTCCGATCTTCAGGTCTCGGCACCACGGGGCGTTCATCAGAGTGGGGTGTCTTCCTTTTCTTTGATCCCCCGACCTTCCCTTGCGTGATGGAGACTGTGAGCAGGCAGTACTCCTTAATGGATCTCTGAAAATCCATTATATTCATGGTAGCTGAGTGTTCTTCAGCATGAGCCCTGCCAGCAGAAGCTCCATAACCAAAGCCCTGAACAGGTGATCGATAAATGCAACAAATAACATCATCAGTTGGTAATAATGAAAAGAAATGTTTTAATCATTTAATTAAGGACATGATCTACAAAGACAAGTTTATGTCAGGGTTGCGGCTCAAAACTGATTCATTGTCTGTTTTGGATTCTTTACTTCTGAAGGCTTTGGGTAAGTTATTCTAATGTATCTAGGATTCTTGGAATTTATCTTTATAAATAATGGTTTAGGATTCATGTTATGGTTCTAAATCCTATTGTAAGTCGGACTAATTATGAGTCTATAAATAGGACCTTAGAGACATAGTTTTAGGTGTGGTGTGATGTAGATCAATTGAGAGTTCTGATCTTGAGAGTTGCAAGCTATGGGAGATTGGATGTATTTGAGAGTTCTCTGCTGAGAGTCTAGAGTGTGAGGAGAGAGGCTATTTGAGGGTGGATGGAAGAACCGAATTGTTCTTCAGTTGTAATATTCTTCTCGTTTAGTGGATCCATCATCATCACCCGAGGACGTAGATCATGTGATTTGACTGAACTTCGTTAAATATCTTGTGTTCGTGTTACATTGTTTGTCTTCATTCGGTTTCGGTCTTGGGCTAGGGAATTAGGAGGGTGACCCGGATTTCCTAACAGTTTACTGTATATACAATTCTAGATATGCATATATATATATATATATATTAGTTAAAATAACCTGGGGTGTTTCATCTATTTTCAGAACACAACAATAGGAAAAAAAAAAAACGAAAAAGAGAAGGTATATATAGGTAGTTAGATACTATCACATTATTACTCACATATTAAACACCGTCTTTGCAAATGTTCTTAAAATTAAGAAATTTTATAGATGTTGTCGTACGTAATCGATCAACTATAATAGATGCATACTTTTAACCGAGATTATGTTATTAATTAGTAACTACATATGTTAATAGTAAAGAAGTGCTAATTAAACACGTAAGGCCGGTAAGGCTACGCGCGAGTTGCGTTTATTATTTTCATGCATGAACATATACGAAACACTTGGAGCTAGTCACTCCATGTTGATATTTTCATGTATACAGCAAACAAGATGAACAACTAAAGGCATATAGAGTATATACCTGACATCTATTAGTGATGCTTGTAAATAAATCTTTCATTTATGTTACTCACAATTATCATATATATCATATATATATATATATATATATATATATAGTTCACTAGCTAAAGATCATCAAGACCAATACCTGAGCCCTTCTGGGAGCAGCATATATATTAAGGGGAAACTGCTGAGGAGGAATTACTTGAGGATCAGTGGAGGTTGGTAATCCAAGCCTTAGGGTTAAGTCGAGGGCTGCCATTTTTGAAGCTGGTAAAACACATATATATGAAAGCTAGTTAGTCCATCAGCTTAATTGATTAGTTTGAAGCAGAAAGATACAAATTACAAATTGAAACTAGTAATGATTCCGCATGGACAGAAATTGAAGTATGCGTGACTAATCATGCATGGAAGTTTCGAAACTGAAAGATATATATGAGGAGAAATCACAGAATGATCTGGAAATGCTGACACAAACTACAGAAGGGCAAAGCGTTTTATAGGGTAAACAACAAAAAACCATCATTAAGACATTGGGAGTGAGAGTGTGTTTGGGCGTGTGGAATTAGCTAGAGACTCAAACCAGATATAGTGCATTTATCTATAGACTTCCAAAACCAGAGAATACAACATCAATCACCAATGGCTTCAAATTTTAGGAGATATATAGGCATACATCACCTTTCCTTTTTGAATTCTTTGCCCCAAAATCAAAAAAAACAGTCATATAAATAATGTTAGTGTCTGCGTGTAAACAATATCAGAGTGGGGTTTGAACAGTATCAGAGTGGCTTTGAACAGTGAGTGATGTCTCTCATCAAAATTGATTATGTTGATTATACGGTAGAATCAACGTAATCACTAACCCACGATGATCGGAGGCTTGCGCATGTCCGACAAATGTAAATCTAAAATTTTGTCATTTCCGGACAAGATCGGAAGATCCAATTAAAACAATTGATAGTGATCGATCCCAAAATAAAAATCAAACACGATCAATTACACTGAGAGACGCTGAAGGTCCATGTAGGCATATAGATCGATCAAAAAACTCATAATATATCATATCTAATGCATTACACGGCATGGAAATAACAAAATCTCAACAGATCCATATATTAGAAAAAATATTTTGCAAATAGTAGCAGATCCCTATCACCTAAGGAAATCAAGAAGGATCATATCATCTCCAAATGATTGGATCTACCATTTTCCTTATAATGATCCTTTTTGATGCATGAAAAATCAACCACCCTTTGATGGATACATGCACCATGATCAAGAATCAATTTCGCAAATCAAAGTAGAGAAGGAAATGAATCTAATTTCATAGATGTAGCATGCATGATATATTGATTGATCTCACAAGATGATCATTGATCAAACCAGCTAGCTAGCTAGCTAGCTACTGCTGATACTAGTACCACACAGACACACTCATACTTACATGTACACAAAAGAGGGGCTTGACTTGAAAAGTATGGGGACAAGAGGAGGGCTGAGGAAGAGAGACTTGAAAGTTGAAAGTGAGAGGCTTAATTTATATGGACAAGAGGGCTAGTGTCTGAAATGAAATTGTAAGGCAGAATTTAATTATAAGATGCAAAAATGGGTTTTGGTCTTTTATAGAAGGTCCAAAAGAGAAGAAAGGGAAAACCTCTATCCCTCAATTCAGTGCCAAACATACTAGGATGACAATTCTTAACCAAGCCAATACATATTAGAGTGATCAATACCCACCACATTTTCTTTCCTTCGATCTCAATGCATGTAAGACACTGAATTAACCCAAGAAAGATCAAGAACACTGTCATTAGAATTCTGCAGATTTGAATAATCAAGTTCAATTGGGCTAATAGAAAGAGATAAGCTCCGGTTATGTATACATACAGAAGGTTTTCACAGCACAGCATCCAGGTTTTCATTTTTAATTTATTTGTCAGTTATGGTAGTTTTGTCGGTATATATATAGTAGTATACATTAAAATTTCTGGGTTGGCATAATGCCTCAAAATTAACCATATGTGATGGAGGTAATCTCAAAAGCTAGGTGAAATAATTATAAACCACAGGAATTAACACTGCGGGAAACTTTGACTGAACTCCCTCAGCTTGCTCTTATCTAATCTTCACATAATTACTTGTACGTAATAAGTATTTGGACGTCTATACTGGTATAATACCATGTGAAGTAAGTATGCAGATCACTCGGTTCACAGCCATATGAGAGTTCCGATCATTTTCCGGCCAAGGTGCAAAGGCAAATGCTGAAGGCTAGGCCACGTGCATGTGCATGTGCATGTTATCAACAATTAAAACTGTGGTCGGAAAATTGACTTGAACGAAAATTGAAAATTGAACTTTTGTTTGGTCTGATTTTTTATTTTTTATTTCTTATTTTTTTATTTTTTAAGAGTATCAACGACAATATCCTTAAAGGCTTTACATGCCCAAAGACTAATCCGCACTGAGGGATCTTTTCAGAACGCTTCCTCCCCCCTAGCCACTAAGAATAAATTGGAAGTTAACTTCAATTAACGTCGGCTAGCTGAGATTCGAACCTATATATGAGAGTTCCACAATTAGACTCTTACCAACTCGACCACCTGTGGTGGTTTGTTTGGTCCGAAATTGAATTGGCTTGAAAATTTTATACATTTTGTAATTCTTTATGAGTAGCCTCTGTTTTGAGAAATAAATCTAACTGCGCAAGTACGGTTGATCATGACCATTTGGGATGTGGATCCTCTCCTCATGGTCCTCTTCTCATATTGTCTAATCGGACAATTATGGTCGTCCAATCTCATATATACGGCCAAGCTTCCCCGGCATTTAGTTGGGCCACACATCCCATGCTACCTTTTTAGCTCTTAAAGTTTATTGAGTGATTCATATCAAATTTCAAAATTTTCAGAAAGTATTTAATTCTGCAAATTTCCAAATTTACATCCCGGAAATTAATTCGTGCATCGTAGCTATATAATTGAGCAATTAATATTGCATATCAATTTTATTGGAAAGAAGTATTTAATATTGCATAACATGTCATTTCCAAACCTACGTCAAGAAAATAATTACTCATGCGTGCTGTGTTATGTAAAACCATTGAAATTGTTGCTTTAAGAGGTATTGAGTTAATTTCCAGCTTGTGATGTCTTCAACTTTTCTGATACCGACTTCGAGAACCTCAATTTTCAAAAAATATTACCTGTTACCCTCCTTCCGTTAAGTTTCACCCAATTTAAGTCAAAACCCCTTAGTATAGCATACGTGTTTGAGAAATATTTGAGCACACGTGTTTATAAGAAGTTTCACTTTTTTTTATCTATGGTTTTTTACATCCGTGTGTGCTTATAGACACCTTCTATCATCTTGTAAACCATTCTACCTATCATCTTGTAAACCATTCTAGTATCAAAAATTCGTGTCTTTTATCATTTTAATCGTGATTGATCACGTGTGCGGTGTTTAGTAAAACCATTGTAATTATTATTTTAAGAGTTATTGAGTGAATTCACAAGCTTGTGATGTCTTCAATTTATCTGATACCGGCTTCGAGAACTTCAATTAAAAAAAATATATTATGTGTTACCCCTCCCCTAAAGTTTCACATAATTTGAGCCAAAACTTTTTACTATAGCACACGAATTTTGAGAAATTTCACTTTTTTTGACCTCTTGTTTTTTCTGTTTGTGTGTGTTTATAGACACCTTATAACATCTTTTGAACAATTCTAACATCAAAAGTTTGTGTCTTTTATCATTTTACTCAAGATCGGGCTTAAACGACTCATGCGTGCCGTGTTTTCTAAAGTTATTCAAATTGTTATTTTCAGAGATATTGAGTTAAATTTCCAAGCTTGTAATGTTTTTAATTCTTATGGTACCAATCTTAGGAAGCTCAATTTTTGAATTAAAACAAAAAACTTACGTTTTACCTCTCCCCTCATGTTTTACCAAATTTGAGCCAAATCTCATTTCTATAGCACACATGCTTTTCAGAAATTTCATATTTTTTGGATCTCTGGTTTTTTCTATTTATGTGTGCTTATAGACACTTCTTAACATCTTCTGAACTATTTTAGCATCAACAATTCGTGTCTTTTATCATTTTACTCGTGATCGAGATTAAATGACTCACGGGTGCCGTCAAGGTGTTAAAAATCGATTTTTAACATATCAAGATAATCTCGTGAGATATTGTGGATATTTTGCTAAAATAGAAGGAAAACTCTTGGCGCAGCTGGGGAGAATCGAACCCTGGTTGCCCCAAACGTATTCAAACTTCCTAACCACCCCAGCTAAAGTGACATCTGGTTAACATATAGAACATTTTAATATATAAATGGTATACTTATTTTCACATTATATATGCCACTCCTTTCGAAATTTTGCCGATCTCGATATTTCCTTCAAAATATCCATTTTTCGGAGCATCGAAATATCCTCGAAGCTCGAAATTTTAGTCCTTGGGTGCCATGTTTTGTAAAGTCATTGAAATTATTGTTTTCAGAGGTTTGTATTCGTCACTTTTCGAATTCTCTCCCCTTCCCACGTTTTGAGTTTCAATTTGCTCTAGGTATCGTGGCAAAGCTCTGTTTGAAATACGAGCATTGTGTGACTTTGTGTTGAACTTGTAGATTGTTATAGCGCTTTTTAGGCTGGTTATGGAGGACCACCAACGTTTTGGAAGGATGGAGCGAGAGTTGAGGTTTGTCTGGCTGGGATCGCAGATTTTGGTCCCAACCCTAGGCAACCGTGTCAATTTAAATCGATGCTTACATTGGGACGTCGACAACCTTTGCAAAGCTTATATTTTCTTTCCTAACGGTGAACCCTTTCAAGACTCATGTGCTTTTCTCGATGCTAGGTTCTACAGTTGAGTTATTGGGTCACCTGGCTGCTGTGATGCCAGGGTAACCAAATTAAAGGGTGCAAAGGCCACGTTATCGACTGATGAAGTGACGAGCCGGCTTTGATGCTTACGAATAACTTAGAGTAGTGAACGACTGGGACTAAGTGTAGGGTTTTCAACTGTTGACCTATATAAAGAGACCTAAGAAGTCAAAGTCTTCGGCGCCTTTGCTAGGGTTTGAACCCTCTTTGGTTGATTGGCTCTAGCGTCATAGAAATTTTCAATTTAGAAATTGACAGAATCCACACCATGTTTCACCCTCAAATATGAAGAGGCCTTAAGGGACCTACTTTAAGAATAACTTTACTAAGAAATTAGGAAAATTTTAAGAACAGTACATGACAAATGGTCCACTCCTAACTTTGGTGTTTCAAGTTTCAAAACAATCATAAAGGTACATGACATTAGAATCACGACACATTTTTAGTACATGACGTCAGTAACGCCATTAACTCGATGTAATTTCTTAATTTTCAAAGGGTGATTTTGGGTTTTCTTCATTCTTCCTTTTCTTTATATTTGTTTTGCTCTTTTTCTATTTATATACTTTTTTTTTTAATTTTGTTAACTCAGATCATAATCTTAATGACTTTGTTGTCTGCAACTAGATCACTCTATTCCATTTTCTGTTTTAATTTTGGTTTTCCATAAATTGTTGTTTTGTTACTAGTTCAGCAATGAGAATTTGATATTCTGTGCTAAAAATGTCTTTGCTGCTCCTCAAAAAAAAACTATTACTAGTTCAACAATGAGAATTTGATCTTTTTGATTTCTCTTTCCTTAGTAATTATTAATATTAATAATTTATTACTGCTAAATTAGGGAGTGATAGATTTGTCCCTAAAATTTTAACGGCATGTACATATTTTTGGTTGAGATTAGAAGTTTATGTATCTTTATGATTGTTTTGAAACCTGAAACACCAAAATTAAGAGTGGATCATTTGTCATGTATTGTTCTTAAAATTTTCCTTCAAATTTTTGGCATAATTACCCCTAAAAGTGGACTACTCGCCCTGAACGAACACATATATACTTCGAAACATTCATCCTAGCTCGGACGGAGGGGAGGGCTCGATGGTGGCGATGGTCAGGCGTCGGTGGTGGTGCAACTAAAGGATTGATGCAGGAAAGATCTTGGCCTGGTGTGGGCTTATCTCTCTCTTGGACACATGTTGGGCCTTGGTTCAGGATTTGGACCAAATCTGGGCAGTTATGATTTTTGCTTTAAGTATTTTCTATTTTTAGTTGTTGAAATAAGTTACCATTCTCTTATAGCTAACGGAGGGCCATGCCTAAGTAGGTACTCTTTTTGGTTTTTGTTTTATTGTTTTGTACTTGTTTTGGATACTGATGGGCAATGTCCAGATAAACGCACGCAGTGTGCCATGTTTGCCCCAATGAGACGGCAAGTTCTTTGTTTTGTCAAATGGTTGTAGCCTCCTAGTGGAAAAATGAATCTTAGGATTACTGGTTATTCTCAGTGACATCATAGCCGAAAAGCTTATAGACATTGTAATTTATGACTCTATATGAGCAATATTTTTCTGGTATGTCACCAAAATTGTTTAGCAAATAGAGTTGTCAAAGATGTATTATTTGTTAAATGGTGATTGCTATAAGGCATAGATTGTGTAGACATGTCTAATGTTATTTTAAGATGTTCGTCCAGTATGGGGTTTAAGCATAATGTCTCCCCCTTGTATTATAAGGTTTCATTAACGGTTATAGCGTAAGAGCTGCAGTTTTAGCCCTTGTATTAAAAAAAAAAATAGAGTTTGATTATAACATAAGAAGTGGTGAAAATCACTCCCCTATCAATTAACCAATTTTGAAAATTTAATTCAGGAAAATAGTCTTCCTATCTCCACATTGTGCTTTATTTCCTAGCCATTGTGTTTTATTTCCATAGTTTACATTGATCATGCTTCCTGGTTCACTATTTTTTATGGCTACAAAAGAAATGTTTCATTCAATATGAGATTTATTTCATGGCTACAAAAGAAATATTTCATTCAATATGAGATTCTGCAGACTGGAGATGAGACCAGTACTCCTTGACAAGCTGCCCAAATAGCGACCCTTCTTTCTTCATCAACCGCATTGGCTCATCATACTCCACTATTTTTCCTGAAAAACAATGGAATATACTTGCTTCATTAACACTAATGGATGCAAACATATGGATTTTCTTAGATGAGCATTAAATCAAATTCTCACCGTCACTAATGGAAAGCACCATTGTGCAATCCATCACAGTTGGTATCCTGTGAGCTACCGTAATTACTGTACAAGCTTCAAACTCAGTCCTTATAGTCTTCTGCAGGATCGTATCAGTTGCATTGTCAATAGATGCAGTTGCTTCATCAAGCACCAACACCCGACTTCTCCTCAGAAGCGCGCGCCCGAGGCAGAAAAGTTGCCTTTGCCCCATGCTCCAGTTTGATCCATCATTCACGACTGAAAGAGAAGCTGATCAAAATTTACATATACAAAGTACACACCACATTCTGATACTAATCAAACTGCATAACCTTACCTAACGAGTCCAAGCCTTCTTCTTTCTCCTCGACAGGCTCTCGAAGCTGACACTTCCCAAGAACCTTCAAAATGCACAAGATAAATCTGCGCTTAGTCCAAATAAACAACCTAAAAGCAACGTCACAGAAAACAATCATAGTACAGAACTTGAATTCTCACCTCCCATATTTCCTGGTCTGAATGTTCAGATAAAGGGTCCAAATTGTATCTAACTGTCCCACTAAAGAGAGTAGGGTCTTGAGGTATTATTCCAATTCTTGACCTCAGATCATGAAGGCCTATAGTGCAGATGTCAATGCCATCGACTATGATCTTCCCTCCGGCTGGCTCAACCAGCCGAAATAGAGCACCGATTAGAGTAGACTTCCCACTGCCTGTCCTACCAACAATACCAATTTTATGCCCTCCTTCAAAAACACAACTGATCCCTCGGAGAACAAGTGGTGTGTCCTCCCTATATCTTATCTGTTTTGACATCAAATATGTCTTAGTAACCTTCTTCAACATAAATATTAGTTTTCAATACTAAAGAGTAAAGACACACCGGTCTTTACCTGCAAATTTTGTATCTCCACTTTTCCTACTACAGGCCAGTTGGCCGGCGGACGATTTCCCTCAACTACTTCTGGGGCTTCACTCGGAATGTGCATGTATTGATCTAGTCTTTCTACAGAAATGATGTAATTTGCTATAGTGCACTGGTTCTGAATTGATTTGATCAAGGTCACGTTTAATGATAGACCATAAGAAAGTGCCATCCCAACAAATCCTGCAGTAACATATATAATCATTAGTAGAAGTGTCAAAAATCAATAGCTTAATCCCCAGGCGGGTACTTCCAGAAAAATCAAGGAAAACTTACCAGAGCTAAAAGTTCCAGTTGGAAGCAAAACCATACAAAGTGCTGCAGAGGCAAGAACCGCTGTGCTGATCATCTCTAACCGTTGAATTAACCACTCATTTGCGGAAAAACTGTGGAAATAAGGACTAGCATTTGTGTCAATGAGGTCAAAGTTCTTTGCCGAGAAGCGCTCTTCTTCATTGAAAGCTCTTATGGTAATGGCACCTGAGACAGACTCCGCGAGATGGTTCGCTACAAAGGACTTGGTAGTTCCATTGATCCTCATCAACTCTTTTGCAGTGGCGTAGTAATATTTCTGAAATAAGAAATGCCATCATGTTCCCCTCATGTTTAATCATATTTTATTCAGACCAAAAGAAATTTCTCTGATCTTTCAAATTTAAATTCAGACAGATGAAAGAACCTCACATAGCATTACCTGTAGCTGAATTGCGACACAGATCATTGGTATGGAGACAAACAGGACTTGCCAGGTAACAACAGTCAATACTCCAAGATTGCTATAGGCATTGATGGTAGATGTGCAAGCAAATACTAAAGCGAATGGAATATCAATATCTGTGATACTCAGATCAGACGAAACCTAACCATGAAACAATGCAGCAGATAAAGCTATTAGTATCTTTCATGCCCTCCTAGTCTATAAACCACAGTTTCTAGTTGAAATGCATACCCGACTAAGTACCCTTCCCAAGGGTGTTGAATCATAGAATGACATGGGTGCACGAAAAAGGGAGTTTAGTAGTTGTGAGAATATAGACTTTGACGTTTCAAGACCCCCAATAACTGCTGCAAGAGATCTGAACAGAAAAATGAATGTAGCAGGGAATCCAATCGCTAAGTAAACCAAAACCATTTGCAATGTGCTAACATTTGGATTGTCGACACTAGCAGCCATCCAAGAGTTCTGCGCAATCTCACTCATAACGAAAGTGAAGTGTAGACAAATGGCAATTGAGAAGTACAAGAACCCTTTGTTCTGTTTCAGATACAGTATGTATGGCTTTAGACCTGTGTCTCCTGTCTCTCTCTCTTCTAGTTTAATCAATTGGTCACCTTTATTTTCTTTCAATGGATTTTCCACATAACTCTTCTTAATCTCTGTAGACGATATTCCAGAATTTTGAGCAGAAGTGACATCCGAAAGCCTTTCAGAACCAGCAGTTTCTTTGTGTGCATTGACAAGGTCCTGGAATTCACGGCTTATATCCAATAGATGCTGATACGAAGCTGCTTGTAGGATCTCCCCATCCATCATCAACTGTTAACAAAATTCAAATTTAAAATCATTTGCATTCGACCAGCAGTGATCTGCTAATGATAACATTCATGAATAACACAGAACTTGCACGACACTACTAGCCCTCAACAATCAAAATATTGGTTTTGCACAAAAAATATTTAGAGTCGGAGAAGACTAACCAAAACGAAATCAAATGCAGGCAAGAAATCAACTTGATGGGTCACAAGTAGTACTGTCTTGCCTGAAAGTGCTTCCATTACATATTCCTGCCGATGTGCAAGTTAGCTCGCAGTATAAGCAAGAAGTAAAACAAAAAAGGCACAGCCCAAGTTTGGAATGTAAATTTACATTAAATAAGCTTGTGGCAGTATGTGCATCAACAGCACTGAACGGATCATCCAAGAGATATATATCAGCATCCTGATAGAGAGCGCGTGCAAGTTGGATCCGCTGCTTCTGACCTCCACTTAGATTCACCCCTCTCTCCCCTATTTCAGTAAGGTCACCATAGGGAAGCAGCTCAAGGTCCTTTACTAGTGAGCATCTCTCAAGTGTTTCCCGGTATCTCTTACTATCCATACAAGAGCCAAAGAGAATATTTTCTTGTATAGTTCCTGACTGAATCCATGCTGTTTGAGAAACATAGGCAATCTTGCCATAAACTTGAATCTGAAAGTCGATAAAGAAAATGCTGGTTATATTATGTACATTGTTCTATTTCAAAGTAATTTACTAATGGAAAATTAAAAAAGATTTGTATGTCAGAACAGAGCAAAGTAGTAACTTACATTTCCTTGCACGGTTGGAATTTCTCCAAGAATTGCAGCCAAAAGGCTTGATTTGCCTGAGCCAACTTCTCCGCATATAGCCACCTTTTCGCCTGGTCTAACCTCTAAATTTATATTTCTCAGTATGGACTTGGAGGAATTCTCTTCCCATGAAAAATTAACTGACTTAATTTCAATGGACTTGTCTACATTCTTCATGTTGCACTTCCGGACATTTGAAGGTTGCAACTCAGGTGCCTCGAGGAATTTCACAATACGAGCAAATCCAACCTTGGCTTGAATGACAACCGCAAAAACATCAGGTATTGTTCGAATGGGTTCCTGAACAAGTCTCAGAGTGGAGATGAAAGTGAAAATATTATTCGCATGTAACGGAATATTGAGCAAATAGCATGCCCCAAATGTTGCAGCAGAGACTAAAACAGGAGTTGTCCAAAAGAGGAAAGTACTATATGCTTTTCTGAACAGCATTGCAGATAACCATTTGTGCTCCTCTTTCCTTAACTTCTCTATTGCCTTCCTGAAATGTGTTTCCCATGCATATAACTTTAGGACCTTCATGTTCACTAGAGCCTCAGAACTAGCCTTGAGTCTTTCATCTTGTGCCTTCATAAGCTTACTCTGAAACTTATGTTGTAGCTTAGCAAGTGGAGCATTCAAAATAACACTAAAAAGTATCATCACCAAGGCTGCAAATGTAGCTAGGCCGACCGCACGGAAAAGAATTACCAAAGAAAAACAGAGCTGGACGCTAGTAGTCCAAGTCTGATGGAACCAAAATGGGAATTCTCCAATCCTATACGCATCAACAGTAACATAATTCATAATCTCACCACCTGAGTGTGTCAACTTAGCAGCATTAGATAATCTCAATTGCTTTTTGTAAATGGCTGCTGACAGCAAAGACCTAACTTTCAAACCAATAAGCCTGCACCTGAAGTACCACTGCCTTTGTGACAAGGATTCAATGGTTTTCAAAACAAAAAGTGCTCCGGCTAACAGATAACCTTCATGCTCGAAACTTGCATTTCCCTCTGCAACCAAAATGAAGGCATTGAGAAGCAGAGGACCAGCACAGATAGAGAGTATCTTCAGCAAAGCAAAGAAACCAGATAGTAAAATCTCCTTCCAGTGGCATAGGATTATAATCCTTAACACTGATGGCTGGGAATTTGGTTCAATTTTTTTCTGCTGGCTCAGTTGCTCCAGAAACATCCCATAACAACTTTCTGCTCGATCTTCCTTGCGCAACTCCGGTACATCTTCATCCTCCAGAGTTTTCTCCCTACCTCTTTTCATCAATGAATTTAACCACCAGAATGACATTCTACTGAATAAACCAGCTTTGCTGAATGGGGTTGTATGATCATTACCTTCACTATTGCCATTGGACTCACCATTTAAAGGGGCATAAAGGCCATTGTCACTGATGATCTCATCACCGTCTTCATACTTATACCCCTTGAAAACACATAACAGCAACAATGCTGCTCCTGGGAAAGTCAGGATATCTAGTACTATCTTAACTGATATTTCATTTCTGAAAATGACAGCGAAGAGCGATAGAGCAAAGACAACTCCGGAGAACAAAAATGCAAGGATGGACAGCAGTCTTGAAGGCTGTCTTGGAAGTTTCTTCACCCTGATGCTTAGAGTTAAACTCAAAAACAACCATGTGAAGCCTTGAAAAATACCAAGTAACCACCAATTCAAAGGCAAAGCAGTGTGCCAATACCTCAGCTTCTCTTCTAAAATCCTGACTCCCAAGCACAAGTGAACAAATCCAAGACCGCCATTGAAAATGGCCGAGACTATTTGCCAACTCGAAAAGCCTAGAAATCGGGCTGGAACATGAACTGTTTTTGATGACTTGAGAAACATAGTGAAGAAGAACACCACAAGAAGAACAATGTCTAGGAAAATTATCAAAGCGTGATTAACGCATGAAGAAGGATGAACCAGAAACTGAAAGTTAAAACTCTCTGAACCTCCAGATTCCCCACAAAACCCGGTCCATAAATCCCCCGTCATCCTTTCCGGTTACTCTAGACCTCTACTGCTCTTCTTACTCTGCATAGTATGCGACACAAGAAAATATACTAAGAAAATTTGCATGACAAACTTAAAACCACCAAAACAACCCAGAAAGCATAAAGCTTGTTAATCAAAACTAAAACCCAAAAACATCAAAGACAGTATATGTGTAGAGAAATGTGAGGAATATACCAATGAGATTTGGGCCATAAGAACAGAAGGTCCTCTTCCTCTTAGGCAAAGCAGCAGTGGCAGCAGAAACTATATGAATCTACCAAGTCACCCAGTTCATCACTCAGCAAGATCTCTGACCTCAACAGCTCTACTGCTCTGAAATTCAACCATATCATACAAATGAGGAAGAAAACAGCAACCACAGATCAACAACTTATTATAAAAGAGTTCCACAATACACACACATGATCATAATAACAATCCAGTCTACATGTAAATACTAGAAAAACCATTCTCTTGCTTTTGTTCTGTACCAATAAGTCGAACATGGAATAAAAACAGTGCAAGAACTCGGAACGAATCAAACAAGTTGACAAAATGCAACTAGCGAATACAAGTGAATGGCTTTATTACCAGAAATGCAACTATGGAGTTTCAGCTTGACAAGGAAGCTAGTTTCTCATTTTAGTACTGAAGAAATGAGGCACAAAAACCAATCAAATTATTGAGAATGTCGGGGTTTATTCATTGAGAATGTCGGGGTTTATTCATTTAACAAATATTGGAGGCACAAAAACCAATCAAATTATTGAAGAGGGTCTCTGTTTGCGGGTCATGCAAACAATTATTAAATCATGACACACATATGGGCTTTTTTTGGATGAGAGAAAACAGTGTACGTGGTGTTTTAGTCATAAAAGGGCATGGACTCTAGCGGGTAACTGTTCTGCTCATGGCTTTAATGGCACCACCTACTTGCGTCTTGTGGAGGACAAGTTAAAAACTTAAAATTTCGAAGTTATATATTCAGTGATTTCAGTCAATTGTAAGGAAAATAATGAACTTGAAACTAATTCATAAGACTAATCCCATAACAGAAAATTCACTGCAAAAGCATAATTTATTGAGACCCGAGTCTAATACTCGGGATTAATCTGTGTCTTCCATAATCCTTATGTTGCACTTGAGCTGCCCTCTCCGGAAGCACCCTCCTCCCGTTGCTTCTCCTTGAGCTTGAGCTTCCGATACTTGATCCCACAAGCGTTGCAAAGTGACTGTAAGCATCAGAATCGAAAGAGAGAGAGAGAGTCATATCAGTGAAGCTCCACTAGCATGCAGTAGTAACCAGGTTATATAGTAAAAACGCTTAAACACACACACACACACACATATATGAACACTGTTGAACTTACCTTTGGCCCTAGAGGTCCTGTACGCCACATTGGAGTTGCAGATGCCCGACAGTTGAAGTTAGAACAAGTCCTGTTCCGATCTTCAGGTCTCGGCACCACGGGGCGTTCATCAGAGTGGGGTGTCTTCCTTTTCTTTGATCCCCCGACCTTCCCTTGCGTGATGGAGACTGTGAGCAGGCAGTACTCCTTAATGAATCTCTGAAAATCCATTAGATTCATGGTAGCTGACTGTTCTTCAGCATGAGCCCTGCCAGCAGGAGCTCCATAACCAAAGCCCTAAACAGGTGATCGATCAGTGCAACAAATAACATCATCAGTTGGTAATAATGAAAAGAAATGTTTTAATCATTATTTAATTAAGGACATGCATGATCTACAAAGACAAGTTTACTGTATCTACAATTCTACATATATTAGTTAAAATAAATTGGGGTGTTTCATCTATTTTCAGAACACAACAATAGGAAGAAAAAAAAACGAAAAAGAGGAGGTATATATAGGCAGTTAGATATTAAACACCGTCTTTGCAAATCTTCTTAAAATTAAGAAAGTTTATAGATGTTGTCGTACGTAATCGATCAACTAAAATAGATGCATACTTTTAACCGAGGTTATGTTATTAATTAGTAACTACATATGTTAATTAATCGTAAAGAAATGCTAATTAAACACGTAAGAGCGGTAAGGCTACGAGTTGCGTTTATTATTTTCATGCATGAACATATACGAAACACTTGGATCGCTAGTCACTCCATGTTGATATTTTCATGTATATAGCAAACAAGATGAATAACTAAAGGCATATAGAATATATACCTGACATCTATTAGTGATGCTTGTAAATAAATCTTTCATTTATGTTACTCACAATTATCATATATATATATATATATATATATATATAGTTCACTAGCTAAAGATCATCAAGACCAATACCTGAGCCCTTCTGGGAGAAGCATATATATTAAGGGGAAGCTGCTGAGGAGGAATTACTTGAGGATCAGTGGAGGTTGGTAATCCAAGCCTTAGGGTTAAGTCGAGGCTGCCATTTTTGAAGCTGGTAAAACACGTATATATGAAAGCTAGTTAGTCCATCAGCTTAATTGATTAGTTTGAAGCAGAAAGATACAAATTACAAATTGAAACTAGTAATGATTCCGCATGGACAGAAATTGAAGTATGCGTGACTAATCATGCATGGAAGTTTCGAAACTGAAAGATATATATGAGGAGAAATCACAGAATGATCTGGAAATGCTGACACAAACTACAGAAGGGCAAAGCGTTTCATAGGACTGAGAGTGTGTTTGGGCGTGTGGAATTACAGACTCAACCAGATATAGTGCATTTATCTATAGACTTCCCAAACTGCAAGGTCAAAAAACGAGGGAGACCTTCTGAATTTCCAACATAGCTTTGGTTGTCACCAAGAAAACAAAATATCAATCTTGTAGTTCTAAATAAAATTACAAAATCAATCACCAATGGCTTCAACTTTTGGGATATGTATAGGCATACATCACATTTTCTTTTTGAAATTTTTGCCCCAAAATCAACAAAAACAGTCATATAAATAATGTTAGTGTCCGCGTGCAAACAATGTTTGAATGGGCTTTGAACAGTGAGTGATGTCTCTCATCAACATTGATTATGTTGATTATACGGTAGAATCGACGTAATCACTAACCCACGATGATCGGAGGCTTGCGCATGTCCGACAAATGTAAATCTAAAATTTTCTTATTTCCGGACAAGATCGGAAGATCCGATCAAAACAATTGACAGTGATCGATCCCAAAATAAAAATCAAACACGATCAATTACACTGAGAGGCGCTGAAGGTCCATGTAGGCATATAGATCGATCAAAAAACTCATAATATATCATATCTAATGCATTACATGACATGGAAATAACAAAATCTCAACAGATCCATATATTAGAAAAAATATTTTGCAAATAGTAGTTGAAATCAAAAACAAATTCCTTTCACCTAAAGAAATTAAGAAGGATCAAATCATCTCTAAATGAATGGATCTAGCTACCATTTTCCTTATTGATTCTTTTTTATGCATGAAAAATCAACCACCCTTTGATGGATATACATGCACCATGATCAAGAATCGATTTCGAAAATCAAAGTAGAGAAGGAAATGAATCTAATTTCATAGATATAGCATGCATGCCATACAAGTTGATCTCACAAGATGATCATTGATCAAACCAGCTAGCTAGCTAGCTACTGCTGCTACTAGTACCACACAGACACACTCATACTTACATGTACACAAAAGAGGGGCTTGACTTGAAAAGTTTGGGGACAAGAGGAGGGCTGAGGAAGAGAGACTTGAAAGTTGAAAGTGAGAGGCTTAATTTATATGGAGTGTCTGAAATGCAATGAAAGGCAGAACTTAATTATAAGATGGAAAAATAGGTTTTGGTTTTTGGTCTTTCATAGAAGGTCCAAAAGAGAACAAAAGGAAAACTATATCCCTCAATTCAGTGCCAAACATACCAGAATGACAATTATCAACAAAACTAAAATAAATTTAGAGTGATCGATCAATACCCACCACTACAAAATGATGTAGATCAAAGGTTTTCACAGCACAGCATCCAGGTTTTCACCTTTAATTTATTTGTCAGTTATGGTAGATTTGTCAGTATATATAGTAGTATACATTAAAATTTCTGGGTTGGCATAATGCCTCAAACTTAACCATATGTGATGGTTGGTAATCTCAAAAGCTATGTGAAATAATTATAACCCACATGAATTAACACTGCTGGAAATTAACTTTGACTGAATTCCCTCAGCTTGCTCTTATCTAATCTTCCCATAACTACTTAACTGTAAAGTCTGTAATAAGTATTTGGACGTCTATACTGGTATATTACATGTGAAGTATGCAGATCACTGTGGTTCACGGCCATATTTGAGTACCGATCAATTTCCGGCCAAGGTGCAAAGGCAAAAGCTAGGCTACGTACATCAGTACATGTGCAAGCTATCAACGTACAATTGAAACTGTAAAAAAAATGAATTTTTATTTTTGCGATATTTGTGAATTTTTTTGGTCTGAAAGTCGACTTGAACTTTGGTTTGGTCTCAAATTGGCTTGGACAGAGTTTATTAGGCCTGGGACGGTTCGGATTGGGTAAAAAAAACAGTAAAACCGCACAGTAAATTTGTTTACTGTAAACGGTTCGGTTTTTAAATTTTTTTACTTAAGAACCGCACCCAAACCGAACCGTTTGGAACCGGTTTGGTTTCTGCGGTTCTGCGGTTCCTGTGCAGCATGATCAGTGTGCAAAATTTTCTGATTTTTGTCCAGTACAACATGAAAGTCTCAAAACATGAATGCACTCAATGCAACAATGTTTCAAAGTTCAAACCAACATAGTGAACATACCAAATTACCAATTGTCAAATGTCAAATAGAAAGAAATGCAGCAAAAGCAAAGTAGCAAACAATAAAACACAACTCCAAGTCTCCAAGCAAAACAATGGAAACATGACACAGTTCCAAACTTCCAAGTTCCAAATAACAACAAGATAAATATTAAATAGATAGGAGGGGCTGGAGGACAGAGGGCTTCAAAGTTGATCAGCAGCATCAGCTAGCACTTGGCAAGTTGGCAGCTTGATTTTTAGACTTCTAAATTCTAATATCCACTCTTCACTATTGCAAAGGCTCCAGCTCCAGCTCTAGCAAAACCTATTGCAATAGTAACATTAGTACATACTGTACATTACTTCCTCTCTAACATAACTTACACAAGACACAAGTATATAAAAACTCAAAACTGAACTGCTGAACATAAACAATTAAACATAATGCAAACCTGGGATCATTTGTTTCTTTTTCCAAACTTTGAACTTTTTGAAAATTTGGAAGCTTTTGAAGGTTTCGAAGTTTTTGAAGCATCACTGCTTTTTGAAGGTTTGGAAACCTTTGCAGCCTTTCGGCTTTGCTGAGTGGCTAGCTCCTCTTCTTGAATTGCCAACTGAAGCTTCTCTAATCTTATTCTCTCTTCTTCTGCTTGTTCTGCACATAATATAAGCTCATGTTAGTTGCATATTTGAATCTAAAACGCTGAACAATAAAATGAAAACAGCTGCAAGTTAGATACCTTTTTCAACATCTTCAAACCACCCCATTTCCTCAATACTTGGAATATATTGTAACCCCATAATTGCATCAGACTTGAGCCAATTTTGGAGGCAGATTAAGGCCTCAACAGTCCTAGGAGTTAATGAACTCCTATGTGGATCAATCACTCTCTTTCCAGTACTGAATGAACTCTCACTAGCCACTGTTGACACTTGGATTGCTAAAACATCTCTTGCAACAGCTTGCAAGTTGGGATATTTTGAACCATTACACCTCCACCAATCCAAAATACTCCACTTCTCCCTATCTTTAGGCTTCTCTATAGGATCAAGCAAGTATCTATCAACCTCTCCTCCAACAATTACTGCTTCACCTTCAAGTTGCTTGTTCCACGCCTTAAGCATAGCTGCCCTCTTCCCTAATACCCCTTCTAGCTGCACACTTGGTGTTGGTGTGTTGCTGCTGCCCTCTCCCACACTTCTTTTCCTCTTTGCTGCACTGGATTGGCTAGATTCAGCCTTTTCACCTTCTAATGTTGCATATAGATCACACAACTCTAGCAAAAGCTGCTTCACTTCATCACTTTTTCTCCTTATTGCATCACTTCTCATGTTAAGCATTGTATGACACACATGTTCAACATTCTTCAATTTGTACCTCGGATCCAAGACAAGTGCAATAAAAAAAAGCTGATTGATGTCATCTACGGATCCAAAGTATTTTCTAAACTTGGCCCTCATTTTGTTGGCCATACCATGCAACACCTTATCAGTCTCACTTGCATCACTAGATAATGGTTTATTGAACATCTCATCTAACTCTGCTTTGACTATGGCTATGTCCACAAAAGCTTTGTGTGCCGTAGGCTTCAGTTGCGCGCTCACATCTACTGTTGTGTCTAAGTAAACTTTCAGATACTTGACCAAAACACTTGCTTTCTCCCAATCAGATACAACTGGAGGCCCTACCCTCTTCTTTTGTTGTTGTGTTGCAACAACTACTTGAGATTCTGCCTCTTCTCCTTCATCATTCAACTCTTCATCTTCATCAAAATAACTTCTATATCTTCCATCTTCCTCATCTGCCATTCTGTTGAAAGCCTTCTTTAACTGTAAAGCCGTATCTAGCATCATGTAGGTTGAATTCCACCTTGTTGGCACATCTAACACACAAACCTTTTTACAAGGTATCTTCTCTTTTTCAACACATGCTTTAAATGCTTCAAGCCTTTGTCCACTACTCCTCACATACCTAACAGCATTTCTAATGCTAGCCACTGACTTGTTCATTATATGGAGACCAGACTTCACAATTAGGTTCAGAATATGAGCCAAGCATCTCACATGCATATATTTTCCTCCAAAAATGGGCTGCCTAGGCCATCCACTCATTTTCTCTATAAGGTACTCTATTGCTACCTTATTTGCTGATGCATTATCTACTGATATAGTCAGTACCTTATCTAAATTCCACTCCATCATGCAAGTTTCTAATATTTTTCCTATGCTATTCCCACTGTGGCTAGGTATCACACAAAAATTAAGGACTCTTTTGTGCATATTCCAGCCACCATCAATGAAGTGCGCCGTGATCACCATATAATTGATGTTTTGGCATGAGGTTCATGTGTCTGTAGTCAAACAAACAGAATGTGACCTCAGTTCTTTCCTTAACTCCTCCTTTTTGGTATCATACATGCGCAAAAAATTCTTCACTACAACTTTCCTACTAGGGGTGGAATTTTGAAACCGAAAACCGAAAAAAACCGAGCCAAAAACCAAACCGAAACCGGAAAAAACCAAACCGAATTAAGAAAAACCGAACCGAACCAAATTAGTTTGGTTTGGTTTTTGGTTTTGGCCCATGAAAAACCGAACCGAACCGAAAAACCGAATCTCTCTAAAACGAAGTCTTTTTTTGTCTTTATTTTCGTATTAAATATTTGATTTGAACAATATGATTTTAGGTTTTACGTTTTATATAATTATATGTTTGTCTTTTCTAATATTTTGCTTTTTATTTTCGTTTTATGTACATATAAAAATGTTTTAGGTGTCGTGTATGCGAAATATATAGAGTGATATGTACGTTACCTCTAAAATCGAAGACCTTATTCTTACGAGTTTTAGATTATAGATTCTAATATTTAATTTATTTTTCTCTTCTTCATTCAAATTTATGATTTTTAAACTTTAAAATTCAGAATTTATTTAGATGGACTTTAAACTATGGAGTCTATATTTTTTGTTCAAGATGAACTTAAAAGGTTTAAAATTATGGTTTCATGGTGTGCTAGTGTGATCAATTCCCAATACTTTCGAAATTATTGAGTATTAAACTTTCAAAGTATCTATTTGGTTTATAAATTGTTGGTTTGTTGAAAAATCATTGTCAAAATTTTTATTGATATATTATATGTGCTTATAAAAACAAGTAATGGAAGAAAAAAAAAGACCTAAAATACTATAATTTTTTACTAAGCCGAAAGCATACAAATTTTAAGAAAAATTATTTTAAAAAGAAGAAGAAAAACCGAAAAAAAACCGAAACCGAACCGAACCACGGTTTGGTTTGGTTTCCGGTTTAAGGTCTAAAAAAATGCCAAACCAAACCGAACCGAACCGAATTTTTTATTCGGTTTGGTTTCCGGTTTTAGGTGAAAACCGAACCGAATAAAACCGAACCCACCCCTATTTCCTACAAGGTGGAATCCAATTTGGTACTACTACTCTACAGAAATGTTTAAACCCCGGCCTTTCAATTGAACTAAAAGGCAATTCATCCAACACAATCATAACACAAGCAGCATCTAGACATGCATCTTCTGACCATTTTCTAACAACTACATTCCCATTTGGGTCCAACACATCAGCATTCATTGTATGTTGAGTCTCTAAATCGACTTTACCAGGATAACCTTTGCAAACAGTCTCAGTATGTTTTGCAAGTGAACTAGTACCATTTGCTCTAGAATCACATTTCAGAGTAGTGGGGCAGTACTTACATTGCGCTCTCTTTTCAATGCCAATTTGCTGCTCCTTTCCATCTACAATCCCCATTATTGGTTCGTCATATCTGGTGTAATGCGCCCACACTCTTGACCTCTCTTTAGCAGCAGCCCTCAGCCTCCTTCCCCTCGTGTTTCTAGCAGGCTTGAACTTATCATTCTCTTTTGATGAACGAGGAGCTGTAGTTACTGTTTCTGAGCTTGGTTGAACCACTTCTACCTCATCTCCACTTCCTTCAGTTTCTGTTACAGAATCGCAGTCTGAATCATACTCTTTAGACGACATTGCCAACCTGTTAATTCAAAGAAAATGAATCAAACGAAACAGTACAATGATTATAAGTTTAGAATAATGAAGACAACGTACTACAATCTGAACATGAAAACGAACTAGAAACACGAGGGGAAGACGAGAATCAACGAAAACGAAGCAAAAACTACAATCCAACATGCTTACAGTTTATATAAAAGTGAAATTGAATCACATAAACAAAATTACTTACAGTTGAGAACTGAAAATGGTGAAGAGGAAGCAAATCTTATGACTTAATCTTATGAATTTCAATTGAAAAAGAGAGAAAACTCAGAAAATAGATGAGGAAGAGATGAGGCAGACTGCAGAAAAGAGAGACTGCGAGAGAGTGGGAGAGAGTGATAAGTTTTTAGGGTTTTTTGTTACTTCGATCTGACGGTGGAGATTAAAGGTATTAAGATCCAACGGTTCCTACGGTTTTTTTTTTTTTTACAGAACCGAAACTGTACCGAGTTAGTTAGACCGGTTCGGTTCAAGCAAAACAAGCTGTAATTTCTTGCAGAAACCGCGCCGAATCGTCGGTTTCGGTCCGGTTCGGGCCGGTTTTGCGGTTTACGGGTCCAAAAGTCCCAGGCCTAGAGTTTATACATTTTTGAGAAATAAATCCAATTCCTCTGCATTTAGGTGGCCCCCACCTCACATAGTACCTTTTTGGCTCCGATGGTTTATTGGGCGATTAATATTAAATTTCAATATTTTAGAAAGAACTTAATTCTGCATTACGGATCATTTCTAAATTTACGTCCCGGGAAATAATTCGTGCATTGTAGCTATATAATTGAGCACTTAATATTGTATATCAATATTTTTGGAATTAAGTATTTAATTCTGCGTTACGTGTCATTTACAAACTTACGTCAAGAAAATAATTCGAGCACCATTAACTATATGAAAAATTACGAATCAATATAGCTAACGATGAATCATTTTCCTTAAAAATGCAAATAGTAGGTTTATTTGTAGAAAACGAAAGTCAAAACTACTTTTTCAGACCATTGAGACTTTATTTAGGTTAAGTCTACGGGTTTTGACCCAACCGCTATATATAAGGTCAACGTACGGTCAAAGTAGATTTCATGTCCAAGTACGAGGTTATGATCGATTGCTCTAGAGTACTGATTTAAGCTTAGTGACCCAAGTACGTGGTGAGGCTAGTTTGGAGCATGGGCTAAGTATGGAGCGTTTATGGGTTGAACATCCAAAATCCGACTAAGGGACTCAGGTAGAGTAAAGGACTGTCTCTCTTTAGCAAAGCACCTACATCTTCATACAACCTTCCCAAAACAGAGAAGTTACTAACCTGCTTGTTGATGAGTTGCAAATAGATCAACTGTAAAGTTATGAGCTAATGCAAACTCGATAGCCTGTTTACAAGCCAAAAGTTCCATGTGTTCTATAGACAGAATACCTGTAGCAGGTTTACCACCTCCAGCCAAGAAAGTTCCCACTGAATCTCATATAACAAAGCCAGTGCTACCAGAATTTGTAGATTGGAAGAAAGAACCATCTACATTAATTTTAAAAATCCCTGCTGAAGGTGCTTTCCATCTATTCACGCCAGGTTCCTTGGCAGGTTTAGTTTTTTGCAGCTTCACCATTTGATGTTGACCACCCATATAAATTATATATGAACAGGGTTACATAAAATGGGTGTGTATTAAGTATTGGTAAGGGTATCAACATGTGAGGATAGGGCTCTGCGCGCTAAGGTTTTCTTTATCTCTGCACCAAGTTTTCGACTTCTTTGCTTCTTCAGCATGGTTGATGGAGTATCTGCAAGACTCATGGTTTCTCTAACGAGATCTTTAAGAGAGATAAAATCATGTTTGTTGGTGGTGGTGGTGCAACGACTGTGTCTTAAAGCCACTATGCAATAGGGAGGTTTGATCATCTACCCGAGAGCCTAATCATATTGCTTTCATGGGTACTATGTCCTCGATTTAGGGATTGAAAAACCAGCTCTCCATGAGGGAACAAGATGAGTGTTATGTGATGCGTTTCAAGGTAGAGAAGGAGCGAAACGATATTGTCAAGGGAGGGCAATGTTTATGGTCGCTCGATGTTCGCCCTGCAGTATTTGATGTTTTGTAGGATTCAGATTTTGTCCCAATTTCTTCTTTGCCGGTGGGGTGGAGGTAATTGACCTCCCTTTGATATCCTTTATACCGAAGCCAGTTTATATGGTTGGTTGCATGCTTTAGAGGTATATTTCCTTGACAAGGCTGGAATTTAGCCTAGGTTTCAGGCTTTCTATCCTTCACACCTTGGATTAATTCTCCCCTTCGACCCAGCTTTTGAGTTTCATTTCACTCAAGGTATTGTGGCAAAGCTGCGTTTCAAATACGAGTGTTGTGTGACTTTCTGCCGAACTGGTAGATTGTTGGGCCTCTTTTGAGGCAGGTTGTGGAGGACCGCCAACATTTTCGAAGGATGGTCTGGTTGGGACCCTAAGGCGAAAGAGCTGAGTTGTTGACTCACCAGATTGCTGCCATGCTAGGACAACCTAATGTGAGGGCTGTAAAGGCCATGTCGTCGACTGATGAGCCAGCTTTGATGCTTTAGGCATGCCCCTAGGAAAGTATGACTGGGACTAAGCATATGGTTATTTCTAAACTCACTACTACAATTATGATCAACAACAACACTTGTTATGTGTGGCAAAATAGCCTCAAAGCCACATATATATATGTGTCCAGTAGCCTTTGCAACACTGCAGCAATATTTTCCTGGTCCGTGGGCAACAAAGCCGTTGCAATTGTGTGTGTGGCTTGCTCTGACATGTGGGAACCACCGAAACCACTAAATACAATTATGGGTGACAATTAATATTTTAATAGATTTTATTGATGGTCAAGTATCCACTGTCCAGTCCAGCCAACGATCGGATTCCATAATTTGAAATCGGAACAGTACAATAATCCGGCGACCTGCCTTTACATTCCACTACTCACCAGTCACCACACTCATACTCCGGCTCTCCTCTTCCCAAACGCTCACGTCTACAGAAAGACTCTTCTTTCTCAATCTGTCCTTCATCATCTTCTTCCACCATCTTCTTCGACCACCACTTGATCTCCCCGATCCAACTCACCCTCTGTTTCCAATCTCTGCCAGCCTAAAATCTCCAAATTTTGCGTTGAAATCCGAGTCCCACAAATTGTTGGGCTTCACACTGCTGTTAATTACCGTCAGGTCACGATTTTCTTTCCAGTCCAGTAAAGCCTCTTGGAGGCTTAGATTTGGCACGAGCTCGTAAATCATAAATAATTTCAGGCAACGGCAGTCGGTGGAAAAATCTAGCGGTGGTATTGGGGATCTGGGAATAGAGATGACATGCATAGATCCATAGAAAAATTGAAATTAAGATTAATAGATACAATGATTGTGTACGTTGTTGCTCAATCTTAACCATGGTCTTGGGTTGAAGCAAGACGAACAAGCTGTAGGTTCTTTCAATCACAGAGTGATTGGGGCAGCCTCCAGATCTCCAAAACTTCATATCTAATCTCTTCAATCCCTTTCTGCAAAGAAAAACACAATTGCATCAGAAATCACAATAGAAAAACATGAATATCAAGGCAGAGAGAAAGAGAGGAAAAACACAATCGCATCAGAAATCACAGTAGAAAAACATGAATATCAAGTGTTGCCATTGCTAGGATTCGTAGTAGTGACTGCTAACCTATGCAAATAGGCCTAAGAAGTCGGAGTCTTCAACGCCTTTGTTAATTAGGGTTTTAACCCTCTTTGACTCTAGCCTCACAGGTTAAGCGACATTGTGGTCTCGAGCTCCGACCAAGAAAAGAAGAGAATGATGCCCCAATGGAAGTAGTAACAAGCCAAAGGTAGGCGACTCCATTGCTAGCTTGAATGTAGGTAAGCTTTCGATGACTGTCTCAAAAAAGAAAGTTGAGGTTTCAGGTTGATGGTGAACATGATGCATGTTCTTCTGAGGTAGATCGTGGCCAAAACAGTAGCACCCTCTGAGTATGGAGGTCTTAGAAGAGTTATGAATAAATCAAGGAATTGAAGCAAAAGGAGCTTGACATACCCGAATCCTGGTATTTTTTTTTTATTAAAAGGATGATGCGTCTACCATTAAGCCTTGATTATTAAAATTTTCAAATACAAAGAAGAGGAGGGGGGCATTGAGCCTAAACCCCTTATTACAAAGACCTAAAGTAATATCAGAAATCAATAATTAACTAGACACCAACTAACAAAGAGTACTACTCTAATGATGACTTTATTTGCTTTCAGACGACGATGATATACTGGAAAGATAAATAGATATGTAACATGCTCACACATCCTAATGATCTTCTTCTTCGAGACAAGGATTTGTCCCAACAACACACAACATGTCCAGCCGCACTCCACGTTCGCCGGTTAGGCCAAGAGCCGTTGCCGGCGGCGAGGCACAACTGGATGGGCTCACGGTGTAACCTTTGTGTTCTCTCTCTCTCTCTCTCTCTCTCTCTCTCTCTCTCTCTCTCTCTCTCTCTCTCTCTCTCTCTCTCTCTCTCTCTCTCTCTCTCTCTCTCTCTCTCTCTCTCTCTCTCTCTCTGGAGCGACAAAATCCTAGTATCTTTTAACTATCAAACGTCAAGCCATTTATTGCCTCTTCCTACTTAAAATGAGTTTATTGTTCTGAAATATTCACATGTGTGTGCGTTGGTCCAATGCTAGTCAAAAAATGAATCTTTATTCTGTGTAGAGATAGGTTACCAAGTTGTAATACCTTATATAAAAGGACTCATAACAATGAATAAGATGATGATTCTCTATTTTCTTTACTATCTCTCTTTCTTCTACAGTTTACTCTATAACATTTATTTAAAATTTCGCTCAAATATCTGACAAATTTCAGAAAAAGAAAAAAATATATTGACTAGATTCCATCTTCTGTCTACAAATTGTTCTTAGCTAAAAGTACTACTCTAGGCACCAACTAGCAAAGAGTACTACTCTAATGACGATTTTATTTGCTTTCAGACAACGATGACATACTGGAAAGATAAATAGATATGTAACATGCTCACACATCCTAATGATCTTCTTCTTCGAGACAAGGATTTGTCCCAACAACACACAACATGTCCGGCCGCACTCCACGTTCGCCGGTTAGGCCAAGAGCCTTTGCCCGCGGCAAGGCACAACTGGATGGGTTCATGGTGTAACCATTGTGTTCTCTCTCTCTCTCTCTCTCTCTCTCTCTCTCTCTCTCTCTCTCTCTCTCCTACTTAAAATGAGTTTATTGTTCTAAAACATTCAGATGTGTGCGCGTTAGTCTAATACTAGTCAAAGAATGAATCTTTATTCCGTGTAGAGATAGGTTACCAAGTTATAATACCTTATATAAAAAAACTTCTAACAATGAATAAAATAATGATTCTCTATTTTCTTTGCTAGCTCTCTTTCTTCTACAGTTTACTCTAACATTTATTTAAAATTTCGCTCAAATATCTGACAAATTTCAGAAAAAAAAAAATATATTGACTAGATTCCATCTTCTGCCTACAAATTGTTCTTAGCTAAAAGTCTGTCTCTCACTCTCATAAAAGTAAAAATGAAAATGAATTCTCTATGCACCTCTCCACCCATTTGATGTAAAATCTTCCAAAAGACAATGCTGCAGTAAATACTATGCGAAGTTGCCGAAAAGTTTGCCAGCATAGATACTTCTACAAAATTCCATCCAGAATTAACAGTGATTTTCTCTGCATACATAAATTTCTACAACCAGCTTTGACAAAATATGGTTCACTTTTAGGACCAAGCTCACAACCATTATCATAACTAACGGCATTTTGTATCTTCACTTGGCGCTCTTTCTCTTCCTTGATTTCTTTGCCTGAGATTTTCCTTTCTTCTTTGATGGATTCGTAAATGGTTTCTGCTTCTTGTTTTCTGGTTTTGATGGTGCTGGCTTCCTCTCTTCTTCATCCTCATCTGAAAGGGACTCACTTAAAGGCTCGTCTTCTTCATCAGAGCTGAGGACCAACTCCTCAACGATATCTTCATCAATGGCTACCCGTTCGTCTTGCTCTGTCTTTCTCTTTTTCTTCTTTTTCCCATCTTTAGGTTCTTTTTTCCTGCAAAGTTTGACAAGAAAATGAGAGAGAGAGAGAGAGAGAGAGAGAGAGAGAGATTTGTTTTCTAACACAAATTGAAAAACAGTCGTTACAGTGTCTGTTTTGTGTGTTCTATGTGAGAACATGGGAGAAACATGACTTGACACAAAACGTGTATACTACACACAGTACACACACACACGCACACAAACACGCGCACAGAGAGAGAGAGAGCGAGAGAGAGAGAGATAATAAGCAAAACATACTTGGTATCAACTCCAGGTAACCAGGACGAACTGAACACAGTACTGGCTTCCTCGTCCCTAGTGTCATCTTCTTCATCACTCTCTTGTATTTTCCTCTTTCCAAACACAGCTGAATTCTCCCCCACAAGAACACTGGAACCAATATGCTTGTTAGAATAAAGGAATATTAATATGACAATATGAATAGGAACCCAAAAAGACAGTAAGATCTCAGACCTGGATTCCACCAATGAATCATATCTTTGTTGTGCTATTTGGCGTAGAGTTGTAACATACTGGGATAGAGGGCTAGCCTCTGATTTTTTCTCCTCCTATTAAAAGATAAAATATTTCGGTTTCTTCATCATCATATCAAAATCAAATGAAATAAAGAGGAACCAACATAGATAACCAAGCTATAACATGACAGATATCATTAATATGTGTAACATTACCCTAACCATATCTTTCAAGATACAGGAAGATTTTGATTGTTCAATTATTTAACATATTGTTTAACAAGAAACCAGTAACTACACTGATTGTCTAAAATTCAAACGTGTCAAAAAAATTTAAAAAACAACTAAAACAAATAAAACAAAACTACTCAAAGTTATAAATCAAACCCAGCATGGGTGGCACTCTTGATTCAGCTGCTGAACTATCACAATGATCAGCCAGCACAGATATCCAATTATCCATACGCTACTGTAATACTTTTATGTTATTTTTACAAATACAAATTAGAAGATCACAATCCTGTTATTGAACAGAAGTCAGAAGTAACATTTTACAAATATCAACCCCAAGCCAACAAAAGCAGGAAGAAGTAGCAACTCATCAATGATCTATAACATCCCAGATACGGGACTTGATCATTGAATTGTATCAACATAGAAGCATACAAAATAGGTTTAGGGAAAGCGAAACAAGAAATTAAGGAAGTGCTGACCTCAAGAAAAGATACAACTGCAGGATCATTAGGTAGAAATGAGATTGCCTTGCGCCTTTCAGTTGTAAACTGCGAATTAGCCTCGATCTGGGACATAGAATAGCTGAATATTAGCTCTGAGTACACTACCCCACATCTAAAAGATCAATTGTTATAGCATACAAAATAGTAAAATAACAGTTCCATCACTCAACAGTTAGCATATCTCAAGATCAAGCTCAAGCACAAGTAAAGAGAACATATGGTCACTCTGAGTACATACCTGACGTATAAACTCCCTTGTTGCTCTCCGAAACCTTTCAACTTTGGTGGATTTGCAAAAGCTACGCAATCGCACACCTGGTATAAAGGACAACTCGGGGAAAGCAATGGAATAGCTCCACTGCGCTAAATGCTCAGCAAGCTCATCAACAACAGACAACACACATGCCTCCTGAAAACCTCGGGTCTTCAAGGTTGGCTTGCTAACCTGCAATCAAAAGACTCCAGATATCGTAAACCATATAACTGTAATAGAAAATTAAAGTGGAGAAAATTGTCTGTTCGAATATACCTTAAGTACAGTACGCAAATCAACAGCTTTGCCAACACCACCTGTGGTGGGCCTATTCAATTCTTTCATTTCAAGCATGTCCAAAAGCAACATAGAAACTGGCGTGAAAGTACCCGTGGACGCAGCAATTCGATTAAGCATTCTAATACAACGCAATCTAAGAGGCAAATACCTAGCAGTTGGAACTAAACGTGCTGCCCCATAGATTATTTGGGCCAAGGGATATACAACAGGCCTAAAGTCAGCTTCTGAGCCGTAGGCACAGACAGCTCCGGTCCAGAGCTCAAGGCAGTTCATGAACTTCCACTCATAAACCTTTCGAAATGCTTCCTGGAAGACATGCAGCAGCATAAGTGAAATGCAATAGATATAGCACATCTGGTAGATAAGCTCTAACTTAGTAAATTTTATTTTTTGTTCATATATCTAAAATAGTCAATAAGAAAGAATTTTGCACCCTTTGATGCAAAAGCTAAAATTTGAATTATGAAAGGTGTTTAGTTCTCAAATAGTCAATAATGCAAAATTATGAAATGTCTCTTGTGCCTTTAAGAGACAAAGAAAGAATTTGTTAGGATGATCATTCTTAAGTTCAAGGAAGAAGATACATGCCGCAGCCAAACAAAGGCTCAATTAATTCTTTAAAAGTGGATACTACCTTAGTTTTTGAACTTAGTGCCTCTCGCAAAATCATTGCTAATTGCCGAATAAAAACGAAGGCATGTTGATATGCAGTGGGGAGGTCTACACCGTAAAGTTCAATTACACAATTTCCAAGAAATTGGACATGTTGTAATTTTGCTGCATTCATAAACTGGCAGTTCAAGACATATGCTTTGTAGATCCCCTTGAAGCATTCATCTAAGCAATCAGATCCGAGACGAATGCACAGATCTCTTAAAAATAGTAGGGAGGAAATCGGGAGGGCACCTCCACCTAAACCCCACAAATCAATGGCAGTCTGCAAAAAGCAAACAAAACTATTAGCTTTAATTTAATCAATTTGTGATCAAAGAAATTAATGTAGTATATATTATGTATACTAAAAACAGGCAAGCAATCTGAAACTATTATATTGTGTGTACACTGGAAATTCTAGCAAACAGCTATGTAGGGTATGTGAGGGGCTTCAAACACCAGACCACATGGGAGAAAACTATCAGCATGATAATTCCTAGTAACCCTTTTTGGTCTAAATATTCTTGGTCTGATTGTGGTGTGTACAACAAAATGGTATTGGCAAAAATATCCTATTGATAAATGGTAATGGAAAATTGTAAATGACCTACTATGTGTCTATATCAATGTCACAGAAATCAAATTACAGCACATAGAAAAACATTTGACACTAAACACACCGAAGTAGACTGTATGCTTTTGAACTTTGTTGTACAGACCGAAATAATCCGACTGTAGTGTGTACAACAATGTGGTATTGGTAAAAACAGGGATGTACGCTGCACAATCATGCTCCACATTGGCACACTCTAGACCTCCATTGAATTATACTAATACACTCCACAATTTCATGTTTATTCAGGTAGGGATATAGATCGAGCAATAAAATTCCAAAATCTTGTAAAAGAACGTTAACAATGGTAACTATTGGAACCGGAAACCCATCTATAATGTATCGATTTCAATCTCCATAAACTCAAGCTATAACCATAAGCAGTACAGTAGTAAAGCCACAACCACAAAAACAAAGAAATTTAGACAGAATATTACATTGAGTGCATCATTGAACTCACCTTAACATACTTCCGCAGGAGAATTGGAAAAGCAGCCAAAAATATGGAGGAATGTTTAAGACGCCGTAAAGTAAATGATATCATGTCTGTATCAGTCATTTGACGCAAGACATGTAAAGCATTTCCAAGATATGACTTCACTAAATGGTTGTAGTTCTTCCATCTTTTTGTGGTCATAAGATCTATAATGGTCTCTTTCTTCCCGCCAAAGGCAGGGAGCTCCAACAAGTTCCGAATTATTCCATCCATATTATTAAGAACAAATACCATCACTTTATTGAAGACACTGCTAGACATAATACTAAAATCTAGCGTAGACTCGTCCTCTTTATCATCACCGTAGTGGCAGGCAGTGCGGAAAGCTTTCATAAGAGAATGAATAGCACTCAATTTCCCAGTTTCTTGAATCGTGTTGCACCAAGAATCAACCATTTCAGTAGTCACAACCTTTTTAGGTGTGTCATTTCCCTTCTTTTTGACTTCATGATCGATAGTCTCTTCATCCTCTTCTATCTCATCACCTTCTTGCGTCTCTTCGTCTTCCAAGTTAGTATCGGAATCATCCTGCATAAAACAAGGACAGACTCAATTTAGTATCCAGCATCATTGAGCAATAACGAAACAGTAAAGCAAAGTCTCGCATACTCACTTCAATGTCCTCATCGTCAAACTGTAGAAGTTCCTCACCATGCTGTTTCAAGTAATCATAGAACTCTGGGTCCTGAAAATACAAATACAAATACAACGGTAGAAAGCAACCCGTTAAAATGCAAGCTTCTCAAAAACATCCACGCACTAAGATCAAATGATTCAAACCCAACATGAAATTTAACTCTAGGCTAAAAAAACATACTATTATCAATCAATTCAACCACAATAACTTGAAAGACCAACTCTACATTCACCACCAATGTAAAATCTCAATAACCTCACACACTGAACACTCCATTAGATTGGTAAAAATACAAACTTATACACATTTCTAAATTCAAAGATAGAATTCCCAACCTTTTCATGAAGTCTTTCAAGTTGTTCCTTATGCTCTTTTGCTTCACCTCCAGACTTGGAGCTTTTCCCGCTTCCCTCATCACTTTTCCTCTTCCCAAGTTTCGATTTTTTCACTGATATTACAATGTAAGCTTACTGGGTTAGCTAAATGAAAATCAAATTGACTGGTTGCAAAGCAGAACACCATACAGAACCAACAAAGATACAATTTTGATGAAGAACCTGGGTTTTTCGCTTCCATGGCAACAATGGGTTGCTTAACTCAATCTTCTATTATGAACCCAAGAGCAGCAGAGACAACCCAAGCACGCCCAATTCGAGAATATGGAGAATTGGAGTGGGAAAACTTCTACCTCTATTGCTCTAGTTGGGAGCCACCACCTAAAACCCTAAAAATTTCTGATATTAGGGGTTTTGACCGGGTTTTGACTTTCCTTTGTTGAACTTGTTTGGGTTTTAAAGATTTTGGGCCGGGAGTCATGTATATGTGGGCTTTTGAAGAACTTCGTTTAGCCCAATCACAAATGATGAACTGTGACGACCTAAATGTGTTATCCCTCTATTGGAATAAATATCCTGTTGATATAAAACTCAAACAACAAAAGATAATTACATACCTTTTCTCTACCACGGACCTAATGCACGATACATCGATTAATACGAAAATTCTTCTACGCACCAAGATGTATGTGAATCGAGCAATTAATATGTAATATTTAGATTCGGTCATTTACGTTGCACTACATGCATATATACTAATACCGCTAACAAAATTGAAACCCAAAAAAATAGTCTCATGTGTTTTCAACTAAGGAGATGAGAACACTAGGTCGAAGAATATGTACTCTTATTATGGGCGTTCAATTTAATCAGACCAAAAATGAAAATGAAATGAATGAATTTAGGGTCTAGTCTTCATTCGATCTTCACATACGACGATTTGAACACTTACACATTAATAGTGCAAGTGCACTTTAGTGTGTAGAATCCGCTCTCTGATTAATAATACTTAACAAATAATATCGATGAAAATAGCAGGTGAAAGAAGCAAATTAATGATGATGATGAGTATGTGTCGTCTGAAATTTACATTACTCATGTTCAACACTATTCTCCATGTTATGCATTTCGTGTGAAACGATTATGTGGCGATTATGTCAATCATTTAATTTGTATGCACCTCATATATGTCACACACACGTCCATGTTATTTAGATGGCAACTCAAACTGATCTCTATCTTGGAGAACCTAAGACTGCAATTCCCACGAGAAAACTAGAATCGTTCCTCATAAATTTCCATGCCACCATCTTTTTTTGAGTCCCCAGAATCCCAGTTTACTTGACGAGTGTTCGGAGTAGTTCCACTACACAACAAATCATCCCTGCATATCAAGGCAACTTCTGCCATCAATAAACTCTGATGTAACACATGCAGAAGAATTGCATCTACCTCATAGCTACACACTTTCACGATCATACCAATCTTTCTGGGCTGCAAGAAGACCTAACCCTAGCTAAATTGTAAATATGTGCTAATGCAGGTTGATAATTGAACTCATATACGGTTATCCGAGTTGGTATCGGAAATGAAGTAATGTTCGGGATGGCGGGCATGCGGAAAGCTATCTGGTTGGAAAAAGGATTGATTGAAATAGGATTGTAATTTGCTGAAGACACTGCAGGATTTGAGGTAGCATGACTGCTCGAGCCTAGATTTTCATTGTTATTGGGGTGAGACATGATGATAAAGCAAAAAGAGGCTCTGCATGCTAGTAGGAGAGGCTACTCAGAGTAGGTAAGGCAGTGTTACGTTCTACACAATGCATGGTGCTGGTTTTATAAGGACTCGTTGGGCGAAGGGGTAAGGAAATGAGGGTGCTAGATACAATGACCTAGTATTCTTAAAAATGGTATTCTTGAATGACCTAGTATGTTTTAACTTTTATGGATTCCCACCCAAAACAAAAAGGAAATATATTTAAACTATTTTGCTGGCCATGGCCACAAATGCATATATATATAGTTCTTTTTCAGAGCGGAGTCCCGCTTTGAAATTAAAGTGTGGATCTCCTTATTTCGTTCACTTTCAGATCGCATTTCCACATCTCAACCGTACAATGTCTAGAACACAGTGTGTAGATCATTTGGGTACCGAATTAGATTAAATAAATCAACAGAACAAAAACTGTCCAAACAGAACCATTCGTGTAAATCACGATTACGGAAGCTCAAATGATTTTCAAATTGGATGAAACTTTGCAAAAATGATCTACACACTGTGTTCTAGACATTGTACGGTTGAGATGTGGAAATGCGACCTGAAAGTGAGCGAAATAAGCAGCACTACAACACATATCCCTTTTTGCGACGAACATTTTCTGACCGAACAAACTATTGGTTGGAAATAGCATTATTTCTGACGAGTCGTCGGAAATGGTCGGAAATACAATCTTTTGATGAAAATTATTTCCGACGAAAATTAATTTGTCAGAAAAGGTCGTCGAAAACAATTATAAGTTCGCGGCAAAAGTTCCCGCTAGTTATTTTTCCGACAAAGTCCAATGTGGTTGGAAAAGAATGATCATTTTTCAACGAGATTTTGTTTTATCGTAAGGTCGTCGGAAAATAAAAGGTTTAATTCCGACCACACATACGTTGTCGGGAATATAAAAAAGTAAAAGAGTAATTCAATATTACTAAAGTATAACCAGATTCAAGCTGTATTTCACTATACATATCACATCCTACTACATTAATAGGCATGTTGGCGTTCTAATGACTAAAATTCACAAAATTAAATTTTAACCGTCTGATGACATGATTCACTCGAAAATAGAGAGATATTTCGTAAAAGATCAAAATCATGCTTTTCGACAATTTTAATAACAAATGATAATATTTGAAACATATTACACAAATCCACTCACCTCGTCAATACGAATCTCCACCATGAATATTGATCATAAACCGAGCCTTCTAAAACGAGTCATTTAGAAATCACTGTTGGATCTAACCCAAACCTCAAAGATAGAAGGAGGACATTGAGTAGCACTTCGCGGATTCGAAATCAGAGTTACGGATCAAAAATTATGATCCGCCGAAATTTAGTCATAAATCTAGAGAGAGAAAGGTAAAGAGAGAAAATTGATGTGAGAGAGTAGAGAGAGAAAAAGTCGGATAAAGAAAGAAAAGGAAAGACTTGTTTTTATTTATAGGTTTTCTTTGCCACGTGTCATCTCTCCATTGGTGGGAAAATGTCACATGTCAACTTAAGACAAAACCACGAGAAATTTTTCAGCGTTATGGGATGACCACGTGGCACTGTGACGTGGTTCTACATTCTAATCAAATATTGACACTTGCATTTTACTACAGAAAAACTACATAAGCTATTTTGTCAAAGAAAATTTTGGGTTTATTGTTGCTTTTTCAATCCTAAACTATAAACTATAAACCCTAAACCCTAAACCTAGACCTTAACCCCTAAACCTAAACCCTAACCCTAAACCCCAACCCCAAACCCTAAACCCTAGTCCAAACTCAACAAAGACCCATGAAAAACTTTTCATAAAAAATAGAAAACCTTAGTTTATATTTTAGTTGTAATAAATCAACATGTCAATATTTGATTGGAATGTAAGACCACGTCATATTGCCACCTGATCCTCCTGTAGCATCTAAAAATTTCTCCAAAACGACACCACCTTTTGCCACCACTTGCCATGTGGCAAATGACTAATGTTGTAGCAGATGACGTCAGCGTCAGCTGGTCTCCATTCCATGCACCACATGTCACTTTCTCACTCAATCCGAGCTTGCCACGTCAGCAATTTTTATCCTTCAAACAAAACTTCGAAAAACCGCTAAAAATAGCTCGGGAACTCGAAAAATATGGCGAACTCGTGACAACATCTACTTTCTAATTTTAAAAAGTGTTTCTGCCAGATCCCGTAGACCTTGAAGAAACTCGTCCTGGATCTGTCTTCTTGCCTGCAAAAGGATACTGACCGGGACTTTCCGGTCTTTATCTCTCCGATGGTAAAGTTAGTTTATCGGTAGGGGTGTATTTTAAGTGTAAGGAGATGTTTTTTTACCCTTTTGGCTGACTTCACCATTATATTTATAGCCCCGGGTCGTCTTGCATTTCAAACATTCTTCGATGTGGGACAAGTGTGACTCCCGTATAGTCGTCCTCCCTCCCGGGCGGGACCGTTACAACTGTTTCTGCTTCGTAGCATCACGGTCCGGGGGAGGTATTTGTCGACTACCGACTACAAGTCCCCCCAAGTTCCCGTTCAAGACACGTCTTGAGTGGGGACTTGAAGAAATGGTCTGTGATGCTGAATTGTTAATGGGTACCCGATCATAGTCCCCCCAAGTTCGTACTCAGGACATGTTTGAACGGGTTGTCGTTGGGATGGAAGGTAGCGAACCATTCCACGTTAGTTGTTGCTCGAGCGCGGGGTATGATCCCCGTGTGGGTTATCAGGCCATTATTCTCCGTGTGAAGGGAATGATACAGGCATGCCCAACTCCCGTGTTTCCGGAGTCGTACAAGGGGCTTACAACTCTCAAGGCTTGGTTGTTTCAACCTTGCATTCAATCGGTGGTACGCGCGGGGCGACCACAGCTCGCGTGTCAGTTATGTACGCGGCGCGAATCTTTTTACCCCGCGTGAGAGTGTTGCCTACGGAGCAGCTCGCGTGTAAGTTAGGTACGCGGAGCGAACTCCAGCCGGTGGTTCGCGCGGGGCGACCACAGCTCGCGGAGCGAAGTCAACAGCTCGCGGGGAAGTCGTGGCACGCGGAGCGAACTCGCGTGTAAGTATTGAACGCGGAGCGACGTACTCAGCTCGCGTGACTTGTTCAGTCGTTTTGCGCGGGGTGAACTCCTCACATTGCGTGGAGGGGACCCTGGTGGCTTGATTGACGGGTCTACGTAATCCCCGGGAGCTCGATGACCACTGGTGAGTGCTACCGGGTAGTGTTGTTGTGTAATAATGGTATGTCCGCCAGGTGGCGCTGTGGGGAGGGTGAAGGGATGTGCATTTAATGCGAGGCGTGTCACGCCTGTCGTGTTGGAGAAGCTACTCGGTAGTGGGGCACGTGTCTGGATCCTACGGTGGGCGCGACCGGTTGGATTGCCTCAATGGGAGGGGGAAAAACGAGGCGTTCCGTCCCCGGCTTCGTATATAAGGAGGTGCTGCCTTATCCTCACTCCCGTCTTGCCGTTGAAGCATGGAGGAAAGAAAGGAATTCGTACGCCTGGGGGAGTGTCGTTGCTCTGCTACAGTCGATCTTGCGATTGCGAGGTGCTATCCGTTTGCTGTTCTTGTGAGTCGTCGGCCGTCGCTATCTGGTGAGTTTCCCTTCTCTAGTGTGTAGTTGTGTGGCTGTGAGTATCTAGTAGGGTGTGGATTGGTAGATGTTTCTGGGTTTCTAGGTGTCGTCGGGTGGCGGAAACGGGTGGTGTCAAAACTTCCCGGCGGCGGTTCGCGGTGTAGGTATCTGATAGGGTTTTTTGTATAGGGTTAAAATGGAGTCAAGGGCTTCCGACGCGAGCGTTTCTGATTCGTTTCGGCTGGCCCGTGCGGATGAGGACGAGAGGATGGAGGGGTATCTGCGCCGGGAGACTAATAGGGATGCCGAGCGGGCGAAATCAAATTCTGGAGTTTCCAGCTCGAGCACCGAGTACCCGGTGATGGAAGCGATCCCGATCCCTCGCGTCCTTCACCGTTTGGAGGACGGGAGGGTGTGTGATGAGCCCATATGCAGTTACACGCCTGAGGAGATCGAACAGTTGAGGGAGGAGTGGAACATTCCTCCCGAGATCCCTATGCGTGGCTTGTACCCGGGAGAGCTTGTGTGCGCTCCGAGAGATAAGTATGTAGCGGTGCATGACAACATGTTCAGGAATGGGTTCTCCGTACCGTTACCGCAATGTGTGCAGTACATACTGAGTATGCTGCAGCTCGCTCCCGGACAGGTCCCGCCGAACCAGTGGCGTCAATTGCTGGGACTAGGTTGTCTGTATTTTCTTTTGAACTTGGGCTGGCCGACAATCAATGAATTTCGCGCGCTCTACAGGCTATCATACTCGAAGAAGGTGGGAAGCTCCGGGTGTGTAGGCTTTACCGCGCGGGACTATGAGTCAGTGATCACCGATCTCCCTTCTTCGATAAACAAGGAGTGGAGGGCGAAGGTAGTCCTGGTGGGGGGGCCCTGGCAAAGAAAGACGAGGCGGCACACGGTTCCCAACTACTTCCGGGCTATTGGGGATCAAAGCTACTCGTTGACAGCGATCGAGCGGGAGCGGATTGCCCGTATATTCGCTGCGTGGCCCCACGACGAGGATCGTAGCTCGTATCACTTGACGCGGTGGGCCGTTCTTGCATACTGTGAGATGGGTAGAGTGCCCGATGAGTTCATCTTGATTTCTGTTTTGTATCTGAAGTCTTTAGTATGCTCAGTGTAATTAATGTCGTCCTTTGGTGTGCAGGAAAGATCCCTATGCGTGTTCCGCGCCCGAATCATCCTCTTGACATGGAGAAGGATCAAGCCCTCTTGAAGAGGCTCCTGACCAAAGGGGATCTGGCATCGCGCACCGAGGTGGACGTGGACACGCATACGGTGCGTGTTTTGAATAAACAGAAAGTGCTGGATGTTCCCGAAGAAGTATATGGGTCAACGGAGACTCCGCCGGTACCTCTTCCTGCAGGTGCGCCAATCACTTTGGGTGAAAGGAAAAGGCGCCATCATCACTCGAGGAGAACTCAAGGTGTCGAGGAGCCCCTAGTGACAGACACCGGCAGGGTCGTGTCCGGGAGTCACGAACCAAAGCCGAAGAAGCATAAGGCGGCTCCCGGGGCATCTACGTCGACTCCCACGCTGTCCATACTTGCCTCTGCGGTTCCGAAGATTTCGAAGACCCCGATCAGGCAGGTTCTTGATGAGTATGGTTATGCGGACGAGAAGTTCGTCCGGGCGATGGTTGGTGACCTGAAGGGGATTGATCTGGACCGGGTGAGATTCAAGGAGAGTTCTCCCTCCGAGTCCCGAAGGATAGCACGGGAGCACCTGATGAAGGTAAGCGTACGGGATGCTTGTGTTTTGTTGTGAATTGTGTTTGGGGATTGGGATTTGTAGGCTCATTCTTTTGTACTTGTAGGCTTTGTTCGCGGTGTACTCCATTGATGCCAGCGAGGACACTGCTGTACTGAAGGAGCAGGTGGCGAAGCTCAGCGGACACGTAAGCTACCTTCAGACTGAGAAGGGGTCTCTCGAAAGGGAGAAACAAGTTTTGGTCGAGAAGCTGGCCACGACTCAACAGCATGTCCGGGAGGTGGAAAGCAAAGCGGATCGGGTCCCGGAGCTTGAAGCCGAATTGCAGGCCTTGAGGGTGGAGGTGGAAAAATATCGCCCGCTGGAGGATAGGCTTCGTGAGAAAGAGGCCGAGATAGCGGAGTGGGAGAGCTTGGTTCCCGTGCGCTGTGAGCAAGCGGTTGCGGCGTTCAAGGAGTCGCAGGAGTTCAAAGGTCTGCTCCAGGCTGCTCGGGATGAGGCCATCACGAGAAGTTCACAGAGTGGAGTGTGCACGGGTACCTTGACAAACCCCGGATGCTCGCGGATCTGCTTGCTGCGCAGGAGAAGGGCGAAGCACAGGGCTCCCAGGCTATCCACCCGGAGGGTCCTGTCGAGGCCGATCCTGAATGCGCTGGGGCCGAGGTGCACGTGTCCGAGAGTGAGGGCGAAGAAGATACACCCGACTCGGTCGAGAATGACACGGTATAGGGTGTTGAGCCAAGCGTAACTGAACTAATTTTTTGATTTTGCTGTGGAATGGCTGTGTCGGCCCGTGGTCCGGTTGGTATATTTGTAATGTGTTTCAAGTGTCCATGTTGAATTCTCATTGTTATGCCTTTGAATTGTGTGTTGCCTCTTTGTTTTGCCTGTTGGAATCCGGGGTACCACACCCACAGTTTCTCTAGTGTTGCGAGTTTAACTGTACAAATGTTGTGAATTTAACTTCTCCATTTCTGTATGTTGTTAACAAAACAAATGAAGGCATCTTCCCGGGTCGACTTAACCAGACCCGGTAGGCATGATTTACAATTCCTGACCTCGATTAAACGGGGTAGAATTTAAGGTGTTCGGTGTTCCACGGGTGCCCGGTGATGATGCTGTCCCTGTCTCTTAGAAAGAATGTTGCAGGGCCGACTTCCTCCACGATCTCGTAAGGGCCCTCCCAGGTCGGATCAAGGGCCATCGGTTGGGCCATCACCCGTTTCATTACCCAATCTCCGAGACCCAAGGTGCGCGGTCTGACCTTGGAGTCGTAATGCCGGGCGACTCGCTGCTTGTAAACTTGGTTGTGTATGTCGGCCCTGTCCCTTCTCTCCTCAATGAGATCCATGTTTAACTGGAGCCCCTCTGTGTTGGTTTGTTCATCGTATCCCTCGACTCTCCCAGTCGGTATCGTCACTTCGATGGGAATGACAGCCTCCGTGCCGAAAGCCAAGATGAAGGGTGTCTCTCCCGTTGATGCCGTAGCAGTTGTTCGGATGGCCCACAGAACCTCCGGGAGGGTTTCCGCCCACAAGCCTTTAGCGGCGTCTAACTTCTTTTTCAGTAGTTTCTTGATAATCTTGTTGACCGCCTCCACCTGCCCATTGGTCTTTGGGTGTGCTACCGATGCGAACACCATCCGGGTTCCCATGTCCTTAGTGAACTCAATGAGCCTTGGGTTGTTGAATTGCGTGCCATTGTCGGTTATGATAGTCTCCGGGACACCGAATCTGCAGTAGACATTTTTCATGAGGAACCCCATCACGCTGTCGGTGGTTATCCGACGAAGCGGTTCTGCTTCAACCCACTTTGTGTAGTAATCCACCGCTACGATGGCATACTTGTACTGTCCGGGAGCGGTAGGAAACGGCCCGATCAAGTCTAAGCCCCACTGTGCGAAGGGCCACGGAGACAGCAGGATTGAGAGTGCAATGGGCGGGGAATGGACCGCGTTAGCTTGTTGGTGGCATTTATGGCATCTTGCTGCTACTTGGTCCGCCATCTTCCCCATGTTGGGCCAAAAATACCCCGTTCTGAGTGCCTTGAACGACAAGGATCTCGATCCGGAATGATTGCCACAAACGCCCTCGTGGATGTCCCGGAGGATCGTTTCACCGTTTTGTACCGACACACATTTTAAGTTGGGAAAGCAGTAACCCCTGCGGTATAGTGTATCGTTGATGAGCGTGTATCTGGCGCATCTTGATTGCAACTTTCTTGCCTGTTGCCGATTCTCCGGGCGGACACCCTCTTTGAGGAACTCAATGATGGGGTCCATCCACGTCGGTTCTGCGGGACCGGTAGTGATGGCGAAGATTTCCGAGATCGTCTTGTCGATACTCGGCCGGTTCAGGATCTCCACTTTCATTTCTTCGTGTCTTTGCTGACGGGTGCCGGTGGCAAGCCGGGCCAAAGCATCGGCATGGCTGTTTTCCTCCCTAGGGATCTGGGCCATAGTTGCCGACTCAAATTCGCACATGAGAGCTTTTGCGAGTGCCCGGTAAGAATTGAGGTGCGGCTCTTTAACTTCAAATGTCCCGTCTACTTGGTTCACCACAAGCTGCGAGTCGCTGAACACGTCGACTCTTTTGACCCCAATCCCTAATGCCAGCTGTAATCCTCCGATCAATGCCTAGTATTCGGCTGTATTATTGGACGCAGGGAAATTAAACTCCTGGGCGTGTGTGTATGCAAACCCGTCCGGGCTAATCAGGATGATTCCCGCTCCGCTCTTCTCTTTAGTGACGGAGCCGTCTACGAACAACTTCCAACACGGCTGGACTTCATGGGGAGCCTCCGTGTTCTCTTGCTCTGCCGCTGAGCACTCAACTTTTTTCATGGGGGTCAATTCGGAGATAAAATCCGCCGCCGCTTGCCCCTTGATGGCCACTCTTGGCACGTAGTGGATGTCGAACTCTCCCAGTTCTATCGCCCATTTGGCCAGTCTCCCGCTGGTCTCCGGCTTCTGGAGGACTTGCCTGAGGGGGTAGTTGGTGAATAGGGTGATGGAATGAGCTTGGAAGTAATGTCGCAGCTTCCGGGCGGTCACGATGAGTGCTAGGGCCAACTTCTCTAAGTCCGGGTATCTGCTTTCAGCCAGTGTGTAGCCCTTGCCAACATAATACACCGGAAGCTCCACGGCGTCATCTTTTCTGATCAGAGCTGAGCTTACTGCCGTATTAGATGCTGCAAGATAAAGATATAGCATCTCCCCAGGAGTTGGTTTGGAAAGCTTCGGTACGGATGCCAAATATTCCTTGATATTCCGAAAAGCCTCGTCTTGCTCCGGCTCCCAATTGATCAGCTTGCAATGTTGGCTCTTGAGGAGTTTGAAAAACGGTGCACACTTGTCCGTGAGTCTGGAGACAAACCTAGCGAGAGCTGCAATCTTACCCGTTAGGAACTGCACATCGCTTCGGACCTTCGGGACCACCATATCCATGATGGCTTGGACCTTCTCCGGGTTCGCTTCAATTCCCTACCGGCTAATCACGTGGCCCAAGAACTTCCCTTAGACAACTCCGAAAACGCATTTTTCCGGGTTCAGCCTCATACCGTACGCGAGTATAATATCGAAAGTTGTTTGCAGGTCATTGACGGGCTCGACCGCAGTGAGACTCTTGACTAGCATGTCGTCCACGTACACTTCCATGGTGATCCCCAGCTGCTTAGCGAACATCTTGTTCATCAGGCGCTGGTAGGTCGCTCCCGCGTTCTTCAGTCCGAATGGCATCCTTTTGTAGTAGTAGACTCCCTTGTCGGTCGTGAAGGCAGTATGTTCCTCGTCCGCGGGGTCCATCATGATTTGGTTGTAGCCTGCATAAGCGTCCATAAAGCTCAGCATTTCGAACCCGGAGGTGGAATCGACAAGCTGGTCGATTCGAGGCAGCGGGAAGCTATCTTTGGGGCACGCCCTATTAAGACTGGTGTAATCCACACACATCCTCCATTGCCCTACCGCCTTCTTGGGGACCATGACCACGTTGGCCAACCATTGCGGGTATTTCGCTTCCTTGATAAACTGTATATCCAGTAGCCTCTGCACCTCTCACTTGATGACGTCATACTTGGCCACGTCGAATGACCTCCGCTTCTGCCGTACGGGGGGTACGCCTTTACGGACTCCCAACTTGTGCGTGACTATATCTCGAGATACCGGGCACGTCAGCATACGACCAGGCAAACGCTTTGCTGTTTGCCTTCAGAAAACGTACGAGTTCCTCCCGCACGGCGACAGGTAAACCGGTCCCAATCTTCGTGGTTCGGGCTGGGAACTGGTCCGAGATGCAAATGAGCTCTGTTTCTTCAACCGACCCTGGTCTCTCAGATTCAGTTCCTTCCGTTGCAGCATTAATTCTGGGATCCTCGTAAACATCTGACATGAGTCTGTTCGTACTTCCGGAGGTTAACACCTCTGCTCTTTTCCTGCCGGTATCCCGGTCGATAGCGTAACATCCTCGTGCAGCCACCTGATCGCCGCGGATGGTAACGATGCCCGTGGGGGATGGTAGTTTCATCATCAGCATGTGACCGGCGATGAATGCCTTGAGTTTCCACAAGGCCGGTCTCCCAAGTATCTCGTTGTATGATGAGTTACAGTCGACTATGATGAAGTCTACCGTTGATCACAGCGTTCTCCCCTCTGAACCTCCGAGGAGCATAGGTATATAGTCAGACCCGAGAGGTTGCACCACGTCTCCGGAGAAGCTTATTAGCGGTTCATTATCCTGTGTGAGCTTGCTGCTCCCCCTTTTTAGTGCCTGCCAAGCATTTCTGAACAGTACATTCACAGACGCCCCGGTGTCGATCAGAATTTTCTTGCAGAGATAATGATCCAACTGTGCAGTGATCAAGAACGGGTCCTCGTGAGGCAGCCTGGTCCCTTGCTCCTCTTCTTCTTCGAACCTCACGGACTTCCACCGCAAGTTGACATTCTGAGCGTTACAGCTCCTGAAGGCGTATACCTCCCGCCCATCTCTGATCCCGGGGCATTGTTTCTTGGCCCTGTTACTTCTCTGGTCGATCGGCTCTCCCCCGCGGATCGTGTTGATCGTCCCGTACACGGATTCCGCAGGCGCTTGCCGTTGTCCTGACACGTACTGCTGAAGCTTTCCTGCTTTTAGCTGGCTTTCGATCGTCTTTTTTAGCTCAATGCAGTTATTTATCGCGTGCGTTGCTTCCCCGTGGTATCCACAGTACTTTCCGGTATCTTCCCTCGTTAGTCGGGACGGCGGAAACTTTCTGGTCGCCGGTCCCGGGATCCTTTCCTTGTTCTCGTTCCATACCACCTCGGGGGTTGCTGTTAATGTGGTGAAGCGTTCCTTGGCTACAGGAATTGTCGCTCCTTGTCCGCCGTCCCGAGAACTCCCTCTGTGTGGACCCCCCGATGGCTTGGTTTGCTTCCTGCCCCCGTCCTTGAACCTCTTGCTTGGGGTGCATGCTTGTCCCTCTAGGTCCCCTTGCCAGGTTCTTACTTCTTGGACCGATTGCCCTTGGGATTCGGCCCTCCTTCCTTCCTTTCTTTTGTTCGCATGCCGATCCCCATACGTGTCGTGGTCTGCTTGGGCATGTCTGATCGCCATTTCCATCAGCTCATCATAGCCCCGTGGGTTTTCGATCCGTACTGCGTATAAGAACTTCCCGGGCAGTAGGGCTTGGACGAAGGCTTCCTCCGCCACCTTCTTGTCGAAACTCCTAACCCTGGTCGTGGCCCCCTGCCAACGATTCACAAAGGTCTTTAACCCCTCGGTGTGCCCTTGTTTCACCTTGAAGAGTTGGGTGGTGTTCTGCCCGTCCGTTCGCAGTATGAATCGGTTCACGAATCTGTCCGCAAGCTTCCTAAAGCAATCTATTGAGCCGGCCGGGAGCTCATAGAACCAGCTCAGCGCCTCACCCGATAGCGTCTCCTGAAACATATTGCAGCACGCGGCATCCGAATAACCCTTCGCGTTTGTATGGGATTTAAAACTGTCGAGGAAGAGATGCGGGTCCCCTTCCCCCCCGTAGCTCAAGTTTAGAGGCTTTGCTGCGTGAGAACATACAGTCTGCGTAATGGTCCGCGTGAACGGTCCCCTTCTTTCTTCGAATCCCACACCGGGCGGGTTGTGGGCCGCCCGTCTCTCCGCCTCTTCTACCCTCGTGGTCAGGTTCACCATACTGTCCCGCATTGCCATTAGAGCCGTCTCTATGCCTGTCGTTTCGGATCTCCCATCCTCGATAGGCGTTGGGGGCGGTGGTGGGCCCTCTCTCTCCATAATTTCTGGGAACAGGTTCGCTCCGACAACGACTGTCCTGCGGGCGATCATCGGCGGCGTCATCGGTGAACCCGACCCTTCGCCTTGCGCCTCGCGGGATATGGCGGCAGCCCGCTCGATTGCCTCGTCTCTCTCCAGTCTTCTTGATAACGCGTCCATTATCGTCGCGTTATCTTTCTCCAGCTTTTTCTCCCGAGCGGTTGCTTCTAAGCGGTCCCGCGCTCTCTCTCTTTCCATACGTGCCACGTCCGCTCTTAACCTCCCTATCATGTCCTCCATTTCTTCTTGTGTGGGATCGCGTATCACCCCGTCCGGGGTCCTTTGTAGATCGTTTGTCGCCAGCGCGCGCTCCAGCCTCTCATCCGTTCCTCCCGTCCTAGGATTGCTTCCTGGTGTCCCATCTCTACTGAGGCCAATGTGGTCTCCTGTCGTGATCCTGCTCCCGACTTCTGCTTCATTTGTCTCGGTCATCATCCAGATCCCGTAGACCTTGAAGAAACTCGTCCTGGATCTGTCTTCTTGCCTGCAAAAGGATACTGACCGGGACTTTCCGGTCTTTATCTCTCCGATGGTAAAGTTAGTTTATCGGTAGGGGTGTATTTTAAGTGTAAGGAGATATTTTTTTACCCTTTTGGCTGACTTCACCATTATATTTATACCCCCGGGTCGTCTTGCATTTCAAACATTCTTCGATGTGGGACAAGTGTGACTCCCGTATAGTCGTCCTCCCTCCCGGGCGGGACCGTTACAACTGTTTCTGCTTCGTAGCATCACGGTCCGGGGGAGGTATTTTTCGACTACCGACTACAAAAAGAAAAATCAATTTTGAGAAATTTTGAAAATTGAGATGTTACATCCGCCTTGATTAGGGCCCAAACGTTATCGAAAATATGTGATTTTTCTACCATAGTCGTATTTCACTATACGTATCACATCCTATAAACAATTTTTTAAAACTCTTTTTGCAAGATACAGTTGTTTCACAATGATGTATACTTGCATAGAACCTACTAAACAAGTAATACCACATCAGTAGGCACGTTGAGGTATCGATGACTAAAATCACAAAATAAAATTTTGACCGTCCGATGTGATCAGCGTAGTTAAATATGGTTATGGAAAAAAGTTCACCTATTTTTGATAAGGTGTAGGTCTCGATCCACACGGTCAACCCTAAATAAACGTCCCTTATCACACGAAAACGTTCTCACATACTCCCTTGTGACTTATTTTTGTTGATTCTTCCCCGTATACACTCTCACGTAGATGAGATGTAGCAGCCCATGTAAAAATTTGGAAAAGTTTACCTCCCGACGATAGGGCTCCCCATAAGAGAGACTACACGTAAATAGGGTTGACTACCTTGATCGAGGCCCAAACGTTATCGAAAATATGTGATTTTTCTACCATATCTGTATTTCACTATACGTATCACATCCTACGGCCAATTTTTCAAAACTCTATTTGCAAGATACAGTTGCTTCATAAATAAGTACACTTGCATAAAACCTACTAAACAAGTCAAACCACATCAGTAGACACGTTGAGGTTTTGATGACTAAAATCACAAAATAAAATTTTGACCGTTTGATGTGATCAGCGTAGTTAAATATGGTTATGAAAAAAAATTCACCTATTTTTAATAAGGTGTGGTCAACCCTAACTAAATGTCCCTTATCACACGAAAACGTTCTCACCTATCCCCTTGTGACTTATTGTTTCTACCTCTCCCGGGATCACGGGACGGGAGGTCGAATCCTTGGCTCCGGGTCCTGTAATTGCACAAACAACAACGCGTCAGGAGTCGGGACTAGGGTGGCCCAGTCTTCGACTCTCCGATGCGTAAGTCAGCGTTCAATTGCTACTTGTATAGTGTGGGAGCATGGGAGGAATAGTGAACTTACCTCTTTTGGGAATTCGTGCCTGTTTTATAGGCTAGTATCGGAGGCTTTGTCATTAGTTCCTGATGTGGGACTGTTTCATGGTGTTGTTCAGTCTTCCTCCTTTCGGGGGTGTTCAGCCGTTGTAGAGTGGGTCTGGCATGAGTATTGTTGTTATGCCTCCACTCTTTGGGTGCCCCCAGAGGTCTTGTTGGTGGAGTCTTGGCCGGAATGATCTCCGGCGAGTGGGTAATGACGTCACATTCTCAGCATGGCCAAGTGTTTTAGCTATGTATTAACACTTATTTTTGTCGATTCTTCCACGCGCACACTCTCACGTTGATGAGATGTAGCAGCCCATGTAAAAATTTGAAAAAGTTAACCTCCCGACGATAGGGCTCCCCGTAAGAGAGAATACATGTAAATAGGGTTGACCGCCTTAATCGGGGCCCAAACGTTATCGAAAATATATGATTTTTCTACCATAGCCGTATTTCACTATATGTATCACATCCTACGGCCGATTTTTCAAAAATCTATTTTCAAGATACAGTTGTTTCACAAAGATATACACTTGCATACAACCTATTAAACAAGTCATACCACATCAGTAAGCACGTTGAGGTTCGGATGACTAAAATCACAAAATAAAATTTTGACCGTATGATGTGATCAACATAGTTAAATATGGTTATGGATAAAAAATTCACCTATTTTTTATAACGTTTGGGTCTCGATCTACATGGTCAACTCTAAATAAATGCCTTTAACTTTTTTTTTCCTTATTCTTCTTCTTTTTGGCAGAACTTGATAGGAGCATAAAATGCGACATTATTAGTATCTTATTATCCCTTATTTGTGCTTTGTTAAGTCTATTTAGAGTAAGATAGAGTCATAATTTAGTTAAATGAAGCTCTGGTATAGTTTTGGAAAAATGTGCTTAAATTGCTAGAAAAACGACTAAGTATAGAAAATATGTGAAAAAGTGCCAAGATATGTAGTTTTTGTGATTTTAAGGCTTGCGTCTGACTGACTTATTCTTATCCGAATTCGATGAAATTTTGCAAATGTATTATTTGGAAGCTAAAGTGTATTATGTCAAAATTTCAGGTCAATTGGAGTTCGGGAGGTCGTTCAAATGAAGGCTCAAAGCCGGCAGTTCGAGAATTTCACTCCAGGGGCTAAAACAGAGTTTCCAGCTACTGTGTCCTAACTTTAAGAGCTTGTGTACGATTAAATACTTGGAATTAAATTGCGTGCTATATATGGATGGAAATCTCTACGAGTCTAGTTTCCCCAGAACTTGGAATCACGCCAATTGGATGAACGAGGAGAGAGTTATGCCTGAGAGAAGGACACAGTAGATTGGTTTCCCAATTAAGTACAAGATTGGTTTCGACACACCTCTCCATCCATATATAGCACGCAATTTAATTCCAAGTATTTAATCGTACACAAGCTCTTAAAGTTAGGACACAGTAGATTGGTTTCGACACACCTCTCCAAGATTAACTCCAAGTTATTTGAACACGTCTCAAAGTCATCTCCATACACGCTAAAGTCATCCATGAAGACTTCGATGATGCTTTCTATGTAATCCGAAAAGATGTTGTACATGCATCGTTGAAACGTTTCCGGTGCATTGCATAAACCAAACGGCATTCTTCTATAAGCAAACGTGCCAAATGGACAAGTGAAGGTGGTCTTCTCTTGATCGTCCGGATGTATCATGATTTGATTGTAGCCACTATATCCATCCAAGAAACAATAGTACTTGTGGCCGGCAAGTCTCTCAAGCATTTGATCCATAAACGGTAGAGGCATGTGATCCTTCCTCGTTGTTGCATTAAGTTTTCGATAGTCGATACACATCCTATAACCGGTAACAAGTCTTTGCGGCACAAGTTCGTTCTTGTCGTTCTTTACAACCGTGACACCACTCTTCTTTGGCACTACTTGAACGGGAGAGATCCACTTACTATCCGAAATTGGATAAATGACTCCACAATCTAAAAGCTTAATCACCTCATCTTTAACAACCTTCATCATTGGTGGATGCAATCGTCGTTGACCTTCCTTTGTCGGTTTCGCACCATCTTCAAGTAAAATTCGATGAACACACTTCGTAGGGCTTATTCCCTTAATGTCGGCCAAGCTCCATCCTATGGCCAATCTATGCTTGTATAGCACCTTGACTAACTTCTTTTCTTGCTCTTCATTAAGCGTTGATGACACAATAACCGGTAAAGTATCACCTTTTTCGAGAAATACATACTTCAAATGTTCCGGAAGCACTTTCAATTCTAACTTCGGGGCCTCTTCTATACTTGGTTTGATCTTTGGTCGAATAAGTGGAAGTGACATGGGAGATTTCGGCATAATGTAGGGTGATGACTCGAGTTCGGCAATGACTTCCAAGATCTCATGTTCGAGCTCATCACGTGCTTCCTTGCTTATTGGTTCTCCTTCTTTGTCAAATCCGGCCCCTTTCTCGATAGTTAGTTGCTATGCTTGAAGTGAAGTCGTTACACATAGTGCAACGGTCTCCACAACATCTTCAACATCACACTCCTTGAGATCGGCAATGGGGTATTTCATAGCTTCAAAAACGTTGAACTTAATCACATCACCATCGAACTCCATTGTCAAGTTGCCTCCCGCAACGTCGATTCTAGTCCTTGCCGTCCTCATGAATGGCCGGCCAAGCAAAAGTTGTGTGCTCATGGCCGAGTCTTCCATCTCCAACACATAGAAATCCGCCGGAAAGATCAAGTGATTCACTTGCACTAACACATCTTCCACATAACCTTCCGGATACTTCTTTGAACGATCCGCAAGTTGAATGACCACATTATCCTTCTTGAGTGGTCCGAGGGTAAGAGATTGATAAACGTTGTAAGGCATAACATTTATCGAGGCTCCCAAATCAAGCATAACGTCTTCAAATCTAGTGTTGCCAATGACACAAGGCACACTAAAGCTTCCCGGATCCTTCATCTTTGGTGGTAACTTCCTTTGAATAACGGCCGACACCGTCTCGCTCATTTTTACCACTTGAGTTTCCCTGGTATGCCTTCTTGTTGTGCAAAGCTCCTTGAGAAATTTTGCATACTTAGGGATTTGCTTGATGCACTCTAGCAATGGAATGTTCACTTGGACTTTTCGAAACACATCCAACACTTCCTCCTCCGATTTATCTTTCTTGGACTTGGCAAACCGAGAAGGAAATGGCACACGTGCTCCTATAACCCCTCCTTTGCTCGGCTCAACCTCCTTCATAGAAGTTGCGGAATCTTTCTCTAAGTCATTCTTCCTCAGAATCTCGAGTTCCACCTTGCTAGGCTCGGATGCATGCTTCTCGGCTCCCTTAGGTTCGGCAACTTCGCCGGCCTCCTTCTCTTGCAAACTCACGGCAACATCATCATCATTTTCCTTAAATACACCATTGCCGAGAGCCTTCTTTGGCTTAGGTACTTGTGGTTCTACAACTTTTCCGCTTCTTGTTGTTATAGCTTGCACTTGCTCGTTTCGCGGATTCTTAATGACACTTCCGGGTAGCTTGCCTTGATCATTGAACTTTCCCATAAAATCCACGACTTGGCCCATTTGAGTCTTCAACTCGTTGATGTCTTTACTCATCACCGAAATATCCCTCGTGTTAGCTTGAGTAGTGGCTAACAAAGATTGAGTTGACGTAGCAATGTTCTTAAAGATCTCGTCAAAGTTGGTTTGACTACCTTGGCTCGGCTGCCCTCCTCCTTGGTTATATGGAACATACGGCCTAGGCATGCCTTGCCCTTGCATAGGACGAACCATGTATTGTCCTTGGGGTGCCGCACCTTGTTGAGCATTCGGTTGAGGGTTTAGCACATTGTTGTTGCTCCAACGAAAATTAGGATGATCGTTGAACCTTGGGTTGAAGTTTTGAGCACGTGGTGCCCCTCCTTGACCTTGAAATCCGCCACCTTGTTGCCCAAAACCAACGGCATTGGCTTCCTCCAAGCCTTCCAAAGCTACTTGGTTGCAAAACTCCGACGTATGCCCTTCCATGCTACACACGCCGCAAACTTGAGCTCCCTTGCTCTTAGCCATATTCGAAACTAGGATAGTGAGCCTCCCCAAGTCTTCTTTAATTGCCGAAATCTCACTTGACTTTGTTGAACTACTAGCCTCATTGACTCATTTTGAAGAAACCGAGCCAAACTGTTGATTGTTAGTGGCTCTCATCTCCAACAAGTTGGTAACATCTTCTCGACTCTTTTCCATTAACGAACCTCCAGCTGCTGAATCCAAGAACTGTCGCTCCATAGGATGTAAACCCTCATAAAAGTACTGCAATAACAACCCTTCACGAATCCCATGGTTCGGACAAGAATCAACTAAGGCCTTGAATCGTTCATAGTAGATATCGAAAGCCTCATCTACTTCTTGTTTGATAGAAGTAATCTCTTTACGAATTTGCGTCACCCTCGACGATGGAAAGTACTTAGTGAGAAACTCCTTAAACATTGTCGCCCATGATGTCATGCGACCAGCTGGAACCGCAAAGAACCATTTCCTAGCTCGGTCCTCAAGTGAATGTGGAAAGGCTCGCATCTTCACATGTTGCAAATCGGCTCCTTTAGGACACATGGTTTCACAACAAAACTCAAACAACTGCAGATGCTGGTTCGGATCCTCGTTACTAAGCCCATAGAATTTCGGCAATTGGTGGAAGAAACCACCCCTCAACTCGAAATCTTCTGATTTCCTTTCTGTAACTGCTGGGTAGGTGATGTTGTTTGGCCGAGGTGATCCCTCAGTTCCATTAATTTGACTGTTTTCTTCTCTCAATGAAGGCATCTTGACTTGAAATTCAGGGTTCTCGTGAACCGAGGATGGTGATTCACAAGAAGAAGTGATGAGCGATGGTGAACGCGGAACAGACGAACTCGGTGATGTAGTAGGGCTCGGTGGTGGTGATTGGTTCGGTAGTGATGTTGAAAGTTGGCGACGTAAACTCAACGGCAATTCAAGATCGTACTCTTCTCCAATACGCTTCAAACGGTGTCGAGTATCTCTAGACCACTGTGACGAACTGGACATTCATAGATCCTGTATATTGAAACAAGAATAAGTTAGTACCGTTGAATTCACGAAAGAAAACAAACAGATGAAGAATATACAAGAAATAAACACGAAATTTTTACAAGAAAGCATGAAAATCTCGAAACCATAAATTACATGAAACCTAGTTATCTTTCTAGTTTATTTTATTCAAACAACTTTAATTTCCGAGGTACGTGGAGCAAAGGAGATAACGTGCAATGAACTGATACAGTTCAAGGTAGTATCATGCTTATTCCGATATACCTTCAAAGATTAAAGACTCATTGGTTTGAGATTGTCCATCTATTTATGTAAAGTTATCTTCTAGCGTCTAAAGTATGGTGATGCTTCGGCCCAAGATGTTGGCTAGGTCGAGCGTACTCTACTACAGATTGTTAAAATCCACGTGGGCTTACCCCCTCACAAGAGAGACAGGCAGGACTCGTTAGTGGACACCACGCCCTGACTCACTCACCGAGAATGATCATCAACGCAATGGGCCTAGAGATCCAGTTAAACAAACCTGAGCTCCTTGTCTATGAATCTTAACACTCAATAGTAAAATAAACATCGATTACTAGACCGGTCTACTCATGTTTCACTAAGCCGCCCTCAACCTCAAACAAGCTAAGTTGCCTTTAAGAGTCAAAGACTCGAAGAAGCATCGCTCATAAGAGGGGTTAAGGCCATAGCTTGACACAAGCGTCTTCCCCCTACATAATATACTTTAGAAACTACAATAAACTCTACACAAATAGACATATAACCTCCCTAGATATTTAACTATGTCTCAAAAGAAAAATAAAATTCGAAATTCACAAAACAAAACAAAACAAGTTTAGCACTCATAACCGATTCCTCGATAGATCCCCGGCAACGGCGTCAGAACTTCTCAATTTTGGCTGAAAACTGAAGCTCCCCGCTAAATTTTTCCTTCCCACGGCCTCATATGTCTACTGCCCCTAAAATTCTGGAGCTTCAACTCTCCCTACTGCTATACGAATCCAGTGCGCGCTGAAAGGCAGAAAACGACTTTTCTCTCTCTTAGGTCACTGACACAAGTTGAATCGCTCTCTGATGGAGAAACTCTTGGAAATGCCTGGCTGCTCTGAACCTCCCATCCATGGTTGCCCAAGGGTCTGCCTCAACCAAACGCCTAAGGTAACTCGAACCACTATCACTGTCTCGATGTCTATACAATTAGCAATCCATCGGCTCCAGTCCTCTTGATTTGTCTTTGCAGATCTATCATCGTTCCAGATCAGCTCGAACCCAATCAACATACCACATGTCTACATCTCATCGCTACCTTGAACTATAATTTGCTTTTGTTTTAATCCTCCATAGGTTTAGGTATTTTCATTGAGCCCCTTCAATTGAATGAAGTTTCTGTGTCTACAATTGATGTATGAATGCTATGTGATTTTGTATGTCTTCCACTTGTATGAATCGATTTGCAGGATAATTGGTTTTACTATAAACACTTGAGTTTTCAGAAAAGTAAAAACAGAAGAACTTCAGATTACCGAAGGTGTTGCTTGGTATTGAAATTATAGATTACCGAATGGGATTGAATTATTGTATTCACTGCTCAGTGGTACAGTATTCAAAATATGCAAAAAAATAAACTTAATGAAATTTTGGTTTCTCGTAAGTAAATTCAGAAAAGGTAATTGCTTGAGATATGACTAGTGGTATTGATCTAGTCAGGAATTGGTTAACGTGATCTATGGTATGCTAGTATTGTAGTCTTGGTTGTTATGCTACATTAAATTACTAATAACACTCATTCTGGATATAAATGTCTTCTTGTGTTTTTGTTGTTCTGTTAGTGATTTCACTTTGATTTTCAGCTTCTTTGATACATGTGCCTGCTTGTGATTATAATTCCTAAATGTTGTTAAAACTGTTATATATATTTCCTACAGAAGCACATGTTTGATATATGGTTTTGTGAGCATCCACTCACGTTAAGTGCTCTTTTATACTAATATTTCAAGTAGCTAGTATCCCTTTCAGGTTCTCTACAAAATTTCATTTTGAATGATTGCTGATTTTTACATTGAAAGAAGACAAACACAGACTATGTTTTTCTATGCTTTTGAAAATGGACTTCTTGACCTTCAGTCTCTATATGTTACATGTTCTTGTTTACATGTCATACTATATGCATAAGTAAATAATAAAAACAAGGGGAAGGATTATATGTGTTTTTATTATTGAAGTTCTTTTCTTTGAACTGGAAATTGGTCCTCATAATTGTGATTTTAGTCTTCTGAAAGTCTGCAACTTTGTGTTTCTTGTCCTCATTATTTTGTCATTGTTTTATGGATTCTTTTATTTTCTGGTTCAATCAGAAAGAATTAAGAGTGAGAAACAGTGGGAGTGGATTATGAGAAACAGTGGGAGTGAATTATTTCACTTATCTTCTATATATTGGAAGTCTTCAGTTTGCATGATAGAAAATGAATTTCTTTGGGTATCTTGCTTATATAAGAGTAAGAAAAATTCAGTCCTGATCTTATTCTGCAGCAAATAAACATTTAAATGTATCTTCAATAATTGATGTTGTTTGGCTCAGTAAAGAGCATTTGAGTTTTAATTTAAGGTTTTTGCATAATAAGGATATTTATTTATTAAGTAGACTGGTGATTTGTGATTTCTAACATGAGGTCTGAACAACTTTTCAAGTTTTGTTATATATGCACTTGCTGATGAAAATTACAGAGACCTTTTTATGTTTTAGAGGTCAATGGGAGTAATTTTCTGTGAAAACTATTTAGTAATTTTTGTGTTAATTTTGTCAAGTTGATGATTGTTTCTTCTCAAAGTGTTCCAATTCAAATATTCTTTTTAAAGTTCAAATTGAGTTGTATGCCAATGCTTTATTTGGTTGTTATCTGCAGATTCAGTTATGCCAAATAATTATTATGTTTTGGCTATGTACATGTTTGCTGTCATTAAGGTTGAAGACAATGTTAAAGTTTAAAGTCCCTTAAACGACTTTTGTTAGCTTCATGTGGTAGCTAATGTTTTCAGTTATAAATCTATGGTACTAAGTACTTTGGATTTCGGTTGCTACAAATAAATTGTCATTGCAGTTATGTTTAAAGAGTTACTTGTTTATCAGGTGGATTGGTATGTATACATATATTCAGTTGTTAGGTGGATTGGTATGTATACATATATTCAGTTGTTTGACAGTTCTCGTACTTATATAAAGAGAAATTTATTTTTTGTTTTGTTTAACTATTCACCAATTTCCTTGGCTTGCTACACATTGTTCATTGAATAAAATAGGGTAGATGAGCATCTCTAGTTCCTGTAGAATCAAAAAAAATTGAGGTGGTTTCTAAGGACGCCTGCATAGTTAGTGTAGAGCAGGTTTTTTTTTCCCCCTTTCATTTAGTTCAGGTTTATTTTGCTTACATGGTTTCTATCATACTTTGATATCTTGTTTATATTTTTGCAAGTATACATGGTGGATGTAATATAGTGAATGGAAGAAAAGGGGTTGTCGTTCCCATGAGGATATTAGTTTATCTCAAATTATGAAATACCTAAACTAATTACACTAAAACACACAAAATAAGAAACATAAATCAACAAAGACGAACACAATGACTCAAACTAAATTGTACTTATGATTTTTGGGGTTTTTGAAAAGGGTGTTATGATGATGAAAAATAACTTGCAAACAGAAAATAAGAAAAAGTAATTGAATTTGAAAGGAGTAAAAGTATGATGGTGATGAGTCTAGGGTGTCGGAATCAACCACAAGAAATGCTATCTACGCCTTGATGCAACTAATGGATTCTATCGTTTCTCTAGATGACAATTCTCGTATCTAAGTCATTCTCAGGTACTCTAGACCATAGTTTTCCTCAAGTGTATGATGCTCTCCCTCTCAGGTAAAGGTCGTATATCCTAACTATGCAGTCTATCCTTCTCAGGTATAAATTTAACATGCAGGACTCATTACGTACGTACTAGAAAATAAGGGAATCAAGCAAACCATTATTCTTTCTCAAGCAATAATGTAATTCACCATACTCAATCACAAGAAGCGAAATAAACTATATTGCATCTCAGCTTCAAATTTATCTTCAAGTTACTAAATGCAAAAAGTCATATGGTGATCAATCAAAGAACTTAAACATAAAGCATACAATCAAACAGTGATCAAACATTCATCATCATGAAACTATAAATCCATTAATTAATCATTAGAAACATAAACAATCATGCTAGAGCATCATCCTAACACTACAAAAGGTTTAACAAAACATAACTAAAGAAAACACAACGAAAACATAAAAAGAATGGAAAGTTGAATGGTGGATAAATGGATGGTCTCTGCGCCTTTAGGCGTCTTCAATGTGCTTTCGAGACCTCCCTCAATGTGAAATTCGTGCTCCCTTAAATAGAAAAATTTCTTGCTCATCTTTGGCTTCAAATTTCCTTATAAGACTTGGATTCAAACTCCTTTCTTGATATGGAATGGGAAAACTTGAGATGTCTCTTGTAGAATTAGGAATACATGTACTCCTTGAATCCTCATCTGCATTATTGTCCTTGAAACTTTAGGGTTAACGGTCTTGTGACACGGAACTTGAGTTATCCACAAATGTTTGCAAATCCGAGCAAATTTGCTGATGTGACATTTCTTCACTCAAATGATCATAACTCACTCCATAAGTATCGAAATCAAGATCCGTAAAATTATACAGAAAATAGACATCTGTAGCTTTCCAATGATATAAGGCTCATAGTTTGATTCGATCCAAGTAATTCCCAGTAAGTCGGCGAAGTTAGCTTTTTCTGCATAGGCAGATTCTGACACTTGGGATTGCAGTCGCCTTTCAATCTTTATTTGCGTATTTTAGCTCTTTTTCTTCTCTCTATGACACAAACCTACAAAAACACTAAATTAACATAAATAAGTCATAAAGAAGAGAACTAAACACAAATCTCAAGTATAAGAGGCTTAGAAATATAGGATAATATGAGCACATCAATATACATATCTCTTTGATGATCAATGCTAAATTCTATGTCGTGTGAAGAGAATTCATGGTTTGAATTGTCTTAATTGGTCTGGGGTGTATGATCTATTGTGATACATTATGAATTGTGAACTTTAATAGTTCCATAGAAATGGTTTTAACATGCTTAGGCGTATGCATGTCTAGTTTTGTTGTGTTATTCAAGTATAAGCTATAACGTATTTTTTGTGTTACAGCTTAGTTCCTCAAACTCACCTACAATTGCACCAATCTCAAAATTTGCTCATGGAGATTACGAAACACGTGCACCTTGATCTATGGCTGCTAGCAATACAAATGATTCTCAGAGAAACTTTATTCTATCAATATCTAGCAACATAACCTCTAAATTCAGTTATTGCTTTGGTATTTTGTCTCGTATTATGGATGTTATGGTTGATGCTTTTTTCACATGTATGAACAATGTAGTTGAATTGAGTTTGATTTCTATGAATCTTCTTAGTCTATGTTTTGTTCCATGTTCTAGAATCCAAGAAAATTATAATAATTAAAATTGAATTGGTCGGACAAATAATTAAAATTAAATGTAATTTTTGATAATAAAAAAATCAAATGTAATTACATTTATAAAAAAAATAGTTATTTCGACGACATTGTTGATTGAAAATCGTAAGAAAAAAGTTACCGACAACAACTATAATTGGGAACAATTTGATGGGAAAAAGTTTTTCGACAAGAAGATTTGTCGAAACTAAGTCGTCGGAAGTTTATTTTCCAACAAATGTATGGTCGAAACTAACCCGTTGAAACTAGAATTATTCCCGACGAGTTACCGACGACTTATTTTTGGACGAAACAAATAATAAGTTCTGACCAATATCCGACGGGTACTTTCGTCGGAAATAAGGAAGAATTTCTGACGATTCGTCTGAAGATAGTATTTCCCACGGGAGTATTAGCGACGCCTTCCGACGAGAAATATTTCGTCGGAAACAGTATTTCCGATGAGAATACGGCTTTTACCGACAATTTTCATTGTCGGAAATTACAATGTGTGTTGTAGTGAAGGAGGTCCATACTTTAATTTCAAAACGGGACACCGCTCTAGAATGGAACTGTATTTATATATATATATATATATATATATATATATCTTTTCCAAAAAAAAAAAGCATATATATATATATGAATTTTAGGGAAAATTATATCAAGACAATTAAAGAAATGTAATTATATACTGTACGTACAATAAAATTGGCGGAGAAGTTGTGAAATATCAAAAGGAAATGAGCAATTATTTGTTTCTATTTAAGCTTCTCCATGCATCATCATCTGTATCGAAATGTAAATCTAATCCGATCCAACTAATTGTATTACGTAAAATTATTAACGTTTTCTGTTTTACGTACTTGTTTTGCATTATTGAGGTACAAACCGTAAAAATTCAGAATGCTATTTCGTTATTACCGTTTAATTACGTTAGAGTACGGCTTTCTACGGGCACGTAAAATTATAACTAGCCATGCACAAGCTAAATGTTGCATTAGTTACCTTAACGAATACTAGAGTTGATTAATAGTCGACAAATAATTAATCGAAGGTCTATTTGTACTACGAAAGAGTTTTATGCATGATGGCAAGCTTAATTATGCATGTAATGAAGTGGTTTTGCGCTATCCAATGTCTTCTCTAATTCTAAGTCTAAATTATTTGCGCTATCCATGCACGTTTAAAGAATTACATTACGAGCAATTGCATGTAAGTTTCGATTCTTCCCGTTTATGTTAGGAAAAAGCACATACAACATAAAAGTTAGAGAAAGCAGATGGATGTAGACCTCAATGTACTTAGCTAGAGAAAGCAAAGGCCCCTACTCGTATTCCTCACTCTGCAACCATACACACACACATATACTAAATACCGTATGTATACACATCTTACCAGACTAAACTTAGAATAATGCGTGCATCTATCCGAGAGATATTTTTCCATTTGATGATGAAATTTATAAAGAATTGTATATAAATGCGGTCAAGGAATTTATTGTCCGACACACGCGTCGCTTATAACGTGGTAGTGGTCGGTCATGACCATGGACTCTATCTACAATACAGACCCTCTCATTTAGCCTATTTTAAAATATAGAAATGCATTTTACATTTATGGGATACGTTAGAGCTATCGAAGCAATTATTATCTTAATTACCAAGAAATAATAGGCGCTGATTAACCGGAATGTTCCCGAGTCATCAAGAACCACACCAATTTCAGTTCGATCTGGCATGGTTAGTGTGTTGGGTCATGAACTGGAATATATAAAGGCATTATACATTTATGATATACACCAGAGCTATCTATATGTGCCCGAAACAAATGTCTCAATTACGGAAAAACAATTGGCACTGATTAACCAGAATGCTCCTGAGTCATCAAGAACCACACCAATTTCAGTTCGGTCTGGCATGGTTAGTGTGTTGGGTTATGAACTGGAATATATAAAGGCATTATACATTTATGGTATACACCAGAGCTATCTATATGTGCTCGAAACAATTGTCTCAATTACGGAAAAACAATTGGCACTGTTTAACCAAAATGTTCCTGAGTCATCAAGAACCACACCAATTTCAATTCGATCTGGCATGGTTAGTGTGTTGGGTCATGAACTGGAATATATAAAGACATTATACATTTATGGTATACACCAGAGCTATCTATATGTGCCCGAAACAATTGTCTCAATTACGGAAAAACAATTGGCACTGTTTAACCAGAATGTTCTGAGTCATCAAGAACCACACCAATTTCAGTTCGGTCTGGCATGGTTAGTGTGTTGGGTCATGAACTGGAATATATAAAGGCAGTATAAGTGGGACAATCACCACTATCACAAATTTGGGCAATAGCCACACACTGAAGTGTGACCTTCAGCCTTGATACCGCACCGAAGCCACACTCATGTTGTTGTAATAGTCTACGGTGGCTCGTTTGGTAATCGTTGCCGGCCAAATGATAAAATCACCTTCATTGAGTCATCCGATCCCCTAATCTTAATTGAAAAACTGAAGAAGCAAATCCCAACCATTTCGTATACTGTGGAGATAGACAATACAAACATGTTAGACCTAAATATATAACATAACAAATGAAACAGATCTCAAGACCAGCCAATATTGCTTGGTTATAACTATATCATTAACTTGTAAATAGAGAAGGCTGCCGGGTGCGTTGTTGTGATATTCTCTTCTAAAGTTCTGTTTAACATCAATTGTTAGCAGATTACTCAAGTCGATCTCGTAAAGATCCATATATAATTCAAATTAGACACCACGACCATAATTTTCAAAAGAGAATAACAAGTATTCACACATGGTCTCAAATAATCAAAATTCTAAACTACTAATTAATCAAAAGGGAACAAGTACAACACACACAAAAGAAATCAAAAGCTAGCTAGGCTAGGGAACAAGATGTGTGACGTATATAGCTAAATATATATCAGTCTATTTTCTTCGATCATCTTCATCATCAGCTGCATCGAATTCATCCCTTCCATCAGTGCGATCTGCACACCAACGCGAGCTGCCAGCTCCATCAGCAGTACTCGCAGATGTCATGAAACTCCTTCGAGCTTCTGTCAGCTCACGCTTCCTTTTCCTCTCATGCGCGCTCATGTGGCCTCCCAGTGCTTTACCGCTTTCAAACAACTTATTGCAAACATAACACTTATGCTCATCCTCTTCGCTATGTTTGCTCTTCCCCTTGTCCTTCGAATATGGATCTCGGTCAGCTTCTTCTCCGGGAACCAAATGGTTGGTTCTCAGTGGACTCGACTGAGTAGCAATTAGGGTTTTGGGGGGAGAATCATCTGGAATGATTATAATGGAATTTGAGGTAGGCGCTGGACCCGTAGGCATGTAAATGTTTATAGGAAGGGATTGACCCCTAGGCACTTGACCCGTAAAGGAAGGACCATTTCCCAAAAGGCTTTGCTGGTGAGCTATATAATTGAACCCTTGCAGGGCGTTGGGGTTTTCATTGCCTGGATAAGCAAAAGGGTAAGTAGGAAGCGGGTTATTATTGGGACGAGCAGGTGGTGGAAATCTCACCGAGGTAAAGTTTGAGAAACCTCGTTGGGCAATATTACTTTGAAGCCAATTAGTAACATTTTTAGTACCATATCCCAGCAGAAAATTATTGTAATTATTTGCACCGTAACATCCTTGGCAGCTGTTGGGTGCTAGGGTAGGAACGTATGGGCGTCCATAGTGATGAACGACGAGGCTGTCCTGGGTGGACGGAGGCCGGACGTTAATGTTGGTAACTTCAGGTCTAAAGTTTATATGGGCAGTTCTAAGCAGATCAAGCCTTTGCATTCTTGAGCTCGGTTCTGCTGGGGTATCAGTCCCAGAGCTCTTCTTGCCAATTCTCTTTGGGAAAGACATTGACACTTTGAGCTATTGAACTGAATATATGGGAGGCTGAATGATATAAACTTAGAGACAGTTTTGAGAGTAGTGTTCTACCCAATGTCTAGTATGATGTTTATATAGGGTAATTGGCTACAGGAACTTGACGACGGGTACCATGCACATACAAATATCAAATATGGTACTTTTTATTTTTTAATGGCTTAATTAGGTTATTTTTCACCTGCCTGAGTTGGCATATATAGCTCGATCAAAACCATATTGTAAACTTATGCATTTTCATCTGTAGAATGCAGGCAATCCAATCATCTCGTGATCTCATATAACCAAATACATGCAATCATATTCATGGCATACATGCACTGCATGTATAAAAATTAGTGCCTAAACATAATTGTGTTTATGCAAAACCAATTTCCTTAATTGTATGAACAGACTTTTTGGTGCACTCAGGCTTTAAGAGACTGTGAGGGACAAATGCATCTCAACCACATATATTACATTAAAAAACTGAAATAATAACAACTTAAAATTGTGTATTTGTTTTCAGCCATCAAATTCAGTACTTGTCCCTAAAAATGTACCTTAGGTGAGCATACCTTCTTTGCTTAAAAATGTACCTTAACATCATCAATAATGAGAATCAATCATGAAACAAATTCAAGTGGCAAGTTTGTAAATAAAATTGAAGAGAAAATCGTCTGAATGGTATACAAACTTTTGCTCTTTATAAACTTTGGTATATCAAGTTTTAAAAATATCAGGTTGGTATCTCATGTTTCCATTCCGAACCAAAATTAATATATATAGTCATTAAGAAAACAGGTGGAAATGCTCGAAAACGGCATGAATATTATGCATAATTAAATCAGACATGTGGGGGTAATAATGCGCAACTTTGGAAAGCCGCCATGGTGATCCCGGCGACAGCTCCGTTAACTGTGGGGTCGGGTCAATTACATTATCTGCGGCTATATATCCTCTTCAACTCCAAAGGTTTGCTTCTTTGGAATTGAATTGGGGCTGGGAATGATGAAAGAGCCTTGGGAGGTTCTTCTGAAGCCTTTCTTATCAATTTGTTTATGGTCATTTACTCATTTTCAAGTTGTCTGTGGTCATTTTCATTTCTATTTCTCCACTTTCAGAGTTCATGAGATTCATGATTCGCCTGATTGTCTTGTTATTTCTCAGTACATGAACAAGTAGGATACAAATCCTCCCAAGCCAGATCAATGTGGAAAACCATGTGCATGTTAATACTATGATCCTATCAGAACCATTCCAAACTTGTATCATTCTTCTCCAGGTAACTGAAAGTCTGAAACACTAGTCTCAAGCTTCTGAAACATTTTAACTACTCCATGACTCCGTCTATGGATCATTCAAGGATGACTAGAGAATGGTGATGATCAGCACTTTGCACCGGGAGTGGATTTCTGGAATTTGATAGATATTGGACTTTCATACTCAGCATCAGCACCATTTGCATGGTCGATGATGAATTGTTCAATCAATATTATCAATCCTTTGCTAACTGCCAATTAGGTCTTTTAAATTTGAACTTTCCAAAAATGTAAGTATAAAGTTCACGAGCCGTCTAAAATGGAATTTTCCTAAAACCTCCAGGAAAAGTTTATCTCTACAAGGATTATACATCATTTACAAATTTTTGTTACTATAAGACGTACATTGTTCACTATGTAACTCATGGAAGTTCTAGCGCCTGACTAAAGCAAGACTCAAGAAATTAAGTAAGCAGAGTGCCTCCAAAGGTTATGGTTCTTTCCAGTACAATCACTTTTCGTTCATTCTTCTATTCAACAATCCAGGAAATACGGAAAGCTTCTTTGTCTGTTCTTTTTTGAGATCATTCTCTCTTTACTTCAAGTAGATCCTTGTATGCTGTAACGTTATATATTCAGGCCGGCATATCTTTCATTCCGGTCTAAATATTTTCTCCAGAAATGATGGCATATAACACTTTTCCGCTCCATGTTACTTCAGCAAGGTTTTGTAAAATTGATATATCTTCTGTGCTTTCCATCAAAAGCATCCTGCACTCTGCAACAGCCGATAAGGCAAATGTAGTAAATTCACTAAATTACTAGGAACTCAGATGCTTAAATTTGCTAATTACAATGTAATCGCTTTGAGGAAATTAAGTTCATATCAAATTAAGGGGCTTACCAGAGATTTTGGTGAAGTTGAGCAGGGACATTGAAGCAAGAATTTTGTGCTCAACGTGCTCACTGTTCTTCAGGGTTTCCTTCAGTGGAGGAATGAGAGATGTGAAGGCTGAGAGCTGAAACTCGGAACCAGATAGTGAAGAAAGTGCTCGGCTCAACCATTCTGCAGTGATTAGGCACATCCTAACCAAATCCCAGTGTTCTGACCCTAAACACTTCGAAAGGATTTCTAAAATTGATTTTTTGCCATATCCAAGCAGTGTGATTGTCAAATACCTCAACCAATATTCAGTCAAATTATCTTCATCATCCTGTATTTAGCAGCATCAAACAAGTAATTAGAATCTAATCAAATTTGTAAAGTCACAGAAATTAAACTTAAGGTTCTCATCACTTCAGAAAAAAGTTAAAAATATAATCCTCCAGCTCCAAGTTTTAGAGAAGGCATATGTTATTCAATAGAGAAGGCATATGTGATTATATTCCAATCAGGAAAATATGCAGAAAATAGATTAGAGACACAAGTTCTTAACAAAACCAACTGAACTGAACTGACTTTCAGCCTCATTCTTATAACCAAATAGAAGAAGGGGGCAAATATACACGTGATAAAATCTAATCATGATTATAAAAATGAAGAATACCCTAATAATAAAACTATTTAACACTTGACCTTTATCCTGTAACCTAGAACAATGATATGGATAGAGATATGAAATTCACTGCAAGTATCAATTTCTATTGAAGCTGACAAAGTAAATAGAGAATATGGGAATTCCAATGTACCGATGGATATGTGTCACTAGCTAGTGAACCGTCTTCTTCATTTTCAACTGAATTCACTTCACCATAACCATTAGGTTCTGCTTCCTTTGTTATCCACTTTTCTGACAACAATTTTCCAGACATAGAGAAATGCAGTCCCAAGATACGAAGTGCTTTGCAGCAATTCTCTCGGACATTCACATCAGTTAAGCTGCAATCAAGACTTTCTGCAATGGCATCTACAGCTACCGATCTATATATGCTGTACTCTTGAGGTTTAGTTGATACCTGTAACATTTGATTGTCTTAGTAACATGCATTTCATAAAAGAGTTAGATACATTGTGATTCGAATTACCAGAAATAAATGCAATATGGTTTCATTAGAATTTGTGTGATGAAATCATGAATGAGTTGGACACTTGATGTCAGTTCCTGATAAAGCTTTTGCCAACCAGTATGGGAAAATTATTGATCTGATTTGAAGTAACATGACATTTCTGCCATTCTATAACTAAAATAGATCTTATATATGACATTATTCAATGCTCAACTGAACGTCTCCAGAAAATAAATCAAAAGAGATATAGCAAGGGATTTCTATTAATATCTAGAATCAGTTACTGGTTATCTGCAGCAATATTAAGTATGAATGTCATCTATTCTTATGAATCATATAGCATAACAATACAACTGATCATATTAGCGATTAAAATTTTCAGGAAAGTGTACTATCATATTAACCGGGTCAGGGTTTGTAGGTGGCACTGCTGATGCAAAGAAAAAGTGTAATAATGTGGCATACTATCTAAATAAATGGAGAAAATAAGGATGAAAATCTTTAAGAAATTTCTGTATACCAAAATATCTAGGTAAAACAAAAGCACAGCAGCCAGGGGTCTTTGGTTGGGTAAAGAACACTGGAGATACTGAAGCAAAATGGCCATTGTATTCACCCTCCCTTCATTATGCAAGCCAGTGAGAAATAATGAAACATCTTTCTTCCTGCACCAAAAAAAAAAACATAATTTAGTGGTGAAATTGCTTCAATAACAAAATAACCAATGAAAATTAATTTTTTTGACAGTAAATCCAATCCTTGCAGTTCCATTATTGGATACTTTCTTATATCTTTGATCTTTCACATTCAAGTCAAGAAGAATAAAGGCAACAGGTCTGTTGTTTCCACTGAAACCAATTTTCTAATGTTTCAAAGATGAATGATGGAAAATAAGGAGGAAATGACTTGGTTCATCATCACCATTCTACATTTTATTACCCAAAAGTCAGTATATCTCACCTCTTCAAGCAAATGAGTTCTGTCATCAACAACACTGCATTTGTTCTTAAGTTAACCTCTTTTCCCTGAAGTAGCTCCACGAGGCAGTGTTTGTTGATGCTGCTTGCAATTAGACTCCTACAATCTGCATCTGCTTCCATACAACAGGAAAACAGTGCTGCTACACGTGATTTCTCTTCCTCCTTTCCTATTTCAAACCTTCGAAGAAGAAACTGCAAGCATCCAAGAGAGATAAGGTGTCTGGCATTTGCTGTTCTTTCCTTTTTGCTGAAACATGTGAGAAGCTGCTCTAGGACAAAAATAATTGTTTCGTCATGGTGTTTGGATCCAACTCTCCCTGAGGTTCCCACTACATGGGACGCATAAGCTAAGAGTTGCCTAGAATGTTCAGACTTCCAACTATGAATCACACGCTTTAAGATTAAGTTTGTAAGAGGTACTGCTAGTGATTCCAAAGCTTTTCCTGTCACAGGACATGTTCTGTTTCCCTCATCAAACCATGCCCTGATGGCTGACCGCTCAAAGGTTTGACCAGTCTCTAGAGTTACTGGATCTTCAAACAACTCCCCACTTAGAGGGCAAAGGAAGTCCTGAGGAATACTTGATAAATCAATTTCTTCTTCAACATAATTTCCCAGTAACTCTGTGTCAAGAGAATGTAGAATATGAGAAACACATCAATATGTGCAGTAGGGATATTCCATTAAAAATTATATTACTTTAGATATTCCTTTGGACTCACCTTCAGAAGAAGACTTTTCTTTGACTGGCTGCAATTAGAGATAGAGAAGATTAAATACCATACACTAGACAATGATATTGTACAAAGCTCAAGAATCTAGAGAGAATTCAGTACATTTATGATAGAACTGGTGATTGATGCTTGACTAGAGTTCGAACCAGTAGAGATCAATTTTGTAACCCCTTTCTGAGTAAGCTCCATTTTTTCAGGAGCTGGTTGATGTGGCATCTTGGTGCTTTCTGTATTTTCTTTAGAAATGTTACCAAATTGGTCATTGAGGTCACTTTCTGGCGGATCACTATCTCTAGAAAAACTCCACTGTTGCTCAGGTTCCATAGAGAGTCCATTTCCCTACAAAAACGCTACAAAACATGAGGTCCAATACGTTTGGTGGAGACAGACCATCAAGAAACTTACAATAGTCTTATATTTATGTACCACACAAATAAGTAATAACCAGTCTTATAAGCAGTTGTCAATAGTCACCAAGATTCGAGTTGGATTCAGCAAAATATATATTCAATTATTAATGGTATATGTGGGATCAATGCTAGAAAAGATGCTTTTATATGGTACACTGCTAACATAGAATAAAACTTTTCTGAAAAAAAAAAAAAAAGTAATTTAGAGAGAAGAAAAAAAAAAAAAAACAGTACTTACAGCAAGGGATTCATTTTCTAGTGCACTCTTACTGGGATCTTCTTCAATATCTCGGTACCCATATTGAGCTGCTTCACCAGAGTATGGTCTTTCTTGTACAACAACAGCTGAACCATCAGGAGTTCTCATACAATCTTCATAGCTTTCAATCTGTCCATCATCTTTAACTTCATATTCTTCGGTTTTACTTGCGCGGCCAAACACTGAATCATACAGTTTTCTGCTGACCATTGATTGCGGACCAGCTGGACTAGCCATCTCCGAAGAATAACCATGAGAACTTCCCTGCTGAACTTGCCGAAGTGATACTGAAGGGATAGGAACGGAAGGAATGCAAGGAGATTCAATTCCTTCTGTAAGCCAATCCTTGTAGTAAAGTGCAAATTGGTAAGTCCCAGAGTCCAAAACATCATTGTACACCTTCCCTAAAAGCTCCAGTTTCCTTGGCCCATTTTGTGCATCTGCCACAGAATCAGCTTCCTGATCATACCACACCTTTAAATGTGAAAGATGTGGAAGAAATAGATAGTCCCACAGTTCAGGCAACAATATTGTTCTTGCAGTAAATGGTGAGTCACAGAAAACTTGCAGAAGATGCTTTGCCGAAACCCTGTCTTTCTTCAGTATCTTATACACAACACTGAGGTAGAGATGAGCACAAGCTGACAACCTACAATTAGAAACCCCTGATGTAAATCCGTCCTTCAGATCATCAGAGGTCAAACCTGTGATAACACTAAGCTGCAAAGAGGCTCTTCTTAGATCTTTTTCATTTGCTGAGTCCTCAGCAGCCATTGCTATTGTTTCCATTGCTTCTTCCAGGTTTAATATGACTTTGCTCTCAGCATGCTCTTCTTCTTGATCATTAAAGTTTAGAGAACTCATGCAGTTATCTCTAAGTGCCCTCCGAAACTCCTCCTCTTTGATAAAACGCTTTATGTATCCACTTAATATGGACACCATGGCCTTGATAGCAATTTCATCAAGAGCAGGTTTAGAATCAGGAAGCAAAACTTTATCGTGCTTTTTGCTGCGGCTATCTTCAGAAGTTTTGCTGATTGATGAACCTCTCTTTAATCTGTCTTGAGAGCTTGCACGTTGTTTCCTGCTTTTCCTGTTAACCTCACTAAAACTCACACGTCCAGACACATTAGTAGTTGAACTGTTGCTGTGCCTCCTATCCGCCTCAGTCAACTTCCTTAACCTCTCATCAAATCCTTCCTTTTCCATACTCCTATTAGAATATTTACCATTCCTTCCCTCTGACCTATACAACTCATTTGAATATATGTCCTTGTATTCTTCATCTTCAACCTCAACTATCTCAGTTCTCGGCAGATCCTCAGATACATTGCTCTTTGAACTTCCAGCTTCCCACACACTGGCAGGAACTCTGTCTGAAAAATTACTCCTCGCACTTCTAGCTTCCCACACACTGGCATGACCTCTATCCGATAAATTACTCTTTACGCTTCTAGCTTCCCACACACTAGCATGACCTCTTTCTGCTACATTGCTATTTAAACTCCTAGCTTCCCACCCGCTAGTAGATCCTAGTCTACTGACCCTAACTTCGTTCTTTGATTCTCCATCTACTTCATTTCTCCTAAGGAGATCATCTCTAAGTCCCCTCCTACCTCTAGGATCATCACCTGTCAGCACATCATCTTTTGCACCGTTACGATTTACATCAGACCTTGTCCTCCCTGTCCTAATTCTATCTCCTGACACCGAATGTCTCTTTGGTTGGTCTGGACTACGGTGTTGAGGCATACTTTCAGTCCGCAATGAAGTCCTCGACCTTGCCCACAATTTTCTTCCTTTGAACCCATCTTCTGCTAGAAGGTCCTCCAGAGACGATGCCATCTGCGGTGATACCAACACCCTCTTACAGTAACAAGAAACCTTGAAAATGAGCAACAGAAACATCACACACTTTATACTACACCTTATCCTTAATTTAGACTCAAAAGCATGCACTGAACTACAAGAAAATGAAAAGCACTGCAAATCATTCTACCAATTAACCTTGAAAACAAGATATCACTTATGATATCACTAGAAAATTGGGTTGGAGGATTCGATCAAACACTAAGGTCTGAATTGTCCTTGCAGAAGTGGCTTGCAAGGGAAATGGAGCTCAAGAGTTTAGATTTCATAGACTATATGTTCTATTCTTTCAATGCTGAAATTCATGTTGCATATGATCAGATTGTTTAATCATGCAGAAGTTAACACAGTACGAAGCTGATCGAGTGTGGTCAAAATCCAATAGTAAGAAATGCACAACAACAAAAAGCAAAGCTTATATAAGTCTTTCCCTCATATTGAACATGTGATTGGAACAAGAAACCACAAATGGAACATGAAAATTAAGAACCAGAGAGATATAACACAAAATTGAACATCTATATCAATGCTATAATCTACTTTGTAAGCACTAAAATTTCATACCCAATTGAGTCAAAGCCGAAAACTTGATCTCATAAACCAAAAACGAGAGTAACTCCAATCACCAATAACACAGATACTCACAAAGACATCAGTTTTCTCACCTTGATCCTCCTTATACCAAAACTGTGTCCTCTTCTGGAAGCTTCACGCAAAACCTAGTTGCCAAAATGTCAGAGACGTTAGATTAAACACCTTGAGGGCAATCAATCCGGGTCTGCAGTCAAAACAAGAATGCAAAGAATTTTGATGAAAAACAAAGAATATGGTGGAGAGGTATCTAAGGAAGGAAGAAGAAAGAACTGGGCTTTGTCTATATAGGAGTTGGAAGACATGAAATAAAAAACAATACCCGAATAGTTAGAAAACGATGGAGAATGACTACAATAGGGAAGGAGGCAATGGATGAGTGAGGGGGAGAGTGACAAAAGAAAGCTGACAAATGAAAAGAGAGAGACCATGAAGTGCATTATCATATCATACAGATTTACAGAAGGAGTAGCGAGACTGTTTCAAACTATGAAAGCGTGTGTTTGTTTATATTTGCAGGCTTACTGGTGTTTTCAAACTGTTTCAACTGCCGCCCCTGCTAACACTAGCTTAGCTAGCTATGCATAGTTTAAGAATGATTCATCATATCATTGGAGGATCATAATTTGACTATTTGGGTCATATTTCTAAACACCCAAAAATTACATATGATGGCTATTGGCACATCCTATGTTAATGTGTTTTTTCTATATAATAGAAAATAAGTCGGAACAAATCCTTGCAAAACGAACCATTTCAGACAAGATTTTGAGAAGTATTTTGTTCTTTAAGTTAGGAGGTTTGAGGCCGGATCAATATATGCGTAGATGGGAGCTCGCTAATGAGAATTACTTAGTAGAGGACTCGTTGATAGCTTTTTCGTTTCACTCATTTTTCGATCGCATATCTACTTTTCGACCATCTAGCTTTTAGCTATAATACATATATATACGAGTATATCATTTATGTAAACTTCTATCCAAATTAAAAATCGTTAAGGCATTCATCAATGTGTTTTACCAATTATAAACTGAACAATTCTTGTTTAATAGATTTTGATCGTCCATTGATTTGATATAGTTCGATTCCTTAACGATTACCAATTTGGCTGAAGACTTACAGAAACGATCTACTTATATATTGACCTAAAAAAATGAACGGTTGAGATACCAAAATGTAATTGAAAAATGGGTGTCATAAACCATTAATTAGAATGTCATCAACTAGTCCTCCACTTAACGCTCCTTATTGGAATATGAGTTGAGATCTCTCAACTTAACATTATGTCATCATTATACATTATGAATCGAGAAAATAAGGGACTTCCATTATACATTCAATTTTTTTAAAAAATAAAAACCTTAATTACAGACATATACCCTAAGTTCATGTTCGGTTAGCTGAATCTTGGCTTGGAAAAAGAAATTGGCTTCATCCAATGTTTGATGCAAAACGAAATAAGCTGGAAAAGAAAATGGTCCCCAAAGGTTAGAATATATGAGGAAACCACATTTAATCAGAAGGCCAAATTTGTCATGCCCCGACTCTTAAATTTTACCTTAATTACTAGCATCGTGGTAATAAGAATTTTACCGTCTTCGTCATTGAGTTTATAGTCCTAAAGTCCCTAGAGGTGTGTTGAGGGACGAATATTTCGAAATAATTATTCGAAGGAAGAAAATGTGACGACGGTAAAAATGGTAAATTTTAGCTAGTAAAAGGTAATTTTTATTGGGGTATTATTTTGGGGTGTTGAATTTTGAAATGGTTTATGGTGGAGTGATGGACCGGGTGAGCTAAAGGCCCAAATCAGTTTCCCCCTTTCCTTTCTCTCTCCTCCCTCCCGATTCTCTCTCCCTCTCCCTTCGCCCGGAAGACTTCCGACCGCCCGTTCGCCACCGTCCGGCAGCCCCAGACCGCCACACCGGTACCAATCGGTCGGTCTCCAACCCAGCTTCCGTTCTAGACCGGTGGCAGCCTCCCTAGCGCCGCCGTGAAGAAGAAAACAACCCCGAAAGCTCCGACTGCCGGATCGGTTTTCTCGCCGGAACTCCCTCTTCCGGCCGCCATAACTGGCGATCCTTGGCTCAAAAGGAAGCCCTCCTCCCGTGCTCCAATCCCTCCAAAGGATTCGCTCCCTCTTGAGCTAGGTAAGGAGAAATTGGTAAAAGAAATTGTAGGGTTTTTATGGTTGTTTTCGTTCGATTGACATGGTTAGGCTTAGAATTGGAGTTTGTGCTAGTTAGGAATGTTGTAGAGGAGATTGAGAGGAAGGTGCTGTCAAATTTTGGTAGGCATTGGAGGTCGCCGGAACTGGTCGCCGGCCGCCGGCGCCGCCGCTGAAAAATTGTTTTTGGTGGAGATTTTTATGAGGAGTTTAATGGAATGAGCTTTAGAATTTTTGGAGGAGTTTTGGATAGGTTTGGAAATTATTAAAGTTTGTATTTTTGACGGATTAATAAGTTAAAAATCCGGCCATTAGATTATTTATGGTTAGGAAGGTAGAAGGTGCTTTTGAGGATGTCGGAAAAATTGTGGAGCTTTATGGCTGGCAGTGAAGTAAAGATTTAGGGCGATAGGCATGGTTGAGTGTGAGAAGCTCATATTTAATTATGCCTATTTTCTTTAAGCGTCGGTGTTTTATTTAAGGATTTATTTTTGTTTTGGAACAGGACGTGAGGAGGCCGAGCAGAGGAGACCTCCGACCGACATCAGGCTTAGGCCTAAGTTGTGAATGGACCTTTGTTTTTAAATAATGTTTTATTGTTGAATAATTTCTTTTGTTGGAATTTATCCTGAATTGAGAATTTCGGTGTTTATACTCATTTATTGACGTTTATGAGAATAGTATGTATATAAGTAAACGCTAGCTAGCAATACGTGATTTCCCCCCATAATGAGGAAAAATGCCATTATGGGGTGACGTGGGCGTTAGACGCCAGCGTCGTAACCTGGTACGACTTTCTATTTTCTTTTCGTATTCATTCATAGATTCGTACAAGGAGTAAGCACGTATATATATATATATATATATATATATATATATATATATATCCACTCGTGCGATTCCCCCATAATGAGGAAAAATGTCATTATGGGGTGACGTGAGCGGTAGACGCGAGCGTAGTAGCCTTGTATGAATTTCTGTTTTTCTTTTATTCCTTCAAAGAAATCATACAAGGAGTAGACGAGTGCATATACATACTGATATATTTAATTTTAGCCTGAGAGGCTGTATTTGTTTAAGTTTTAGAGACTAGCCGGAACTAGTCGTGTCCTTGAAAGTTTTTCTTGGGGAAATATTATTTGTTTAGCGAGATTAATTTTGTCCACTCACTCTGACGTAATTAAATATTTTCCCCTGGGCTTTTTCTTCGTTTTTAAATGCCCAGTCCGCAGAGTTCGGGTGGGGTCTAGAAGGAGGCGACGAGGCATAGTCACCCACATTTCCACTACTGTCCGCCAGTAGGTTATCTGTTTAACCCACTAGGATTTCTATCAGCTTCTGTTGTCTTTCTTGTAGTAGCTCTGAATATTTTCGGAAAAATAATTGTGTATTATTTTTATACGGTTATTTGGATTGAGTTGAAGATTAATATTTTGGTTAAGAGGATGTTCTATATTTTTCCGGGTTAGGGTTGTCCATTTTCAAGGGAGATTTGCCGAGTTCTTCGGTAAATTTTCCTTGGAGGTGGTCCCCACAGGACTTACCTCGGGTTTCAAGGTGAAATTCGGGGTGGGTCCTGACAAAATTAGTGAAAATAATAAAAATCTTAATACATATACCCCTATGTTGCACGGACACGAACACAGACACGGCGACACGACACGGCACGACACGCCGACACGGCAAAACTTAAAAACTGAGTTTCTAACACGGCTTGGACATGACAAACATAATTATATATTTACGTATTTTTAATAAATAAAAAATATACTAAAATATGAAATAAGTTCATTATATTACCAAATAAAGTTCTAAATTCAATCTATTTCATAACCATAAGAAATAAGTCAAGTGCATAACTAATAACATTAAAAACAGCAGACCTCTAGCACGGTAGCACCTAAAACATAACATTAAAGAAACGCAAACTTGAGCAGTAGCTTGTTTTCAAACAGGGCAATTTCTAGCACTGTAGCACCTAATAGACAAGAAGATGAACTAATATAATTATCATATCCATAATTCATCCAAACTTGTTATTCCATAGTTGATCTACTATAAAATGAATAGAAAATTGACCTCTCATCTTCAAGACTCCATCTCATCTTCAACTAGGATCCTGATGTGCTCATATTATCTTATATTTCTAAGCCTCTTATGCTTGAGATTTGTGTTTAATTCTCTTCTTTATGACTTATTTATGTTAATTTAGTGTTTTTATAGGTTTGTGTCATAGAGAGAAGAAAATGAGCTAAAATGCGTAAATAAGGATTGAAAGGCGACTGCAATCCCAAGTGTCAGAATCTGCCTATGCAGAACAGATAACGTTGCCAACTTACTGGGAATTACTCGGATCGAATCAGACTATGAGCCTTATATCATTGGAAAGCTACCTATGTCTATTTTCTATATAATTTTACGGATCTTGATTTCGATACTTATGGAGTGAGTTATGATCATTTGAGTGAAGAATGGTCACATCAGCAAATCTGCTCGGATTTGCAAACATTTGTAGATAACTCAAGTTCCGTGTCACAAGACCGTCAACCATAAAGCTTGAAAGACAATAATGCAGATGAGGATTCAAGGAGTACATGTATTCTTAGTTCTACAAGAGATATCTCAAGGTTTTCTCATTCTATATCAAGAAATGAGTTTGAATCCAAGTCTTATAAGGAAATTTGAAGCCAAAGATGAGCAGGAAACTTTTCTATTTAAGGGAGCACGAATTTCACATTGAGGGAGGTCTCGAAAGCACATTGAAGATGCCTAAAGGAGCAGAGACCATCCATCTATCCACCCTTCACCTTTCCATTCTTTTTATGTTTTCGTTGTGTTTTCTTTAGTTATGTTTTGTTAAACCTTTTCTAGTGTTAGGATGATGTTCTAGCATGATTATTTATGTTTTTGATGATTAATTAATGGATTTATAGTTTCATAATGATGAATGTTTAATCACTGTTTGAATATATGCTTTATGTTTAAGTTCTTTGATTGATCACCATAAGACTTTGCATTTAGTAACTTGAAGATAAATTTGAAGCAGAGATGTAATATAGTTTATTTAGCTTCTTGTGATTGAGTATGGTGAATTACATTATTGCTTGATTCAGAATAATAGTTTGCTTGATTCCCTTATTTTCTAGTACGTGATGAGTCATGCATGTTAAATTTATACCTGAGAATGATAGACTACATAGTTAGGATATACGACCTTTGCCCGAGAGGGAGAGTATCATACACTTGAGGAAAATTATGGTCTACAGTACCTGAGAATGACTTCGATACGGGAATTGTCATCTAGAGAAACGATAGAATCCATTAGTTGCATCAAGGCGTAGATAGCATTGCTTATGGTTGATTCCGACACCCTAGACTCATCACCATCATACTTTTACTCTTTTCAATTACAATTACTTTCTTTTATTTTTCATCATCATAAAACCTTTTTTTAAAACCCCAAAAATCATAAGTACAATTTAGTTTGAGTCATTGTGTTTGTCTTTGTCGATATGTGTTTCTTGTTTTGTGTGTTTGTGTTGTTAGTTTAGGTATTTCATAATTTGAGTTAAACTAATATCCTAGTGGGAACGACAACCCCTTTTCTTCCATTCACTGTACTACATCCACCCTGTATACTTGCAGGAATTCCATCACATCCTCTCCAATGTCGGCTCATCAAAGGATAAAGTTGTCAACTCAAGCACATCAATATTGACTGGTTCCATGGATTCATGACCATCTCCTCCAAGATCCCACATTTTGAATAACGAAAATCTTAGGTTTCCTTCATATCATCAGTGGCCAAACTAGAAAGACTTTCTACAATTTACATTGCCTAATTCAACTCAATTCTATAACAGTGTTAAAAACAAGTTTACCAATATCTATGTGCATAATCTCCTCATCCATTTCATTCATTTTCTCACCAAACAAAAAGGTTACACATCCGTTACAACACCAATACAACTCAATTTCACCATTTTCATAAAAATCATATTCATGAAACAAATGGATAACTACCAGAATCACAAAATCATCTCACTAATCAGAAAGATTAACAGAATGGGGAGATTAAGAAAATGAAGACTAACCTTAGCAAAGACGACGACGACGACAGCGGACGGCAAAGAGAAGAGATCAGATCGGTGAAGAGATCGAATGGATGGCCGACGGTGAAGAGAAGTGTTAATACATCATATGTGAGAGATAGAACATCGGTCCTACTCGCCTAAGAAGACACATATTGCCACATACAACGGGCTTGGGCCTTAGCTAAACCCAAGAAACCTACACTCTTCCTTGAGGGCATAATAATAATACACTCTCCAATAAGAGCAAAATGGTACTTTTATGGTGCATCTATTATCTCTATAAATACATGTTTCCACCCTTCATTTGGGTAAGTCTTTATTTCCACCCTATTCGTACATTATCTTTATTCTCATGAAGCTGACTTAGGCATCGGAGGGTCGAAGGCTGGCAAACCCGGTCTTCCCTCTGACGTCATTCGCTCATGATTGACAGGTTATGGGTCTTGAAGATGGTGTTCTTCCCGCATTATCATCCCCTCAGAAATCACGCCGAAACAATTGGCGCTAGAAGGAGGGCGCCTCAAGTGGCAACCCTCACATAGCTCACCATGAGCATATTCATCATCTGGCCAGAATTCCTTTTTCCTGAAAATTTTTCTTTTTTCCGGTCACACTGTTTCTCTCTCCCCTCTCAGTTCCCACACAAGGAGCTCATCTACTTTGCAGTTCCTCCTAATATTACATCTCAATTACATGAAAATCAAACTTTTCAAGCTTCTGGGTTGCGAACACAGTGAGTTTTGAGGAGAGAGAAAGTAGATCTCGATTCTCACTCTCTCTCCTCCACCATTGATCCACGAGCTCCACCGTGCCTCACCTCCATCACCATAAGACTCGCTATCCTCCGATGAGCCAAACCTAGCCTCCCTGTTGCTCGAAGACGCCGGAAAACTGGTTCATGCGCCACCGCCGTGAACACCCAGAAATTTTCTATGGACACTCAATTGCTTCTTTCTTAAGCAGTCGCTCCAAAAACGAGCAGCAACTCCTTTTTATCTCAACCCAGACTAGCGCCTACACTTATTCTCCGCTCTAGTGAATCATGACTCCAGACTCCTCGATTCCAATTTTATAGTGAGAGAGCTAAGTCTAGATAATCATTCTCACCTCCTTCACCGAAACACCTAAGGTTGAGCTCAATTTGTCAGCGACCCATTTGCTTCAGCGCCTTCCCAACAGCTAGCTCACTCAACAAAGCACAACAACTAGCTCACTCTTGGGGTCGATACTGCTAGAACCATTGTCAGGACCTACCCCGGATTTCCCCTTGAAATCTGGGATGAACCCTGCGGGACCCACCTCAAGGGAAATTCTACCAAAATTTTGGCATAACCTCTCTTGAAAATGAGTAACCCTACCTGAAAGAAAAATCACCAAAACCCAAACACTTCTAAAACAAGTAAATCCACAACTCTTAGAGTCACCCGCTCCCCCAAATAAACATCCACCACCTCAAAATCAATATAATTCCAACAATTTCATAAGTTAATTTCTCATGCAACAATATCTCATAAATCTTTCAAATCCCTCCTAAATTGAGTCATAAGCTCTTAACACACATAAACATAAATTGATGCAACATCCCATGGTTATCAGAGCTACTAATTTGAAGGAAACGAGAAAAATACACAAGTAGGTTAATCCGGTAACCTACGAGAGAAAACTGGAAGTGGTGGAAAATATGACTCGCCTCCCACCCTCGCCGAACAGAACTCTGCAGACTGAGCATTTTAAACGAAAAGGCCAGGGGAGAAACATTTAAAACGTTAGAGTGAGTGGACAAAAATAAATAATCCAAATACTGACTTAATGATAGAGACTTGAAATCATAATTTATGCTTTTCCCATATTTTCCATTGAGAAAATATTTATGCATGCCACTTTTGGAAATCTTTCCAAAAATAATTATAGACAAAAATAATGAATCAATCCCAATGGTTTCTAATAAATCAATAAAAATGGGGAAGATGTTTCACCATAACGATGAGCCTCCCAGGCTAGGGTCGGAGCCTCCCAGGCTATAATAGCGTCTCACGCTAAGCGCTCTACTCACGTATGAAGAAGACCGCTAATAAGGTTATAATAGCGACTCACATATGATGAGGACCGCTAATAAGGTTAGCTAGCAATAATCAATATAAATCAACCCTTTTATGGTGAAGTACAATATTAAGATAAAAAGATCAACACTTCCCCAAAAATTATAATGAACTCATAGCGCATAGTACAGTTCCCAACTGTACTTAGAAATAATATAAATCACTTGACACGTCACATGTGTCACCTAAAATTAGCAAGAGAGTTCCGGAAAAATAAGTGGAACTCGATAATCCAACAAAATATTATATCTCCAAATGCCTTTGAAATTAAATAACTTTAACGCATGCATGATAATAAAATCAAAGGTCCATTCACAGTGCTCGGCTATGCCTGCCGACGACCCGAGGGTTCCTCCAAATGATCCTCCTCACGTCCTGAACAATAAATAATTATTAAGCCTCCAAACCAGGATAATACTTTAATAAAATTTCCGAAATAAAAAGGAAGCCTATAATTTCATCTCTCTTGCCCAACTTCTCCACTTTTAATCTAACAAGGCTCACAATATTCCGTAATTACCGAAAGCCATAATTTAACCTTTTTGAAGTTTAAATCCTGCTAAACCAACTGCCGGATCTCCATTCGGATAACCGCCCAAATCCTTAATCATTGATAAATCCCAAACCTTATCAAAACTCCTCCAAAAAATCTAAATTATACTTCATTAATCTCCTCTCATTACAACAAACCCGAAAACATGCAAAAACAACCTCTAAACGGCGGCCGGCAGCCGAACTCCGGCGATGTCCATTGCCTCTCAAATTTTAACGGAATAATCCTCTCATCACGCACAACAACTTTCATAACTAGCACTTAGTCCAATTCTAAGACTAACTAAGGTAATCGAACCAAAACATCCATAAATCCCTAGAACTTCAATTATACACTTCACCCTAACAAGATCGAATTAGACCAATTCATTTTGAGGGATTACTCACCTTGATGAGGGCTATAAGATGAGCCAAAAATTCCGACTTATGGTGGCCGGAGGAGAGAACTCCGGCAACTGGACAGTCCGGCGAACTTCCTCTCGAACGGCGGCGTTACACGGCCGGTCACTGGTCCAGGAAGAGAGAGGAGGTGGCAGGGGTCCGAACGGGACCGGTCCGACTGTCTCTGGTGGCCGGACAGAGGCTGGGTCTCCGACGGGTCGGGAGAAGTTCACGGGAGAAAGAGAGAGAGGGAAAAGGGAGAGAGAGAGAGAGTGGGGGGGGGTGTTGGGCTGCCTACACCCGGTCCAACAACTTAAACCTCAAAAATTATACCCACTAAATATTTACCCCCCCTTTTTACCATCTCAAAAATTTACTCTTTTAATTAATAATTTTTCCATGCTAACTCTGATTTTAACGTATAGCATGTCTACAACTCGTAATAACGTCCTCTACGACTTTCATGAAGAAAGTTTTCCCAAATTCCAAACGGAATAAAAAGTCAACTTTAGGGTCCTTAAGTAGTAAACGGTTACTCAACACGGTAAAAGACCAAAATAATACCGAAGTAAATAACCGTAAAATAACTTAAGAACCGGGGTGTGACAACCATCCTGTTGAGATCTCATTCCGACAACAACATAACTTTCCCGGGTTCCCGTGTCCCCGCGACACCTTGGTCACGACACCATCAGTCACAATTACAGTAGCGATACAAGGTTGCAGCAGTAGCTTCCCCGCAATAACCGATAGTCACCTCGAGCTCCGGCAATGACCCACGTGCCGGCATGGCCAAACCCAGAATTACCCTGGGCACCTAGAGCTTTTCTCTTCCATGGTTTAACCCAAACCTCCGGCATGAATAATCACTACCAATATTCTTTTTCCATGGTTTAACCCCGGGTCTCACTCCAAACTAAACAGCTTTCCATCTCGGCCTCTCCGGACTTCTCTCTCCCGGCAATGGGTCAAAAAAGAAAAAGTCACCCATCCCGATCCCGGCTCCCGGCACCTCTCTCCTGAGATCTCGGAACCTAAATCCCGCACCCTCCTCCTCGGGTCCTCGCCACGGGTACCCGACACCTCCCTCCCTGGACTAGCCATTTCTCAACAACCCCGACATCCACTCGGAACCCGATTTCGGCACCCGAAATACCACCATCTCAGCAGCCTCTCCCGGGAACACTTGTCTTCTCCCGGTACCGGCACCTCCTTGTCGGTTTCACTGCTCCCGACACCTCTTTCCCAGGACGCAACAAACCCTCATCTCATATTCCCGGCAGCCCACCTCCCCGCAACACCTCCCCTGGCTCCCGGCAGCCCCTCCCTGGCCTCCTGGGCTCACAACGCCCCTCCTTGGCTTCCCGGGCTCACAGCGCCCCTCTATTCTTGGTGTCTCTGTTCCGAGACCAGCCCCTAGCCCCCCCGGATCCCTGCACAGATCCTTCTTAGTGGCAAGACTCATCATCTCGGCACCTCCCTTTCCTGGCTCCCGCCACAACGACACAAAAAGAAAGAGATATGGTCTCGGCACCCACCCTTTAACCTAGAAACTATTATTAACCCCTCAGAGCAACCAGTGTGACCTTGCCAATTACCTCTGCTTTTCCAAATTTCTCTAGCAGATCTGCGGATGGTTTATGCGTAATGAAATATATGAGATCAACTATGCCATACTTCTCTATGATCTATCTGTGGGCAACATGACACTAAGCTCTCATGAGTCATGCCCCTATCAAATGGTCACACATTGTCTATTCATCTACTTGCCAAATATGATTGGCACACACTACAGACTATCATACTTGTGTCATCATGGCTTCTCTTCCCCACGTCGGTACACATACATTACTTCTTGGCAAAACAATATTATCTTCAATGATGAGCTCAATAATGGAGTCCTATCATCGGTTTGACAACTCCATCGGGATTCTTACATGAGCTTTAAGGTGCCGACATGGAGTCTTACATCAACAATATTTCTATGGTGTCCACACCGTTCCAGATAAGTTCTCACCTACACCATTTTAATTTGAGCTCATGCTATGCTTTACAATATGCTTCATTGATTACTATACCTCAAGCATGCCTACTCATTAATAGTGTACATCCTATGCTTATACACACACAATGCTTTATATGTTACTATATTTTCTAGCACGCTTATTACACATGACATAGAGTTACCTAAAACACTTTTTTATATATACACGTTACATGAATGACTACTCTATGATTATTAGACATGCTTTCAAATGCAATTTGTTATTAGCATATCACTCCAAGCTCATGCTAAATGCAGACTTGTAATTGCAAACCATTTCCGATCACATTGATGCACTTATGCACATGACACTTGCTACACATAATTGCAAGTCATACATGCTATATATCTATAATCTTATTCTCTTGAGCAAGAGCCTCGTTCATCGACTGCACCCCACCGGCCGGGAGCCATGCAACTTATGCCAACAAAACATAAGTAAAACATCATCGACACTTCATTTCACATGGCACACAGTCATGTCGGCCTCTTGACTACGCCATAGACAGCTACACACATCACGAGTGTACACAGCCAGCACTCCAACGTGCAATCTCAGGCTACACACACCATGAGTGTACACAACTAGCATAAACATGCAACTAAAAGAAACACACGTCACAAGCGTATACAACAACCTCACCAAGAGGAAAGGTACCTCATCAACCAGCTCATTCCCGCCATGATAAACTCTCATGGCACCACACCATCAGATCTATATAGTACCACCATAACCTTTCACCAACATCCTCCAGTACAGTCATAACATGTTCTCAAAGTTACACTTGTCAATCACTCCATGCAGCCACTCTTTGAGGTTGTTGTCCAAGATAGACGACTCTACTCTCCATGGTCTCACCACGATCTCCTTATGGTTTCTCTTTTGTTTTTTCTCTATGGCATGATCTCTATGAACTCTCTACGGTTACACGTCGGTTGCTCACATATGGATAGTCTCTATGGCCGCTTCCTATGGCTCTTCTATCTTCATGACATTATGTGCTCTCATGGTTACGCTAAGGTTTTTGGTTACTCCACCATCATTCTCCACGGTAGCAATTTACGGTTACGCCACACGGTCACGCCTCATAGCTACACCTAATGGCTAAACCTCATAGCCACACCTCTCGCTACACCATTTATGATCAGGCCACCTAATTGCTACACCTAATTGCTCTCCAGAATATCTCTCCACAATCGCTTCTCAAAGTGTGAGGTTCTGACACCTCGTTACTCCAAATACACAAGGTTACAACATCTATCAGCATAATATCACCATAGATAAGCCTACCGTGGCGAGTACACTCCCTGGTATATGGCGTCTATCAGCTAACCGTGACGAGCAAAACTCTCGGCACACGACATCTATCATCTATCAGCCACCCGGGACGAGTCCATAAAACACTCCCCGGCGCGTGACACCTATAAGTCACCAAAGTGCTTAAGGCACTTCCCGACACATGACATTCCTCACCTCTCGAATACACCATAGGAAATCCCCTATGTTAAATCAGTCCTCGTTTCGGTGCCCAGCCACCATAATCTCTCCCGGCACTGGGGGACTTGGGCAACAACCTTGTATTCCGACATTTACCACGCCTTCGTGATACTCACCATGCCTACTCGGTACCTTCGCCATAACGACACTTACCACAACTGAACGACACTCTCCTTGCCTTATCAGGCATCCTTTCCATGCCTCTTGGCGTGCTCTCGGTACACTTTGGCAACACCCGCCTTGCCCCATCGACATCTTGGCTACGCTTCCTAGCATGCTCTCGGCATCTTTGCCACACTTCCTAACGTGCTCTCGTTGTGCCATAGCGATAGTCACCCATTCCTCGACAGTTCTTTACATGCCCTATCGGCACCATCACTATGCCCTAGTGGCACCTCTCGCCATGCCTCAGCGCCACTTCCTCCTTGCCTCAACGACACCCTGGCCATGGCCAGCGGCACCATCGTCATGCCCCAGCGGCACTCCTCGCCACACCTCGATGGCACACTTGTCTCAATGGCGAGATGGTGAACTACATTTGGTTTGATCCCATAAACGGGTATGTAGGCACTCTAGCACTCACCTAGAGGCAACCACAAAATATACGCCACCAAAATCTCTCTTTGGAACACATACATGCTGGAATAGCTCAGTTAGCTAGAGCATATAGCTCATACAAATCAAAGGCTACTAAACGCCTAAGGCATACAAACATGTTGGTACCCGTTACCCACACGAGATGCTCAACAGATACATGTTTCCACCCTATCTCTATAAATACATGTTTCCACCCCTCATTTGGGTAAGTCTCAATTTCCACCCTATTCATACTTTATTCTTATTCTCATAAAGCTGACTTAGGCATCGGAGGGTCGAAGGCTGGCAAACCCGGTCTTCCCTCTGACGCCATTTGCTCATGATTGACAGGTTATGGGTCTTGAAGATGATGTTCTTCCCGCATTCTGTGTGATTTATCCCCTCAGAAATCATGCCGAAACAAGAAGAGAATGGGTGGCGGACGTTTTCTTCGAATCGGTGATTGAATATAAAATTGGTGAAGAGATGAGAAGAGTTGGCAGAGAGAGAGGAGATAAGAGAATCAGTTAAGAGATCGGGAGTTTGGGACTCAGCTCTACTGTGCGTGCGCCATTTAGGTCCCTTTTTTTTTAAGTCTGAAACGTTGATGTGGCGTGTCGCAATGCCGTGTTGGGGCCGGTCAACATGTCCAAAAAGTCAACTTTTTCGGACACGCCACGTGGCGTGTCGGACACGTATTTTGCTGTGTCGGCGTGTCGGAGTGTCTGTGCAACATAGATATACCCTAAGTCTGCGTTTGGTTCACGAATCAGGGCTTTGGTAAAAGAGAGTGGATTCTTTGTAGTGTTTGGATGCAAAAAGAAATAAGCTGGAAAGGAAAATGTTCTCAAAGGTAAGGAACTATAGGAGGGAAGCCTATTTATTTAGAAGGCCAAAATAGTCAAGCTAAAAAAATATCTTAATTAGAGATATATACCTAAAGTATGTCCAAGTTTGGTTCACGGAATCAGGACCAAAGAAAAAAGAAAGTTGTTACATCCAGTGTTTGGATACAAAAGAAAATTGATTCACAATGATAAGGAAAATGGTTCTTAAAGGTAAGGAAATAGAAGGGAACCCTATTTATTCATAAGGCGAAAATAGTTAAGTTACTAATGATGAAAATTCTTAATTATAGACAGATACTCTAAGTCCACATTTGGCTTCTTTTCAGTGTTTTGATGCAAAAGGAAATAAGCTGAGGAGGAAAATTATCTCAAAGATAAGGAAATAGAGGGAAGGTGGTTCTCCCCCTGCTTCTCCGATGAACCATACTCCTTCAAATGATTGTTTTCCATTTTTGTCCATGTGACTTTTAAACCCGGCTTTTTCAAATAGTGAAAGAAAAATTGATAGAAATTGCAATTTTTCACGCCCATGGAAAATCCAAATAATTGTTTTTATTTTAGGAACCGAAATATGTGTTAAAAAAAACATGTGTGAGTTTCTTACGAACAGAAATGAAACTAAGCATTTTCTTAACTTATTTAATGACATAAAGGAAATCTTTTAAGAATGACCCCAAAGAGTGTGATCTACCATTTAGCCTAAAGATAACACGAGACGGTATTAGACACAAACCTATAAACAATTTCTCAAGGTCATGACCCCATGCCCAGCTACATTGTGCGCCCAAGGTTGGGCACCCACTTGTCAACTTCCCGACCGTATATGTCGCTATATCTGGCAACCAGCCTTGCCCCCACCCCACCGCCACCATCATCTCTGAACTAAGAGCACAATCAACCTCTAGATCAAAACAATTTTTTTTTTTTTTACGACGATTGAACGGAGATCCGAACTAAGGGAATCACTATTGTAGCTCTACCACAAAATGAAAGGTGTAAGTTGTTAATTTACTCCCTGATATAGTAAAAAGAAAAACCAATAGCTAGCACTATACTCTTGGCCTTGACAGCAATGGAAAAAGGCAAAGTTTGAGTGGACATATCTTAAATCCTAGGTTTAAATTTTGAAGTCTGAACTGGTACAACGAAGACCTTATTTTATGGATGCATAAGTGAATATGTCCCTTAATTCAAAACAAATCTGTGATTAGATAATAAACATCTATCCACAAATTGTTTCAAAGTTTTATTTTCTCATGAATACGACTTGGTCTAACATATTATGGCAAAAAATGCTCAGTAGTCCGTACGTCGATACCTACAAACTCCATTCATTTGTTTTTTTCTAAACTGTTGGCACTAGATTCCATTACCACACAACAAAGATATGATCCAACTCAATAAGTTGATGTAATATATAAATAATAAGCAACATTCAACATCACTGCCGTACGTACAAAATGTGTTGTGCAAACTCCAAATGCAAATGATGTTTCTATGATTGGTTTTGTTAGGTGAGGTGCTTGAAAAATATTTCAAATGTTCCCCAATTAACTTACCAAGGCATTAGTGTTCACTATGAGGTTTTAAAGGGTTATAGTACGGCAGAATCTATGGAAGTTCATATGTAGGTGAAGCTTCTTAATATCTTTGAAGTTTTCTTTGGTTGTAAAGATGTTATTTTCTATTGTATTTTTACCATTTTTCTCCTGGACATTTTGCGTGATTGTTAATGTTTTGGTCATTGAGTGCTAGGTAGACTTTTGCTCGCCTTGTTGCTGGCGAAATGAAACGAGAGAATACGAGCTCGGACAATAGAAGCAAGAAGTGATGGAGAAATGCATGACTTGTACGTGATGAAAAACTTGCTTGCACTCGCCGGCTGCTGGCGGTGTTGGATAGTCTGAAACAGTGCCCTTGAAGCATGCTGCAATACAAAGACCTTTCAGATTTTTCCAAAAAAAAAAAACGTTTAACTTAACACAGCAAAATAAAAGCATGAGATCATTACATATCTTGGACTGCTGTAAATCTACGAAGTTTATCAGAGCAAGCGGTAGAACAGCCAGCAGTTAGCTCTTCCCTTTCGCATTTGGCCAAGCAGGCTAGGGTTTCGATCTGTACGTGTGCTGCAATTCTGCAAAGAAGGCATTATTGTTTTGTGCTATGAAACATATTCGGTGTACGATACACTAATGACTAATCTTCAATGGTCAATATGCCTCTTCTTCCCTTTATCTCTCGTACCAATGATTGCTTGAGTACTCAGGATCAGGCGGGCCCTGAAGATTGAAAGCATCACAGAAGATTGATATAATGAACGAAAAATTCTGCTATACCGTGCCTGCTGAATTCCATGACCAAATTTGAAACCAACCACCTCATGTTGCACCCCCTCCTTTAGTGATAGGTATGCTATACCTTTTGGTATAGCAGACGAACCCATAATGAACATGTATTTTGCTTCAAGAGTCTCCATTGTATTCAACTACGGCCACTCATCATCTTATAATGGTGAACAGACGTTCGCACAGCTGGCCGTTGACGTCTCCGAAGACGATGGTGAATATCGGAATTCCGGATGGCGTTAGATTTCTTGAACACCAATCGAAGATGGACATTATTTTTAGTATTTTCTATTTTTTTAGAGGATGGACCCCTCAGCCCGATGGGCCCTTCAGCACCCAAACCGCCTAGGCCAACATTGTGTCCGCCTAGCCCGCAAATTCCCCAAGCCTGCATCGGCCCACTTCGTCTATAATTCATCCAGCCTAGAGAGAATCTGACACCTCTTCCCGAGGTTGAAACACACAATTGATTGGACGTTTTGGTGTCCATGCGGAGAGTGGAGTCCATTCCTTTTCTCTTATCGAGAGTCGCGCCTTTTCTTCTCACAGTCGCAGTCACACATGTGAGCTCCACCTCCACCCCCCTTAGAGCATCTCCCATGGTAGGCTAAATCCTTAGCCAAATTTAGCCTATAAAACAATAATATTTTGTGGAATCTTTTTTTAGCTTACCAAAGTCTCTCACCGTAAGTTAAATCTTTAGCCAAATTTATAGCCTTTTGGCTTTAAAAAACTCTTCCACCGTAAGCTAAATCCAAAAGTAAAGCCAAATCTAATTCTTTTGTCATATATATGTAATGTTATATTTCTATGCATATTTTTTCTTTTCTCATATATATAAATATATATATATATATATAATATTAAAAATAATTTGAAACTACAAATATTGAGAAGGACATGGATCTTATTCCTTAGGAAATAAACAATAATTAAAGGGTACAACCAACGAAAATTAAAAAAAAAAATAGAACGACAAATTTATTTGAAAACAAAATATTTATTTGAAAATAAACATTTATCGATCACGATTTCAAACTTATGTTCTTCCATGTCGCTACCAAATATGTTCAACCAAAGCAACTCGAAGTTCATGACGTTTGGCTATGACGTTTTGCTAACATGAATCCGTTCCAAGGTGACACACAAGCTACGTTCAACTCTGAAAGCATTGGTAATGCACTTCAAGTTTCAAGTCAATATGTATCAAGCGATGAATACGGAGCAACGCCAAATTATGGAAGAATTGGTGACTATGGAGGAATGAGTCTTTATGAAGGACCTTTTGGATATGGAAAAGGTAAAGACTATGGATGAAGCGGAGGTACAGGAATAAGCGATAGGCATGGAGGAGCTCCATAACGAAAGCGGTGGAGTACCGAATTATTGTTGATGGTTATTATAATATGAGTTTTTTTATTGAAAAATAATATGTGTTTTTAATAAGTCTAGCATTTTATGTTAGTTATTTCGTTATGTTGTAATTTAGTTAAGTCTAACATTTTGTATTGTTTACGTTTTAATAAGTGTGTAACCTTTTTACATGAATAAACTATGTACTTTTAATAATCAATCAAGTATATGATTTTATCTAAATATATTAGATATGGGGCTTATATGAAATGTCTCGTCGAGATCTTCGCAATGGTAAAAAAGTTAAATAGAAACGAGTTTTTAATTATGTAGTTATGAGAGATTAAAGATTTTTAGTTCAAATTTAAAAAAGATACAAACTGAAATAAGATGGGAAAGACAGATCTGGAAAAAAAATAAAGCTGAATAAAATATTATTTGGCTTTAGCTTATGGAAATGGAAGGCCAAATTTGGCTTACCTAAAAACCAAATTTAGCCTATGGTGGGAGATGGTCTTAATCCTTGATTATAGACAAAACAAACCGACAATTGTCTCTTATCTCAGGATAATTCGGACCCCACCGAAATGTCCTAATCTGCCCTCTCTTCCTTTTTATATTCCTGAACCGCCATTGTTCTAGTTTGTAAAATCTAAGAGCTACGCTCCAAAAATGAAATGCTGGGCCTGAGACAACATAGTTATGGTTATGTCCTTGCGGGTTCTCACTATGGTAACATGAAGTTAAACTTTTACTGCAGGGTGAAATTGTTCGTTTAGGAGTTTAAAACGGCTAACTTTTTAATCCGACTTCTTAGTTGTGGATTTTAGAGAATCTTACCTTTTTGAATTTCAAATTGCATGATGAAGTTGCCCCAAGGTTCATCCAATCCTAATTACAAATTTAACCCCAGTACAAAATTAGTCACACTTTTGACTATTAACAATTTTTTGCGCCGTCAACCGAATTCTTTTCTAAAAAAAGAGAAAAAAACCACTATGATGAACATTCATCATCAAGTTTTATTGGTCACAATTGTTAACATTTCTATATTCTAATCTTTACCTCTGTTTTTTTTTTTTAGATTGAGATCTTCACCTCTTTAGCTTATTTATTCTCTTGTACATTTATATTATCATTAAATACAATCAACAATGACCTAAACTATTTCTTGTCACTAGAAGACTCTTGTCGATATCATCTCTAGAAAACACAACAAGACCATCTTTCGCCTGAGACTAACCTCAGGCTTAAATACGGATTCACTCGTTTCTTTAACTTACCCTCATAAAGAGATATGGAAAAACTTGGTCGAAAGTTTAACTCCCACATCGGAAGTCAAATGAAAGTCATTCCTCATTTGCATATAAAAGGTTATTTCCTATGTCTTCACTAATTACGCCTTTATTATAACTTAATGTTAATTTTGTAAACTTATCTGATTTGGGTCTTAGAGAGGTTAGTGTGAGTCTACGTTGTTTGACAAGTAATGTGTTATCTTCAATCCTTAATAGACTGAAATTTCGAGTCCGCATTAATAAAGTTCCACGAAATCTTATGAAATCTTAAGCATTATCTCTATAACATACAACCTGCAATATTCCAGACAAAAGCAAAAACAAAGGTGATAAACCAAACTATTTGTTATCAAATGCGCCGCTAGAAGCATCTCACACGATTATCAGATTTAATTTGACGCATGACGTAGTAAAGTTGACTTGTCGTCTTACATTTGACATTTAGCTAATCTTAGGTATAACTAATATCTCAATTGCTTTTTTTTATGTGAACAATTGGGAAATATAGGATTCAAGTCTGACATAAAGATGTTTTTGCCTAGAATCAACATATTAGTTAGAAGAACATACTATATGCTGGAAGTAGTGTATAGGTCTTGACCAATAAAAGAAGATGTTTTGCTTAGAATTGACATATTAATTAGAAGAACATATCTATGCCAAAAGCATTGTTTGAAGTGTTTGTGAACCATATGAAAATGGTCACAACGGTCATTTGAGAGTTGCAAGAAGGTACGAAACGGAAGGGTAGTATGGTAAAAATTGAACCCAAGAATCGGACCCCACCAGTGCCGAAAGTGGTAAATTTTCTCTCTGATGAAGCGCACCGCAGCAGTACTAGTCTACTAGAGTAGCTTTTGCAAGTTCGCTTAAACTTGCAGCACTCATCTTCTTCTCTCTTCCGCGGCCTTGGGTGAGTAGCTTTCTCTCTCCTAGGGTTTCTTTTCCACCTCAACTCTCTCCTCTGTAAAGCTCTCTTTCCTCACTCGCCTTTTCCCCATTCACATTCCGCTCTCCTTTTTCACCTTTTCTTCTCGCTTTGCATGTTTCAGATGCCTGATTCGGAAGCTTAGCCTTCTCTGGTTTCGCGGGGTGAGCTCTCTGTTCTAATTTCTCTGCAGCTTTTGATTTTTGGACTCTGGCTTTGTCTCTGTGAAATTTGAATTTTGAATTTTTTTTTTGATTTTTTATTTTGAAGATTTTGTGAGCAAAGCTTGAGTGGAGTGATTGAGCTGCGGAGGTTTTGATCGGCTTTGCGAAGAGCAATGTCGTCGTCGAGAGCGGGGGCGGATCAGCCGCCGCAGCCGCAGCGGCGTATCCAGCGGACGCAGACAGCTGGAAACCTCGGAGAGACGGCTTTCGACAGTGAGGTTGTGCCGTCGTCGCTCGTCGAAATCGCTCCGATTCTTCGGGTGGCCAATGAGGTCGAATCGCACAATCCCAGGGTTGCTTATCTATGTGAGTCCTCCATAGCCGCAGAGATGTTTGTACTTGAAAAGAAACGGCATGTCGTTTTTGTATGTATAGCTTGCTATGCTGTTTTTGTGTGTTGATTTGTTAGGAACTGTAGTGTATTCAGCTTGTGTTAGGGGCTTAATCGATTGTTTCGTGTAGTTTGGCACCTTGAGTCTGCTAAGAACCCTAAAGAAAATGAAAACTAGTCTTGTTTTTGCTTGGTCTTGTGTGCATTCTGTGCACCGGAGCTTAGTTTCTACTTGGTTTGTTGCACATTTGCGCGCCTCAGTGATTCTGAGTTGAGTAATGTGGTCCGGTATTTGATTTATTAGCTTAATTGGTTGTTCTGTCCTCATTGATGTTTACCTGTGCTAAATCTGATGTTATTTTGTTTTAATATTCAGTGGGCAGTTTGTTTGCATCTATTTTACTTTGATGACCATGTGAAATAAGAGTATGTTCGATGGTTTTTGTAGGTCGATTTTATGCATTCGAGAAAGCACATAGATTGGATCCCACTTCTAGCGGACGTGGTGTTCGTCAATTTAAAACTGCTCTTCTTCAACGTCTGGAAAGGGTATGTACTATTTCTCCTCATGTGAAGCACCTTAACTGTTTGTCTTGCAGAATGAGAATTTTTCTCGTAATGTAAGAAATGCAGTTTTAAAATATTTTAATCCTACTTAGAAATGAGCATTCATTTTTTAACCAAAAAAAAATGAGCATTCCTTTGTAACCTTGTAAATCCTTTTATATACTAAGAAGGATAAGTCCACGACGTTGTTCTCATCTGCCTTTGACAAAGAGTAGAAAGGGAAACAAGTATCATCTATGTGCGACAAAACACTGTCTTGCTTTAGATCTTCATTAAATTTAGTTGTTCCTTGTTTCTGGTTTTTGTTCTCTAAGCCAAGTTGTAATCTATTTCAGGAGAATGATCCAACCCTTATGGGAAGGGTGAAAAAAAGTGATGCACGTGAAATGCAGAGCTTCTATCAACACTATTACAAAAAATATATTCAAGCTTTGCATAATGCAGCCGATAAAGCTGATCGGTGGGTTCAGGAGATAATTGGTTTTCTTTGGTCTTAAATTTGGAAAGGTTACTTCTACTTTTTGTCATGCTAAATTTGTTTTATATACAGTGCACAACTTACCAAGGCCTACCAGACTGCCAATGTTCTATTTGAGGTTTTAAAGGCTGTTAATATGACACAATCTATGGAAGTTGATCGTGAGGTGAAAGTTCATGTTATGTTTTAGCTATTTCATACTGCGTATCCATTTTTTCTTGTCTATTTGGCAATGAACATTATGTTCGATGCTTGTAGATTTTGGAAGCTCATGGTAAAGTTGCGGAAAAGACAGAGCTATTGGTTCCTTACAATATCCTTCCACTTGATCCTGATAGTAAAAATCAAGCAATTATGACATACCCAGAGGTAGAGTATTATTATTATTATTATTATTTTTGGAAATAGTAAAAGTACCACCAGTTTCTGTTTTGAGGAAGATTGTCTGCTTCAATTTTCCTGAAACTTTCTATTGTTCTCCAGATTCAAGCTGCTGTTCTCGCTCTTCGTAATACCAGGGGTCTTCCTTGGCCTAAGGAATACAAAAAGAAAAAAGACGAGGATGTTCTTGATTGGCTGCAGTCAATGTTTGGGTTTCAGGTGATGTAATTAGACATTAGAGTGAATGAACACATGTTATTTACTTTGAAAGCATGTATTAAACTATTTTTCTTGAATCAGATTACAATGTATTTGTTCTCTTAATATATGCTCATGAACTACTGTAATCAATTTTCAGAAGGACAACGTGGCAAATCAACGGGAGCACCTGATATTATTACTTGCAAATGTGCACATAAGGCAGTTTCCAAAGCCTGATCAACAGCCTAAGGTTAGACCTTGTCTTGTAAGCTTGGTGCAGCTATGATTACCTGGTCCGAATGGACTTGAACTAGTGTTATTTATTTTGTTGTTTGACTAGTCTACAAGAGTTTTTATTGCTATTTGTGCAATGCCATAATCATGATCACTTTTTGTTAGTTGGATGACCGTGCTCTGACGGAAGTGATGAAGAAGCTTTTCAAGAATTACAAAAAGTGGTGCAAGTACTTGGGCCGGAAAAGTAGCCTTTGGTAAGATGTCTATTAAGATGTCTATTACAAATGTCACTGTCTGACAAGCTAGTTGCATCTTTACCTCTTGAGCTTGTGACTTGACTGCAAATTGGACTTTGTAGTCTAGTTGGGCATGTTACAGCTTAATTATGTGCATCTTTTAGCTATTCAAAATAGATACAAGTAAAGAAAAGAGTTCTATTGAGATGGATTAAAATTAGGAGATTAAATAATTTGAGGTCAATGTATTCTAAACTTCAGTGTAAGAAGGATAAGATTGTACTTTTTATAATGCTTTTGTGGTTGTTATCTCAGGTTACCGACCATACAGCAAGAGGTGCAACAGCGTAAGCTACTATACATGGGTCTTTATCTTTTGATATGGGGTGAAGCTGCAAATTTGAGATTCATGCCAGAATGCCTTTGTTACATATATCATCACGTAAGTTATCATGGTTTTATCATCTTTACAGATGCAACTATGCTATCATTTTAGCTATCTCGACTTTTCTATCTTTCTTCCCTACCTTTATTCCTTTGGACAATGTGTTCAAAAAAAGCTTCAATGGTGATTGAATAGGGATCTTTGTATATGGCAAATGCAAAAGTGGAGTCCATTGAACATTTATACCTTTTAAATTTCTTGCTTTTGTTGGGGAGAAGGGAGTTGATTGTTGGGTGCTTTAAGATCCCCATCAAAGAAAGCTCAACCTCATGTATTCAACTATTGTCTCCCAAAGCTAGTTGCCAACTTGATAAAATAGGTTAGGTTGTGGTTCATCATATTGGTTCATCGGCTTGTCATAGAGGAATATCTGACATTAGCAAATTAGATGGCCAATTCATTTGTTTTCTTTTCGTGTTACCGTACCATTATTCTCTAGCTTGTGGTTTCGTGAGCTTGTTAAATTCCTTTCATGATACAAATTGGAACCCAAATTCAAATAACTGACTTTATCAATGTTGGCTTGCCTGTATCTGGTTATCGGTACCATTCTAATATTTTGAGGAATAGTAATTAATCTGTCTGAAGTTCCTAAGTCCTAACAATGGATTGAGAAAGAGTGCTCCTCGGAAATATGTTTATAGGTCAATGATAATAATAATTCCCATTGACCCCTCCACATTATTAGGGTAGCATGATACCAAGTGCCTCTGGCATTCTTGTGTTGTCGAGTAACAAGGCTTTAACATTTTCAGGAGCTGAAAGTTTTAACATTTCTATTTTCTTTTAAACTTGTGATTATTAACTTTCTAACACTACTAGAGTGCTTGGGTCAGTTGGGTGTTTAATTTTTTTCATTTCTTTTTGTAGATGGCATTTGAATTGTATGGTATGTTAGCTGGGAATGTCAGTCCAATGACAGGAGAAAATGTGAAGCCAGCATATGGAGGTGAAGAAGAGGCTTTCTTGAAGAAAGTTGTGACTCCTATTTATAAAGTGATTGCTGAGGTATGTATGTGAATTGTTTGTCTTTCTCTTTGTTGTCAATTAATTTAAGAGTGGTGCCTTGGTCCTAAGAGAAGGCCTCCAAATATCTTATATGAAAACAGAGGCATAGGCGTGTACAGCCTTTCCCCGCTACACATGGGGAAGGTGTGGGAACCTCTTTGGCTTTATTTTCTTTGAAAAGTATTCAGTGTCGCTATTCTTTATTTTCTTTGAAAAATATTCAGTGTTGCCATTCTGCTAATCTATATCTCATCGTTGTGCTGTGGCTCTTCTCGTTACAGGAAGCTGATAGGAGCAAACGTGGGAAATCAAAGCATTCCCAGTGGAGGAACTATGATGATATAAATGAATACTTTTGGTATAAACACATTATTTTTTCCTTTTCCTCCCTTGTTTTTTTTTTTTTTTTTGTGGATTTTCAATTTTGATTCCTGTAATGTACTGTAGGTCAGTGGATTGTTTCCGGTTGGGTTGGCCGATGCGTGCAGATGCTGATTTCTTTTGCATGCCTAGTGAGCAACGCTATTTTGATAAAAGCAGTGAGGTAAGCAGTAAGCAATACTTTGTTTATTTAATGAAGTCGTACTTATTCTGCTAGAGCTATATTGTGCTGTTACTACTTTCCTATTTGTGGGACATTTCTCAACTGATGCTTCACTATTGGCGGATATCTTATTCAGGATCACAAACCAGCTAGTGGAGATCGATGGGTGGGGAAAGTTAACTTTGTTGAGATACGGTCATTTTGGCATATCTTTAGAAGCTTTGACCGCATGTGGAGTTTCTTTATTCTATGTTTACAGGTTCTGTCTCTCCCTTGTGATATTCTTTGTATCTTTAACTCTTACAGAGTCTGAAATTTGCCTTTTACTTTCTCCTTTGTCCATATAAGGTTATGATAATTGTTGCTTGGAATGGCTCGGGCCAACCAACGTCAATATTTTCTGCTGATGTATTCAAGAAAGCTTTGAGCGTCTTCATAACTGCTGCAATTTTGAAGCTTGGGCAAGGTAGTTAAAAATTACCGATGCGGTTTTGCCTGTGAAATATTGTTTCATTTTCTATTTTCAAGTGTTAAAGTCTGCCTATCGCATACTTCTGATTCCCTTATCTAAGAGTGATGTTGGGTACAATAGAAGATTATTATGCTATATAGAACTATTGCTATATTTACCTGGTTTTGGGACCCCGCTACCCATCCTGTTTGTTCATAGTTCTATTGCTATATAGAACTATTGCTATATTATTATGCTATATTCTCATAGAATATAGAGTCGTAAAGTGTAACATTTCTAATGTAATACCCTAATTCATATACTTGAAGATGGATTTAGAGGTGTGAAGTGGTCTTTGAATCACTGCCCTTCATAAACGGTTTTCTTTCTTAAAAAAAATTGGTTATTTATAGGCTAGGTTTAGAAGAGTGGAGTGTTATTCACGCTAGCAGGCTCTTGAGGACCTTCCTTTCTTTATCCTATGTATCCAAGTTCGGGGATTGAGAAATTCCATTTTATATTATAGCACATGTCCACATCCATAATATTAACATCTAACATCGATCAAAAATTTATTTTCCTGGGTCAAGGAAGGTGCAACTTCTGAATTTTGTTTGTTTATTCAAGTTGCAATCGGGTTGTTATCTAGCAATTTGAATTCTACCAAGTGGCAATTGTTGATAGCTAGTTCTACTTATATTTGCAGCTGTTCTAGATGTGATTCTTAGCTGGAAGTCTAGGCGGAGTATGTCGTTCCATGTTAAGTTGAGATACATTGCTAAGGTCATTTCAGCTGCTGCATGGGTAATAATTCTACCGGTAACATATGCGTATACTTGGGAAAACCCTCCTGGGTTCGCTCAAACCATTAAAGGTTGGTTTGGCAATAATTCAAATTCGCCCTCCTTGTTCATCTTGGCTGTTGTTATCTACTTGTCACCGAATATGCTGGCTGGGGTGTTGTTTCTTTTCCCATTTATCCGCCGATTCCTTGAGCGATCAAACTACAGGATTGTGATGCTTATGATGTGGTGGTCACAGGTATATGGAACAGGTTCTATTATTTGTATATTTATTTTGATTTTTATTTAAATTTTAAATTACACAACTTTTTACTGAATTGGTGAATATCTGCAGCCTCGGCTCTATGTTGGGAGGGGAATGCATGAGGGAACATTTTCCCTTTTCAAGTAAGAATCCACTGCTCTAAACATATGTTGGATCACTGCTTTAAATGTTGTCATTGTTCTCTACATGACCTTTGTTTCTCTTTTTTGATAATCTTCAGGTACACAATGTTTTGGGTTCTTCTAATAGTTACAAAGTTGGCATTCAGTTACTATATAGAGGTGTTTCTTCTAATCATACACCATTGTTGTTATCTTATCAGTTGGTACAATAATATATAATAATGATATGCACAATCTGAGGTGGAGTACGAAACACTGCCCACCCACTCATTTGGAACAAGCATCTTATTTTGGGCATACTGTCTTTCGTGTCAATATTCCGTACTGCTATCCAGTCCATTTACATATTTGATCACTTATCTTTGTTTTCAGATAAAGCCTTTAGTAGGTCCAACAAAAGCCATCATGAAAGTACGTATAACTACCTTCCAGTGGCACGAGTTCTTTCCCCGTGGTAATGCAGCCAACTTTCTTTGTGGTTAATGTTAACTTGTTCCTCAACATGCTATTCACTATGTCATTATTTTCTTTGCAGCAAAAAACAATATCGGTGTTGTGATTGCACTCTGGGCTCCAATTATCCTTGTATGTTTTATCTTGTTATCTTTACCTAGTGTTTTCTTGTTAATCCATCTAACTGCCCAACTTCGTGTTAATTCTTATACATGAACTTTTGCAGGTCTATTTTATGGATACCCAGATCTGGTATGCAATATATTCCACAATATTTGGAGGTATTTATGGGGCATTCCGTCGCCTTGGTGAGGTGAGTTGATCTAGCTGTTCCTCTACTCTATTCATTTAATTTAGCAGTTTTCTTATAAGATATCGAACAAAAAAACTAGCAACATGCTATCCTCTGAAACCTGTATTGTTTGAACTTCATAAATTCTTGTTTCATTACGCAATATAAGAATACAATTTATCTGTGGATATCTTGAAGTTTTATCTTTATAGCATCGTAGAATTTATTCTTCATTCAATATTGGTTTCAGATTCGAACACTAGGAATGCTGAGATCTCGCTTTGAATCATTGCCTGGTGCTTTTAATGCTCGTTTGATTCCGGTGGACAAGAGTGAGCCAAAGAAGAAAGGACTGAAGGCTACGTTGTCCCGCACCTTTGGTCAGGTAAAAGTATTACTTTCAGTATGGGGAATTTGTGTATATGTTACTTTTCCATATTGTGGTTTAATTTGTGTGTCTATCCTTACAGGTGGAAGGTAGCAAAGAAAAACAGGCTGCAAGGTTTGCGCAGTTATGGAACAAAATAATAAGTAGTTTCAGAGAGGAGGATCTTATAAATAATAGGTACCTTAACCGGCCAATGGTTTGGAGTATATATTCTTGATTCCATTGTCAGTAGTAGTTGAATGATGTGGTCTGACTTCATTCTTCTGTACTTTTGAATTGCGCACTTTGTTTTTGTACTATTTGGTAAGCTTTTTCCATTTCCAGGGAAATGGACCTTTTGCTTGTTCCTTATTGGGCTGATCGTGATTTGGACCTCATACAGTGGCCTCCATTTTTACTCGCTAGCAAAGTATGTTTTAGCGTACTTACCATTCTGAAATTTTGAGATTAAAATCGTGATGTGCGTATATTCATTCTGTAATTGTTCATCAGATCCCGATAGCATTAGACATGGCCAAGGACAGCAATGGCAAGGATAAAGAGCTAACAAAAAGGATCTTGGCTGACGAATACATGCATTGTGCTGTTCGTGAATGCTATGCTTCATTTAGAAACATAATTAAGTTCCTGGTTCAGGGGAACCGTGAGAAAGAGTATGTTCTGTGAACTGTGATCCCAGAAATGGAGAAAATAAAATTCTGTTTGGGTTTTGTGCAACATTGTTTAACTGGTAAGGATAACTTCAATTTCGCACTTTGCTAATATAAACTGATTTGGCTTTCAGGGTTATAGAATATATATTTTCCGAGGTTGACAAGCACATCGAAGAGGGTGACCTGATCCGTGAATTCAAGATGAGTGCTCTTCCTAGCCTCTATGACCACTTTGTTAGGCTTATAGATTTTCTGGTAAGAGTTTAATATTTGGTTGAGGACAACGTATATATCTGTCATTTTGTTGGATGGTCCTAATGAAATTCGTTTGAGTTTCGCAGTCAAAGAATAATCAGGACGACAGGGATCAGGTTGTGATTCTATTCCAGGACATGCTGGAGGTGGTGACAAGAGACATAATGATGGAGGACCATATATCCAGGTGAAATATCATGATATGATTGCTTCTGCATGTTCATTAACATTTTGAGTAGATACTTAGTTGTTACCTTTTAAATTTCTTGTGTAGCTTGGTGGATTCAGGCCATGGCGGGTCAGGCCATGAGGGGATGATACCGCTCGATCAACATCAACAGCATCAGTTGTTTGCATCTGCTGGAGCTATTAAGTTTCCTCTTACACATGTGACAGAGGCTTGGAAGGAGAAGGTATGCCACAGCTAGTGATATAATTAAAAGAAACATTGATCATCAGTAAATCTTGTAATGCTTATTGGTTACCTATGTCTGCAGATTAATCGTCTTTACCTATTACTTACAACAAAGGAGTCTGCCATGGACGTGCCATCCAACTTAGAAGCTAGAAGGCGAATTTCTTTCTTCTCGAATTCGTTGTTTATGGATATGCCTCCAGCGCCAAAAGTTCGGAATATGCTTTCTTTCTCGTAAGCTTTCATCAGTTCATTTGCTCTCTGATCTAAAACTTTTCTTTTGCAATCCACTTTGATGTGTTTTGTGCATATTGCAGTCTGTCCTTAGCGCACAAGATTATTATTATGTTTTTTTATTCTTGTTGTTGATAATTTGATATTGCTAGATGGGTGTGATTAAGCTATTTAATGCTGTAATCAGTCTGCAGAAGTCTTTAAACTCTTGGGACTTCTGCTTCTCTATTCTCGTCATTTCTTTCAGAGTCTGCAAAAGTCTTTAAACTCTTTTCTTTCAGAGAAGGTTTTTTCTTTCTATTGGAAAAAAGAAGCTGAAATTTTATTAGAAAAAAGGTAACAATTACAAGAATAATATCATGACACAGAGTATACAAAGCCTAAGAGAACAGAACAGTAGCAAGGCAAATCAAATTCAAGATAACAACATTAGATCAATTCAAATATGAACATGTTCAAACTTCACAGTTGCTACCATATTCATAACTGACTGGTATATTTTGGAATTTTACGATTTTCCAAAATAATAGTGTCCTAAGAGTTGGTAATTCTTGCTTGTGGTGAAATGCAATTGTCTTGTGGTGACTGGCTTGCTTAAGTTGGTATGCTGGTTTTTCTTGGGTTAAAATTTGATATGTAGCTTCTCTATGGTCGTCTTTATCATAGTATATAGGAGGAATTTTTCTTTTCTTACCCTTGAGCTTGATTGTGTATAACTTTGAGTAATACTTGTTTCTGAAACAATAACCTTTCTTGTAGTGTTTTGACTCCTTACTACACCGAAGAGGTTCTCTTTTCCATTGAAGGGCTGGAACGTCCGAATGAAGATGGTGTTTCTATTCTGTTCTATTTGCAAAAGATTTTCCCAGGTTATTGTTTCTACCTCTGAATTAGATGCTTATTTTGTTAGTTTGCATTTTTGGTAAAAGTTTTTACTGATTCTTATTGGCTTGGAAAACAAATAGATGAATGGAACAACTTTCTTGAGCGTGTAAAATGCAGCAGCGAAGATGAACTTAAAGGGTCTGATGAATTGGAAGAAGAGCTTCGCCTATGGGCATCATATAGAGGCCAAACTTTGACTCGTACTGGTAATTGATCTATCTATGTCATAGATTGACTGCAGGGTATCCTTTGTCAGCATAGATATTTATAAAACTTCTTTCATAATGCTAGTTAGAGGAATGATGTACTACCGGAAAGCTTTGGAGCTTCAGGCTTTTCTCGATATGGCCAAAGATGAGGGTACAAATCTTTTTTCATTGGTGTCAACTTGATTTTATATTCTGCACTTCTACTTTAGTATATCTGTTGTGAGCTGTAAATGTTGATTGCTTTTGCTACTGTGTTTTGTACATCTTCCCAGATTTAATGCAAGGCTACAAGGCTATAGAGTTGAGTTCAGAAGATCACTCAGAGGGAAGGTCACTATGGGCGCAAGGTCAAGCAGTAGCTGATATGAAATTCACATATGTGGTTTCATGCCAACTTTATGGGATTCAGAAGCGATCTGGTGATTATCGTGCACAGGACATTCTAAGGCTCATGACAACGTAAGTTACTAAGATATGTTTGCTGGGTTGCTGATGGTTGTAACCTTTAAGTAGTCACTGCTGACGAGCGAACTGTTATACAGATACCCATCATTACGAGTGGCATATATTGATGAGGTTGAAGAACCTAGCAAAGATAGGTCTCAGAAGATAAACCAAAAGGCATATTATTCTACTTTAGTAAAGGCTGCTATGCCAAAGTCAATTGATTCTTCAGAGCCAGTACAAAATCTTGACCAGGTAGATGCACTATACATACTCCTATTTTCACTTGAGTCGCATAAATTATCATGTATATATGTCTTAACTCTTATAGATTGTAATGTTTTTGTGGTACATGTTTGATCCTCAATATCCATATCTTTATTCAAAGCTCATAGTGTGTTCAGGTTCCTTATTTAATTTTTCTAAGAAACTGACAAATGGTATTCTTGCAGGTTATATATCGCATAAAGCTTCCAGGACCTGCTATCTTGGGAGAGGGAAAGCCAGAAAATCAAAATCATGCCATTATTTTCACACGTGGGGAAGGCTTGCAAACAATTGACATGAACCAGGTATGGTGGTTGTTAACTAAAAATCTGTTGGATCTGGGACATTACCCATTAAACAATGATCATTCATTTAAACATGAATAAAGTTGTTAAATGAATGATCATTGATTTGACAAGTTTATTTTGATGCAAGTATAAAAGAGCAAAAAGAACAAAGAAAAAAAGAACAACAAAAATGAACTTGATGCTTGCTAGCTTTTGCATTGAATATACTGACAAAGTTGTGATTCTTTGAAAGTGGCATGACCACCTCATAATAATGAATGTGTAATAAATGAAATATATACATGTATTAATCACTAGCTGGCACAGCCTACAATGTTAGTTGATACGAATGATCTTGTAGGATAACTACATGGAAGAAGCTTTGAAAATGAGGAATTTGCTACAAGAATTTCTCAAGCATGACGGCGTGAGACACCCTACAATTCTTGGACTTAGGGAGCATATATTTACAGGAAGGTAGGTTTTGCTGTCTCAACTAAAGGCATGTTGCTTTTTGATGAACTGATTATAACTATGTATCACTAATCCTCTTTCATTATCCAATGCAGTGTTTCCTCTCTAGCTTGGTTCATGTCAAATCAGGAGAACAGTTTTGTGACTATTGGTCAAAGACTTCTGGCCAACCCTCTCAAGTAAGTTATTACTTATTGAATCTGGGGGGAAATAACTTGCAACTGAAAGTTGTAGCACATCACTGTTGTGTGATGGGTCACTGCCTCACTGGTCCCAAAGCAGTCATGATCTATGATGGGTTATTCACTTATTTGCTTGTGCCCAAGTTGTCTAAAAAAAAAATTCCGTGCGCCAACAATGCGCTTCCATTAATTTATCTTTATTTCCTTTTTAATTTTTTGAACCTATGTGTTCTCTTTCTGTCGGGACTGTAAATTTAATTGTGCTAATTTCTTGTGCTCATCCAGGGTTCGATTTCATTACGGCCATCCCGATGTGTTTGACAGGCTCTTTCACCTTAGTAGAGGGGGTGTCAGTAAGGCATCCAAGGTTATTAATTTGAGTGAAGACATTTTTGCTGGTATGATTATGACGCTGGAGCGAACATTTATTTAATAGTGCAATATACAACTGGGCTATGGTAATCTTATCATATGATTGGGATTGCAGGCTTTAATTCCACTCTTCGTGAAGGCAATGTAACTCATCATGAATACATACAAGTGGGGAAGGGGAGAGATGTCGGTCTTAACCAAATCTCCATGTTCGAGGCCAAAATTGCTAATGGCAATGGCGAGCAGACGCTCAGTCGAGATATATACCGACTTGGACATCGTTTTGACTTTTTCCGTATGTTGTCATGCTATTTCACCACAATTGGTTTCTACTACAGTACTCTGGTATGTCATATGCTCTGTGTTTGGATTTCAAATATTATGTAGTCAGTTAATGGTTCTCACCCCAGATATGTATTATTCTGGCAGATCACTGTGCTTACAGTTTATGTCTTCCTTTATGGTCGCCTCTACCTGGTTCTTAGTGGACTTGAAGAAGGTTTAAACACTCAAGAAGCAATTCGAGATAATAAGCCTCTTCAAGTTGCTCTTGCTTCGCAATCATTTGTCCAAATAGGATTCTTGATGGCTTTGCCTATGTTAATGGAAATTGGTTTGGAAAAGGGTTTCCGAACTGCACTGAGTGAATTCGTATTGATGCAATTGCAACTGGCCCCTGTATTTTTCACATTCTCACTTGGAACAAAGACCCATTATTATGGACGGACATTACTGCATGGTGGTGCCAAATATAGATCTACTGGCCGTGGGTTTGTTGTGTTCCATGCCAAGTTTGCTGACAACTATAGGCTCTACTCCCGCAGCCACTTTGTGAAGGGTATTGAGCTCCTGATTTTACTTGTGGTATACCAGATCTTTGGTCATACTTACAAAAGTGCTGTTGCCTACATTTTGATAACTGTATCTATGTGGTTTATGGTGGTTACCTGGCTTTTTGCTCCCTTTTTGTTCAATCCTTCTGGTTTTGAGTGGCAAAAAATTGTTGATGATTGGACTGATTGGAATAAGTGGATAAGCAACCGTGGAGGTATAGGTGTTCCACCTGAAAAAAGTTGGGAATCATGGTGGGAGGAGGAACAAGAACATCTTCGGCATTCTGGAAAACGTGGTATTGTAGCTGAGATACTGCTATCTCTACGATTCTTTATCTATCAGTATGGGCTCGTATATCACTTAAACATTGCAAAGAAGACCAAGAGTGTCCTGGTAAATAGTAGACCTCTCTCATTCTCTGTTTCCTCCTTCTCACTCTTACATAACATTGCAAATGTTAACTTATTTTCATTTTGTATCAGGTCTATGGTATCTCATGGCTGGTGATCGTCCTTATTTTGTTTGTCATGAAGGTGAGTCTTAGTTTTTTTTTTTTTTCTTTTTTCTTTTTCTGCTTGATTATCCATTGAAAACAAACCTCTGTTCATCGTCCACAAGATATGTGAGATGCATATCCTTGGGGTTTGCTTTGTCAAAAGCAATAATTTGTGGTAGTTTTGCTGGGAGGAGTTATATTTAATGCATAGATCTGATTTCGAACAGATTGTTTTGAGAAAATTAATTTCAATCACCCTTGTTATAAATAAAACCATAGAAGAGAGAATTCAATAGAAAACAAGTTTAAAATTTCCATATGTTCTGGAACTATTCAAAATAAAAGGTTGGTTTGTCCTACAAATTGCTTGCATGCAAGGAAACCTGGTTACAACTTTTATTGGTCTTGGTTTGAGTTGTCTAAGGACCTGTCTAGTTGCGCTGTATTCTAGTTTTGGATTATAATCATATGTACATACTACATAGTACATGACGCTGCACTGTGTTTTCTATGCTGTTTAACAAGCTCATAAATTATTGTATTTTTTACCTTGCAGACTGTATCTGTTGGTAGAAGAAGGTTCAGTGCTGAGTACCAACTTGTATTCCGGCTGATTAAGGGATTGATATTTGTGACTTTTGTGGCCATTTTGGTCACTTTGATTGTGCTACCTCACATGACCCTGCAAGACATCATTGTTTGCATTCTTGCTTTCATGCCAACTGGTTGGGGGATGCTTATGGTACGTCACGTCATCATTGTGTCTTACCGTCTTGTAATTATGTGCCCTCAGATTTCCTAATGTGCTCTTTCGTGTTCTTGTTTCTGTTATTAGATTGCCCAAGCTTGCAAGCCTCTTGTTCAAAAAGCTGGTCTATGGCCGTCAGTTAGGACTCTAGCTCGTGGCTTTGAGATAGTTATGGGCTTGCTTCTGTTCACCCCAGTTGCATTCTTGGCTTGGTTTCCTTTTGTTTCGGAATTTCAAACACGTATGCTCTTCAACCAAGCGTTCAGTAGAGGTCTACAGATTTCTCGTATTCTTGGCGGACAACGTAAGGATCGTTCAACCCGGAACAAGGAGTGACAAGATCAACATTGAAGCTAATTTTTGGATGGCTAGGGTCACAAGACTAGTTAAACAAGATCTTGTTATCTGTTGTAATTATGAATATGATGGGCTGCATTTTTGTTAGTTCATTATGACTGATCGAGTTAAGATGCATATATATCTAGCTTTCATTTATCTTCCTTAGGATGGATGGTCGTCTGTCATTTCATTCTTTGCAATACAGTGATGTAGAGAACCTACTGTGTTTGAGCTCTGTAGCACAAGAAAAATGAGCATCGTATGGTGAAAACTGGTACAATGTCAATAGGGCTACAAGTGGGCCTGTATTTAGGTTCTTGGGTCGGTGCACACTTGGACCACCACTAGCCATATAGGATTTGAGATGAGTGCCACTAAAACTGGGCCCATGTGGTATGGGCTAAACCCTAACCAGTTGCATGAGACGGCCTTTTTAAGGTCGCAAACACCAAAGGACCCGTTTAGATGATGTTCAACACTTTCAACTCATTCCTCAACCTTTTCATGGGTGTGTGGCTTGCTTACTTAACTAGATTTCCTTCCTTCCTAACCAGAAAGAAAGAGACGTGCACAACACAGAACGATAGAAGAGAGTGAGGAAACACGTGGAGAGGAAAAAGAGGGGAGAATTGTAACTACAAAGCTAATGAGATCGTAATCATCATATTATGGAGGTATGACTGTATGAGGAGAAAAAGTGGTGTGGGACAGAGTCTCAAAGCCCAGTCAAAAAGACTAAAGCCCAAATACAATAAATAGAAGAGAAAGAGAATGCTAGTTATCATCTAGTTCCATCAGAAATAGAAGATAATGGCTAACTCATCATCTAGTTAGCATTCGTAAGTCATAACAGTGGGGGCACAAAAGAATGTTAGTGAGCAAATTAATTTCAATATTTCTCTGGCGGGCCCCCACTGGTTGTATGGTAGCTCCACAAACGCCTATTCTGAGTTCACCATTGGTTCGAATTAGTAAATCAAGATAACAAACCTCAGTATTTGAAGTATCTTATTCAAAGAGGCAGTCTTTAACATCAGGGAAGTATTCTAAAACTCCACCCAACGATGATACAAATGAACACAAAGCATGAAAGCACTGTAAACCAGAAAAATCAATTAAAATGGCAATTTTGTGATTGCAGCATGCTGATTATGCTGCACAGAAATAATATGTCGACCTCATCAACCTCCTAAGAGAATAAATTTGCAGCTACTCTATAACTAAACCTAAACATTTCAAAGTTCCACGCAGCCAAACAAAACAAAATTACAAATATTGCTTCTTAATGCTTTTCTGAAGGACAAAAACTAAAATGTACTTTTACAGCTTGAACTGACCTTGGGTTGAATCCAGTTAACATCAGAAACTGAGATCTCTCAGCACCCGCCGCATGAACCGGAAGGGTGGCAACCTTGTTTGCCTTGCCCGCCTGGATACATCCCTAATATTTTTATGCTACAATTAGTCACAGCATATCTTACAGATATATTACAACACATACAAATTCATCTATCTCATCAATCTGAAGCAAAGCGCAAACGTCAAACAAAATTTGAACATCAGATTAACGCCTTATCATATTGCTAATTAGCATTAATCATACAGTTCCATTCTTTCGATAACATACAATTCCATTCTGCAGATGATGCACTACAACAACAAAAAATAGATACATAGAGATTAGAGAGCCAGGATAACCTAGTAGTCCTGAAACAAGCTACATTGGATAACTGATGCATGTTCTGATTCAAACAATCTCCTGAATCTGCTCTGATGCAGCAACCTCATAGTTGGCATTTTCAATATGGTGAAACAACTGTTAGTACAAAACCACAACAATATATTACGCAAACATACAGTGGGAGAGATCCTCTGCAACAAACAGTTAGAAAGTGGACTATGGATAATTCGCTACTGATATTAACTTTGGACATAGTTTCAAATTTCAAGTATTCATTTAACTTCGGACTGAATCTTTAAGCCATGCTGATAATACAGGATCAACTTTATCCTTTAACAACAAATCAAAAATCAATTCCATAGTTGATGCATCTCCAGAGAAACCCCTCTCACACATTTCTTCAATAAGACTTGTAGCCCTCAATGTCTCATTGTTATTGAGAAACCCTCGGATAATTGTGTTATAGGTGCAGCCATCAGCAGAACAGCCTTTTTGCTCCATTTCTCTAAACAACTTTTCTGCTTCAACAAAGATGCCACCATCACAAAGTCCCTTGATCATTATACTGTATGTCCATACATCAGGCAATACTCCTTTCGATGACAAACCAGAGAAGACGTCTGTTGCAGAGTCAATTTTCCCAGCTTTGAACAAAGCTTCAATGATAATACTGTAAGCTACAATATCTGCTTTCAACTTGTTCCCTTCCATCTCTCTAAGCAATTAAATTGCCTTAGAAAGCTGTTGGTTGTTACAGAAGTCATCAAGTATAACATTATAAGTTTGAATACTTGGAAGTTGGTCAGAAGCTTGCATATCAGAGAACAACTTTTCTGCCTCTTGTTGTCTCCCCGCTTTATAAAAACCATCAATTAGAGTGCTATAAATAACGGTATCAGGAACAAGTCCTCTAAGAGGCATTTCGTCGAAAACTTCTTTTGCCTCATGAATCTTTTTCTGCTTGCAATATCCGTTAATCAATATACGACAGCTATGAACATTAACCATGGAGCCCTTGGCAACCATTAGATCAAAAACTTGTTTCGCCTCGTCCATTTCTCCTCGCAAACAGTGACCATCCATAAGGGAACTGTATGTGATTGTGTCAGGCTCAACTCCTCTTTGAATCATAATCTGAACCATAATTTTGGCTTGCACAACCCTCCCTTCCTTACAAAGGCCATCAACCAGGATATTGAAGGTGATAGTATTTGGAAAGATACCTTGACTCGCCATTTCATTCAACAACCTCCAAGCTTCTTTCCACCTCCCAATATTGCAGACTCCTTGAATCAATGAGGTGTAAGTAACAACGTTGGGAGCAATCCCTCTACCAATCATTTCAGAGAAGAGGCTCTTTGCTTCATCAACCAGTGTATCCTTGCTGAGACTGTCTATGATGGTGCTATACGTCACTCTGTCAGGCTGGCATCCATTTGCTTCCATCTTGCGCAGTAAGTGAATAGCCGTAGTGTTGTTTCTCATTGCGCAAAAGCCCTTGATTAGTGTGTTGAAAGTAACTACATTCGGCTGGCAATGACCTCCCACCACCATTTTGCTGAAAAGTCGCGCTGCATCAGCCACTCGATTTTGGAGAACAAAGCCGTGGATGAGAGTGTTGAAGGTTGCAACATCTGGTTGAAGACCCAATTTGAAGAAGTGGGCCAAGACAGACAAGGCATAGTCCAGTCGGTTCAAACAACAGTAGCAGTTGATGACAATGGAAAGAGTATAAGCATCAGAAGCGATTCCAGAGAGAAGCATTTGTGAATTCAAAGAGAGGACTGTTGCATAGTGCTTGAGTTTGACAAGAGGAGCCAATATCTGAGTGAAACGGACAACAGACGGCAGAGGACGTCTCTGAAGCATTTCGTCGAACACCTTCAGGGCATCCTCAACATTACTCACTCTAGGCAAGGGTCGATGGTTTTCTCTAGATATGCTTGTGGGTTGAGAATGAAACAAAGCAGCGATAAGGGTAGAGTGAAGAAATGGAATACCTCCTGTGCCATTGCTGTTGCAATAAGAATAACAAGAGAAACGCACAACTGATTTGCACATCATCTTCACCAATTCTTCACGCTCAATTCAACAACTTGAAAGAAAGAAAAGATGATTCGATTGCTGATGGAAGTGTTTGTTCGCCCAAATTATAGGCCTTTTGTTAACTGTAGGCCGTGTTATAAGTGTTAGCCTCGGATGAACATCGTTGTTGAATTAGCCTTTTACGTGTCGCATAAGAAATTCTTGTCACGACGTGAAAATACATGGAATAATCATTACGATTCATACGTTTGACAATCATGTTTTTACAGTGTTATATAATTTTAACTGTTTATATATATATATATATATATATGTAAATACACGTCGTATACTAAAGAGTAAAGATGTTCTATGTCCATACTCTTTTCGAGAAAGATTTTTTTTTTATTTTTTTAATAAAGAATCAGACGTCTAGGGATTTGGCAGGTTAACTGCATTCAATCAGGCCCGGATTTGAATAGAGGCAGAAGAGTCTTGTGACTCAGGGCCCATAAATCTAAGAGGCCTAAAAATATTTTTTTATAGTTGTCCAGAAAAAAAAAATTATAGTTTTTTATTGTGCAATTAATCAGACAAGTATGGAAAAGAGGTAAATTAAAACTTAATGAAAAGTGAAGACATCTGACATGAATTAAAGACAAATATTCTAAAATAAGGGCAATCACACGTGATGAGGGGCCCAAAAGCAATTGACTGAATTATATAAACATATATTATTAATTATAAATTAAATATTTTTGGATGTTATATGTTATTTTGTATATAAAAAAAAAATTAGGGGCTCAACTCTGAGAGTTCGACTCAGGCCTTAAAATCTGAGGTCCGGGCCTGCATTCAATGATATATTTGTTCCAACTCTGAAGACCTGAAGTGAATCTACCAACATTTCATTGACAAAAGGAGCCCTTTAAGTATGGAATACACATCTTTTACACTTGGCCCTTCAAAATTATGAGCTAACTTCAGAAAATTGAATACAGGCCGCTATAGGAAACTACGGCACACAAACTTTCCTCTCTTCTAAATGTCTACTGTAAACAACTACGGCAGCTAAGGGCATCTCCAACAATAGTTGTCATACCCAAACCCATACCCATATTTTGAGTTACCCAAACCCATTACTATTCAAACTCATATTTCATCTCCAACCATTATATCAAAACTCATACTCATACCCAAATTTTAATCATTTTATATAATTTGGGTATGAGTATGGGTATGAGTATGGGTTTTGATCATCAACAAATAAATAAATTTCATATATAATGTTTAGGGTTAAATAATTTATATAACAACAAATAAATTATATAAATCATACATAATAATTTAATATAATATGTTGTCCTAGTTAAAATTAAATTAATTTTTTTATTTTAAAAACATAATTACTTGCTATTTTTACATACAATCGATACTCGTGATTGAATTTAAGATTCGTGTTAGTATTGTTTTTATCATGCATGTGAAGTGTTTGTATGTTTGCTTTCAATAATTGGCGATGTGCCATGGTGTGTTATGTTTGTATGTTTGCTTCTTTTATTTATTTGTTGTTTGTGTGTTTAGTATTATTGTAATGTTTGCAATTTGATAAATAAAATTGAGATTAACAAAAGCAATAAATTACTCATTAATTATAATTGAAAGTCAAAGCATATTCATTTCATAAATTAAAATACTAAAATGAAATTAAAATAGAGGCAACAAAGTACAATTAATACATTCGGTCATTTTCACCTTCAGATGAAGCAAGTGGTTGGTGTAACCCGGCATTGTAAGCTTGTTCCTCCCTCTCAATAACCATAGCTTGCTTCCTTTCCCAATAAGCCCTAATTGGGGCGGGAAATTTTGATGGATCCACCGCCATTGTGGCTGCATCATCCGCACGTTCTTGTGCAAGTCTAGTCTCCTCCCTAAGTTGTAGTCTGTGTTCGAGATCACGATCTCCTTGGTCCGTAATTCTTTTCATTTGAGCTAAGAGTTGAGATGTGTCATCTTGCTTGCATTTTTTCTTAGCAGCCCTTTGAGTTTTTTGGCCTGGAGGGCGTGCATGCACATTTGAAAGGCTTGGGGTTCCCTCAATAGGTGTATCTTCTCCGGACAAGTCAATAGGTGACGGACCACTAGAGATTTCCTCATCCAAAGACGGAGGTTTGCTAAACTTTTCTGTATCCTTTAATATTGACCAACAATGCGCAAATTTAAACTCCTCCCCCAAAGACAATGTACGATATATCGACCTAGCTTGCACTTCCTATATATTCATACAAGAAATAATATATAGACATGTATTAGTGATTATAAACAAGTAGATAGTAATTGTCATAAACATAAACTAATATTAATTAGCAAATTACTTATATTGGGTTATAAACAAATAAATACTACCGGTTATAAACAAATAAATGATTACCAAGTCGGTGGCATTTTCACCACTTGCGTGAGCGGCCTCCGCTTTGGTAAGAGCTTCACGCCACCTTGTGCAACCCGGCCTAATCTTTCTCCAACGAGCTTCACACCCTCCTCCCGATCTAATAACGGAACCGGGTGGCTTGCAAGCTTCATACACTTCCCATATACGATCCCATAATTTTTTCTTCTCTTGACCGGTAGCTTTGTCACCATCTTCACCAACCGCGACCACCGCCATGCACAACGATACATCTTCGGGGTTTTTCCAAGCCTCTCCTCTAGGTTTGGGGTTGGACATCTTTGAAGGAAAAAAAAGATTTGAAAACTAGCTATATGAAGAACAATTATGAAAATTAAAGTGTAGAAGGAGGAGAGAAGTTTTGGAGTGAAAAATTATGAAGAATGGGGATGGTATTTATTGACATTTTAGTGCAAAATACTGTTCCAACGGGCAAAATAATTTTCTATATTTTCTTAAATTTTTTTTTCTTATTTTTCAAGTTTTTTTCATTCAAATTATTATATTTTCGGCCTATTTTTTCTGGACCTTTAATTTTGAATGATCATTCAATCTGGGCTAAGCGTTTTTGGACCGTTGGAGGGTCAGAACAGAGCTCACGTGAGTTCAGCCGCAGGTGTGCATCTCTCCTTCACGCTTGATTGGCGCGTCTCTAGATCACGCGCGCTCCTGGCTGCCCGTTTTTTTGTCTTTAGCGCGCGTTCTCCACGCCGCGCGTAGCACCTGCCGCTGCCCAGTCTCTCACGTGAGCCTGCTGCCGTCTGGGTCCCGCGCCTGCAGTTTTGGGTTTCCTCCTTGCAACTCGACCCATTTTGGGTCGTCTGTGTAGTAGGAACCCATAATTGGGTATGGGTTTGAATTGTTGGAGATGAATTTTTATGGGTTTTGAGTATGAGTTTGGGTTTGACAGCCATTGTTGGAGATGCCCTAAATTTGATATCCGCTTTCGCCTGTACTGCTTGAACACTGGACAGCTCTTATCAATGCATGGTCTCCTTTTGCCTGAAGTACTTCTGTAGTGGAACAAGAACGTTATGGCCGAAATTAGGCTTGTAACTTAAAAGTTGGAATGTAAACTAAAACTAAGGGGCAGGGTATTTTATAGCGTGATTTTGCAGTTTCTATTTAGTATATCGTAATTTATCCGAACTGTCTTAATTTTCAAAGTGAATGCAGAAACGATTCTGTCTGACCACGATCTGAGCTACTCTACTACAGTACTAGTGAATTTTGTGTTCATTTCATGAGGGTTCTTGTGTTCATTTCCATCTAAATTTATAGTCGGAAGAAGTGAGACATACTCAAGTCCCTGGGATACGGTTTGGTTGTCCTCTGTTCGTTCCGGTTGACACACTTCAGAGGCAGCACTGGACTCATCAAGATCGACAATATCAGCACTTCTAGACATCTGAGGCTGTGTTCCTGCAAAATCACATGTTACAGTTAGCATGGATACTGTACATCTTATCATAGTTCTATGTGGCAAAGAGAAAGAGGAAAGAGTTCAAGAACATAAGATACCTATTAACAGGCTTGGTTCGGCTGCAGAGATCTTCATTAGAAGTTTTTGACACATTATTGTATCTTGAAAGTCCAGGAACGTATGATCCAGAAATTGCAGCCTCTCAGATTTTGTCATTCTTGAAAACCCAAATGCAGTAGTCCATGTGTTTAACACACTGGGGACAGCAGGCAAAACCAATCTCTCCACACCTAAATCCATAAGCATCTAAACAAAGATTTGGAGACAATAATAAGAATCGATAGAGTAATCAAGAAGTTATGGATTAAGTATGTATCAGATCCAAGAGTGGAAACAAACTGCAGGAACACTCCGTACATTACCTTTTCAAGTAAATTTATCAACACACGACACATTCCTTGTCGACGATATTGAAACTTGGTAGCAACAAGAGGTACTTCAGCCACCTTCTCTCCATGAATCCTTTGAACAACAAAAGAGCAACTAAGAAACAATATACTAGGTATAGAATGGTCATCCATTTCAAAACAAGCTGAATAAAGCTCACCTTACAGTAGCTGCAGTGATTAGCTCATCATTTCTCTCCAATAGCGAGGTATAGAACCCTTGAAAGTTCAAGCGACTGAGATTTGACCTGCAAATTTCCAGAACTGGTTATTAGACAGTAATTAATAAATAAACAAATGCTGAATACCAAAAAGCAGCATTTTAACTAGTGATGCCTGCAAGATGTGAGATGACGGTAAGCAGTTCTTACCCTCTACTGAAAATGATATCTTCTGCAAGATCTCTCATGCATTACATCAAGGGCAATACTAAGCCTGCTAAAACTCTCCGTAATGGCATCATTATCAGTTTCGCTTTTCATGGACTTCAGAAGTGACCAAGTTAATTTCCCAACACCGACGGAAAATTGTTTCCCCAAAAGCTTGTGGAGCCCCAAAGATATCTGAAAATTTGAAACTGTCATATCCCACACCATCAACATGAAGGGAAAAAAAATAGGAATAGACAAGAAGCAGTTTCCCATAGCAGTTCCTAGGCTTAAATTTCCCTTGAGCTTCAGGAATTTTTTTTTTGAGAACTTTGAGCTTCAGGAATTTTTCTTGCAAAAGCTGAGACAAAAGGAAATTAAATCCAAAAGTAAACTAACATAATATTGATAGCATCTTTGACTTTGAGATACCTTTTTACAATTCTTGCTGCAAAACCAATTTCCTTTGGATTCACTTTCCGACATATCGACACCTCCTTTTCTCAAGCACCCAGTGTGATCTACACAATTGGGAAATTTAAAAAGAAAAATTAGACTCTTTGAAGTGCCGCAATGAGTTTATTTTGTTATTATTAGCCGTCAACTGCATGCTAAATGTGCACACCAACACGGCAACACCACTCTCTTTGGCTAGAGAATTCTAAAACATAGAAAAATTTAATGCTCTCTTAGCAGTAGCCATGAGTTCTCAGCTATATAATCATGTCTCTTCATTTGTACATATGATTCACAATATAAACTACTTTACTGAGCTTTGAAAATAATATAGTACGTGAACTGATTTGCAATTGATTCAAGGATTAAATTCAGTTTGCCCCCTTGTACTTTAGGTCAATAATCAGTTTGGTCCTATATCTTTTTTTTTAATAACGTTGGTCCTTGTACTCTTAAACATCATCAACTAAGTCCAAAATTTTAATATGGCTTCAAAAATAATATTATTTACTGACTTGAAACTGACATGGGGATCCATATTTGAGCTTTTTAACCTACAAATAGGGCAAATAAACATTCTAACGGTGAAAAAAAATCATTTTTCAAGGACCAAACTCACCCATTTTTGCACTAAAATTCGAATTTTGGACTTAAATGATGTCATTTGAGAGTACAAGGACCAACTGTATTAAAAAAAAAAGATATGGGACCAAACTAATTATTGACCTAAAGCACGAGGGGGCAAACTGAATTTAATCCTTGATTCAAAATGTCGACAATTACGGCATACCAATTAGACCATTAAAAAACACACTTCAAAGAATAGAAAGTCAAGTTACTTGTGAATAGTCAGGCATCTATTCATAGCACACAAATGTATTTAAATTGTTATTGAACACTTTATGTGCAACTCAATATCATAAAACCAGTAACTTGTGAAAAATCAAAATAAAAAACAACAACAACTCTGGAACTTCAAACTAGAGTTTTAATTTCCATGTTCAATCTGACATAACCAACCCTTATAAGACTTAAATTTCTTAGATATCCAATGTTCAACAGCAAGTTACCAACTTAACAAATAGATCAAAAACTAGATGCAATTCAAAGATTGGACAATTTCATCATTTTAAAAAGTGAAAAGATTCTCTTCAAAAGATAAAAAACTGAAAAGATTAAACAATTTGATGGTAAAATCAACCTTGAAAATTCTATAGCAAATCACATATGCATCCTCTAAAAAGATTTGAAACACAAATAAATCCACTTGTGTTATTATTAAACAAATAAGGACAATTATTAACAAATAAGAACAAATTCTTCTATGCATGTCATGTGTCATGGTTTAATTTACCAAATTGACCTTATACAAATTAAATCAAATTAAATCAGACCCCACCATGTATTGTTTTAGTTATTACTGCACTTGCTGGAATGTTGCTACTACTACACTTCCAATAAATGCAGTAGCAGATTTTTAGTGGCTTAGCTAGTGTAGAAGCAGCAGCTTCAATAACTGTAGTAGTAGGGTTTTTAGTGGCTCAGCTAATGTAGTAGCATGTTTTGCTGGAAAGCTACACTTCCAACAGATGTGGTAGCAGGGTTTTAGTGGTTCAGCTGGTGTAGTAGCAGCTTCAATAAGTGCAGTAGCAAGTTTTCAGTGGCTCAGCAAATGTAGTAGCAGTTATTTTCAGTACGTACAGTAGTAGTAGGTTTTTAGTGGTTCAGCTAGTGTAGCAACTTCGGTAGCAGCAGCTTCGGTAGCAGCTTTAATAAGTGCAGTAGCAGGTTTTCAGTGGCTCAACAAACTATTTTCAGTACGTGCAGTAGCAGAATGTCTTTTTTCTCAAGAAAAAGACAGTACTCTTATTTGAGGATTTTAATATATCGGCATAGTCTCCGTGATGTTATTTAAGTCTCATAAACATCTTCTTCTTTCTTTTTTTTATTGTGTTTTCTGCAAAAAGAAGAAGTGCAAAGCACTCATGGTCTATACTACTGCAGAGCACGCATACTCGTCTTTTTCTGCTACTACACTTGTTGTACTCTCGTTTTAGTTCTGCCACTGCATTCATGCTTTTCAAGATTGAGTCTCATCCAATTCTACATTTCTACGCATCCATCCATCCAATGTCATCACCCCACCTTTTTCTTTCTCTTCACCATTGAAAGACTATCACATTCAATCAAATAAACATCGACAACATTCCCAAATCATTAAAACCCAAACCACGCATAAGCTCCCCGCCAAACCCATGCCTCTGACAAAGAAAACATTCCACTTCCTGGCATCACTACGAAAGACAAAGCTAAACCATTCCCCATCTTCCATTTTAGACTCACCGGAGATCAAAGAACCAACCTTTCACCCGTATCTTCTCGATTCACAAGATCTATTTCCCAGAAAATTCATTTCAATTTCGCAAATTCTGCCAAAATTGAAATACAAAAAAAAAAAAAAAATCAATTACCTGCAACAACAACTCGTCCAGCTGTTACCGTGAAATTTTCGGCGACGCCGTCTAAACTTCATTAAATGACGTCATAACCAAATCTAAGGGTTGCAGAACATTAGTCAAGCGTTGAGCGTCAGCCAAACTTTAGTTCTCGTCGTGGAACGGCGTCTCAGGCGTCGAGCGTTCGCTGTCGTCAAGCATTGAGCGACGGGATCGACCGTCGTCGTCGTGCATCGATCAGTCCTCTTCATCCAGCATCGAGATCGGCTGTCATCGTCGAGCATTGGGATCGTCACTGAGCGTTGGACTTCATCATCGTCAATCATCTAGCGTCGACGAGCTTCGGGATCAGGTGTCTTCAAGGTGACAACGTCGGCGTCGACCAGTTTTGGAGATAGAGATGAGTAGTGGCACCGATCCGATCAATTGAAATTGTGAGAGGAGAGAGAGAGAGAGAGAGAGAGAGAGAGAGAGAGAGAGAGAGAGAGAGAGAGAGAGAGAGAGAATCAGATTGAAATTATGAGAGAAGACAGAGTGGCACATAATGTAATTTCGTTAGAAAACTGAGCATTATTGTCTTTTTATATTTAAAATTTGGATAAGGTGTGGCACTATTTGGTTTTGGGCTTGAGCTCATGTCCTTATTTGTTTAAATCTTTTTAAAGGTGGATTATGTGTGTTATGTATCTTTTTGAGGTAGTTGTATGTCATTCTCTAAAAATTCTATGGGAACCTAGAACTTCTTTCTTCTGGTCATCTATAACAGAATTTTGGATTCCTCACATACTCTCTTCCTGCCTCTAAAACCCACTCACTAAATATTTCCCTTTCACATACTCTCTTCTTGTCTCTGTCTTTTATTTTCATCCATCTGCTGTAGTCTAACAGCATACAACTGAAAGTTGTAGATTATACCTATTTGTGGCTTTGTAAGTTGTTTGCACGAGAAGCTTCCGCAGATATTATCTAAGCACAAGTATTTTCCTATCTAATATTGAACGATAATATAATATCAATCTAAAGGGACAACAATAAGGTGAGGGAACGGTAGCTAACAGAATCCACACAAAAAAAAGGACCCTTACTAAACAATGTTTTGGATGATTTGAACAGATGAAAATGAACCTACATTTGTGCTCGCACTGACCACAGGTGAGAATATCAGGATGAGTAATAGGTTCTTTGTCTTCTTTTCTTTGGCCACATACTCCACAACGGCAAGATGGACAGAACCACTCACCCTTTGGAACATACTGTAGAGGAAAGACCAATTAAGATGAAGTAGGTAAGAATCTCAAACTTGTGATCATCAAAAGTATAATAAGTTCTGGTGAATGAGAAAAGAAATACAAAAAAAAAACAAAAGATTGATAGAGAAGAAGAAGAAGAAGAAGCTACCTTCAATCCAAGGCAACTCTTGTGAAATGATGATGGACATTCGTCACATAAGATTAAGTCACCGCCAAGGCAACCAAGAAAAGCATCTCCAAAAGGTTTTTTAGCCAAATTGCTACACTAACTATTATTTTTACCAATTTGATATCTTATATTTTCAAAATTAGCCAACTTGCTACAATTTTTGTCATTTTATTTTGTTTATTTCTTCATCTAAACATGAATTAATTATGAAAATCGAAGGTTAGTTGGTCGATATCTCGATATTGAAATTTTGATAAGTAAATTGATTAATCTTAAAAAACCTAAAGTAGCAAATTTGATGGAAGAGTAGCAAATTAACAGATTTAATAGTTAGAATAACAAATTAGCTAATTATGAAAAACTAGGGTAGCAAATTGGCTGAAATGAAAATTATGGTAACAAAGGGAAACTGGGCCCATGTGGTATGGGCTAAACCCTAACCAGTTGCATGAGGGCCTTTTTAAGGTCGCAAACACCAAAGGACCCGTTTAGATGTAGTCGTTCAACACTTTCAACTCATTCCTCAACACGTCGCTACTAGTAAGGTGCCTTAACTGGGTGTAGTGACATTAGTTTTCTCATTAGACATCCGAGTTTTACTTTTCATAATGTAACTAGAAAAAAGAAAAAATGATTTAGAAAAGATTGAGGACTTCTAAAATCTTTATCAAGAGGAACCGAATAGGGCAAGATAGAGTAGTATTAATCGACTTCACTTTCACCTCAAAGATGCCACACTAGACCCTATTCTAACTTTGATTGCGTCGGATCACATTGAAGTCGAGTCATTGTTATCACATAGAATGATTCTCATTGATGCATTAAAAGTCACTTTCAAAAGGAAGCAACGAAACCTTTTCATGGGTGTGTGGCCTCCTTAACTAGATTTCCTTCCTAACCAAGAAAGAAAAAGAGCGTAATGGGTCACACGCGGCTCACGTGCCCACGAGTTTTCTTCTCCGCGTGAAACTGAGCAACGTGGGTGAAAGACCCAAGCCCAAAAGCCCGTAACTCGACCGAACCGGCTATACCCGGTAACGCCGGTCGCCCCTTTTCTCTTACAATCAGATTCGCTCTGTTTTCTTTCCCCTTTCTCTTTTCCCTTTTCTTTAGTTTTTAAACCCACATTTACCTCCTCCGCCTTCTTCGCCTTCTCTCTCTCTCTCTCTCTCTCTCTCTCTCTCTCTCTCTCTCTATGAAATCAAAAACCCAGAGCGCCGATATCGGAGACTGATTCAACTCGCCGTCAACTCGCCCCGCTAGGGCTTCGCATTCACTCCTCGTTTCTCCAATCCGGTACGTCCGATTCTCTTCGCTTTAGCTTTTCGCTGAGAAATGAGTTGAAGCTTAGGGATAGAAGGATCTCGTTGTTGTTCGTTGCTTGTGTGTGTGTGTGTCAGGGTTTCATATTTCAGAGGCTTAGCTCGGATTTAGCTTCAAGTGTCAGAGTTGGCTTGGATTTAAAATTCAATTAGAGATAGTTGCGATATTTGATTATAGTTAGTCTTCAGTTAACCTAGCAGTAGATGGAGCTTTTCTGGAGTTAAATTCTCGATTATTCGGTATCTGTTTGTGTTATACATTGGAATTGAGATTCAGTAAATGGCTGTGATTCTAGAACATATGCCGTTGGGCTTTTTCGATTGTTGAATTGTTCCGGTTTGGCTTCCGGCATGGGAGTTTTTTGATATTGTGTTGTGATTTTGCAGAAAATGGCTCGAGTTGAGGAGCGATGGGAGCGCTTAGTCCGTGCAGTGTTAAGGAGGGAAAGGATGGGGCCTGATTTGTACGGCAGGCATGGTACTGGCATTGCCGGAAACGTTCCGTCATCACTTGCAAATAATAGGGATATTGATGAGATTCTCAGAGCTGCAGATGAAATTCAAGATGAAGATCCCAATATCTCTAGAATCTGTATGTTACTCTTTCTTCTGCTTCTTATCGTCTTAGTTTAAATTTGTCTCCCCTACTCGTGTTAAACCTGTGAATTTGTGCCTGCAAGCTCTTAGCCGTATACCTTTTTATTGTCTGTACACAAACCCGAAAAGAAGATAAATGCATAATTCTGTCTTGTATGAAGTCCAGGTCCACCCTCCTTGTTTTCATGAAAGATATTTCTAATAAGTAGCACTCCAGAGTACAATCAAGACTAGAAGAACCTTTAATGAGATGTACAGTAATATGATTTTCTTTCTTGGGAGCATACTGTCATAACTTCATTTAGCTTGTGTGGAGTGATGACAAGATAGGGTTGTATATTGGTTCTCTTTCTGGGAATCTGTATCTGTTGTCTCTACGGGTCAAAGTCTGCCATTGAATTTAAAGGCAGCTGTTTTCTAATATCTTTATAGTAGTTTATTTCAACTGAGTGCATTTTGGGAAGTGAATCATATTTCTGTGCAAGTTAAGTATCTTCTTATCTTTGGCAGACGTTATAATTATTTAGATGGAAAAATCATCCTAATTCTTGTTTCAGAAACGGGAAGTGAGAAAGAAATCATTTAAATGCAGTTTTTCCTGTAAAACTACATATTGACATATGTGTGAATTGTGTGAAATACATCAATTCCATGGTCACATTCTCATATTTGAATGAGATTTTTTATACAATGGTTTACCTGCAGTATGTGAGCATGGTTATTCGCTGGCCCAAAATCTTGACCCCAATAGTGAAGGAAGGGGAGTATTACAGTTCAAGACTGGATTGATGTCTGTCATTAAGGTACATTCTTAATATAGCATACTTCAATAATCATTCCGATTTTGCGTCCTTTATCATATATTGGATTTATTTATTTATTTATTGCTCTTTGGTGACTTTACTTAATTGCTTAATATGAGGCACTGCTTCTGGTCAGCTGATGTTCAAACATGTTGACCTCAGGGGTCTGAAGTTTGAACAGTTGAATAGCTTCTTCACTTATGACTTCTGTGGCAAGAGATGCACTAGTAACTCATTTTGTCTAGATAATTGTATGATGCCCATGTTAAATTGTTTGTTTGAATCCAAGTTCATAATTTGATATTTAAGAATACATTATGAATTATTTAGGATGGGAAGAATATTGGTACTTAGCTTGACTACAAATTAGATTGTATATTGTTCGAATTTCTATATGCTGATCTCTCTCTGTTTGTTTTCTTTGTTTTGTTTTTTTCAAAGATACTTTTATTTTACTTTTACATACATGCTTACAGTGGGATGTATTACATTTCCATTAGGATATAACTTGATTTGTTTTGCCCATCGGAGAAAATTTCAGCAAAAGCTTGCAAAGAGGGAGGGGGCAACCATAGATAGAAGCCAGGACATTGTTCGCTTACAAGAGTTCTATAAACTGTATAGACAGAAGAATAATGTTGAACAATTGCGTGAGGAAGAAACAAAGTTGAGGGAGTCTGCTGTTGTCAGTGGAAACCTGAGCGAGTAAGTTACTTCAGTTATAGGTGTTTGTTTTGTTTTTCTTCTCTTGCTCCACAGTACAGTGTAATGTCTTAGTTTTTTCAGGTTTTGGATTTTTTATGCTTATGATGTATAATTGTCTCCTACTGTGTAATGTCATCATTGATGATTGATGAGGCTTTGCAGTTGTAAAGACTCTGGGTTTTTCCTGTCAGATTTTATTCTCTCTTTATCGTTGAAAAAATAATTTCATTGTTTCATGTTGTTTTAGGTGTTCTAATTCATTTTGTAATTTTGATTCTTAAATCAGACTAGAAAGGAAAACAGTGAAGAGGAAAAGAGTATTCGCGACTCTGAGAGTTTTAGGCACAGTTTTGGCGCAGCTGACAGAGGACATTCCGGAAGAGGTTGGCTGTATAGCACTGTTAGTCTTATGAATGCATATAACCATCCTCTGTGTAAATAAGAATTGAATTTTCTATACCTGATCTCTGAATCTGTGTATGAAGCCTAGTTGTTGTAATTCACCTATTAAAGACCTAAAATCACACTTTCGCTGATCTTTTGTGAATCACGTAAACATAGTTGGACAACTTTTATCTTAAGTTTGGTTAAAATATGATGTAAGTTTTAACTTATATGTCTTGCTTCTTGTCTAGTTTTTGGTTCTTGTGGGCTTTTAACTCTTTTATATTTTCACAGATTATAAAATATGTTTTGGTATAATCATTTGTATATGATATAATTACTCCTGTTTGTGTTCAATTTTGTGTTGCTATATGGTATAATTACACATATAAGTATCTCTTGCTATAATATAGTCTATCTGCATCACAGCTTAAGCGGGTGATGGAGTCAGATGCCGCAATGACCGAAGACGTAATTGCGTACAATATTATTCCACTGGATGCTCCTAGCATTACAAATGTTATCATGTCCTTGGCTGAGGTTAGTTATTTCTTCTGGGTTAGTTAAAAGCTTGGTATTTTTGCACACTCTAATTAAAGAACATTATGGTTAGGTTCAAGCAGCAGTTTCTGGGTTCAAGTACTTCAGGGGACTACCAAAGTTACCAACAGATTTTCCAATTCCTGCTACACGAGAGCCCGACATGCTTGATTTCCTGCATTATGTATTTGGATTTCAGGTTTATACTTTATACCTTCTTGATCACACTTTCCTCTGAGTTCGAGTTTCCTTTGACTTCTTTAAGTTTCAAGTTTCAACCAAGCTTTCAAGTTTGGTTTTGCATCATCTATACTCTTTCAATAAAATTACTATAAAATTTGATATTTATATTTTTCATTGGCTGAGTTGTCTGAATTATTCAGTTTTTTGGCAGTTGTTAGCTTTGTTTGATGGTAGATTTTGGTAGGCTCTTTTTTCCTGCTTTTTGGTGATTTCCATTTGGATGGTTGGTTTCATAAGCATGGGTTTCACTGATTTTCTTATGAAAAGTATAATACATTTGGCTTCAAAAACTGTGTCAAATCAGTTAACTTTTTTTCTTTTTACTCCTGTAACAAATCTCCATCCATCTTTCATCAGATAGTTGTATGCTTCAAAATCTCTTTGATTTCATTAATTTTTGAGTGGTTTTGTGATCCTTGTTCTATACAGAAAGACAATGTTTCTAACCAGCGGGAGCATATTGTTCACCTCCTTGCAAATGAGCAATCACGGCTTCGTATTCCTGATGAAACTGAACCTGTAAGTCTCCAATCAAAATTCCTTGTTAGTTGAATTAGTTAACTACATGATGGAATGGCATCGTCGTATTACCATTGAACATATGTTTTGGCAGTGGAAGTAAAGGATGGGGTGGTATGGTGGGTATTATTTGTGAATCTTATTTTTGATACCGAATATCCATGATTTAATGCTGGCCTAGACATTATTTCAACCACAGTATAGTATACTATATCTACCTAGTCATCTAGTACCTATGCGGAAGTGATTTTTGTAAGTTCTTCAGGTATTTCAGACACATGACATGATAATACTGCACATTATAATATGGAATACATAAGAAACTTTGTGGATAAGGTTGTCTTTGATGTGCTGGCCACAGTGGGATTTACATAAATGAAATTTCTAATGTAATGTGATAATCATATCACTGAAGGTAAGTTAAAGAAAAACACGCATCTTATTTTTATTCAGAAGTCTTCATAAGGAATCCAGTTATTTCATTACAGTGCCACGTGTTATTGAAGACTTGTTGTAAACTTTTAAGTCTTCTGTTGCAAATTGTGACTTCTGTCCTTGTCTTTTGCAGATATTGAATGAGGCTGCGGTGCAAAATGTATTTTTAAAGTCCCTGGACAACTATATTAAGTGGTGTAGCTACTTGTGCATCCAGCCAGTTTGGAGCAAGTAGGGACTTCCAGATCTTATTTCATTTCCTTTCTTACGATCATAGTTTGATGTAATTTATTATTAAACGATAAATGATGGGAATTGATGGTAGTGACTAATGGATACAGTCAATTTTGTGCAGTTTGGAGTCAGTTAGCAAGGAGAAAAAGCTGCTGTTTGCTTCCATGTATTGTTTGATCTGGGGTGAAGCAGCCAATGTTAGATTTCTTCCAGAATGCTTGTGCTACATATTTCATCATGTAAGTGCTGCTCTCTTGTAGTGTTTCCTTCTGCATAGTTTGCCCAATTTAGTTTTAATTGGTGAAGAATAAATCACTACGGTGATCTATATTCAAAGCACATGAATTTCAATATATTATCACTATGTTTTCGGGTAAATTTTGCAGCAACTGTGATGGAATAAAACAATTAAAAAAATTGAGATTCCGCATGTTGTGTCACTATGGATTATACTTCTTTTTTTCCTCAATTTTGGAGTAATATGGAATCTCTGTATTCATAAGACTGGCATTGAATGTGAAAAGATTCTGTGTTCTTTTTATCTTAAAAGCTTCCCTCATACCTCTGTTGCTGTCTGGTTGTTTGTTTTTAGTACAAACTAGGGTGTTTGTTTGTATTCTTATTCTTATTTTATGATCAATCAACAACTAGTGTTTATTATTATATTATATATGCTACTGTTCTGCAGGGACTGTTACCTTGCTCTGCCCTTTTTTTTTTTTTATCCCCCAAAGCCAATATTAATCCTTTTAACTTCGAATGCAATATGCAGATGGCAAGGGAAATGGATGAAATTCTGAGGCAGCAGATTGCGCAGCCAGCCAACAGTTGTAATTCTGAAAATGGAGTTTCTTTCCTTGATCAAGTTATATATCCTCTGTTCGAGATCGTGTCACTGGTATAAACTGCTATAGTTTACTACTGTTTGTTTCCGTGTCTGATTACTGGCTAGTCTGGATTGTTGTTGAGACAAGTGTGTACCTGTCTCTTCATCCAATTGATGTTTTAATTCTGACAAGCACACACACCTATCTATTCATCCATATAATGATTTGAGTTTTTATGCTTCGACTACCATGTTGTTTACTTTTCTGCCTCCAAATTATTGCTACATGAGGCAGGCATAGCTATGGAATATGAGCCTTTATTATTTTTGTGCATCCAACTTATGCTTCTTGTTTACAATTTCCTTGTTAACATATGCATTCTTTTATTATATAGTTCTTCCTTTTTTTCATGGATGATGTTCTAAGAATGTCCTTTCCCTTGAGTTTGCAATGCTGGTTCTGTATAATTTCCTCTTGCTGATAGATAGTTTCTTGCAGTTGAGTTCTTCTCTTAGCTATATTGATAGGAAACATCTGTTCTTTTCTTTGTATGGCCTACTGAAATAATAATATATGACTTGCTTACTATAAGTTTAAGAGCTGCACTATTTGTTCTAAGTTAGCATGTCATAGGTATGGTTGAATCATGAACTTTAGTTGAACTTATTCAATCGGGTAGCATATGCTTGTCCATTGGGGGATTGTGTATTTTCGTGGATTTTAGCTATAAAAAGGTTTCGTGAAAGCTGTTTCTGACATAAGATGTGCACAGGAAGCTGGAAACAATCAAAATGGACGAGCACCACATTCTGCTTGGCGCAATTATGATGATTTCAATGAGTACTTCTGGTAAGATATCTTTAAGAGTGATGTATAAATGTATATTCATACCTTAAAGCTGATCACCCATTCTTTTCAGGTCACTCAGTTGTTTTGATCTCAGTTGGCCCTGGCGCAAAGGTTCATCATTTTTTCAAAAGCCAACGCCAAGGTCAAAGGTTGTCTTCTTTCATAGAGATGTTTAAACTTAGTTGTTGTGACATCTGTATTGGTTTCTGCATTGTTACTTTGTTAGTATGGGTTGTATATGTTTTCCTACACTATGCAATGCAACCAACTGTTGCCTACAGTGCATTTCTTCCGTATTAAACATTATTTTTGTGAATCTATACTCTGGTTAAGCTGCATATCTACTAGGCGTGTTGCAAGCTCTGTCAAAAAGCTAAACTATCAAAGATTTTATGCCTGATTGAGGAACTTTTATTGCGGATGGAATTCATAATGTCAAGTGTCACCAATATTGTTTAGACTGATTGAAAAATAGGCATATGTAGCTAAGATACTTAATCTTATTTGTTGCAGAATATTCTTAAATCAGGCAGAAGTCAACATCGAGGAAAAACTTCATTTGTTGAGCACAGGACATTTCTCCATCTGTATCATAGTTTCCACCGTCTGTGGATATTCCTTGTGATGATGTTTCAGGTTCGCATGTCTAATTGAATGCTCAGTTTTGATGAGGTTCATTTCTTGCCTTCCTGTCCTTGATCTGCTTCCTACCTAAACAAGGGGGTGATAAAGTATAAAACCTTTGGAAAAACCTTCCTTCTCCCTCTCAAAAGTTAATATTTATCTATTACTAGTAAATGTAATCCCTTTTGGTTCCATGGGCTATGGTCTTCATGCTATAGATCTTTTTTTTTTTTTTTGTTCAATTGTTCCCTGCCTTTTATCTTGAGTTTAATAATATATTTTGATAAATTTATGATCCCAGTAGATAATCTATGACCCATATTTTTTTTTATAAAGATATTCTATACCTTTTAACTTTCAGGGACTTGCGATAATTGCATTCAATAACCAAAGGTTTGATGCAAAATGTATTAGAGAAATTCTCAGTCTTGGTCCCACATTCGTTGGAATGAAATTTCTCGAGAGTATGTTTCTTTACTGCTAAAAAGTTTGTGTATGTTTTACTTATCTATTAAGAACCTGTTATATGCTAACATTGTTCCGTTAATATTAGCTAGTTTTTTGTTAGTTGTTCACCACTAGTGCCATGCATTCAATAGCTGAGAAAGTGCTTCTTCATGTAGGTGTTCTTGATGTTGTTATGATGTATGGCGCCTATTCTACGTCACGGAGCCTAGCAGTTTCTCGAATTTTTCTCCGATTTATTTGGTTTGGCGCTGCATCAGTGGTCATATCTTTTCTTTACGTGTAATTTCCTGAGTAATCTTTTACATATTTGCATAAGATAATTTTCATCATCTGTCATCTGCTTTTGTGTTAAGTTTTTCTATTTTTCTCTTCTGATGCTGTTAAACAGAGGTAACATTTCTCTCTATGCCTTAATGCAGGAAAGCTCTCCAGGAAGAGAGTAAACAAAATGGAAACCCTGTCATGTACAGATTGTATCTGATGATTGTAGGCATATATGCTGGTATCCAGTTCTTCATTAGCTTTTTCATGCGCATACCAGCCTGCCACAGTCTGACTAATCAATGCGATCGCTGGTCTCTGATTCGCTTTGTCAAGTGGATGCGCCAGGTTTTATTCTAATTAGTTTCTTTCTCTAGTTACTCATCATATTGTTGTTTTCTATCATCTGCTTTGTTGAACCATTATTTATTGCTGCTTATGTTCATTTTCAAGGAACGGTACTATGTTGGACGGGGCATGTTTGAGAGGACTACTGATTTCATCAAGTATTCGCTAATCTCTGTTTATTTTTTAATTTTTATTCTTCATTGTTTTGAACTATATACGTACTGAACACTAAGCAGATTTTTCCTGTATCTCTACTGTTTTAATTTTTTCTTGTGCAAGTGGAAATGCACTCATATATCTGATAAGAAACCATAGGTTGTGATAATACCACCGTAGTAGTACCTACCTAACCATTTATGAAGCCATGATCTCTTGTATCATTTGAATCTACGGACAATCTAAGGTTGGGAAATGCTAATATAATGATCATTTACCTGCTGATGTCCATCTGATGGGTCATTTTAAGTAGAGAGACCCCACATTGGAAAAGTAGAGTAGATGAACAATTTTCGACACATCAATCAAGTGTTGCCTTCTTAGTTATTGTTTGTGGTGATGAAAAATATACTGTGATTAGTTGGCCGTCATTTCTAGTTTTTCATATATTAATTAAGGATTGGTGATTTAATGCTTAAAAGTTAAACCACTTGAAGTTGCTCCAATTCCTTTTATTTACTTATGTGGCTTTTTATATTGTTGCAGGTACATGTTTTTCTGGCTTGTGATTTTGAGTGGAAAGTTTGCATTTGCATACTTCCTGCAGGTCTGTCATATTAATCTAGCTTTCATTGTGGTATTGTTCTTTAGTTGACTTATTCATCGTGAACGTAATCTTACTCCTTTTTGGATTTTTTTTAGATCAAGCCATTGGTGGAACCAACCAGGATTATAGTGAACACAAATGCGATAACATATACTTGGCATGATTTGGTTTCTGGGAGTAAGTAACCATCCTATCATTACTTGAAATACTTTCAATAATAGACAAAGTGGTGAGAGGGTTTGGAATTGGGTAAGGACTAGGCTAGATCAGTGGTTCGATTCTCCTCTAATGTACGAAATAAGAAACCTTCACTAAATGAGATGTTTATACTTAATATCAGTGCTAATCTATTTTAGGTTAATTTATATAAAACTTAAATTGCTATAGCTCTTTGAAACAAGCGAGGGGGCAGTCTGGATGAACTATAACTATGCGTCCAACCATACCAATTTTATTCAATTTTCAATCATAATGATATCATGTTTTTATGCTTTCCTTTGACTCTTATAATCAGACCTAAAGTTAGACTGATTCCAGGGTTTATCTTTCCAAAATCCATTTGGCTGTCTTGTGTATTTGTGCAATTTTAGGCATAATAAAAGCACATGAATCTTCCTGAATGCTGGCTTTAACTGTTTAAATTGCGTCATGCCTGCAGACAACTATAATGCCCTGACAGTTGCTGCTTTATGGGCTCCCGTGGTAGTTGTAAGTTGGACATTCTTCATCTCTTCTTTTTATTTTGGGTATTCTCAACTCTGCAACTGTCGGGTCTATCTCTTCTTGGATCTCGGAAGTATTTTTTTGTGGCCTGCTGAGCCACATTGTTTGTATCCTTGTTTGGATGAAGATTGTTGAATTTGAATAGTATGTTTGCTTCCATTTAAAATTAAGATGTGATCAGTGGGCAATAGAACGGGTGATGGTAGACTTTCTGGAAGTGAGTTTGGCTCACTTGGCACTCATTTCTCTTTTGCTGCTGCATGTGTCCTTCCTTTCTTTGCCTTATTGTCTTGCATTCTTATTTATTTATTTATTTATTTTCTTTTCAGATTTATCTTCTAGATCTTCATGTATTTTACACCCTTGTATCTGCTGGGTGGGGATTCTTGCTTGGTGCCAGAGATCGTCTTGGAGAGGTCAGTTAAAACTGTTGCTTGGGTTCCGTTTCTTGTGTTCTTGTTGTCTGGGTCTGTCCATCAGTTTTGCTTAATGTTTTTTGTTTTTTTTTATTCATTCGCCTAGCACCTTTCACTTGTATAAATGTGTGATTCTTTTTAATTGTCTTGTTTTGTCCATCAGTTTTACTTTAAGGGGGTTTTCATTGTCTCCTTGCCAGCACCTTTCACTTGAATATGTGTATATTATTGTTTTTATATATTTTCTATTCATTAGATGTATCTAACTTTATTTTATTGTATTATTATTATTTCCAGATTAGGTCACTGGAAGCACTTCATAAACTTTTTGAGCAGTTTCCTGGTGCTTTTATGGATACTCTTCATATCCGCCTGCCTAACAGGTTATACGAATACATTTTATTCAATTGATTTTCTATACATATAACACCATGAGTAAACCACTTTCTTTGAATTTCATCTGACTGCTTATATATTTGGCAGGGCTTACCATCAGTCATCAAGCGAGGTTAGTCAGTAAAAGAGGCAGGAAAAAGTTATATTTTCAATATATCTAAAATCTTGAGTACCTTGGCTGGAATAAAGTATTTAAGTACTATTGAACTGTTTTGATTAATATCAACTTATCAAGTCTCTTCTGATATTATATACTTTTTAATTTGAATGTAGTATCTGGCAGTAATTTCCTACATTTGTTATCTACACTTAATAATTGATTTCATTTTTGTTTGAGTCTTTTCTAATGGTTTTTTTTTTTCTTCATCCTTACCTTCTCATCTTAAATTTTCTTTTCTGGAAAACATAGTTCTTTTGCAAAATTATGTCTCTATTGCTAATACATTCTTATATGGGTGATTTTCTTGTGGTGAAATCTGAGCTTGAAGGAAGCTCACATTTTTGATGCCGTGTACACTTGTGTTTCTTTTTTCATTGTTTAGTTTCTATATGGGAAGATTAACTTGCTGCGCATTTCTAGGATATTGAGAAGAACAAGGTTGATGCTAGTCGATTTTCTCCCTTTTGGAATGAAATCATAAATAATCTAAGGGAAGAAGATTATATCACTGACCTGTGAGTGTTGTAATTATTCCAATTGATTTTGTTTTCTCACTACCTTTTTGCAACCAGTCAATAACCTCTGCCTTTTGTCTGAGTCCAGAGAAATGGAGCTGCTTGTAATGCCTAAAAACTCTGGAAATCTTCCCTTAGTTCAGTGGCCCCTTTTCCTTCTTGCTAGCAAGGTGACTTTCCTACTAATTACTTGAGCTATTTATATTCTCAAATTAAGTTTTATTAACCTTATAAATCGGTTTATCACTAATTAAAATTAATTTTGTAGATATTTATTGCCAAAGATATTGCTCTCGAAAGTCGGGATTCACAAGATGAGCTTTGGGAAAGAATTTCTAGAGATGACTATATGAAGTATGCTGTACAGGATTGCTTCTATTCCATTAAGCTTATCCTGAGTGAAATATTGGAGGGTGAAGGAAAGATGTGGTAAGTTTGGGTTAGAAGATACAAGTGCGATATAGGCTCTCATATGCATGGAGAAAAAAAAAAACTCACTGTAGCCATCTTCCATCTTGTCAGGGTTGAAAGGTTATATGAGGATATTCGAGGAAGCATAGTGAAGAAGAATATTCAAGCTGACTTTCAACTGAACAAGCTGCCACTTGTGATATCAAGAGTTACTGCATTAATGGGCATTCTGGTTTGTATTTGTTGGATCCTTACTTTTATTGTGGTTCTCATTATTGGATATGTATTGTCCTTGATGATGCCGTTGCTAATGTTTTCTTTGTATAAGCTTGTTTGTGTCCAATTAGTACAGCTTATTTGGTTGAATTTTAAGACATTTTAAGACATCTTTAGAAATCTTGATTTTTGTCCAAGTCCACTTCTTTCAGATGTGTCAGGAATAGCATTATTCCATGTTTTCAAGAGGAAATTTTTTTTTAATGGTTTTGGAGTTAAATGGTATTCTTTATAATCTGTTTTACTAAATAAGTAAATATATAAAATTAAATATTGTTATCCATCATTCAATACTGGAAGCTTGCTGTAGCATAGTTTTCTGGCTTTGTGTCTTTTAGGCTAGAGGCTAGTTTGTCTTGCTGATGATTTATTGTTCCCTGATTTTTCTCTGCTGTAAACTTCTTGTCCTCAGACTTTGGTACCTTTTTATTTATCAATTGAAGATGTTTCTTTTTGTTTATATACATACAAATATGAAATAATAGTAAAAGAAAAATTAACAGTAATAATAATTTTCATGTAGTTCCAATCTTTTCCCTTGTTCTGATATATGTTGCTTTGAAGATGTTTTATGTCTTACTAGAACATTTTGTGTGGAAGTAGCATAGTCAAGCATACTGCTTTTTATTCACTTTTTAATGTTTCATCTTGATGTACAGAAAAAAGGGGAATCATCTGAACTGGTGAATGGTGCTGTTAAGGCTGTTCAAGATCTTTATGACATTGTGCGCTATGATGTCCTTTCTATTAACCTGAGGTCAGTTATACTTTTCCTTATGTGCCAGTAACTGCGCAGAGAAGTTGTGAGATATGGCGTTAATTGACGGGCAACTTTTAGGGAACACTATGAGACATGGAATTTGTTATCAAAAGCAAGGACGGAAGGTCGGCTGTTTGCAAAGTTGAAGTGGCCCAAGGATCCATCATTGGTATGTTTGAGAAGTCTCTTTGCTTGTTTTTTTTTTTATATTTTTGGTTCAGTCATATTTCTTTGTATAAGATTTAAAATTATTGATGATATGCAGATAGCGCAAGTCAAAAGAGTGTATTCATTGTTGACAATCCAAGATTCAGCTGCCAATGTCCCCCGAAATCTGGAGGCCAGACGTAGGCTGCAGTTCTTCACAAATTCTCTTTTCATGGAGATGCCCGAAGCAAGGCCAGTCCGTGAAATGTTATCCTTCAGGTAATATATTCTTTATCACGTTTTTCTTGTGTTAAATTTATTTGTGTTTAACATACCTGTGTGCCTCATCTATCTATCTCATCTATCTGCCTCATCTATTTGTTCTTGTGTATGCAGTGTTTTTACTCCATATTATGCTGAGACTGTGCTCTATAGTATTGCTGAACTCCAGAAGAAAAATGAAGATGGGATATCAGTATTGTTTTACCTTCAAAAGATTTACCCAGGTACTTATTTTATTTCTCTAATTAGGTGGTAAAGTGGTCCACAAAACAAAGAAATACAATCCAGAAGTGCCCAGAAATCTACCCAATAAAAATCAAACTATGGTTAATGTGCTTGAACTATGCATTTATATTAAAAAAGAAGGCGTTATTTATTATTTTTTTTTATTATTGTTCTTGACTGTAGTATTAACATTTGTCATTTTTCATGGCTGTGGCAGATGAGTGGAAGAACTTTCTTTCACGAATTGGCCGTGACGAAAATGCGAATGACTCGGAACTTTTTGATAATCCCTCTGATATTCTTGAGCTTCGGTTTTGGGCGTCTTACCGAGGCCAAACTTTGGCCAGAACTGGTAAGTATTATACCCATGGAAATATGTTTTGATGTGCTTAAATTCAATCTCTTGCTGACCCATCCGAGCACACGTTTTCTAGTTGGTTAAATTGCTTATCCTGTATTTCGTATCTTAACAGTTCATTGCTTGTATAATTTGTGTAATGAACTTATTCTCCTTTTTATCATAATTATATTTACCATGACACTGGTGGCTTTTATTGACAATTTCACATGGATGATAATGTTGATCAGATATGCCTTATAAAGCTAGTATTTTAATGTTATTATGTCACTTAATAGTATAGTACCATAATGTATTGAACTTTTTGAAAATTGACATCATTTGTGGTGGAGAAGGATGCTGGGTACCCGGAGAAAACAAGTTGTTATACTTGCATCTTGTTTATTTTCTTCCCCTCTATCTTTTGAAAATTCTTCCCCTCTATCATTTGAAAATTCTAGTACTGCCTTCATAATATACTGGTACGGTTTAGAAGTCCAAATGCTTTCCAAATGTTCATTTGTCTTCATGAAATGTTTCTCCTTTAAGCATCTATGTTTGAAATCTGCAGTTCGTGGGATGATGTATTATAGGAAGGCTCTTATGCTTCAGACCTATATGGAAAGATTGAATTCTAGAGGTATGCAGCTCTTTATTCTTATCTTGACGACTATTTTGTATTATAAATTTATTCTCCTTCATGAAACATTGAGAATCCGACTTTGTTTTCACAGTATCAGATGTGGAGGCTGCAATTTCTAGTAGTGACGCTGCTGAAACTCAAGCATTTGAGTTATCTCCTGAAGCACGAGCTCAGGCAGACCTGAAGTTTACATATGTAGTTACTTGTCAAATATATGGAAAACAGAAAGAAGGGCAAAAACCTGAGGCAGCTGATATAGCACTGCTTATGCAAAGGTGAGTTGCACACAACTAATTCTTAATCATTAAACTGGGATACTCTCGTGTGGTGGTCATATGTTGGACTTTTGCATATGTGGTTTCTGGCATTCTACAGTCTTAGGGGATTTGCGAATTTTGTTTTCTGGAAAATTTAAATACTATGATTTGAGAGACATCACTGCCAGATGCTCAATCCATTTGTCAACATCAAGAATATGTTGATCACTCTATGATCGGACAAGTTCTTTATTTCTGTGCTATGTGTTTTGAGAGGGTTTCTATATCATTAGATACAAAGCACTAGGCAGGATAATGTCATACCATTTTCTTTTTCCTTTTGGCTTACAAAGCATGAAGTTTTGTTTGCTAAGTGAGCAGAAATTACAAGAAAGACTGGGTAGAACGCTTTTCAACAGTGCGGCATTCATTAAAAACTTCATTCACCACCCTCAACATTCCACATGCGTCTATACCACTCTTGTCACACAACTAATTCTTTTGTTTACTTTGTTGTTAGAAATGAGGCTCTTCGAGTTGCTTTTATCGATGAGGTTGAGACTCTGAAGGATGGTAAAGTGAACAGAGAGTACTATTCAAAACTTGTAAAGGCGGATATCAATGGCAAGGACAAGGTATAACATCTTTTTAGTTCACGAGCTTGTGTCAAATTGTTGTTTAGTTCTTATTATATCCTAGAATAACTTTTCATGGAGATAGTTTATGACCACTCAGTATCTGTAGTTTTTCTGCAAGTGTTCTAGTTAGGTTCTTTGTTATTTTTTCTGTTTCATGGTGTTTTTTCTGTTTCATGGTGAAGTGAAACTTTTTCAAGGCTTTTGTATCTCTTAAGTGGAAACATCATTCACTGTATGTATTTATTTTGTCTGGTATTTGTTAAATTTATCTCTTTGTTTAGTGGTGGACTTCCTATGTATAGTTTTTTTTGTTATTAAAGTAATCTTTAGTCAACCCAAAGCAAAAAGAGGAAATATTATTTTTAATTTTAAATATTAATTTTATGGTAAGCTTTGTGAACATGCCTATTTTTAACTCGCAAGTCTTTGCTTCTATGTTGTTAAAGATTTGTTAATTATTGATATTGGTACTTTATAGTACATCACCTCCCCAATGTTGTTATTCTAATTGTTTCCGGTGAACTGTAACTTCTATCATACAGGAAGTCTACTCTATAAAGCTGCCTGGAAATCCAAAAATAGGGGAAGGGAAACCGGAGAACCAGAATCATGCAATTGTGTTTACTCGTGGAAATGCTATTCAAACAATTGACATGAATCAGGTGAATGATTATTTACCCTTAACTGCTTTATTTATGTCTCCTATAAATTGTTAGTTGATGAAATTATAAAATTGGGTGGATCCCATAGACATAGTCACACTGACCCATAGTTTACATGCTTGTTTTTTGCATGAGACTTGTAGTTGAGCTTCCTGAAATAATAAATCAGTTCAATATTGTCACACCGTTTCTTACTACTGTAACTGTTGTACTTCTACCTTTCTTCCCTTTAGAGTCTGTCTATCTACGATGTTGCTCATAACACTATTATTTCGTACAGGATAATTATTTTGAGGAAGCTTTGAAAATGAGAAATTTACTTGAAGAATTCCACCGTGATCATGGTATACGTCGCCCTACAATTCTTGGTGTCAGGGAACATGTCTTTACGGGAAGGTATGTTCAATGCATAGTTGCACATTTGTTAAAAATGATTGCAATATTGTTCAAGTCATAACGTATATATTTTGCAGTGTTTCTTCTCTTGCGTCATTCATGTGCAACCAGGAAACAAGCTTTGTAACTCTAGCTCAGCGGGTTCTTGCAAATCCTTTGAAGTAAGTCCATTTTAGTGATGCCAATGACAGATTAGTAACCCTAGATCATTAACATCCAGTTGCTTGAAACTGATCCCAAGCAATGTACAGGGTCCGCATGCATTATGGTCATCCTGATGTGTTTGATAGAGTTTTCCACATAACTCGTGGTGGCATTAGCAAGGCTTCTCGTGTGATTAACATCAGTGAAGATATTTTTGCAGGTTTGGTTCTTAATTGATAACAAGGTGCTCTTGTTTTTTTTTCCCTTTTGTATTGTGTTTGTGCAGCACTTGGATTTTTTTTGAATCCTGGAATTATTTTTTTTTGTTTGAAACTGGATCTAGTAAGTTGATACCTCTAGAAGATTAGAAGAAATCTGAAAGACATAAGTGTCAGTACGATTAATATTCTTACTTTTGAAGGATTTGACTGAATTTTCAGTTATTATTATGCAGGCTTCAACTCAACTTTACGGCAAGGAAATGTGACTCATCATGAGTATATTCAGGTAACTTGTCACTATCTTTATATGAGACAGAAATAGGTTGTGGGACCATCTAATAGTGCTTTACAGGTTGGCAAAGGGCGGGACGTTGGGCTAAACCAAATTGCAGTATTTGAGGGGAAGGTTTCTGGTGGTAATGGTGAACAGGTTCTAAGTCGTGATGTATACAGGCTTGGACAGCAGTTTGATTTCTTCCGCATGCTGTCATTTTACTTTACTACTGTTGGCTACTACTTCTGTACCCTGGTAAAGTTTCATCTATGTTTTGGTTGGAACAGCTCCATTTATTCTATTTCATCAAGCAACTTGCTATCAATGTGTTCTTCAACCGTCATTCAGTAGTCAACATTTCTTTAAAAGGTGAAAGCTAAAGTGACTCGTTTTGTATGGACAAGATGAGGCACAGACCTCCACTGGTTGAGTTTACCTTTATGGATGTGGAATTATTGCAATTAAATCGATATTAAAATTCTTTAAAGTAAAAGAAGAGGAGAATATAGCTCCATGAAAAAAAAAAAAAAAAAAAAAAACTCGAAAGGAGGGGAAAAGATTGTTGCTAAATTACTCGCTCAGTTCGTCATGCTTAAGTTTTCAGTGCATTTTGAAAGGAATTACTTGCCTACTCTTCAGAATGTGGTTGGAATATTGCTTGATTTTACTGTTCGCTGCATGGTACTTCCAAGGGTTTACTGAGGCAAAGTAGCTTTAGAACTGTTCTCTCCATTAACATGAATTTGTATTTTACAAATCTTCCTTCTTATGGATTCTGCAGTTAACAGTGCTGATGGTTTACGTTTTTCTCTATGGGAAGACATATTTGGTAAGGTTATTCTATGTTATTCTCGTTCTATGCCATGCATTCATAATTGCTAAACTATAGCAACAAGTATGTGCCAATATGTAATCTTCACTTTTCTGAATGTGATTGTAAATTTGTATTTCTATGTATCTGTCATCAATAATGAGGTAATGCATGCAGGTTTAAGTTTCAATAGGATTGAGATTTCTCATACTTTGTGACATATATACACCTTACTCGAGTTAATTTTTCACTCTTCGTTCAATTCTTAAGGTTACTTTGGATTGAGATTTATCATATTTTGTCACATATGAGATCTATGTACATTGCTCGAGTTAATTGTTGAAGCTCTTCCTTTAGTTCTTAAGGTTACCTTGGGGCCAGAATGAGTGTACTTATGCTTTGATTAACCTTCCTGCTTTCGTGTCTATGTGTTTATCTCAGGCATTATCTGGGGTTGGTGAATCCTTGCAAAATGTGGCTACGGTAACCAAGAATACCGCACTGACTGCTGCTCTGAATACACAATTTCTCCTTCAAATTGGTATATTTACAGCCGTCCCAATGATCTTAGGCTTCATCTTGGAACAGGGATTCCTGCGGGTAATTATGTGTTTCTTTATTTACTCATTCTCTTTGATGAGTTTTGATTCTTTATGAAACAAATTGTCTAAGAAGTAAATCACACCAGCATCCCATGATCCATAAATCTACCTTTGGTACTCAAAGTACTTCTGAATTAATACCAAATGTTATTTATTTACATAGTTATCTTAGAACCTGCTGTTTACTGGTTATCATTTCTGTCATGCGTGTGAGATTTTTCGTGGTTTTGTTGGTTGAGGGCATATGTTCTTGAGTTGTCTGCGGTTTATGAATATACTCATTACCACTGCTGGGCATCTTGGTTTAATTTCTTGTAACGATGAGATTACTTCTTTTGAATGGTTCTTTATTTCATACTCAAAGTATTGCACATAGAACATAATTCGGCTTCTTCCAGGTTAGCTGGAGCATTCCACGTAGCAATTTTCTTCCTTGGTTGAATAAGACAGCTTCCCTTCTATATTTTACTCTTGATTCTTGGTTGTACTTAGTATTCAAAGGAAGAATGTATGTCTCTTGTCATTACCTTATTAGTCAAAATTTGCCATTGGTTTTTGCTGCAGGCCATAGTGAGTTTCCTCACAATGCAATTGCAACTTTGTTCTGTCTTCTTCACATTCTCCTTGGGAACCAAAACACATTATTTCGGCCGGACAATTCTCCATGGTGGTGCAAAGGTTAGTTCTCATTTTCTCTTTTGTTCTGGATTAAAATCAATTGATCTATACCATATTGAATTGTGCTTGTTTTTCATTAGTATCAAGCGACAGGCAGGGGTTTTGTAGTCCGGCATATTAAGTTTACAGAGAATTACAGGCTTTACTCCCGGAGTCATTTTATCAAAGGGTATTATTCCTGTTCCCTCTCTTTGCTCTTCTCTTTTTGACTTATGCACCATATATTGGTGAATATGAAACTTTGTATTGCTATATTATTCGGAATGGCTTGGGAAGTAATAAAGTTTGCAGATCTGTTGGGCTATTTCATATTTTACTTTCAAGTTCTTTGAAGTATAATCCATACTTTTCTTTGTTAGTAGAGAAAATATGTGCTTGTCTAAGGAAAGAAAAAAAATGAAATATTATAAAGCTATTTCAGGTTTTGTATGTGTACTGATCATTTATGTTCTTTCTGGTTTGCAGGTTGGAAGTAGTTCTTTTGTTGGTAGTGTACCTTGCTTATGGATATGATGATGGTGGTGCTCTATCATACATTCTTCTTACAATGACGAGTTGGTTTATGGCTCTTTCTTGGCTTTTTGCTCCCTATTTGTTCAACCCATCTGGGTTTGAGTGGCAGAAGTAAGTGTTTCTGTTTCTTCTGTTGAAAAAAGGAAAAAGAAAAGTAATTCCATTGTACTTCATTGGAAGTGACCAATGTTATTTCCTTCCAGGGTAGTGGAGGATTTCCGAGATTGGACGAATTGGCTTCTTTATAGAGGTGGAATTGGAGTTAAGGGTGAAGAAAGCTGGGAAGCTTGGTGGGAGGAAGAACTGGTAATACTCCTGATTGCATTGCTTGTTTTAGTTGACCAAATGAAAATAACTGTTCTATGAAACTGTATAAGGAAAGTCCTTGTCATTTTCGAACTGTTCTAGAAAATTTTCTTCTTGCTCTATCCAAGTTATTTCTGATCCTGTGTTTATATTCCTGGGTTTTCATTTGCAGTCGCATATTAGAACCTTCAGTGGAAGGATTGCAGAGACAATTTTGAGCCTAAGATTCTTTATCTTCCAGTATGGAATTATCTACCGGCTAGATGTGAAGGGATCTGATACATCACTAACGGTAACCCATCCTTTGTTATATGTGTGTTTCCCATGGCTGCCATTGGGAAAATAATGAGTCATTATCCTATTTGAACTGTGAAGAGCATATTTAAGCTTCTGCTTTGTTATCTCTGTTGAGTACAGCTATTTCGATTTCTCTATTTAATCTTTGCCGATTTCGTTATGTTCAAGTTTGACCGAACATTTTGTGTTACTGTAGGTGTATGGCCTCTCATGGATCGTATTTGCGGTGCTTATAATTCTTTTCAAGGTGAAAATTATAACATTAATGAGACCTTATACTTTAGCTGATATTGTGGGATGTTAATCTAGAAGAGTTTATTAAATATCCTTTTTGTTTGGTTTCGCAGGTATTCACCTTCAGCCAGAAAATATCTGTCAACTTCCAGCTACTGTTGCGCTTCATTCAAGGTGTCTCCTTCATGTTGGCACTGGCCGGTTTAGCAGTTGCAATCAAATTTACAGATCTGACCATCGCAGACGTTTTTGCTTCCATTTTAGCGTTTGTACCCACTGGGTGGGGAATCCTTTCGGTAAGTCATCACTATAGTTTCTCCTGTTTCTTAATGTTTCTACTATCACTATTTGGTTACATGTTGGTAACCTATACCCCCCTTTGTGCCCAGATTTGCATAGCTTGGAAACCCTTGATGAAGAAACTGGGCTTGTGGAAATCCATCCGTTCCATTGCCCTTCTTTATGATGCTGGAATGGGTATGGTTATATTCATTCCCATTGCATTGTCATCTTGGTTCCCATTTGTATCAACGTTTCAAACTCGGCTCATGTTCAACCAAGCTTTCAGTCGAGGGTTGGAAATCTCTGTACTACTCGCTGGAAACAATCCCAATTCTGGACTTTAGTGCCTCGGTGTAGTTGTGTAGTTTAGGCTAGTGTGTAATTTGATTTTTTTTTTTTTACCAATCTGATGTTGTGATTTTGATCCCTGAAGCATTGTAAATAGTCATGTACATCATCAATTATTTTTGACAAAACACGTTACTATGTAGATTTTATTTTTCTTCCTAGAGGTATATAACAAAAGGAGTTGGGAGTTTTGCTTTTCAGTGATAATGTTGATGGGGTTTGGGGAATAGTTAGGAGCGAACAGATTTGTGCTGTCATACTGTATGGTGGTTCTTAAAAGTTTACCTTTATGTTTTATTTTTGTAGTGTTCTTATTTTAATTTGGCATTGGTGCCATTTTGGAAAAGACTCAATCTCCAGCTGCATAATGTTTAAGTTTCTAGCAAAAGTTTTAGACCATAGTAGATGCCCCAAGCTTCAGCATCCACAATGGCACCGCCAAGATTAATTTGAAATCTTGTGATCCAAAGACCATTATGATCTCTAATCACTCCTCTAGATGTTGAAGATCTAGAACCATCATCCACATTGAGCTTGTAAAAATTTTCAGGAGGCTTTTTCCTAAGTAAGGAGATTGTAATTACAGTCTATTACCATTTGGCCTTAACAGTGTAGAATTTCATTCAACAGTAGCACTTCAAATATTTTTCCAGGATTAGAAGGAAACACATAGCTGGTATCAAAAATTCTCTTATTCCTCCACTTTCATAAATACCAACAAACTCCAATGAAAAAATCTTACCACTTGATTCCTTTATGAGTAATGAGCTTATAATTAAGCTAAGCATGCAACCAACCTTGCCAATCAAGAGTGAAAGAATTAGAGATAGAAGCAGGCTTTGAGATAGTATTCCAAACTGAGCTTGAGGACAATCTCCAAACAAATGGAGAAGACTTTCAGCAGCACCATTACAAATGGAGCAGGAGGAGACATTGGTGAAACCTCTTCTAGCCCTTTGAATATTAGTCAACAACTTTTTATGCCGAATCACCTATAGAAAAATCTTTTACTTAGGTGGGATATTAAAACTCCAAATCGTTTTCCACTGAGGATCAATGGCTTGATTAAAATCAAAGACTGAGTTGTAGGATTTGAAGTGGCAACTCAAATTTTAGTATCATCTCCTTAATCCTCAAAACCAGTTGGAATATTAATAATAACATCAACAACATGACTAGAGAGAGAGGCAGCTAAGAGATCAAGATTCCAACCAAAATCATCCCAAAACTCACACACAGTAGCAACATGATTAATAGAAATATTTGGGAGAGCAGTAGTAGGAAGAGCCCAACAGTCATACCAGAACTTGATTGTTTTTCCATCTCCGATGCGCCAAGACTGACTTTTCCTGAGCAAGACAACACCATGCATAACACTCCTCCATGTATTGGAACAATCAAAAGGAGGTATATAATGCTCATCGACAAGACTTTGATTTTTCAGATACTTGGTTTTATAAATGTTAGTCCAAAGACCATAATCCTCGTGCCAAATACGCCAACCAGCTTTAGCAAGCACGGCTTGGTTCATATCAGAAGTTCTTTTAATGCCAAGATCACCAAGTGGTTTTGGTTGGCAAACAATGTTCCAGTTAACCGGATGAACTTTTTACCTCAAGTAAAAAGTAAAATTGACATCCTGAAAAGTAACTTTAAAGGCCCAAACCTTCTACGACGCTTATAACCCAATGACCGACACGTAACACTCGATATCCACCGTCGATTCACAAATCTCTGATCCAACCGCCCTAAGTCCGCAATCTGCCTTTATATATAGACCACCCGGCATCTTATAACGGCTTCTCGTGTCTATCGAGATTTTCAGAAATCAGAAGCACACAAAAATCATCGTAAAATCAAAAACCCCTCTCTCTCTCTCTCTCAAATTTAAATTTCTGTTCTTTTTGAGATCGGAAAAATCTTGGATTTGAAATCCAACGAATTCCTTAGGGTTCGACCTAGGGATTTTTTTCAGGGGGCTTTTGATTTTTCCGGCTGATTGGTCGGAATCTGACCGGAAAGCGACGTGGTTTTAGGTTTTTTTTTTTTTTTTTTTTCGTGTTATTTTTTTTGAACGATGAACGATCAGTCACAGTTGATGAATCAGCCTCCGCCGCCGATGATGAGTCTCAGCCAAGCTCAAGCCATGAGCCAGCAACCGCCGATGATGACTCAGCCGCCGCCGCAGATGATGGCGCCGTCGTCTCAAGCCATGGCTGCTCAGCAGCAGCAGATGATGATGAACAGTCAGTCCCAGCCGATGATGATGAACCGTAGCTACAAGGCTTGGCCGCAGCAGCAGTTCGCCGCCGGGAAGCCGCCGCAGTCGAATCTCGGAAGGAACAACAACAACAATTGGAAGGGGAAGAAGGGAAATGACAAGAGGAGAATGGAAAAGATTGTTCCCAATTTGCCCCTGAGCGGCGGTCAGAGCAGCACCGGAGGGTATAATGTTCCGAATTTGCCCCTGACTGGTGGCCAGAGCAGCGGAGGAGGGTACATACCTCCGACGCTTAATGAGTTACAGTCTCAGAATCAGAATCGAATGAAAGCTCGGAAATTTTACCCCAAAAAGAAGTATAACAATAGGTTTGCGCCTTATGCGCCAAGGAACACCACGTCGTTTATCATTAGAGCTAAGAAGTCCGGTGGGATCGCCTCGCTGGTTTCGCCTTGTCCGGTGACCCCTGCTGTGCTTCCCACGCCCATATTTTCGCCGTCCAGGGAGGTTTTGGGGGACACGGCGAAAGAGGAGTGGGGTGTGGATGGGTATGGTTCGATGAAAGGGTTGATTCGGCTTAGGTCTCCGGGGAATGATGATGATGAGGGAGGGGGCGGGTCGAGTGAGAGTGATGTGGAGGAGCATGTGGAGGTGGAGAGGAGGTTGGACCATGATTTGAGCAGGTTCGAGATGATATACCCGAATTACAGTGGGGTTGAGTATAATAATGTTTTGGAGAATAGAGTGGATGATCAGGATACCCACATTGCTCAGTTGGAGGAAGAGAATTTGACTTTGAAGGAGAGGCTGTTCTTGATGGAGAGGGAGTTGGGGGACTTGAGGAGGAGGATGTTGTTTCTTGAGAGAAGGCATCATGTGATGGAGGTGAATGAGGAGGTTGTGGAGAATGGTTCTGAGAATGACAATGATAGTGATGGAGGGTCGGATGTGCCTCATATGGGCATGGGAGGCGAGAGCAACATTGAGGTGGTAGATTATGTGTCTAGAGATGGTGGTGTTAGGGATGTCTCGATGGAAGAATATGTGCATGATGAAATGAAATTAAAAGAAAATGAGGTCAAAGATGAATTGAGAAATGAGGTTGTAGGTAATGAAGAGATTGAACATAAGGATGAGGGAAGAAGGAATGATCTTGTAGGTGATGGAGTTGTTTCAGAGAAGGTTGAGGAAGCAAGCAATGAGTGTATAATGAACAAAGTAATTGCAAATAAAACTGAGCTGGTGAGTAGTGAAGTCGGGACAAAGAATGAGGATGAGTTTGTGCAGGGTCAGGTGAACATAGAGAAGGCTGAAGACATGGTAATTGCTTGCAATGAGAAGAATGAAACTAAGGTCTTGAGGAATGAAGTTGAGACCGAGATTGAAAATGAGTTGATGCAGGGTCAGACGAAGGCAAAGAAGGATGAAGAAATGGGAACTTCATGCACAGAGAATAATAATACTGAGGCGGTGAAGAATGAAGTTAAGACCAAGAATGAGAGTCAGTTGAGGCAGGGTCAGATGAAAGCAGAGCGGGATGAAGAAATGGGAATTGCCAGCACAGAGAAGAGCATTGGCGTCGGTGACTAATCTGTCCCGCGTTAATGTAAGTTGCTCTTCTGAACAGATAAACATTTCCCTTGGTGATCGATCGTTATACTTCTGGATATATGCACTATGTAGATTCAGATTATATTTGGATTTTTTTTTCTGTTTGTTTCATTAATGTAGGTTTTATATTTTGTTCTGGGATGAGGGTTTTATTAGAGTTAGTCCAGGTTCATTCTGTTAAAAAGATATATCTGTATGTCTGCATGTTCTAAACTTCGAAATGGACCTGATAATTCTCTAGGGTATGCTGTACTAAATTTCCATTCACTTAATGTCATGCAAACCTTTCCGAATATTCCTCTGCAATTCTATGAATTTTCTGTTGTTTGAATGTGCTCTCACTTACAATTTGCAATAACGTTGCTGCATATTTGTAATATGAAAAGTTAATATTGATATTTTGTTATTCTGCTAGAATTAGAAGTGTGTTTGCAATTCTCTTTAAGGTCTGTGGAACATTGGTGGTGATTGTGCAGTTGTAAACATTCGACTCTGTAATTTTATGAATATGGGAGATCAATTTGTCTCTGAAAAGTTATCTGCTTTTGCTCCCTCTGGTGTGTATCTTCTTATCTTTCATCGAAGTGGCTTACACCCTTGCCAATCTTTTGTATTTCTTTGAGGGTATCTCCAAATTCACAATTTGAGCAGTGGGACTGTTTTCTCCATCATCAGAAATTCTAAAGATTGAATGTTTCAAGTCTATCTCTGAGCAGACATGCTAATCATTTGAGGAAGCTGCTTCATCAGCTCTATCTGTGATCTTCCAATCTTTATTTTGTTGCATGGAGTCCTTCACTACAAACTCCACCGTATGGCTTTGGGTAAGAACGGAGATTATGCTGCATTTAGGTTTCTCTTTTTTACTTAATCTTTCTTGAACAGAGTGCCTCCATGACTTACACATTGAAACATGCTTCCCGAGTCAGGTTCCAAGTTGTAATCAGATCGCTATTAAAATCGAGGCTGCTCAGCTTGTGGTATGCTGAATTTTCCTGGACAAACGAGACATGGGTAGCATTGTGAAAGGTGCATGATAATGTTCTTCATTCATTGGCTCACTTTCCTGAAACTTTTGTTGGTGAAAACTCAAAACTGTGAACGAAATTCAGGACCATATGTTTGTGTATTACTGCTTTGCAATGGGCACATCAAAACAGCTTTGAAATGCCTTTGAGCTTGCTGTTTATCAACTTTATACTTGAATTCAGCTTCAAGTAATAATTTTTCCTGGTTTCGTGGATTTTAGTAGCTGTCATTGTTCTCATTTTTTATTTATTTTTTTTTTTTTTTTGAGAATCAAAATTAAAATCAACCGGGGCATTCCGAGAATCGAACTTTTGAATTCAGTCCATTATTTGTTAGAAAGGTAGCAAAACTTTGAATCTTCATTTCGCTTTGCTCAATTTCTTTATGATGAAGTCAGGGTGCATAGCAAAATTTAGCTAAATTCAGTCCTTTGATAGATTCACCGTTTAAAAACACTTGAGAACAACTCGGTGTCACAATGAAGATAAGAACAGGAATTTCTTATATATTTTCTGGTACTCGATCATATTTGTCTTTGGGGGCACATTATTACAGCATCTTTTTCTGATACAACAGCTTGTTTTGGTTATGAATCATTGTTAAACTGACTAGAACAATAGAGAAAGACAATTATCAGTACCTTAATTCTTTTCAACTAAACAGGCTCAGGCATTCAATAATCAATATAGAAGGAAGAAGGTTCTACAGTTCAGAACTGGTATCATAATATTACTGAACCAGACATGCAAAAGGTATAGATACAGTCTCACGTACATAACTGGAAAAATCCAACGTGATCAATTCACTAGATTTGTAAAACTAATGCTTCTCATATGGAACACATTTGTTCATCTAAATCCCAGAGAACATCTACAATTACCAAGCTACAGCTCCTCATAGCATGCTGTCCATCTTTGATGGCATTCTCCTAATGAAGCTGTGCAAGCATGAAGGGAGGTCAATTCCACGAAAATATGGAGGCCTGAATATCCATAAGATTGTGAAAGAGAAAATAACATGCAGGTCTAAAGGGTTGAAGTAAAACAGTAACCCAGCAAGGAAAGAAAAGTTCAGAACAAGAAGTGTAGCTCTTTTATCCCTCCAACTCAACAAAGACTGCACCCTCTCCCCTGTAGCAGCAAAGTTGCCAAGCGTTATCTGAACATTCAATAAAAGGCTTTTAAGTCGTTCATGTCTCTCTAACGTCGCACGTTCCATAGGTATACCTGCTGGAAGTAAATTAAGCTCTTCGTTAATGTCGTCACGGTGGACATTGTAAACCTGTGACAATTCGGTGTCTATGTGAGGAAGTTGTCTAGGCCTCTTCCTGTAACCCCAAGCCCCTAAAACGGAAATCATGAAAAACATGTAAGCTAGTGCCAAACTAGGGAACCAAAGGGCAGCAATGAGGTAAATTGTAAAGACACCAGTATGGCATGGATTAGTCCAATTCCTCAGCTGATCAAATCGCTGTTTGCAAAGTGAAAAACTCCGAAGAAGTTTCATACACCTAAAATAATTAGCTCCAGCTTTCCGGACACTAAAAGAATCTTTATGGTCATACAACACATAATGCACAACCTCTTCGCCTAATTGAGCGCTCTCCAACTTTATTTTTGTAAGCTTAACAGCTTCATCCCTTAGTATGCGAATCTGAGGTACTGATAGTGGGAGAACATAATGCAGTTTGGGCAAAAGGGGCTCTGTGTATCTAGTGTACACATTAAACTTTGATGTAGGACAAAATCGATAAGACAATTGAAGTTCACCTCTCTTCTTCACCCCATAAGGATCTAGGCTCACAAGGGGATGCGAGTTTGTGTAAACTTTATTAAGATCAAGATCGGATAGTCGAATCCTTACTCTTCCAATTCTCCCATGAAATGCTACTCCTCCCCCTTTGAGCAAGTACTTATTTTCGAAAACTGCAATAGTTATGACGGTGCAATGATCATATACTTCCCACAAATATTGTTCATTCCACTTTGGAGAACGATTATCAATGACTGTTCTTGTCCTCACCCACCTTGGCCCATATTTGGCGACACAGAAAGTGTCCACACTAGTCTTAGGCATTGTTGGGGACAATCCAGAGGCACTTATAATTCCAAGTTCAAAAGTCCCAACAGGCGGTTTCCACAGTATCTTTGCCGATGGCCTAAAATCACTAGTAAACTCAGTAGGCTCATCAATAACATGATATCCTCCATCCAAACTAATCCTCATGTTAATCTTACTAGCAAATGTTGCCTGATCCGGCGTGATCTTAAGATCATACCAAAGACTAGCAGCTGGTGATCTATCAGTCCTCTTCCCCACACTCTTTATAGGAATCTCACAACTCCCTAAATGGCCCTTATCTATCTCAAAGACTCTCACAGCCAAAGTTGCATCAAATGGTTCCGCAACCACAAACATCAAGTCCTCATTCCACTTAGGGTCCACAGTCTTGGTTGAACAAGCTTTGGTTATCAATTTACAATCCAGAACACTAGCTTCCACAAAAACCTGCGCCGGCTGTTCTCTGTTGTTGATGTCATTGATCTCCAAATCCTGTGCCGCAATTACATGAACTCTGAGGTACCAAAACCTTGGGGTATGATACACGCGTGGACAAATACTCGACAAACCATCAGGGCTTAGAGCTGCTGCTGCTGCATCAGAATGCGAAGCAACATTATAGACCTCATCAGCCTGTGTCCCAGTCCAAAATGCCATCATTAACTCTCCTCCAAATCCGTTCCCTTTTGTATCCGCCAGTCGATACCACTGAGCTGCCAATTGAGGATCAGGTGGTACTCTCCTCAATGCTTCCGATACGCCAAAGCTACATTTGCTTACAACACCTCCATCAGCCTTCACCGAAACATGCACAGTTGTATCTTGAAGTCTGCTCTTGGTGAAAGCAAACACCTGGTACCAATTGAACTCCCCTTGTGGAGTTTGCGCCACGGTTGTTGTGGCTCCTCTGTAGTTCCCATTCTTCAGTTCAACTTGGAGGGGACTTTGAACTGGCACACCTCTGGCTTTCTCAATCCTAACATACAGATATAGCATCTCCTCCACAAGATCAAAGGAGGTGGTGGGACCGTACAACGGCTTCATGGCACGGATAGAGGGTTTGGTCTCCTTGACAGAGAAATTTTCTTTCTTTTGATTAGCCATTGCTTCTTGGTTACGTACACTGCAAGTAAAAGTCACAGAGTATTAACAGTATATCAGAACAGCTAACAAAAATTGATATAAGAAACAAAAAGAGCTTATGGATGCTCTTCTTTTATATACTTAATTGAAGATCAATTTCTACACTGGAAGAAATATCAAGGAATAAGAACAGAGTATGAGTTTCGAAACGTACCTTGGCACGCTTGAACGTACAGCACAGAACAAGGCTATGAGCGTTGTTAGGGTTTTATGAAACAGAACATGAAGTTTTTATAACATGAATGGGGGGTGGGAAGAAATCTAGTGGGGATTTCTGATGCCAAAAGAAATCTACAGCATGCTGAGTATGGAAAGTTTTAAAATGAAAATCTTTGGCACGCTACTGATTTCTCGTTTACAAACATATATGCTTAAATAGGTCATTTTATGCAATTTTCGATGAAGATCCTTTAGTATAGAACAAGGAACATCTTAATTCCCTTTCAAAAAAAAAAAACATCTTAATTAAGGAAATCTCATGTGACTTGGAATCAGAAGATTCACCTTTTCTTTTTAGGCAAGTTATTACCAGAAATAGACACGGCTGGTTTCTCAATGTAAGGTCGTCTGAATTTGCACTTCTCATCCTATGAGCATTTGTGGTTATGTATTTCATCTTTGAAAGTTAATGGAGAGTTTTGTGCTTCTCTTCTATGCTGCTTGGTTTCCTAAGATGATTGGGACTGATGAGTATTTATGGTTTATGTCTGATATTTGTTTTTGCGATTTCTCTGTAAGTTGACAAGAATATACAACCCATATTCATCAACTTATGACTAAACAATATGCACAGAAGAATTTAGGGGAGCACACAGAAAATAATCACATTTGATATACCAGTTGTTTGATTGCAAGTTTGCAACTCCATCTCTCAGTAGAATTACATTTGATGGTACACATGGAAACAGAAATTAACGAAGAAAATCATGTCAAAAGTAATTACCAGATCTAAACTTTGTTTCTGGAGTTGCTGTATATAAACTTCTTGCTATGATTCCACTTTAACAAACACATTGAGGTGATGTTTCCATTCCTGATCGAGTTGCTAACTTGCTATGCTTTTGTTTTAACAGATACAGAGTAGTCCCCAAAAGCAAAATTCGTACCATTCGAAATTAGATCTTTGATCTGTCGCATTTGATTGCTCTTACTGTTTCTGTTTCAAACCATCGGTTCGTACATGCACAAAGAGTATTTTATTATATCCTCGGGTGATTCTGATTTTGTCATCACTATATCTGCAAAACACATCGTCTTGTTAATGTGCTTACCCCAGCAAATCAAGATCTTGTATATACTTGTATGTATACTGGAGGAGATATCTTACAGCAGTTCTAGTTCAAACTTGCTTCCTAACTCTTCTAGGGGATATCCAAAGCCACCGCCAATGATGGCTGCATCGTCCATTGTAACATCGTAAGTGCGGGAGCCAGACTTTCTGCACTTGTACAAAATATGAAAAGAAAAAAAAAATGTATCATTGCAAGTCTCCTATCTGGGCAAGTTTGACAGATATACGGAAGACATTACATAATGCTACTATTGCAAGTAACAAAAAAAAACTTACACAAGAGTTCCAGATATGGAGAATTTGAGCCCAAGGAACGCGTCAACCACAAACTTTATTTGTTCATTTCCCTTGACAATCTATAATGAAAGCATTAAGAAATTTAAGAAAGTACGTAACCGAAATAATTACATTCAGATTTTAAATATAGAAAGCAAGTTGAAACACAAAATCTGTTGAAACCCATAGCATCTGCAACGTTTAGCTTACTTGTGTGCCCATAAGACCATTGGCAGCATTCTCAAGCCAACTATCTGTCTCTTCCTGCCACATACAAAAGGAACAAGTACGGTTTCACACTAATTCAAGAATAATTCATCACATGATAAGCTAAGTACAGGTCTCAGAATCTTGAAAAGTACAAACTTAGGTTTCTCACTGCCTGTTACAGACTTTCTGGTCAAGAGATATTGGTAATCTCTATCTTCCTCTATTACTTAGAGGATAGATCAAAGACTATATATATTATCGGATTACCTGTGAGCTCCAAACCATTTTCCATTCTCCCTCTTGGAGTTCTGATTCACCTACATTTTGATTTAAGGAGATAAACTCCTCAATTGCCTGCAGCAATAACAGGGTCGCCAGAAACGATATCAGCAAAGAAAAGTTGCTTTGACATACAAAGTAAACACTTGAATTCACAAATATCACCTCTTTAACTGCTGTACCAGTCGAGATGACTGATAATAGTCTTTGCCTAGGTTCAGCTTTCTTTTGCAGTACAAATGTTGTTCCCTGCACTACAAAGTTATTTGTTGACATCCTTAGCTAGGAACAACTCACTTTTCGTCTTAAGTAATTAACCACCACTGTATGCTTAGATAAAATAAAGCAGTAGAAAGAATCAGAATATGGAGGGTGCTAGATAATCAAGTCCCTATTACCTTATTTCCTCTTGATATACGAAGATTGCCAGATTCGGACAGATACGTGGTATCCAACCAACCCTTTGCCTCATCTCCAAGAAGTCTGAATGGCACTGGATATGGGACCTTGAATGGTAAAAATTTAAACGAAAATGCTGCTTTGTCAAATCGAAAAAGTATTCGTTTTCCATCTTTGATTGATGCTTCTGCCTGTGCAAGAACAAAACAACCAAAACCCAAGTAAGAAGAAAAACCAATTATCTTTTTTATAAAACCCAAATGAAAAGTATTTAGCAGTTGGGAACAGCAAACTCATACCTCTACTTTCAGCTCACCTATTGCATCAGAGAACTTTACAATATTCGACACACGCTGATCCTTTGTCTGAAGATAAACCTCTTGAAATACACTAAAGAAGTCCACCCCCACAAATGTTCTCTGTCAATAACTTAAGCATCAAGCAAACATTACCCTAACGCAAAAACTAAGTATTTACTTACATAACCTAAATTTTGATCACCTAGAGATCAGTTCACATGAAAAGTACTGTTTTTAATCTTGGTGTCCATTACAAACATCCATATCGTTACACACACATAACACATTGCACGTATTGATGAACAAAATTCGATCCAATTTTCGACAAAAAACATTTGAAAACAAAAACGAAGAACTAGAAGTTATATTTGGAAGATCATACTTGGATTGGAGAGGCGGTTCCAGGTCTTGTAGTAAACATCAATTGCCACCTCCCTTCAATCAAACTCGAGCTTGTCTGCATTTATCAATACCTACATATTACATTACACCACCAAACCAAAACGGCATCGTTTTCACAGAATCTGACAATTCAATATCAAAAATGAAAAAAAAAGAAAAAAAAAAAACTAACCGGCTCAGGAACTCCTTTCAGAGCTTCAAGAATCTTCACAGCGCTCTCAACCTCCTGCAATTAATAAAATAAAATAAAAATTAAAGTTCAATTCTTTAGAGAAAGTTATGAGAAGATGAAAACGTCACCGAAACGGCGGCGTTTTGGTTTGGTGATTACATTGAGTTGCTGAGGAGAGGCGGCGCGGCCGCGGCCTTGGATTCCGATGAGGGCTTCGACGAGGGAGTTCTCTTCCTCCGTGAACGAGACTTGTTCGGCGGTGAGGGAGTTCGCTTTTCGGAAGCGCAGAGTAGTTTTGGGCGGGAATGTGGGCCTGTGGAGGAATTGGCGGGAATGGAAGGTCGGTGCTGACGTCACCGTGTGAGGTCTGAGAGCCATTGAATTGAAGAAGGAAGAAAGGAGAGGAGGTTTGAAGGTCACACAGAGTCCGTGAGTGTGAATAGTTTCGGTTAGAATCTTATTGTTGTGTTGCCACGTGGAGATTTCTGGACCAAACACGTCGCGAACGGGATTGGGTTGACGAATTGGCGCCAGAAAATACCGGGGATATTTTTCTTTTTTCTTTTTTGACTTGAGCTCAGATGTGATCCACGGTTTGGGGTAAGTCTTGAAATCTATTGGACTTGGGCCGACGTTTGTTGTTGTGCATCTTCCAATTTGGGCCTCCTCCACAGGCCACAAATTGGAGCCGGAAAAACCAAGTTCCTTGACGGAGAGACGCGACCACTGTACCTCCGGCCAATAAGGACACATACAGGAAGTATCTTGGTATTGCACATTTAAAAACAAGAGGTAATTTTGATGTTAACATAAAATTTCTTACATTTCTATTAATCTGTCATCGTCACGTGGTAAGGAAATCCCTACCTAAAAATTTTTGAATGCTTATGTTGTTGTGTCTTTTTTGTTTGTTTGTTTGTTTTTTTTGTGCATAGAGGCACAAGTCCAGAGTGTCGTAGCTACTCTTCGCTGCCTGAACAGTTGATCAATATTCAAAGCTTCAGTAACCTAAACAGTTGGTTCATGAAACGTACCTAGGTATAAAGGCCTCTAGCAGTAAGAAAGATAGTTTTAAGCCAAGATATTCCGCTCAAATGTTCAAGTCAATTTCATTGCAAGGATGTAAGGCATAGTTCTCATCAAATACAAAGTCACAAGGATTGAAAGCCCCCGTATCCATGGAAATGTAACTACGAGAATAAAACTTAGCCAGATATATCTAAAGTTTGGAATTGAAGAAACTGATGATAACAAACTGATAGCTAAAATACTCTTTCTTTCCTACACAGTTATGGCCAAGACATGCATACCTTATCTAACTTCATTCCAAGCATTAGATTCAAATGGATTGAGATGACTGTGGTCTTTCTTGTGATAAAAGCTTCAACTTTATACTACCATTTCCACAGTAAATGCCAATCCAGTCAAACAAAATTGAATGGACGGACTCCTATTGTCTCACTTCAAACGGAGTCACATTTTGGACTTATTCCGCCGTTAGAGAAATTCTAGAATCGAAGTGTGGGCGAAGCCTTGAGAATTCTGGGACAGGAGGTAATACCAAGCGCTGAATTGCAAATGTTGGGCTTTCTTCAAAAACCGATTGAAGTTTGAAAGCTGAGCAAGGAGACTGGAAAAATTAAAGCTACGGCTGGTGATTCAGATTTCAGAGGGAGGAGCGGAGTAGAGAGCGAACTGTGGGCGAAGAGCGGTGCGCGGATCATATAGACAATGGTACGACTTGATATTGTATAAATTAGTTGAGGGCAAAACGGTCAAACCATTGTTCATTTTGTTTGCCTCTTTTTCAGATTTTCTTTCTAAAATCCAATTAAACAACTTTTTTTCCTTTTTTTCCTTGCATTTATTATTCATATCATAATATTTTATTATATTTTTTAAGAACTTTCCCGATGACTTTCTCAGGCCCGTACCTGAGGTGAGGCTGAAGAGGCAGCCGCCTCAAGCACCAGAATTTAAGGGGCACCAAATTTTGGAAGATGACAAAAGGAGGGGTCTTGCGCTAGATCTAATTCTGGTGAGGAATTATTACCATGGTTCGGGAACATTGCCGAGTGGTGGTCCTTAATTACCAATGAAATATGGACACGAGTACTACATTTTTAAGTCAGAGATGAGGTGGTTTGTTGGGTCTTTAACTCCGTCAGTCAGTCTATTTTGCACCAATCTCAAGTCTACAAGTTGTAGTTCGTCTTCTTTGTCCTTGTTGAAAAATAAAAAAACCTGTTCTTCGTCATCTTCTTTTTTCATAGCAATACATTCGGTTAGAGTGATTTTTTTGTCTATAGTTGCTTCGTTTATCTAGTTATCCATAGCTACAAAGTCTGAGTGATAACTAATATTTTTATGGTCGATCGATTAGCCGTCGTTTTTTTCCTCGTATGACCATAGGGCATCATTCTTAGAACTTGTCTCAGGTCTTCAAATTAATCTTAGGTCCGGCCCTGGACTTTTCTTGCGTTACCAAACATCGGAATGAAAACTTCCATTGAAATTTCATTTCCGTTCACTTTTCATATACGCGCAAGAGAGAAAGGAATTACTTTCATTTCCGCAAACCAAACGAGGCCTCGTTGTTTAGTCTTTTCCGAATTAAAAAAAATCACGCTCGAGTGCTAGATGATAATATAATTCAGATTGCATATGCATGAACACTTTAAAGTATACAAATCGTAATGCGGTCCACAATTTGATCATGCGCCGTACGTAGTAGGTGGTGGCAAGACAAGCATATATGGACTTGCTTCTCTTATTTGGAACGCATTATATAGCTAGCTAGTGTGATCAAGTACTAATCTTATTATGGTTCATGGAATTAATTACATGCAATCGCCCAGTTGATAAGAATTAGGCCACTACGTACTCTTATGAGCTATCGATCCAATGTCGGTAATAAAAATCACTAATCTTTTGTCATATTGCTGATTAAGAATACTACTTCCCTATAGCTCAGTGCATTTCTCTCAGTTCCGGCAAGCACTAGGCGCAGCCGCCATACATCACGCATTGGCACTAGCTTATCAATTTGTATTATATTCTATGACTAAACCATTGCTATTTCTAGCATGATCTTGTCTATAAATTGCTTAGTTACCCCTTAAGCAGATATATTAACACTAATTACAGTGTCTCATACCCTCGATTGTAGCCATGTTTAGGTCTTTTATCAGCAGTTTCATTCGTCTTCGTCGTAATTTTTTGGTAGTTATGATCTTATTTGCATTGAGTTTGGCTGTGAAAGCACAGTTGAGTACGGATTTCTACCAGCAATCATGTCCGAACCTTCTCAAAATCGTCCGGAAAGAGGTACAGAATGCTATCAAATCCGAAACGAGAATGGCTGCTTCTTTGCTTCGACTTCACTTCCACGACTGCTTTGTCAACGTGAGTACGTACTTTCAATATATAGCTTGAACCTTGAAAAACACTATTATGAAACTTATTACATATTAGTCTGTTCTCTTGTTTGAATTCTAGGGTTGTGATGCGTCACTTCTACTCGATCTAACTGACGGCGAGAAGTCTGCCTTCCCAAACGTGAATTCGGCGAGAGGGTTTGAAGTTATCGACGCAATCAAGAGCTCCGTGGAGAGTTCTTGCAGTGGAGTTGTTTCCTGTGCTGATATACTAACTATAGCTGCGCGAGATTCTGTGGTCTTAGTAAGTTAATTAACATTAATCAATTCCTGATAGGCTCCTTAGTGTTACTAACTTACTATTACCTAAAATATCAAAGTAATATGAACATTTCAAATTAACCGCGAACGTACATGTAGAGTGGAGGAAATTCATGGAAAGTTTTTCTGGGAAGAAGAGACGGGTTAGTGGCAAACCAGACAGGAGCAAATGCCGGGCTTCCTTCTCCATTTGACACACTCGATGCCATAATTTCCAAGTTCGCCAATGTAGGCCTAAATGTCACAGACGTGGTGTCCTTATCAGGTAACAAATATATACAGATATTATCAAGAGCAAAACGTGAAAAACGAATGTCCTTATTTGGCGAGTGTGTATGTATGTGTATGTATATACGTGATTGAAACGCTAACTGTATCTAGACTCAACTGATATCCAATGGCCACTATTGATTAGGGCATATATAGGAAAGAATTAAGTAGCATACTTTGTTAATTTGGCCACTAATTTTTGTTATCAAATGGATTCAATTACTTGTAGGAGCTCACACGATTGGGTTAGCAACTTGTCGAACTTTCAGCAACAGATTGTTCAACTTCTCAGGAACAGGTGCACCAGACAGCACATTAGATTCAACTATGGCAACTGATCTGCAGAACCAATGCCCTACGACGAGCGACGGATTCAATACCGCGCCTCTTGATCGGAACTCGAGAGATCTATTCGACAACCATTACTTTCAGAACTTGCTCACCGGAAAGGGCCTTCTCGGTTCTGATCAGCTGTTATTTTCCGGTGATGCAGCCGAAACAACAAGTACCAAAAGCTTGGTCCAAAGCTATAACTCTAATTCCAACCTTTTCCTGACAGATTTTGCTAATTCTATGATCAAAATGGGGAGTATAAGTCCACTCACTGGCTCTGCTGGAGAGATAAGACAGAACTGCAGGGTTGTTAATTCTTGAATAATTAGCACATAGTCCAAAAGTTTCATGTAGACAGACCTAAGTAGTAATTAGTTTTAGTTTCCATATATAACTTTCAGTGAATAATGCCTTGAGAGACAAAGTTATTTTGTGACTCTTCAATCAATTAAGCAAAAATATATGTGTGTGTACGCTATATATGTTCGATCATGAGCCAATTGGTATGATGTATATATCAAATGAGTTATGAAGTCAAGAGTCATATATATATATATATATATGATTTAACATGCACCAAAATCGTCAAGTTCATTTTCATGCAACACAGAACCAAAGATAAATATGTAAAAATAGACCATGAATGTACATAAGAATCTGGGTTTGTGTATTCATGTGATGAGAGTGACTTACTCCTAACTCTAATTCATTATCCATATAGCTCGTCCATATATATGATTGAAATAGACCCGTCACTAATTTAGACAAATTACCATAAAGAAATAACTTCTAAGTGAGATAGATATCTTTCTTTTGTTTATGATTTGTGATTTTATCTGCAATATTCAAACCCAAAGTTAACACCGTTTATAAAAGAATTGGTGCAGGAGAGTTCTCCTTCAAGCTTCAATACCACTGTGAGTTGATCGGTCAAAATGACCAACTGGAGTGAGGAAACACAATAATCAAACGATGACGGTGATGAACTACTACGTACCAAACAAGAACAATGTTTTGTATTTTTCTCTAAAGTTTCAATATTTGCTAGCTATTTATTCTTTATTTGCTGCATTCATGCATCAATTTTCCAGCTAGAAGCCTACAGACATCCTGAAATCAAGCTTCGAAGCCAGCCAAGGTAGTATTAAACGAAATTGACAGATCTTGCATTTGTAGTAGGTGAACCAATTTAAAGACTTGAATTAGCTATATCATCGGTTTAATTAGAGGATGTGGAATGGTAGTGGAATCAGAACTTTTCTTTGTAAAGCTCTAAGTACGTAAAGACTAAATCAATATCGTAAATCATATATGAACTTACATATAATTATATAAGATCCTCAAATTTCAACTTGATGATCATGTCATAATAATTAAGTAATGATCGATACTTCACACATTTACTTGACTAGCGAACACATCTCATTAATGAGCTAATTGAGTATCATGAAGTGTAATCGTAGTCAATTTTGGGAGGCAATAGCTTGGACGAGGTCGGGATCCTTATTCAAAAAATGCATGGATGAATTACATCATTTTGGGTATTTTACTCTTTACAATCTACAGTCCAAGTCTTGTTAATATCAATCAATTTGCATGTCTATGTCTAACTGAGAGAGAGAGAGAGAGAGAGAGAGAGAGAGAGAGAGAGAGAGAGAGAGAGAGAGAGAGAGAGAGAGAGAGAGAGCAAAATGTGGTTGGATATATAGACACTTTGGATGAAACTATATATATATATATATATATATATATATATATATATATATCAATCAAATGATCTTCAAATTAGATGAAACTTTGCATGAATGATCTACACACTACGTTATAGACACTAAACGGTGAAGATATGAAAATGTGACTTAAAAGTGAGCGAAATGAGGAGCACCACACTTTAATTTCAAAACGATGTTCCGCTCTGGGATAAAATTGTGTGTGTGTGTGTGTGTGTGTGTATATATAAAGCTTCTCAGCTGCGGACGTTCGCATTTATTCTTACGGTGCAGATTTCCACTTTACACTCACTTTTCAATCGAATTTTCACATCTCCACCGTCTAGTATTTAGATACTAATGTATAGATCATCTCTGTAAAATTTTAGCCAATTTGGTTATCATTTAGGTATTCAAAACTGCGTTTTTCTGTTATAAACATGAACGGTTCAAGTTTGACAGAATTATGTTCATCCATTGTTTTAATCGAGTTTGAGTGTCTCAATAATAACCAAATTAGCTGAAATTTTGCAGAGATGATCTATACATTAGTATCTAAAGACTAGACGGTGGAGATATGAAAATTCGATTGAAAAACGAGTATAAAGTGAAAATCCGCACCATAAGAATAAATGCGGACATCCGCACCTGAGAAAATATATATATATATATATATATATATATATATATATATATATATCTATAATTATAATAGATTATCCTAGCCTTCTTAATCAATATACACAATAAATGTTCATATACGTACATATCTGAGCTCAGCAAGCACATCAACACGGTTTGACAAAATGAACTTGGTTTGAAATGGCTCTTGGGATATATCTGAACACTTGGATAAACGATCTTATCACAAAAAACCCCGAAGAAATTGAATGAATAAGCACCACTACTGTATACAACTATACATACAAGTATTCAGCATTTGAAAGCAACAAAATTGATGTGAGCTTTAACGGTGGAGTCTGTTTTCTGATGGGTACGTTCGTACCGACTCGATCAACAAGCGAACTTGGTAATACATGAGACTCGTCCTTCGACATCTCTTAGTATCTTCCCGATCTTAAGCCACTTGGGAACCTAGCTATCATGATTCAAATAAACTTGCATGGTCGAATGGCCTTGAAAATTGGAAGAACGGTCCTATTCAGAGAGCGAGACGTACAATACATAACTGGGTAGCTAGCTGTACTATTCAAAAGTATAATCATATAGAAATATTCGCGCCCTCCACTCGGAGCTTTGAAAATTCTCCTACTAGTAAGTTAAGCTTACGTAGAAAAGTTCTGATTCACAGAAGTATAATATTCAAAGGGTAGAAGCCTCGAATGATACAACAAATCTGTTAGGCACGTACGTACGACTGGAGATATATTATACACTATTCATCACCTACCAAGGCATTCGGCTCTCTATAAAAGGCTAGGGTTGGGATGTATTAGTCTCCAATCAAAACCAATCTCATCTCCAACGATAGAGCTTTCATTTTCCTCATAAGAAGCACCATGTCTCCATTTTCATATCTTACAGTAGCAATTGTTCTCTTTGCCATTGTGTTGGGCAACTCCAATGCTCAGCTCAGCTCCACTTTTTACGACACAACATGCCCTAATATATCGAGCGTGGTTCGTAGTGTGGTGGAGCAAGCTCAACAGAATGATATTCGTATTGCCGCCAAACTCATCCGGGTTCACTTCCACGACTGCTTCGTCAATGTAATGCATACATTAGATACTCTCATAACTTCAAGGGTTTCTGCATATTGTTCTGTTATGCACTTTACACACACAGCAAAAATAATTTTTCATGCATGTCAATGACTTTGGAGTGATTATGCAGGGGTGTGATGCATCACTTTTGCTCGATGATGCAGACGGCATAGACAGCGAAAAGAATGCAGCTCCAAATCTATCCACAGATGGATATCCTGTGATTGATGACATCAAAACTGCACTCGAGAATGTTTGCCCTGGTGTTGTCTCCTGTGCTGATATTGTCGCTCTTGCTTCTCAGATACTCGTTTCTGAGGTAACTGGCCTCTCTGTTCTTTCAATATATGACCAAGTTAGCTACCTTACCTAGCTCAAGGAAGGTCAAATAATGAACAGCTCAAGGATATGGTCGACTCCCACCGACCAAAATAAAAAATACTAAAATAGAAAGAAAAGAATTAATAGAATTAATCATATACAAACTGGGTCAAGAATGTGATACAGATTTTTTTTTCCTTCACTAACTAGGTGAAAAACATGTATTTGTTAATGTTGCAGAATGGAGGACCAACTTGGGAAGTTCAATTGGGAAGAAAAGACAGTAGGACAGCCAACCGAGCTGGTACTACTGCCATTCCAGGCCCTCGTGAAACCCTTGAACAAATTGCCAAAAAGTTCACTGATGCAGGACTTGATTCAACAGATCTCGTTGCTTTATCAGGTATATAAATTCTCGGTCCGTCAGAATATCTAGGATTTGAAGTTTAATCATACAATTGTTACTAGAGTTTAACATAGTGAAAGTTTCTAGGACTAAAAACTCGAAATACTACTCAATTCACTTATTTCAGTTAACATGATGACTGTTTTCTTTTCCAGGTGCTCATACATTTGGCCGGGCAAGGTGTTCAACTTTCGTGCACCGCCTATACGATTTCAACGGTACCGGGAACCCTGACCCGAGCATAGACACAACCTACTTGGGAACCCTACAACAAACATGTCCCAACGGCGGTAACGGAGGTACATTGGCCAACCTTGATCCTACTACTCCCAATGGCTTCGACAAAAACTACTTCACAAACCTTCAGAACAAGCAGGGGCTTCTCCAGACGGATCAGGAGCTGTTCTCGACCAGCGGAGCCGACACTGTTTCCATTGTGGACCGGTTTGCTAATAGCGAGAGCGATTTCTTTGACAGCTTTGCCAAGTCCATGATCAAGATGGGAAATATAAAAGTTTTGACTGGCAGTGATGGAGAGATTAGGACTGATTGTAAAAGAGTTAACTAAGTTGATATTCATCAAAGAACAGTGTTTTGAATAAAGATCATAAGTCATGAACTTAATTAAGATTATGCCCTAAACTTGTAAATCTTGGAGAAGTTTTTCCAAATATATAGGACCACTTTATAATTTTGCAAAAGAAATACTGAAGCTAGTTGAAAGCATGCACCACAGAAGATTGCTATAATGAACATTTTGCTGTCTGCTTTAGAGTTTGCTCCCTAAAATTCATATAAAAATCTCAGAACATCGCATTTACCAAATTTGTGTGCATCTACTTGTCTGTGAAATTTATCTACCTGAAGAAGTTAGTTGTATTCAACGACGGGCCCCCATCATCTTATAAGAGTGAAAGGACGTTCGTGCAGCTTCCGGTGGAAGTCTCCGACGACGACGTTGGTTCAAGCTGTCGGAAAGCCGGATCGGAATTGAGTCGGCGTTAGATTTCTTGAACACGTACCAACCGAAGACGGACGTTAGTTTTAGTATTTTCGATTTTTTTTTAGAGGGTGGACACCCCAGCTCGACTGCGTCCACCAGCACCCAACCACCTAGGCCCGCATCGTCTCCGTCTAGAATGAGTTTAGAATGAGTAGCTGCGGTTCAATTTTATCGACCGCGTCTTTGTAGACCATTCGCAACTCGACTTCAGAGGTCTTTGTCATTTGGAAATCGAAAAGTTATCGGATTATATTACAGAGATTTGTAGTTGTAAACACCACCATCTTGACATTATCACTAGCAATTGAGTATCAAGTTCACAAAATCCCAGCCAAGATACATAGCATTCGCAACAACGAAAGAGTACGGCAGAAAATCTTATCCCACATGCACTTGTTTCACATGATCTGTCTAAAGAGCAAATTGTATCCTCCGCTATTGGTTATATTTAAGGAGCTGCACTGGAGTGGTTTGGTCCTGGTGATGGTGCAGCCTCTTGCACATGGTGGAGGTGGTGGAGCCTAAGGTGGCGAGACTCCGGTGCTCTTCGACAGCGACCCGGATAGGCGGCAGTTGTGGCCTGATATGCTGGGGTGGCAGGACTTGGAACTGTTAGGGCCTGGGCTGCCTAAAGGAATGAGAGCTCAGCCAAAGTTAGATAATAACAACTCAACTTCATCTCTAATGAGTAACTTGTGTTCTATTCGTCATACAACGAAATTTAATCAAACAAGCAAATGGAAAAAATTCATATACAGAAAGTAGATTCTCACCGTATGCAAAGTTCAATTGTGATATGTCAGCACTAAATTCCTTCTGTTGGAGCATATCGTACATTTGCTCTGTTTTCTCAGCTTTTGATTTTTGTACCATCCTACATGAAGATAGTAATTTAGGCACAGTTAGAATATAGAAACTCAGCTCTATTGCTAATCAATAATACCAAGACAGACAGTTACCTTAGCATCAAATTTGGTTATTTTCATGATTCGATCGCAGTCGTTCTTTGGTGACAAGTGTGGGGAAATTTTCCACGGGATAGACACTACCCTATTTGGAGGAGGTATCGTTTCCCTTGATCTGAATTTCACCAGAACTGCACATAACAATGAAGATTGTAAATCCACATTAAAAGATGATTTCCTATTACAAGAGACCGTGGTAGGAAAATGAAAAATTGAATGAAAAGGTTGCAATTCCTTTTAAAAAAAACAACCATGTCATTTGAGGGAAACCCATGAAAAGTTAGAAAACCAAACTGTAAAATTTCTGAACACTAAAATGCGAAACAGCGATTAGTAGTAATCATAGTATCCAGAATAGATAATATAAAATGCAAGAGTGCTTATGTGGTCTCACACAAACATATGATAACAAGAAAAATGACATATCTACTCAAAATTCATGTTGAGTATCAGGCTTAGAGGTCACATACATTCGAAAGTCACTGAAGAATGGGCCTTCACCCTCTGGCATTACTACATGGACTCCGCCGCTCCCGTCCACTTCCTCTATAGTCCCGTCAGTAAATTCTATGGTTTCAATTCGAAATTCAAACTTAACCAGACAGATGCAAGGCGGCGGTAACCCACTCTCACTCAGCCGCTTTATTATAGCCTCGAATGGAATATAGTACAACTCCAAAAAACCATCGCATCTCCAAAAACCGTCTCCGTCTCCCCACTCTTCGGATGCATCAATGATGGATACACCATTAATGTAGATTTTGTGTTCACTCGACGTAACTGGAGGACAGAATGCCAATCCTTTGTCCTCCCATTTGAAATTCCCAGGAAAATCAATTCTAAAGTTGCACTCATGGAGTCCTTCGATATTTACATCCATGCGGACGGTGAACCACTCCGGAATATCAATCACGGGTAGCTTGGCATGATACTCAGATTGTCGACATGAGAAAAAGAAAGAAAACAGAGCCGTTAGCTCGGAATCATCAGGTAAATTCTTTTTCATCATTGCCGCTTTACGAGCCACATTGCTGTACAGGGAACTGCATGCAGACAAGTTCATCCGAGGAATCATTCTCGAGTCATTACCTTCCAAAATGTTTGACAATTTTGAAACTCTTTTCAATTTATAGCAGCCACATGCCTCTAGGCCATATAATTCTCGGGAAAATTCTCCAATTTCTACAAGATTCTCGCAATCCCTCAAATTGACGAATAACGGAGCATAGTGCTTGTCCTGTAAACTGGTCGACTCAGTTGAAGACTCTGACTTGGTTGGAAATGTAACCAGCTTTTCACACCCCTTGAGATAAAGAAGCTGTAGATGTTGCAACTCAAATATGTTGCACGACACATGTCTAAGTTTCTTGCAACCAAATAAAATTAACCGTTCCAGATTGATGAGATGTCCGATTGCTGATGAAGGCAATTCTCTGATTGCAGTACCGCTTAAATCCAGCCTTTTTAATGATGTCATCTCTTTCACAATTTCAATCTTTTTAATTTTTTCACTGCTTCTTATTGTCAACTCCTCTAAGTTTAGAAATCTAGAGAAGTCGGATAACATTTCTGCACCATGGCAAAATTCCAACTCGAGTGATTTCAACTTCTGCAGACCCTGTAGGAACAGTAAGAATAATATATAAAGTTACTTTTACTGATAAGGGGGAAAAAGTACCAAAATGTCAAACAATACCGTATTTTCAAATTGATCATACATCAGGTACTGTATATGATAAATTTATCCTTGAAAGTTGAAAATAGTGGAAATTCCGTCACAGAAGGACAATGAAGGATAACTAACTTATCTTTATTAGTTATTTCCATGTCAGTTTAAGTTGTGTCGTTGAAATGGGTAATGAAGAGCTTAAATTAGTATGAAATGGGCATTTTTTTTTAAATGAAAATTATTGACAAAGTAATCTTTAAATTACCTGTACTCCCACCCCCAGTGGTGACATGCAAATCCAAGGCATTTTACGTTCAACACCTATCTTTGAAAGCAAAAAGGAAAACAAAATGGTCAGTTGAATTCAGAGCATGAAGTGGTCTCTCTCTCACTCACTTTATCTATTTTTATTTTTATCCCTCTGTTCGGCTCAAAAAAAAAACATGGAAATGGTAAAACTATGACTTAATTTTCAGTATACCTCTGAAATTACATTTTAGAAATTAAAACAGTGAAATGGATTTACGGTATAAATGCATACAGTATAAAATTGATCAAATAGTTTAATCATATACCTTCAGTACCGTCAATGGTGATGATGTTAAGGTGAATTCCATGAATTCCATCTTGCATACAACGAGTTTCTTGGGATAAAAATTTGATGGAAAATATCGTAGGGGACACTTCACCCAATGAAGGAGAATCAACTCATTGGGGAGATAATCCACGCGATTTCCACTGAACACATTTGCATGGAGATAATCAATTAGAAGAATTTGAAGACCGTTTAACTTTGAGAAGCTTTCACTGTTCAAGGGTATTATTTGTTCATCTGCATTCCAGCGAATGCTCTCCTTAAGCATGATACCTTTAACTTTGTTTGTACCCTGACATGGAAATAATGATGTTAATACAGTATAGCAGTTTCTCCTTTTATTGAAATTCAAATGTAAAACATTCTAAATTACTTTTCTATTTTAAAATGTATGGACAACTTTACAATTAATTTTTTATTAGTGATGATTTCGGCACTTGCTCTGTATTTTACTACTTGTACTCCACTTTTTTGTTTTGTCGTTCAAAATGAAGTGCTAGTTTGTAAGATTATCTCCAAACAGTTTCTTCATACCTTATGATATAGACTTAAAAGTTTAAAGTTTTCAAAAATATATTATTGTAACTATAGTAATATTTCAAAATTCTAAAAATAATAAATAGTGAATGATGAAAATAAATATACTTTTATGTTTTGATACAAAAATAATAAACAAGTAAGATTTCCAAAAATATAATTTTAGAATGACACAATCATTTTAGCCTCTTAGAGTGGGGTGCTATTCACACACCTTTTTTTGTTTTTTCTATTCACACACCCAATATATGATGAGAACCGATGATAAAACAAATTCAAATATGTAGTTTGTAAATAAAATTGATATATAATGATAATAAAAAATTGATAAGATGCGTGAATAAAAAAAATAGGGTATAACACTATCATATATTTAACTTACAGTGTTGTTTTTGAAAATGTTGTAAACATCTTTGTACAACCATAGTCTGCTACGCTCTCCTGGCTCAGGTGACTCCAGACAAACAATTTCTTTGCCTATTTCTTCTAGCAAGTCATGCATCCAAATACCATTAGCTTCAGTAATACTTATGAGGGCCTTTTCTATGAGAACTTCAATCCCATATTTAGGTAGTTCACATCCTTCTAAAATGTCCATCACATAGTTCTTATCTTCACCTTTGAAGAAACATGCGATGTGAAGAAAAACTTCCTTCATCAAAGGTTCAAGTGCATCATAACTTAATTTGAGAAACTGTTGAAGCTTAGGATTTCTTTTGTAATACTTCAATGTATCCTTCCATGTATCTATACTTAGACCACGTAGATATGACCCCAAAACTTCCAAAACTAGAGGTAGCCCTTCGGCATAGCGTATTACACTATCTATGTGTTCAATGTAATCACTCATATGTTCATTTTCTTTGAATGCATTAATTTTAAAGAGCTCCAAAGCTTCACGATCACTTAATTTCTCCACTTGGTATATTTGATCAACATCATGCCGTCGTAGCAAATCTTGATCTCGTGTTGTTATTATTATTCTACTACCAGAACCAAACCAATCAGGCTTTCCGACTAAACTTTTTAGTTGGTCCAAATCATTCACATCATCAAGAATTATAAGAACTCTCTTATGACTCAACCTTTCTTTTATCATACCGCTTCCTTCATCAAGACTCTTTACCTCTAAATCTTTCAAATCTACAGTCTTAAAAAGAAGAAACTTTTGTAGTTTTTGTAGGCCTCCATATTTCAACGATCTTTCTCGAACATTCTCCAAAAAACAACTACCTTCAAATTTAGGGGCAATTGAATTATACACAGCCTTAGCAATTGTTGTTTTGCCTAATCCACCAATGCCCCATATCCCTATCATTCGTATGTCACTTTCTCCAACACATAGAAGTTTTTCCATATTTTCTAAACGAGACTGTATTCCAACTAAGTATTTATCTCTATTAAAATATGTAAAATTTGATACTTGTTGCGAAATCTCTTCAACAATTTTATGAACGAAATCAGACTCATGCCTGTCAATCAAAATGCATACAAAATATCAAATGCAATACTAGCAAGTATATTTTCTGAAAGTTAAAGAACAAAGAACACAGATTGTACAGAAAAAAACATGACAATTATTGTAAAAATGAAAAACAACCTAAAGTAAAGGGATTAAAAGCTTGAAAAACAATGTCACAGATTACTATGAAAGTAAAGCAGAAGATTTACCCTCCGTGTGAGAAAGGCCACCCAGAAAGATGTCCTGCTTTTGTAAGAGCTGTCTTCCATCGTGCCACCTTCTCCAGATCATCATGACGAGCAAGTGCCTGACCAAAACTCCCGGTTTGGTTTCGCACATGTGAAGGATCTACCTTGTAAAATACAGGGTACACAATCTGTTTCCTCGATTCATTACACTGCATGATCTTGACCAGTTCTTCCAAACACCACTTTGAGGAAGCATAGTTTTCAGAAAACACAACTACAGCGATTTTGGACTCTTCAATTGCTTTAAGAAGAGAACTTGATATTTCTTCTCCTCTTTTAAGGCCATCATCTATGAAGGTGTTAATTCCCTTCTGAACCAAATTGCTGTACAAATGGCCTGTGAAAGTGTTGCGGGTATCCTCTCCTCGGAAACTCAGAAAGACATGATATGTGCATGGCTGAATGGGAGCAGAAGAGGAAGAGAAAGAAGAAGAGGCTCCAAATTGAGCTGCCATAGGATAACTTGATCTACAGAATGATGGAGGCTCTAGAATGAGTGATCATCAGAACTCTCTAATGTTATAAGAAGGTCTTCGGAACCACACCCGCAAGTTTCTTTCTAGTTTAGATGCAAGTCGCAACTTGACTTCACAGAGGAACAGAGAGGAAGAATGGGTGTCGGTTGAAAAGGAGACCCCAGATTGATTTAACTGAACCGCCCCGGCGCCCCCTTCTTTTGATTTAACAACTTCGAGAAGTGAGACCTGGTCAGTCTATTATTCATTTATGTTGGGGAACATGCAACTTCTGCAATTTGCAAATTGGTGTTTGAGCTGTAGCAAATTTGTATAGTCAAGCTTCTAAGTCATCCAATAGCATCTCTAACATAAGAAGACTAAACCAGGAACCAAAGCCCAAAATCAAATTGTCGTTTCAAATTTAGAAGCATTGGTTATACACATACAGTTTACAATCATGAGGTCACATGAACAGGCACTAAATTAGATTGTGCGATGACCACAGAAGAAATGACAAATATTTTCAGGCCGGACTGAATCTATCTAAAGAGTATAGCTTCAGGTACCACAGAGATGCAGCAGTGACTGCAATGGGTTTTTTCTCAAAGCCTCAAAGGTCCACCTCAGTCAAATCCTGCATCCTTAAATAAAAAGACCACCATCCATCCGGAAACCAGTCATTACGTGATGTTCAGATGGAAGATTGGACCCTTCATTCCCCTGGTTAGCGAGAGAGATTTAATTATGTTTGTATGAACTTCACATTGCATTTTGCATCAATCATAAGATTGCTGTTCAATCATGTTCAGAGATACAAATTCCTCCTGAGAATACAAAAGAGGCCAACTTTCAATGACAATTCATTAACAATTACCTGTCTTGAGCCATATATATCATGACCATCAAGCTTCATCAAATTCTCATGTCTCTCTCCTTCAGCCCAACAAAGCATCAGGTTTAGTACCTAGTAAAAACAAAAGAATAAAAAGTTACAAAGAAGAGCTCAAAAAGATAGATTGCAACTAAACCAATTGTTATACATGCATCTAGTGATCTAGATTGGTAAAAAGATATGATCAGAGTGGTTCTTTGCAGCAATAGAACTGGAAAGAAATACACAGACCATCTTGCCATACATAGTTTGTTACACTTGCATGACCATCTTGTCCACCTTTATCCAAACCCTTGAGATGCTTATTGCTGTGAGGAAACACAAGTGTCACCAATATCTGGACCATGTAGTTTCTTCATATCGACTCCTCTTAAGGCCGATATTAGCACAAGGGATTTACCTAGTAAAACATCCAAAAGCCATGCCAATCAAAGACGGACATCAGTTTTAGTTTTCGATTTTTTTTAAAGGGTGGACCCCTAGCCCTACCAGCACCTAAACCGCCTAGGCCCGCAACGTCTCCGCCTGACCCGCAAAAAGGCCCAGCCCGCACAATTGTTTTTTCGGTTGTTCTTGGCTGAAGGACTTTTTTTTTTGGATACAAAACAAATATTGAAAAAAAAAAAAAAAAAAAAAAAACGAGTGCTTTCAAATCTTCAATTCCTACCTTTTCTTCCATCCCAGTAGTCTCTAGCACATAGATCACCACCACGGATCCGGATTCTCTGCTTGGATTTAAGTTGTTTGGATTTGTTTGAATGTCTTATAATTATGATGTGTCAGTTACTAATAAAAAGTTTTTTTTTTTTTTAAAAAAGAAAAAGAAAAACTAGCTAGTTCAATTCATGTATGATATGATATGCTGATGATCATTGCTATGAGTGTAGAATAAAGCTATGATAGCTAAGATTCACAATTACTGAATCCACAAGATCATTTTACACTTACGTTCACAAATTGTCATTTCAAATTTACTAGCATTGATTGGTTATACATACAATATACAACCATGAGGTTACATGAACCACAGAAGAATTAACATAATTATTTTCTCCAACCTATTTTCAGGACTGAATCCATCCGAAGAGCACAGCTTCAGAGACGCAAGAGATGCTACACTGCAGCAGTGAGTGCGACTAGTTTTTCTCAAAGCCTCAAAGGTCAAAGTTCATCCATCCATATGGAAACCAGTCATTATTTCATGATGTTCAGATGGAAGACTGGACTGTTCATTTCCCTGATTTGATTGTCTCTATGAACTTTACATTGCATTTTACATCAATCATAAGATGTTCAAAGGCAGCAGCTTCACATGTTTAAACACATGTTGTCCAACCTTCAATCATGCTCAGAGATACAAATTCCTCCTAGGAAACAAAGGAGGTCAACTGTCAATGCCAATTCACTTACCAGGTGCAGAGCTCTAGAAGAAACAATTACCTGTCATGAGCCATATATATCATCACCATCAATCTTCATGAAATTCTCAGCTCTCCTTCAGCCCAACAAAGCATCAGGTTTAGTACCTAGTGAAAAGGAAAAGAATTACAAAGAAAGCTCAAAAGGATAGACTGTAACTATACTACTTGTTATACATACATCTAGATTGGTAGTATATAAACAAAGTGATTCTGTGCAGCAAATAGAACTGGAAACGAATACACACATAGAACCTCTCAAACTACCATCCAGTTACACTTGCATGACAAGCTTGTCGATTTAATCCCCCTTACAGAGTTTTTAGAATACATGGCAAGTTCAAAGCAAAGAGATATAGATATTATACCCCATACTAGTGTCAGCGCCAGATCCCAGCCTCTATAGGAGCTTATCATATCATATCAGCCCAATCCTTGATTTCGCAAAGCCGAAATCCTTAAAAATCTGAAGCATCATACATGAAGGTAAGAAACATTAAACAATAACAACTCAAGTACTCAACCATCTATAGTCATTAATGCCGAGAAACATTAAACATTAAACGTGCCTAATGTCGCACATTTGCTCTGTTTCCTCAGCTTTTGATTTTTGTATCATCCTACATGACGATAGTAATGTAGCCATAGTTAGATAGTAGAAACTCAACTGTTGCTAATGATCACTAATACCAAGAAAACAGTTACCTTGGCATCAGAATTTGATTATTTTCATGTTTTGGATCGCAGCGGTTTTTCAGTAATGTGATTGGCGGAATTTGTCCACGGGATAGTCAATACTCTAATTGGTGGGGGTATCTTTTGCCTTGTTATGAATTTCACCAGAACTGCACAAAATTTTGAAGATTGTAAATTGACATTCAAAAGAAGGATCCTTTATTAAAAAAAAAAAAATGCAAATGTAAATGAAAAGGTTGCAATTCCTCTGAAAAACAACCATAACAAACTAAACTGTAAAATTTCTATACAGTGAATGCGAAGCAACTAACTAGTAATCTTAGGATCCAGCAACACATATATCCTAAATCAGAATAGACAGAAGAGTGTAAAATGCAAATGCATATGTGGTCTTGCAAATCCTTTGTCCTCCCATTTGAAATTCTCAGGAAAATCAATTCTAAAGTTGAACACATGAAGAAGACTTTCCTCTTTTACATGCATGTGGTAGGTGAACCACTCCGGAATATGATGCCCGCGTAAGACGACCTGATACTCTGATTGCCGACATGAGAAAAAGAGAAAAAGCAGAGCCGTTAACTCCGAATTATCGGGTAAATTCTTTTTCATCTTTGCGACCACACTGGCTAGATTGCGGTACAGAGCAGTGCAGTAATAAGAGTTCATCCACGGAATCATTCTCGAGTCTTTACCTTCCAAAATGTTTGACAATCTTGAAATTCTTTTCAATTTAAGGCAGAGACTCACATCTAGGCCATATATTTCTCGTGGAAATTCTCCAATTTCTACAAGATTAGTGCAATTGCTCAAATTGATGAATAATGGAGCGTAGTGCCTGTCCTGTACACTGGTCGATTCAGTTGAAAACTCTGACTTTGTTGGAAATCGAGCCAGCTTTGTACAATGCGAGAGATCAAGAAGTTGTAGATGTTGCAACTCAAAAATGTTGCACGCCACATGTTTAAGTTTCGTGCAATATTCTAAAGTTAACTGCTCCAGATGAATGAGATGTCCGATTGCTGAAGAAGGCAACTCTCTAATTGCAGTCCAACCCAAATCCAGCCTTTTTAAGTTTGGGAAGGCAGGGAAGTCGGAAAAGGTTGTTACAGTTTCGCAATATAGCAAAGTGAGTGATTTCAGATTGGGCATAATCTGTTGGGAAATATGAAAACAATATATCTTCTCTTAATAGAGCAAACAGTTAGGCTTTTGAAATGCCTATAATACCCTTCACTTACATAACTCCAAATTACTGTAACTGAATGCATAAAGGTTTTAAAAGTAATTTGAAAATTTAACAGAAAATAAAAAATAAAATGTGTTGCAACGTGGGAGTTCTGCATTATAACGGAAATATATCAGTTAAGAGCTGAATAATAATTCCACTTTTTTATTGAGGAATATTTGAAAATATATAATAATAAAAAAACAAATTGGCCCATGTGTCAGCAGTGTTAAGAGGCTAATTTTTTATGACTTATCTTAACCGTTAATTACTCTTAGATCTAATGGATAATTTTCTGGTTATAATGTTGATTATAATTTTAGATGCCACGGATCCGCCCTCATAAGTTAATGGCTTGTAAGTGTTATCAATTGATAAAATAATAGGGAGTAAAGCACAGCCGTCTCTAGACAAAACCTCTAGAGAATGGTCTCTCACTAAAACGCAGATCCTTGTGTCCGTGCTTGTCCGGCTGCGTCCCAGCAATGTCGATGGCCTCTGGCCTAGCCGACGCACGTTGGACGGATCTGCTGTGAAGTGGAACAGCAGTGCAGTGAGTGCTTCTCCGGCAGCAGCAAGCTTGGATTGGGCTTGGTTGGCTGCCTCTGATTTTCATGTTTCAAGGGTTAAGGCTTGGGCTTAGGCGATGTTTATGGGCCTTTCTTGGGCTTTGTTAATTTTGCTTATTAATCTTTAGGCTAGGGTTGTTTAGGGGATTTTGTTTTGGATTGTACGTAGGCAATCCTAAGATAGCCCCTCCTGCGTAGGGGAGGTCTGGAAGTGGTCTAATAAGGGTCGGGTATTGGTACCCCCTTCCTGATCGAGTATAGGTGGCTGGTTACTTGGTTTGATTACTACCAAGTCACTTTGAAGATTGATTAATATAAAATAAACTAATTGTACATAATGTGTTACTTACAGTGTTGCGAAGAAAAACATGGTGAACATCTTCGTACAACCACAGTCTGCTACGCTCTCCTGGCTCCGGTGACTCCTGACAAATAATTTCTTTGCCCATTTCCTCCAGCAAGTCATGCATCCAAATACCATTAGCTTCAGTAATCCTTACGAGGGCCTTTTCTATGAGGACTTCAATCCCTTGTTTAGGTAGCTCACATCCTTCTAAAATTGTCATCACATAGTTCCTATTTTCACCTTTGAAGAAACATGCGATGTGAAGAAAAACTTCCTTCACCAAAGGTTCAAGCGCATCATAACTTAATTTGAGAAATTGTTGAAGCTTGGGATTTTTCTTGTGATACTCCAATGTATCCTTCCATGTATCTATACTTATACCACATAGATATGACCCCAAAACTTCCAAAACTAGAGGCAGCCCTTCAGCATAGCGTATTACACTATCTATGAGTTCAGTGTAATCATCACTGATATGTTCTTTTTCTTTGAATGCATTGATTTTGAAGAGCTCCAAAGCTTCACGATCACATAATTTCTCCACTTGGTACATTTGATGAACATCATGTCGTCGTAGCAGATCTTGATCTCGTGTTGTTATGATTATTCTACTACCAGAACCAAACCAATCAGGCTTTCCCACTAAACTTTTCAACTGGTCCAAATCATTTACATCATCAACAATTAACAGAACTCTCTTATGACTCGATCTTTCTCTTATCATATTGCTTCCTTCATCAAGACTATTTATCTTTAATTCTTTCAACCCAAGAGTCTTAGAAAGAAGAAACTCTTGTAGTTCTGTTGGACCTCCACTTCTCAATGATCTTTCTCTTACATTTTCCATAAAACAACTTCCTTCAAATGTATGGGCAATTGAATTATAAACAGCCTTGGCAACTGTAGTTTTACCTAATCCACCAATGCCCCATACCCCTACCATTCGTACGCCGCTTTCTCCAACACATAAAAACTTTTCCATATGTTTTAAACGAGACTCTATTCCAACTAAGTATTTATCTCTATTTAGATATGTAAGATTTGACACGTTTTGTGAAATCTCTTCAACAATTATACGAATGAATTCAGATTCATGCCTGTCAATTTAAAAGAATACAAAATATCAAATGCAATAATAGCAAATATATGTTCTGAAAGTTAAAGAACAAAGAACCACATCCACAACTACGAAAGTAAAGCAGAAGACTTCCTCTTCTGAATGGGAGCAGAAGAGGAAGAGAAAGAAGAATAGGCTCCAAATTGAGCTGCCATTATTGCAGGATAACTTGATCTACAGAGTGATGGAGGCTCCAAAAATGGGTGATCATCAGAACTCTATTATTGTCTCCCTCTTATATATTAGGCATTGGGCACCACACCAGCATGCGAAGAAGTGTTCTTCTACTTTCGGTGCAGGTCACAACTTGACTTCAGATTGACAAGGAGAGACGTCAAATTGATTGAACTGGCCCCAGAGAGGAAGACTGAACAGTCTTTTGTTTGTTTTTGGGGGCCTGCAACTTCTGCAATTTGCAAATTGGTGCTTGATCTATATAAAACTATGATATCTAACGAGGAAATGATTTTTCTTAGATTTTTTACGGATGTAATCTTTATTTATTAATTTAATTTTTTTAACGGTTAAGATTATAATTTATATTGATTAAATTACGTAAATAATGGTTAAGATTATAATTTATATTGATAAAATTACGTAAATAATAGTCTGTACGCCACACGTACGTACTAATCCAGACATGTATTTTAGAGAGTGACGCAAACATATACACTGCTGATCTTAGTGAGGACCGAGGAGGCTATGACTGCATTTTTCCACAACTCCACAGCTGCTCCCACAAATTGTCGTTTCAAAATTTACTAGGCATTGGTTATATAGAAAGAATACAACCTTGAGGCTTTATGAACACTGCATGAGATTAGATACAGAAAATATGTTTTCCAAAACACCTTTTAGGAGAGTATTACAATGAGTACAGCTTCCGTATCAGAGATGTAGCAGCAGTGCCTGCAATATCTCAAAATCTCAAAGCTCCTTCACAGGTGTAAATGTGTAATTCAGCATTCATAAACTTAAGGATGACCATCCATCCGGAAACCAATCAATCCATGATGTTCAGATAGAAGATTGGAGGTCTGATCATGTCTGTGTGCACTTCAGCTTCACTAGTTCAAAGACATGCATGTTCTCCAATCATGCTCAGCTCAGAGATGCAAATTTCACCTGAGAACACACAAAAAAAGAGGTCCACTGTCACTTCCAATTAACCAAGTGAATGCATGCAAATTTCCAGAAGAAATGATTACCTGTTTTCAGAAATATCTTAAGCATCAAGTTTCATCAAATTCTCTTTAAGACGACCAACAAACCATCGAATAGTATCTGGTAGAAACAAAAAAGAGAAAAAGTATAAGAAGAGCAAGAGATAAACTGTATACTAATTAAACAACTCGTTATATGCATCCAGAATAGTGTTCCTTTGCTGGAATAGAGTTAGATAACTAGCAAGGAATGTACACATATAGGTTGTGAAACTTGTTAATGCCAAACTACATTATAACTCATGAGCCAGAATGAGTAGACAACCTGTTTACATTAAAAGCAAAAGTAATGCCAGATACAAGAAGATAGAGATTAATGGTGTACACATAACAGACTAAATTGACATATGGATGTAGCCATTTCAGCAAAGCTCCAAGAACCGTAGTCCTCATTAAAAGCAATTGACATTGATTTTTACTACCCATGATGGGACACATGACCTCCCAAATGAGAAGTCATCGTCTAACCACACCCACCAAATACACGCACCCAACATTGATTTTGACTTATTATGTACCTTCATACATGCTGCAGAGATTATGTACACTATTACATTAGCATGCTTTGAGAATAAGAAGAAGAAAGAGAAAAAAATGAAAACAAGTTACCGCATTGGAGGATCGCGAAGATACTCCTGCTGAAGATCAAGAACATTAAATTACAACATCATCATCTTCAGAGCCTCAGTGTGCATCATCAACTTGATGGATAATAACACCATCCTTGTCCTCTGGCATTACTACGTGGACGCCGCACGTTCCAGACTTTCCCCCCTCAACTTCAAATTCAAACTTGACCAGACACATGGACGGTGGCGGTAAACCACTCTCACTGAGTCGTCTTATTATAGTATGGAATGGAATGTAGTACAACCACAAATGATCTTCTGACAACCTCCACGGATGCTCTTCTGGCTTCTCGGATGGTTCCTTGATGCGTACTCCATTAATGTAGATAGCACAGAATCTGAAATATGGTCCCTTAAATGTTTCATAACTTTGAGCACAAAATGCCAATCCCCTGTTCTCCCAATTGAAATCTCCAGGAAATTCAATTTTCAACTTGTATGCTGGCCAATTTTCTCCAGTGTTACGCCAGGAGAACCACACTGGAACTCCACTTTCGGCATATAATCGATCCTCTTCGGCAGACGACGGATCCTCTTCGGGAGGCAACAAATCGACAGGATATAAAACCTCGAATTCAGATTGCTGACATGAGAGAAAGAGAGCCGACAACGGAGCAGCTTCGGCGGAATCATCCCGTAAATGACTTTTCTTCATCCGAGCCAGATTTTGGCACAATACATTGCAGGAATACAAGTTCGTACGAGGAATCATCATTGAATCTTTACCTTCCAAAATGTTTGACAGCTTTGATATTATTTTCAACGCACGGCAGCACCTTACATTCAAGCCATCTATTTCTCGTGGAAATTCCAAAATTTCTTTGAGATTCGTGCAACTGTCCAGAGAGACGAATAAAGGATCATAGTGTTTTCCCTGTAAACTGGTTGAATATCCTAACTTGGTTGGAAATGTAACTAGACTGTCGCACCAGAACAGATCAAGATGCCGCAGATGCTGCAACTCAAAAATGCTGCTTGATACATTTGTAAGTTTTGCGCAGTCTCGCAAAATTAACTTTTCAAGACTAATGAGATGTCCAATTGATGAAGAAATTTCTTTGATGGCAGTCCCCCGTAAATCCAGACATTTTAAGGATTTCATCTCTTCCATAATCTCAAAGTTCTTAAGTTTCTCGCAGAATCCAAGGTTCAAACTAAGGATATTCTTCAGAAAGCCAATGGAAGGATCAACTCCAACCAAATTTTTACAGCCACTTAGATTCAAATCCACTAAATTTGGGAATCTAGAGAAGTGCGTCAGTTTTGTTAGACCATGACAATATGACAAATCGATAGATTTCAAACTTGGCATAATCTGTGTGGGAAAAAGAAAAAAAAAACTGAGAAACATCATATTATTAGTTTCGAAGAATCGAGTGTTTAAAGAAAAAATATATAAATAATTAAAATACCTCTACTCCCTTCCCCAGTGGTGACTTGCTGCTCCAAGGCATTTTCAGTTGAATCTTTGGAACAAGTGACTTGCTGCTCCAAGGCATCTTCAGTTGAAATAGAATCTTTAAAACAAAACAAAAATAGAAGGAAGGGTAAGTTTAAAAGATATATAATTTAAAAAATGAAATTTAAGCTCTTTAGAATATAACAAATTTTAATTTCAAAATACCTTAGTTACCTCTCCTAGAGGTGACGTTTGACTGGAAGGCATATTGAGTAATACCAGATTCTTGGGATTAAAACTAGATGGAAAAGACAATAACGGACAATAGAGCCAATCAAGGACCCTCAGTTCGTTGGAGAGATAGTTCACATGATCTCCAGTGAATATATTGCCAGAAATTATGAAGACTCGAAGATTTTTCAATGTTGAGAAGCTTTTACTACTCAAGCATATCTTTTCTCCCATGTCATTCCAGTTATTAATCACGATGCCTTGAACTTTATCTGATCCCTGATAAATAAAGATGTCTCTCAATAGAATATTGATAAGAGGTTCACAATTTAATGTTATTTCCAGATTAACATTGTATGATACATAATGTATTGCTTCTAAATTAACTTATAAAGCGAAAAATTAGATCAATGCATCACTTACTGTGTTTTCCATAAAAACGTGGTACACATCTTCATAACGCCACAGTCTGCTACGTTGACCAGGCTCATTTGGTGACTCTTGTAAGACTATCTCTCGACCCATTTCTTCCAGCAGGTCATGCATTTGAATTCTATTTTCTGCAGTGACAACTATGAGGGCCTTTTCCTCAAGTAAATCAATAGCATACTCAGGGTTGAGGTCGCAGGCTTCTAGTATCTGTGTTACATAATCCTTACTTTTGCCTTTGAAAAAGCAAGCAATGTGAAGAAAAACTTCTTTGATCGAATGTTCAAGTGCCTGATAACTTATTTTCAGAACTTCCTGAATCTCTTGCTTGGGAAGACTTCTATAACTGTCCAATGCATATTTCCATTGATTTACATCTCTACCACGTAAGTCTGCAGCCAAAACTTCTAGAGCCAAAGGAAGCCCTTGAGCATAAAGGAGGACATTCTTGACAAGTTCAACATAATCTTCCTTGTGTCTATGATCTTGGAAGGCATTAAAGTTGAATAGCTCTAATGCTTCATGATGACTTAACTTCTCCACCTTGTATATTTCATTGACATCGTAACCAGTTAAGCAATGCTTATCTCTAGTTGTTATGATTATTCTACTGCCTGAACCAAACCAATTAGGATTTCCTACTAAATTGTTCAATTGGTTCAAATGATTCACATCATCAAGAATTACGAGCACTCTTTTATTGCTCATTGTCTGTTTTATCCAAGTGATTCCTTGATCAACACTAGAAGGATAAAAATCTTTCCACCCTAGAATCTCAGAAAACAATATCTTTTGTAGACGGACAAAGCCTCCAGATGTCATCGACTCTTCTCTAACATTTGCCAAAAAGCAACTACCTTCAAATTGATAAGCAACTGAATTATAAACTGCTTTAGCAAGTGTAGTTTTGCCTATTCCTCCAACTCCCCATATTCCTACCATTCGAACACCATTTCCCCCAACACTCAAAAGTTTAAGCATATCTTCTACACGAGATTCTATTCCAACTGGGTACTTCGCCACATTTAAATATGTACGGTGTAATAGTTGTGCTGAAACTTCTTCCAGGATTGCATCGATAAACCTAGATTCATTACTGCCAATCAAAAATATACATTTTTGATACCTCAAGTCTAAAATATATCAGAAGGTACTTGAAGTTCGATCTAGCAATAGTATGAAAAGCTTAAAAGAAGAACACAACTAGTATGCAAGTATAAAAAGGAGTTAAGAGTATGTACCCTCCGTCGGAGAAATGCAGCCCAGAAAGATTGGCTGCTTTTGTAAGAGCTTCCCTCCATCTCACAACTTTCTCCCACTGGTCCTTGAACGTGCATTCATGATCAGCCAGTGCTTCACCAAAACTACCATTTTGGTGTCGTACATCCGATGGATCTACCTTATAAAATACAGGGTAAACCATTTGATTCTTGGACTCTTTACACTCGAGAATCTTAACAAGTTCTTCCAAGCACCACTTTGAAGAAGCATAAGTTTCAGAGAACACAACGATCGAAACTTTTGACTCTTGAATTGCTTTGTGTAGCTCGGATGATATGTCTACTCCTCTTCTGAGTCCATCATCGTCCAAGAAGGTTCTGATTCCCTTTCGGACCAAATTGCTGTGCAAATGGGCTACGAAATTGTTGCGTGTATCATCACCTCTGAAACTCAGAAAGACATCATACGTCCATGACTGATGAGTCGTAGCAGAAGAGGAAGAGGCTGCGAATTCAGTGGTGATTGAATCCATATTGTTTGATTAGCGCAAATATCTGCTGAATATCAAAAGGGATGGGCGTATTGGTTTTGATGGTGTGTCTATATTGTGTTGTGATACAGTAGAGAAAGCAGCGATGACTTAGGAAGGTCTCAACTGAAAGACTTGGAAGTCTTCGTGTTGCCGTGTGAGATGAATTTGTGGTGTCGGCCTGTGTTGTCTTCCACTCTTTTATTATTCTAGAACAAACCGCCCTTCTTTTGATTAACAACTTCGAGAAGTGAGAGCTGGTCAGTCTTTTATTTCCATTATATATCATGGGGGCATGATGCTTCTCTATTTTTTTTTTTAAGAGAGTGAAATCCTGTTCCATTTTATATTTCATGTGACTTAAATTTTGTTTATAACAGGTTAAATTTTATTTTTTATGAGAATGATAAATAAAAATGAAAAGTGTAAGTATGGATTACAATTTAAGGAGTTTAAATTTCAGTTCTTTATTTTAACAATTTAGTTTTAAAATAATATTTTTAATTATCGGATTTACATACAAAGTTGATTAATCATGATTCCATTAGGTGAACGTTATCGAGAAATAGTAAAATCTATATATTTGTCTTTGTATGGGTTGACAAAATCAATAAAAATAAAAATAAATGATGAAAGTATACACAGCAAATTTAAAGGTGTAACTAAAACGTACCAGGAAAAAAAAAAAAAAAACGTACAAAGAGGAAAAGAGGGATGAAGCCGGTAAAACTCTTCCAGCCGAAAGAGAAAAGAGAAATAAGAATTCTCACTGAGCCCACATGACATAGCAATCTCCACCATTTTTTTGAGGCCGGTCGTCTATTGTGTGGAAAGCTTGCGACGACGGCAGGAAGATGCCCTTAGGTTTCTAGATATGTGTACGGCTTCGTCTCAATGTCTAATTCTCGGTGACTAAATCTACATCTACGTATGATTGAATTTGAGTTTGGATAAGATCTGAAGATCTGCGTTTGCCTATTTCCGACCTCGGCAAGAATTGATCAATTCTTGTTCCTCAAATCCCAACACTCGCAAAATCAGTTTGAGAGGATTATCCACTTTTGAGGTTAGGGCTGATTCAAATTAGAGAACAATGAGATTGATCTCCAACTCATGCACTAACCAACCATTAAACTCAAAGTCGTCATGTTGTTCACGCGCCTAAAGTAATTGCGGTCCATATGGACCGTGTACCATGTCAAACGCTAGCTCTTGTATCAGACAAATTTTTTTTATCGTCTTAGGCCTCGTTTGATTGGCGGATAGGAAACTAAACCGACAAAAATAATCCTCATCTGCCAAATACGTCTTACTTCTTTCTTTTTTATGGGGCATTTGTACTTTGTTTGGTTTTCAATTGAAATGTTTTTCTCTCTATCTACGTAGATAGGGATTTGAAAACATTTTCATCAAAAGGGATTGAGCTTATATCTATACAGCAAAATATGCACACAAAGAATGAAGACAAATGCTAAAAGACATTTGTGACAACTTAAGTTAAAGGCCGATCATCTCCTTTAATACTCCCCCTCAAGTTAGAGTGTATATTGATGACACCTAACTTGCCAAGAAGAATGTCAAACTGTGCAGTACTCAACGGTTTGGTAAAGACGTCTGCAATCTGCTCTTGAGTACCAATGTGCGCAGCCTTGATCACACCTGCATGCATCTTTTCTCTCACAATATGACAATCAATCTCGATATGTTTAGTACGTTCATGAAATACCGGATTAGAGGCAATGTAGATAGCAGCTTGATTGTCGCAAAAGAATTGAGTAGGGCTTAACTGTGGTGCATTCAAGTCTCGTAAAATGTTTCGAAGCCAAGTTACCTCACAGCATGTGGTTGCCATGGACCGATACTCAGCCTCTGCACTTGAACGAGAAACTGTAGTTTGCTTCTTCGTTCTCCAAGAAATCGGTGCTGCTCCAAGCATCACACAATAACCAGTTAAGGATCTTCTTGTGTCTCTACACCTGGCCCAATCAGCATCACAGTAGGCTGTCAACTCGAGCTTTCCTTTAGCTGGTAAGAAAATGCCTTGACCAGGAGTATGCTTGACATACCGTAGCACTTGATGAGCTGCATCGAGATGTGGTTGTCGCGGTTTATCCATGAATTGACTTAAGACATGGACTGCATAAACTAGGTCCGGTCTTGTAATGGTCAAGTAAATCATCCTTTCTTTGACATAAGCTGATGCCTTTACTTGATCGAGCTACTTCGATGCCCAAGAAGTATTTAAGTTTCCCTAAGTCCTTCAATTTGAACTGCTTTGCAAGGGAGGCCTTGGTAGCTGCAATTTCTTCAATACAATTTCCAGCCAAGATAATGTCATCTACATACACGAGGAGGGCCGTGAACTTGCCTGAGTAAGTTCGGCAGAAGAGTGAATAATCTGATCGGCTTTGTGAGAATCCAGCCGCTTTGAGTGCATGAGATAACTTGATGAACCATTGCCTTGAAGCTTGCTTGAGGCCGTACAAACTCTTATGCAGTTTACAAACTCGTTGCTCCCCCTTGCGGCCAAAACCTGGAGGCAGCTGCATGTACACCTCTTCGGTAAGATCTCCATTGAGAAAGGCATTGTTAACATCAAGTTGGTGGAGATGCCAACCACGCAAAGCAGCAAGACTAAGGAGCACATGGACTGTTGTGAGCTTGGCAACCGGTGCAAAAGTTTCACGGTAATCAACTCCTTCGATTTGGCTATAACCTTTGGCAACAAGGCGCGCTTTGTAACGTTCAACGGAGCCATCAGGATGGAGCTTGATCTTATAAACCCATTTACATCCAATAGGTTTCTTGTGAGGAGGTAAAGGAACAAGGCTCCAAGTATGGTTCTGCTCTAAGGCTTTGATTTCGAGACTCATGGCCTCACGCCATTCTTGATGCTGCACGGCCTGTGAATAAGACTGAGGCTCTTTGTGGAGCATAAGGTTAGCGGCAAAGGCTTTATAAGATGGTGAGAGCTGATTATAGGATAGTACAGTGGAGAGGGAATGAGAAATACCTGTGCTTGGTGGAGACGACGAGATGGATCGAGTAGGAAGAGCTGCCTCGACGTGGTAGTCATGCAGGAAGGTAGGTAACTTAGTTGAACGTGAGGAACGTCTTGGTGGAGTTGCGGAAGCTTGTGGTGGTGAACTAGTGGAAACGGAGGTATCGGGAACAAGGATTTCTGTGGTGTGTTCATCAGTGAAAATTGGTGAAGACTGTGGTTCGATGGCTGCACTGGACGGCAGGATTGACGCAGGAGTGGTGCTGGATGAGCAAGGAGTGGAGGTGTCGGATGCAATACTAGGGTGGGACGTGGCGGAAGAAACCCTAAGAGGAGACGGACTAGGGGTTTGAGTTTCAAATGAAACCCTAGGTCCGGCTGGTCTCTCATGCAAGGCAGAAACCCGATTTGAATTGTACTCAGGATAAGGAAATACATCCTCATGGAAAGAGACGTCGCGGGAGACAAAAATGCGATCTGTTTGAAGGTCAAGCAGCTTATAACCTTTCTGCCCGTGAAGGTAACCCAAAAATAAACATTTAATAGCTCGAGGGTCAAATTTAGTAGGCTTAAGAGGGTGTGTTGAAGCAAAACACAAACAACCAAAAACTTTGAGATGATCATATTGAGGTGGTTTGTTGAACAACTTTTCAAAGGGGCTATGGCCATGAAGTAACGGTGTGGGAGTTCTATTGATTAGATAGGCTGCAGTAAGGAGCATCTCCCCAAAATGATTTCGGTAGATGAGCTTGAAAAAGCAAAGCCCTGGACATATTGAGTAAATGTCGATGCTTACGTTCAACGACACCATTTTGTTGCGGTGTGTTGACGCAGCTAGTTTGGTGAACAATGCCCTTTGAGGAATAAAATTCTTTGTGATTGAACTCAGGGCCATTGTCACTACGCACAATTTTAATGTGCTTATCAAACTGAGTATCGATCATATGAACAAAATTGACTAAAAGTTGTCTGGCTTCTGATTTTTGAACCATAAGGTAAACCCAAACACACCGTGTGAAATCATCAACAATAGTAAGAAAGTATTTTGCCCCAGAAAGTGATGGTTCATGGTAGCCACCCCAAATGTCGACATGAATTAAATCAAAAGCTGTTTTGCTTGAAATTGAACTCAAAGGGAATGAATTTCTAGTTTGTTTAGCTAAAGGACAGACTTGACACTTTCTTGCATCACAAGATTTATTTGCTAGAAAGGGAAACATAGGATAAACTCTAGACGAAGGATGACCTAAGCGTTGATGCCAAAGCGAAGATGTAGAGCCATCAACCGAGTTGCATGTAGCCTGCTGAGCTTGGTCGAGGCAGTATAATCCATCCTTCTCAGATCCCATCCTAATCATCTTCCCCGAACGAAGGTCCTGTATGAAACAAACTTGTTTAAGAAATATGGTGATGTAAAAGGACTCATAAGCTAATTTGCTCACGGAAATCAGGTTGAGGTAAAAGAAAGGTACACAAAGGACATTGTGTAATATAAAGTGAGGTGAGAATACAACTGAGCCAAGATGAGTGACTCGAGTTGTGTGACCGGTAGGAAGCTTGACATATCGGTTACTAGCAGGACGAGCATCAGTGAGTAAATTAGGATTGCAAACAATGTGATGGGTAGCTCCACTGTCTAGAATCCAGGTATCACTCATATCGCTATGTAAAACATGTAAAGTTATACCTGACAACTCTTCACAAGAGGTAGAATTACCGACATGATTTACTTCTGCCGTGCGGGTTTGTTGGAGCAGTGTGATGAGTTGTTGACAAACCTCCTTGGACAAAGGAAAATCTGCCCCATTCTCCAAGCTAGAGCCCGCTGCCACACTGTTGGCTTTAGAATAACTCTGAGCTTTCTCCTCGGCACCCTTCCTCTTTCTACACTCATCATATGTATGGCCCCTCCAATTGCAAAAGGTACACTTGAGGTGTGCCTTGCAATTCTTTGTCACATGATTTGTTTTGTGACATTTGGTACACTTGGTTTCTCCAGCCTTTTCTGTGACAATACTGCCTCCATTCCGAACTGCATAAGCCGCACCTTCAACCACCATCTGTGGTTTCCCTCCTACCGCTGCAGCTGCTTGCTTTTCGTATCTCAAGGCCATAGAATAAGCCTTGTTGACACTCGGCAGAGGCTCAATGGCGACAACAGTACTGCGCAAGGATGCATAATCATTGTTAAGGCCCATGAGGAACTTCATAGTCATTTGGTTCTTCACATACTCACTGATCTTGGTCCCTTCTATGCACTCACATCCTGTCATGTCACAAAGGGCATCACGTTCATCCCACAAGCCCTTCAATGCAGTGAAGAAGGTCGTCACAGTTCCACTGCCTTGCACACAATCATGGATCGAGTTTTCGATGTTAAAGAGTTGCACTGTGTTTGTTTGCCGAAACCTCTCCTCCAACTCGACCCAAACTGCCCTAGCCGTCTTGCAATTACTCACACTGTTTGCAATCGGCTTAGACATGGCAGCAACAAGCCATGTTTTCACCAAAGTGTCGCACCTTTCCCATTGCAGCTGCTCGTCCGCATTGTCTGCAGGCTTCGGGCTGCTTCCATTGATAAGACCACTTTTGTTCTTGATCTTTAAAGCCTCTTTCATGGATTGAGACCATTGATTGTAGTTATCCTCCATCAAGGATTGTGACACGAGTATCATGCCAGGCTGATCCGAATGATGAATGTAGAGAGGGTGATTTGAATACTCCCATGCTTGCGGTGTGCGTGCGTTACTGGCCGAGGCTTCATCCTTGAGGAATTTCTCCCTCAACAACAAGGCCAGCTCTTTCTGCTCGTCACCTGTCATGATGGTGAGTCGGGATTTGTGTTTAGGATTTTGGTTTAAGGTTGCTTGGTCCCCGATCGATGCTCTGGTACCATATAGAAGCGTGAAAAGCTTCTAGTGAATTTGTCTTTCTTGTATATCTATTAATCAAGTTTACAGGAGGTTTATATACAACCTAACATCTGCTAACCCTAGCTAATAGGGCTGACATGTATAGTTACAATAGGAAGTCTAGTAGAATAAGGAAACAACTTAAGTTAAAGGCCGATCCTCTCCTTTAATATAATTCTCGGTGACTAAATCTACATCTACGTATGATTGAATTTGAGTTTGGATAAGATCTGAAGATCTGCGTTTGCCTATTTCCGACCTCGGCAAGAATTGATCAATTCTTGTTCCTCAAATCCCAACACTCGCAAAATCAGTTTGAGAGGATTATCCACTTTTGAGGTTAGGGCTGATTCAAATTAGAGAACAATGAGATTGATCTCCAACTCATGCACTAACCAACCATTAAACTCAAAGTCGTCATGTTGTTCACGCGCCTAAAGTAATTGCGGTCCATATGGACCGTGTACCATGTCAAACGCTAGCTCTTGTATCAGACAAATTTTTTTTATCGTCTTAGGCCTCGTTTGATTGGCGGATAGGAAACTAAACCGACAAAAATAATCCTCATCTGCCAAATATGTCTTACTTCTTTCTTTTTTATGGGGCATTTGTACTTTGTTTGGTTTTCAATTGAAATGTTTTTCTCTCTATCTACGTAGATAGGGATTTGAAAACATTTTCATCAAAAGGGATTGAGCTTATATCTATACAGCAAAATATGCACACAAAGAATGAAGACAAATGCTAAAAGACATTAACTCCTGTAACATGCATGGTTGCAATCATGGAGGCTCCTCGATCATGGCCGTAACAACGGCAATTTGAAGTTCGAGCTGCCGCCAATGCAGACCTTGCAGCTGAGGCAGCTCCAGCCTCATTTTTTATTTTTATTTTTATGCATATGCATTGGCTAGATAAAATACAGAATAATAGGCGAGATAAAATAAACCCTATCAATGCCACTATGCATATATAGAGCGCCTCGCTAACCAGCTACAATGGATTTCTAAAGGAGGGAGGACTAGCAAACCTGTGAAGCTCCCCCCACTTATTCATGAGAGTGAGGAAAGGATAGACCTAGCAGGACTGCAGGAGACACACAACCCTAAATTATTGAATCACAAGAGGCCGAAATCGTAATCAAACACGGTGATCACCTTGGAAAATGATCTAACAAAACAACAGCAATTATCAGATGTCGTAAATCAACTTGGAAAATGAATCCATATGTCGAGACTGCAGAGAAATGGCCAGCGAGAAACTCCCATCACCGCTTGGGCTTGGCACCATATAAGCCTTCCCTTCAAGTGAAAGTCCAGCGCGTCCCATGAACACCGGTCTTCCCCATCCATAATCAGCATCATATATAGGCAGCGTAACCCAGCTTGTTATCCCAAGATTAGGGCTCTTATAGTAAGATGATCCACGAGTAAGGCTCGAAAGATGAGTTTGAGATTTCTGAAGCTCAAGATAGTCGAGAGCCGATCGGAGATACTCATCATCCATACGCAACAAAGCCTTGTGAATGCAGCTCACTGAGTAACTTAAGGGTTTCGACATGAGGTCACCTGCACGGGCTGTTACTACACATGAGAAAATCACATTACCGAAGTAACGAGGTGGAAGTGGAGGCTGCAGCCTCGACCTTCCATTTGTGGCAGTGCGGAGATGACTCACTTCATCATCAGCTAGTTGACGTGCCTTGCATGCAGATCTCCATACATGAGCTGCAAAGACCTCATACGAAGTGTACTTGACTGATGAGTTATCCCCATTATCAGCATTTTTCTCTGGTAAGCACTTAGCTTTCAAGAGGTTGACATGCTCCCTCGTGAAGTTGAAAACCGAGACGGTAGCGGTGTCATCACCGGGATCAGAAGCCACGGCGGCGGGTTTTGTAACCGGTGCTTGAGGACGGTACTCAACATGGTGGTTGTTGTTAGGGAGAGGCTGAGGCGGATCTCGAGCACGAAGCAATGTCCTGTCGAGAGTTGGTGGGATTGCCAAGTCGACACCACGAGCCATTTCAGACCATGCTTTCACAAAGTCGAGAGCAGCAAAACCATCCGCGGTGTTGTGTTCAAAGCCAATACCTAGTGCAACTCCACCGCATTTCAGGTACGTGACCTGAACCACGAACAGTGGATAAGAAGATATCCCCGCGGAGTAATCCACCGCGGGGATGAGACATTTCCCTAACTTGAGACATGTCTTTAAATCGGTAAAATCATCAGCGCAGGAGCTGCTATCGGCCACAACAAACAAGACGCCCTCAGCATTGCAATTGATCTCAATACGACCATTCTTGTCGTCGTTGTTTCGCTGCAGACGGCCGGCCAAGGGGTAGAAGGGCACGAGGGCCTTGCTGAGGGCGTCCTTCAGCACGCTCGGGTCAAAGAAGTTGTCTGCGCCATCTTTAGGTTTGTAGATGTAAACAGTGGGAGTATGAGCGTTTATACTGGTCATGTCCATGTTGGACATCCACAGCAACTGCCGAGGGGTCTCCTCCGCTGGCTTCACAATCATCGACTCCCTCACGCTGATGCTGACCACCATTTTCACGAGGATTTCAAATCCCCTGTGAAAAAACTGAAACTGAAGAAAGAAAGAACACTAAGAAATTAAAGGGAACCAATCTTCCGAGATTGATATAAGACTTTCTATTGCTCTAGCGCGCCCTATATAGTTTCATTTCCATATATAAGCATTTAGTGTTTTACCTACCTTTCAGATTTTCATTTCAAATATATGGATATGGCACTCGATCCTGTTGTTGACAGGAATAAATGGGATGGTGTAGGAGCAAAGGTAGAAGATAAGCTTGCGTTGGCATGGGGACGAAGTTGCCCTCATATCCAGTCGAGGCAATCGGGGAATTTAAGTAGGTGGATCTTGTGGAAGAAAAAAGGACGAGTCACTGAAATGGTTGTAGTCACCCAATATCTGTCTGTAGGTATTAAGGTCCTCATAAATAGTTTTGTTTGTATGCATATCATATATTACATATCTTATCAATTACTGGTGCTATATATTAGCAGAGCTGCAGCTAGGGGTACCGTGCTGCATGGCCTGGGATGATTGAGACGGGTCCTAATTACAGCGCACGAGAGTGTTTTTTTTAATAATTCCAAAAGAACTGAAGGTGTTCGATCGTATGGAGATGCTTTGCTTGGCCGTCGTGTCTGCAATTGCAGACTGATCGTATGGGAGCTCTATATTATTGATCGTATGGGAGCTCTATATTTGATATATATATATATACACACACACACAACACAAGCGTATATATGGTCCATAACATTGCCATATACAAGTATTTTAATTTAGTACTGTTTAAGCTACGTACCTTTCTTTCATACATATGTGGATATGGTACTACTGTTGTTGATAGGGTGGGCTACGGTAGAACTAGCTGGGATGTATGTTGAAGATAACCATGGAATGCTCAAAGCCTCAAAGCTGCAAGTCCATGATCCCCTCTTTTGATAGAACTCAGAAGAGTCGTCGAGAGGCTAAACGTACATAGCTTAATGATGGCATGTTTATTGATTTGAAATGGAAAATACTATAAACCGGAATCAATTAAAATGAGAGACGAAAATCGGAATATTAATTAGTAAAATTTTAAAAATTTCTCTTATTTTTTTATGAACTCGAGAGTTTGTATCATAGGGTTATCCATACTTCCTATTGCGCATGCATAATTCTTTTCATAGTATAGGTTTATAAAATTTCAGTTACATGTAATGTACAATAATATTATGGTAATACATGTATAATGTAACAGCCTGGCCTAGTCCATTGAGATATTGTCCGCTTTGGACCCAATGACCCTCACGGTTTTGCTTTTGAGGTTTCATCCCAAAACGCGTTTCAATGTAAGGTGCTAGCTCTGCACATATAAGCATAGCAACTTGTCTCCCCTGAGCGATGTGAGACGTATGCACCTACTAGCTTGTCTGCCTAGTCAGGTCATCACAACAGGTTCGGTGAGAGAGGTAGTGAGAATACTGAGTATCTTTTGATCCTCGATGTACCAGGTTTTGTATGCCGGATTGGGTCTTGTAGAGGCCGGAGTGTCACTGCTGGCCGGAACAGTGATGGTGCGAGATGGTTCCGGATTGAGCCATCCACATATCCCCATAAATCAGCACCGTTGAGGTAGGATTGAATTGGAACGATCCAAACCAGATAGTTAGATTCGGTGAGTTTGGGAAAAGAGGAAGTGTTTTGGGAGATGGAGGAGGAAGAAGAAGCCATGGAGGAACAGAGAAGAGGATGGAAGGCAAAGAAATGAAGACGCAGAAAAGAAGGGAGAGGAAAACATAGGTAAGGATCTGGAGGCTAAACTGATACCATGTATAAACTGAATTTCATTAAGTAAATTGATTTTACATTCTATGTATATATACAGATCATACTGTTGATATTCTAGGAATAGCTAAAATTAAGCATACCAATAAATACAAATATAAACAGATGATTCCACAATCAATCTCGGGAGATCAAGATTGATTGGAATTATGCTTGATTTGTGCAGATGTAGGAACATTAATACAAATATTGTGATTATGGTATATTAGGTAAAAAAAACGATGTAAGACCCATAAACTACAAATGCTTAACATGCAATTCCTATTACAAAATTCCCAAGGGGGAAAAATTCCCTGCCCTACCTCCTAGTACACATCAACCTTTGCCTGATTACAACGTAAGCTTTCATCTTCTTCAGCGTAATAGTACTACAACAAAAGAATACTGTAGACAAATTTTTTTGGAATATTGGCAATCTAAAGATTCAAGATGATTAGCTTTCACCTATGGTCTCCTCCGTTGGTGGGTATATCTAAGGAGATGAGTATATAGAAGCTCGTTCCATGTATCAGGAACACCAGGGAGGCACCAATGACTGCAATCCTGGGATCTCAAAGACAACTGTCTATCCTCCTCTGTCAAATTCTGCTTTCTGTAGACGGATGGATGAGCATCCCTTCGAAAGTCGGTCATTTTTGTAATATTCAGATAAAAGATTGGGGTCTTCATTTCCCTGATTACTGAGTCCAGTATTCTCATCTTTGCCGGATACTTTCCTTTGTATGCCTCATATTGAATTGGCTCTGTCCGACCATGACATTGACCTCCAGTATTCCATCTTCCACCACTATCAAATGGTAAAGCAAATATCAAGATGCTGTATAGTTGTGAACCATCCATGACGTTCAAAAAGTTGAAAAACTTCATGTGATTTTTAAGACTATAAAATGTACCTAAAGTGATTAGGCGAATAGCCCCGGAAGAAAACAATGGTTTTTTCAGGATTTATATTAGCATCCAGCCATCTGGCCCATGTTGCTATAGCTTTTCCATACGCCTCTTTGACATTCAATTGATCATAGACATGCTCACCCTCTTGATAATAACCCTGCCTGCAAGAATCTAATATTACTGTAATTTTTCTGGCCAGCTTCCTAAAAACCAATGACAAAAGAGTGAAAAGGGAGCATAGGTCTCACCCTCTGGAAGTTTTCTCATGAGTCCACCAGTGACCTGTGTTGAAGACTAGAACATCTGAACTTTTGTAATTATCTAATGATCTCTGTATCATATCCAGGCGCAGTGTTTCCTTCTTTGACCCATTTGTGGTTAGCACCTCTGATTCTTGAACTAGAAATGGCGATTGAACGAACTCCACTGAACAATTGTAATCCTATAGATCCATGGAAGAGAATATATGTAAAAATCTGCCCAAAAATAACAGAATTATTATAAAGATTACTTCAGAGCCTCATGGCTTCATTTGCCTGTTGACATGAGACGAAAAATAAGAGAAAACCAAAACTTTAGCACGTCTTATTATGCTATCTTTACTTGTTTGAATTCAAAATTTCAAGTCGATACTTTGTGCATTGGGTCGAATGGTGTAAATCTTCCTTTATTCTGAGTCAAAACTTGATAACACTTTAAGACCCTCTATTTTTTTATTTTTTTTCAATTCCCATGTTCTATCAACATCCTAACAAATCCAAAGGGAAAGAAGTAATTAGAAGTTACAAGTTTCAAATCAGAGATGGATAATGAGCAACATGCCTTGAATATAAAAGAGTAGGCGCCCGCTGTACGAAATTCGCTCCTGCCAGAAGCTTCAAAAACTCTGCTCTTATCATCCACTGAATTCCTAAGAAGACAAACCAAAGACTCCCACATATTCCTGTTAAGAGAATCACCAACAAAAACTAGACGCTTTCCTCTCAATAATCCCAACATGTTCCTTCCATTCATCCTGCACAAGGAGGCCATCTGAAACCAATGAGAACCAACAAGCTCTACTCAACAGAACAACCTAGCAAATCCATATAGCAGAAAAGACAATCCATTAGTCCACAGAACAGAACTCCTTTACATTGCAGCATTTGAATTCAATATGAACCGAGCACAATAGCTAATTGTCATGTTGATCCTCACAAAACTAACTGCAAAGAATGAAGTGATTTTGCTTGAATTAACATTTAACATACCACACAAAATGCTAATAAATGTCCACATAAGTGCACAACAGAATACCATTACATATTTACATTGAAGCAATCAAATTCAATTTTGAACCACATCATTACTAGCTCATTGTTATATCAGTCCTCACAAGACTGACTGCAAACAAGCAACTTTGCATGTGTGAAAACCAACTAGAAGAAAGAGAAGTTGCCAAACTAGGAAATGGGATTCCTATGCTGCTCTAACATTACTTGAATCAGAATCGACAACAGCCAGTGGAAATTACCTTGGGAGATTGCAATCTTTGGGTTGCCATCTATACTTCTCATAGCCATTATCAGGCCTACTATTGAGAAAACAATTGAAAGACTCATCAATGAATGGACAAGACCCAGCAGCATAAAGTGGGTATGAATCATCTCTCACCCATCTTCCATCAAACAGATCACAACCATTCATCAACTTCAACCCAGACAACAACCCCTCATTGCTTATGGACTTCAATGCCACATAGTCATTTTCCCCACTAGAACCCTCAGAAAAAGAAGACTCATTTCTGGTATGATTGGATTCTTGGGGCAAAGAAATCATGGGTTTTGAAGATTGATCAATACCCATTTGAGAACTGCTCTGATTTCCCATCTTCCCAGAAAACTGAGAAGCACCCATTTCACTGTTCAAACTTCCATTGCTGCCCAAATGTGGTAAAGATTCAGTCTTTGGGGTATTAGTAACTTCCTGAGAAGAGTTGGAAGGAGAAGAGTAGAAGATGGTGTTGAAGCTAAAAGGGAAAGAGTAGCCAGATGGGTTGAAAACCCAGAAAGAAGTGAAGGCAATGAAGGCAAAGGCGATTCCATAAGCAAAGGCAGAGGCTTTTCTTGAGGTGAAGAAGATTGAAGAAAGAGAGGCCTTGGGCTCTGCTTTGGTGGGCGAGTGGTGCTTTGTAGTTTGGGGTGAGGAATCTGCCATTGTTGGAGAGAGTGGTGGAGAGAAAGCAAAGATCACAGTGTTCTAGTGGGGTTTTGCTTTAGTGGGGTTAATTAATAAGCTCTGGGATATGCTAATTCTGGAGAAAAGCATGCAGATATAATAATACAGAAGTTGGAAGAATAATGAAAGAATGCAAATCATGGAGAACTTGGAAATTTTATATGTCTAGATTCCTACTTTATTAACTCTATTCTGGTAGAAAATCTAGTCTAATCGGAATTTGTGCGGTCTTTCTATATAAATTACGTAAAAATATATCGCTGTTGACATAAAACGATGATGCATTGCTTATTATAGACATCAAATAAACAATTAAAATGAACACCAGCTCGATATAGAAACAAATTAATTTGAAAACACGTGAAATTAGTCAACTTAAGGCATGAAATAGACTAGCTTATGCATGAAGTGGAGTAATTCAGTTCCAATATATCAAGTGAACTAACTTGACTTGATCAAGTATCAAGTCACACAACAATTAGTAGTATGCATCTGCACTTGTACCATTAAACCAAAAATCATGTGCAAGTAAAAATGTGAGAAGCTGTATTCCTGCTTCTGATCTGTGAGTACTCTCTAATAATTGGTGTCTTGGCTTGATCGTCGGCAGTGGGTTAGTCGACGGATCAAGTTGGTACAATGTCACTCCTATATTAATGGCTAATTAAGTTTCATATTCCCATTAATTTCAATGTTTCATGATAGTCATGAACTCATGATAAAGGTTTTCAGCATGGAAACAAAGCTAGATCTTCACCTCAATGAATCAATTGAAGAATAGAAGTTTGAGCTACTGAATTTGGATCATGCTTTATCTGTATACACATGATATATGAAAGAACATCTAAACTACCCTTAAAATATACCCTAAAATATACATCTGTACTATACACTATCTATCAAAACAATTTTGTTGGATCTTCTCCATTTTGATGACAAAAAGTTCCAATATACATGCAGGGTATTTTCTCCATGTTCAAAAGGGAGTTCTCTGATTCTATTGCTGATGCTTCTGTTTACATATGTTGCTTCTTCTTCTTCTGTTGCTTGTGACGTCTAAGGAGTTGAGCAAATAGTAACTCGTTCCATGTTTCAGGCACACCGGGTAGGCACCAATGGCTGCAATCCTGTATTGAAGTCGCTTGTCTTTCCTCTGCAGTTAAGTTGGGCTTTCTGTAAAACGATGGATGAGCATCCTTCCGGAAATCAGTCATTGCTGTGATGTTCAGATACAGAATTGGAGTCTTCATCTTCTCCAATACCGACTCGAAGATCTTCAAGTATGATGGATATTCTCCTCCGTAGTCAGTTTCTGTAGTTGGCTTTGTCTCACCGTCGCATTTCCCTCCAGCGTTCCATGCGGCACCCCTGTGAAAATGTAAAATGTGAAGTTGGTATATAGTCCAACCATGCAGTGTAGGAAGTACTAATTGTATAGGCTACATAGTAAGGTACCTAAAGTGAGAAAGTGAATAGCCCCGGAAGAAAACTGCTGTTTTTTTAGGATCTACTTTGGTATCCAACCATCTTCCCCATGTACTTAAAGCCCTCCGGTATGCCTCTTCACCATTCAACTCATCATAGACATGGTCACCCTCTTGATAGTAACCCAACCTGCAACTTCCTCAAATTAGCTTTCATTCCAAGTATCCTAATATCAATGAAATACAAGTGAAAGTGAGCATGTCTCACCCATTGGAAGTTTTCTCATGAGTCCACCAATGACCTGTGTTGAAGATGAGAAAATCTGCATCTTTGTAGTTATCCGCGGCACTCTCCATTAAATCAATGCGAAGTGTTTCCTTCTTGGATCCATTTTTGTCTTTCCCTTCCCATTCTTGAACTAGAAATTGTGATTGAAAGAACTCTACTGAACAATTATAATCCTATTGATACATAAATATTAGTAGTTTAGACTTTAGACCAACCAAATGAAAAGATTTGAAGAAGTTATCAGGCTATGAATGAAAGATACCTGGAATATGAAAGAGTAAGACTTCTCTGTACGAAACTCTTTCCTACCGGAGACTTCATTAACTTTGTTCTTATCTTCCAGTGAATTTCTAAGAACACAAAGCAAAGACTCCCACAGATTCCTATTGAGAGAATCGCCAACAAAAACTAGACGCTTTCCCGCCAATAATCTCAACATCTTCCTACCATCCAACCTGCACAATAAGTTCATCCGAAACCAACATTACTAAACAGAACCAGGCTCTATTCAACATTTAAACAAAATATAGAAAAAAAGTCCTGGTGTAAATAAGTAAATTACCTCGGAACATTGCAATGTTTCGGTTGCCATCTATACTTCTCGTAATCATTATCAGGCCTACCATTAGGGAAACAATTGAAAGCCTCATCTATGTAAGGACAAGTTCCTGCAGCATAAAGTGGGTAAGAGTCATCTCTCACCCACGTTCCATCAAATAGGTCACAGTCATTCTTCAACTCCAACCTTGTTTGTTTCCCTTTCTTGTTCGTATCCTCTTTTTCATTAGAAGAAGAATTTGAGCTCACAACATTTTTTGTCTCGTATCTTTTCTCAGAACCCTCAACTTTCTCTACATTTCCCTTGGTAGTGTTTGATGGTTGAGCAGTACCGATAGGACGATCCTTTTGAATCTCTGCATTCTCCTTGGTGGTGTTTGATGGCTGAGCAGTACTAATATGATCATCCCTTGCAATCTCTACGTTTTCCGTGGTAGTGTTTGATGGTTGAGTACCAATATCCCTTCCAGTCTCTACATTTCCCTTATTAGTGGTGTTTGATGGTTGAGCTTTACCAATATGGTTAACCCTTTCAGTCTCTGCACTCTCCTTGGTAGTGTTTGATGGTTGAGATTCACCAATATGATTATCCCTTTCAGTCTCTGCATTTTCCTTGTTAGTGTTTGGTGGTTGAGCTGTACCAATGTGATTATCTGTTCCAATCTCTCCATTTTTCTTCATTCCTCCATTTCCCCCAGAAGATTGATCATGACCATTCTGAAATCCCTTCTGATCAATCCCCACGTTTCCTTTCAAACTTCCAATCTCATCAAACTGTGGTAAGGATTTGCGTTTCCAATCAGAGTTTGGGGTCTGAGGAGAGGTATGAAGAAGATTTTTGAAGCCAAAAGGAATCGAAGGGAGAGAAGGATTGAAAACCAAGAGGATGGTACATGTAATGAAAGAAATTATGAATGCATATGTACAAACCGTAAAATTTCTTTTGGAGAAGAAGATTGAAAACATTGAGGCCTTGCTGGTCTCAGCTCTCGTTGAATGCGGGCTTAACATTGAGGAATAATCTGTACTTCTTGTGATATGTGCAAGTACTGAAGGCCGAAGAGAGGCTCTCGACTCTCCTAGGGTTGTTGGTAAGAGGTGTTCTGTTGTTGATGAATGTCCCCAATCCACCATTGTTGTATCTTCGTAAGAAGATCAATATTGAGGAAGACGATGGTGAGAAAAGAAACAGACATGTTTTCCTTCAATTAGTTTCAATTTTCATGAAACTGGAAAGGAAAATTTGTGTTTGAGAGGTAAATTAGTCTAACTTGGTTCAAGATAGTAACTATTTTTGGAGAAAGTATGCATTTGTTCTTTCTATACGTTAGATTGCACGGCAAGGAAGATACAAGTTTCCAGGAGCAAATATAGTCATTCCAGAAATAAACCATTACAGAACCGTTTTTTTTTTTTCCTGTTAAAAATGCAAACCACATTTTTGGACCCGATGAAACACTTTGTACTATTTATGCAGAAAAATTTCTTTTCCATTTTAAGCTCTCTCACTCAGTCACTTATTAATTATATTTCTCAGATTACTTCATAAGTTACCTTCTGGTCAGCTTTTTTTCATTAATCATCTACTATTGTAACAAAAAAGTTAATGACTTTTCATCATATATATCTTGTACCTCTATTCTGGTAAGAGCTACTCTGATGACAGGGTCCAATTATCTCCGATCTTTAATGAAATCACCAAATTGTACTCAACACCTCTTTTGATACATCCTATATCAGAAACACAAGAAGCTAATTATCAATTAACCTCATAGATCTCTTGTTTCCATTGCTGAGATTATTATATAGTAATACAGAAAACTGATACAATTAATAAAGGAGCAAAATAAAGGAATTGTATTGATAAGTTCTGGGAAAGGCCAACTCAGCGAGCATGTGGAGAACTAATTGCAGAAACCTTCAAGAAAGACCAATAACCCTTCCAGTGGTGGTGTCAAGATCAATATCATAGAAGCAAGGCCTAGTTGGAAGTCCTGGCATTGTGCTCATGGTTCCTACCAAAGGATATATAAATCCAGCTCCAATGCTTGCCCTCACATCCCTTATCGGTAAGACAAAATTGGATGGCGCTCCTTTCTCAGTAGCTTTATCAGAAAATGAGTACTGGGTCTTTGCCATGCATATTGGCAGACCAGAAAACCCTTGCCTGCTGTACATCACGATCTGTTTTTCAGCCTATTCATATAAATGAAGAAGATCTCATATCAATAAGAATGTCATCTAACTTCTGTGTGGTTCCAGAATTTACATGAATAAGCATATCAAAAGTTTGATGTTCTGTTTCAACAATAAACGTTCACTTTTCTATGTTTATGAGAAACACAAGAAGTCCAACTTGAATGTCAAAACAATAATACAGAATCTTACCTGCTCCGAGTATTCAACACCGCTTGCACCATATGATCTGGCTATTGCCTCTATCTTTTCTTTAATACTGAAGTCCAAAGGATACAAAAACTTTAATGGTTGTGTAACATTCTCACAGGCTTTCTGAACGGCAATCCCTAGGTCTACCTGAAGATCACAATCAACTTCATTAATTATGAAAACCAGTTACAGCAATTTACAGGAATCAAAGGAGTCAGCTACACATTAAACTTGAAGAAGCTAAACCAATTTTTATACTGTAGGAGGATTGCCAACTCCTTGCAGTAACTGATGGAACACACGCCACTAGATATATAACTTGCTTGACATCTATCTGGTTGTTAAACAAGATATAACTATAATGGCAGATATAAGTAGGCAAAAGTACAATTAGGCTCCAGCAGCATGTAAAACAGAAAACTGACAGCCTAGACTAGATGAAGCCTAGACAAGACTGGATGAGATAAGAAATTGGAGATTATTGTGGGAGTAAAGCTGGTAAGATTTGTAGAATGTCGCAATAAAGAACAACAAACTACTCCTTTGGGCTATAAGGTAATTCTAGAGCTCACAAAATGCATCATTAATTTTAAACGATTTCAAGAAATTAAAATTTACTTCAAGCAAAATAAACATCAGGAATTGATTAGTCAACCCAAACTAAGTTAAAGTGACTAACCGCTCCTTTTCCACCATGGGCATGGTGAGTACATATAACAGCATCGTACGCTCCGGCAGCCAGTGCTGCATTTCTAACTGCATTTAATTCTGCGTCAGAGTCAGTTGAGAACTTGTTCACGGCAACAACAACATTCACACCATAGGCTTTTGTATTTGTAATATGCCTGGCTAAATTCACACAGCCAGCCTCTACCAGAGCCACGTTCTCAGTTGTGTAAGCACTATTAAGAGGCTTCCCAGCAACAACATCAGGGCCACCACCATGCATTTTCAAGGCCCTTATGGTGGCAACTATAATTGCACACTGTGGTGTTAAACCACTATACCGGCATTTTATATTCATGAATTTCTCAGTACCAATATCAGCACCAAAACCAGCTTCTGTGACTACAAAGCCACCTGGTCCTACCAACTTTAGCGCAATCTTATCAGCCACAATAGAGGAATTTCCATGCGCAATATTTGCAAAAGGACCAGCATGAACAAGAACCGGGGTCCCCTCAAGAGTCTGCATTAATGTAGGGTTAATAGCATCCTTCATTAGAACTGTTAATGCACCTCCGACACCCAGATCGTCAGCAGTAACAGGGTCACCAGCCCTGCTGTTTCCAATTACCATTTTGCCAAGCCTCTCTCTCATATCTGCTAGAGATATTGTAAGGGCTAAAACTGCCATTATTTCACTGGCAACTGAAATATCAAATCCTGTTTCTCTCACCATCCCTTTCTCTTCGGGACCCTGACCAACTGTTATTTTTCTCAAGAGCCGGTCATTTATATCCATTACTCTTCTCCAGGTGATAGAATCTGGATCAATATCAAGCCTAGCAAATTTCTTAACTTCTTCTGGTGTAAGGTCTTCAGGCTGCGTCTTGGAGATACCAAGCTTCTTCAGACGTCTGAACATGATATCATTAAAGCTCTTTTTTCCTTCTTTGTTTGGTGGACATAATCGGTTCATTAGAGCCTTATCTGATTGGGTTGCCTCATGGAACATCCGAGTATCAATAGCAGCAGCTAGAAGATTGTTTGCAGCTGTTATTGCATGAATATCTCCTGTTAAGTGCAGATTAAACTCATCCATTGGGATCACTTGACTGTAACCACCACCTGCTGCACCACCTTTGATTCCAAAAGTTGGTCCTTGTGATGGTTGACGAAGGCAAGTGACAACCTGGTATCAAGAAAATGGAGAAATTGGGATCAGGACCATACTAACTACAACTAGCATAAGGCCGTTAATTGTGACTTGTAAGGTTACACATTCTATGAATTATGAGAATATAGATAAGTGTGGTAAGGAAAGCAAGTGCTACAGACCTTTGTTTCCTAAATCTCACATGGAAACTTTAATTGCTTCAAAAAAAGATGCATAGAAGTCATATGATTTAACTTTTTATGCCCCAAATCTGGCGTAATGATCTTATCGAGAATCTTATCCGTTCCAAGAAACAGAAGATCTCTTATTCCTCATAACATATCCACTCTCTTAATGCATGGTAAAGAAGATAAGTATCAGAGGATAATCCAGCAGATAAAGGGTAAGCCATGTTTGGCCTCAGAAACAGATTCTTAATTTCTTGATCAAAAAATTAACACATTCCAGTTATAAACATATATTATCAGTAAAAATGACAATGGCAAAATGAGTCTCCAACTCCTCTGTAACTGCACTCATTTGCAGCTAGAGTTTAAGATGTACAAGGTTCATATGTTTCCATATTAACTGCCATTTTTATGATTACTTACAGGTGGCACACCTCTCCAAATATGACCCTGGCAAGGGCGTGCTCACCAATTAAACACTCCAAACTCAACAGAAACGTTTAACACCTCAGTTTATTTATTGGCAACACTAGCTAACCAACATGAGGTGAAATCAACTAATTCTCTGTGTAACTTCAAAAACATTTGGTACATTCTTATCTATGCAGTAGTTCAAGAGATTTTTCAACAAACAGGTGTAAACTCCAAATTTGTTTATTATTCTTTGAAAGTTTTCAATGACAACAACCAAAGAAGACACATATAAGGTCACAAACATATCTGAAAACTGTAAGTACCACAAACGAAAACAACTTTAAGATAAAACCCTTACCTTCTTATCTTGAAAAGCACCCAAAGCTTGACACAGTCCAACAGTGGTGGTAGACTTGCCTTCTCCAAGAGGTGTAGGAGTAATCCCTCCCACAACAACATAATACCCATCACTAGATCCTTTGAGTTCATCAATCACAGATAACAAAACCTACACAAGCCCAAATACCCACATCTTTAAACTCAAAACCCAGTTCAAAGATTCAAACTTTATCATCAGAAACATAAACACAAACCATTACCAAATCCAGAAACACTTCACCCAAAAAACCCAGATAAAAATCAACCTTTTTTCAATTAGAAAGCAAATATAAACCAAATGGAGGAAACAAAAGCAATGACCTTGGCCTTGTATTTTCCATAGAGATCATAGTGGTCAGGACTGAGATTAAGGTCTTTGGCAATCTCAGAGATGTGAACAGGCTCAACTGAATTGGCAATGTCTATATCAGCAGGGACTGGTGAAACCACCTCCAGCTTCCTAGTGGTCTTTGATGGGCTCATTTTGGGCTCCCAGAATCTGTGTAAGTTGGTTTCTGGTTGTTGTGTTGGTTTAGGTTGACCTTTTGATGATGGGAAAGTGAGGCTTGAAGAACATAGAATGGAGTGCCCTGATCTCTTATCGACAGAGATTCCAGGATGGTAGGCTAAAGTGGTAACTGGGACAGTTGGTGAACACTGATAGAGTCGCATGTCAATTTTTTTAGTATTCTTTTTGTTTTACCTTTTTCTTTTCTGCCAATTGAATTATAGGATTACACTGTCCTAGTCATGATATGGTGTGAAAAGTTTGGTGCCATCCAAAGTTCCAAAACTTACCCGCAAAAGAATCGAAACGAGGGGAAGCTTACAAACCACAATGGAAATATAAGGATGAGGTGAGCTTGCATTTATATTCCTATGACCTATGAGGTGAGATGCATCAATCTGTTTATGTAAAATCTTATCAGAAATCCATGACTACGTCATAAGCGTGTCAACCTAACTTCAACCAAAAGCAAAACAACCTTAATCCATAAAATTATAAGTAACCAAAACCATGACGATATCAAATTTATAAGTTCACAAGAATATGGTCTCGTGCAAATAATATGAGGCGGCTATAGGAATTTTTGCTTCAGCAAGTTCAAAAACTAAAGCCCAACAAACGGCCAAACACCACACAAAACTCCTCTGCCCTGTGTAATTTTTAGAACAACTCAGCTGAAGAATTCTATTTGAAAAGAGTGAGTAGACATCGACAACCCCTTGTAATTGCCATTTTTATTGGTTATAAAGGCTTGTTGTCCTCCTTTCAAAACAAAAAAGAAAGGACATAGTGAGCAACTGAGCATGCATTTTTATCATTCCAAATCTCAATCTATAGTTACGTGTCATATTTCGTGCCAAAACATGTGTGCTTTTTATACATATGAAACATAGAAAGAAAAAGAAAAGTGTCTTACCTTTTACGAAAGTTAACTTTTAGTCTTTCACGTTTAAAAAACTTCAAAACCAGAAACCAAAAAAAATAAGAACTGACGAAGTGGTGTTGCGACAGGTTGCTCAAGTTATTGCGAGGATAGAGTGAGGTAGCTAGGTAGGCTTTCTCCGGTGTTGGGATTGAAATTGCATTATTCAATCTGGAAGAATTCCACCTGATAAGAACCAGCACTACTTTTGGAATCCCAGACCTCTTGAGAAACTGAAACTCATCCATGGATTACCTTTAAGTTTTGTGAGATCGATAACTCGCTGCTTTCTGAAACTCATCATCTTCTCCATCTCATCAGCTGGAGATGGATCAGGGTTTGTGTTGCCGACAGCTCCATTCTCGGTCCTTAAATCTAAAGAAATAGGTTGGTGAGTGAGTGACCACTCTCCTCTGGTCCTCCTCTCCACGGGCACAAAGCCGTGGAGAAGAAAACCTTAAAAAAAAAAATTAACGAAAAAAAATGGTAAAAGGTTAATTTAGTCATTTTGTAATAAAAATATGTCTGCGGTGGTTAGAACAAATGCAGCAATGGTGTAATTTGGTAGGTTGGATGGAGTTAAAATATACATCCACCAGAGCAAAATTAGGTTAGGTTAGATGTGGGTTCTATGTGGAGCCCACCTAACCTGATCAAAGACCGGAGTAAGAATTAACCCATATATTAGTTTAGACCAATTCCAACGTGAGGCCTAAACGAACACTATTTTGCACATGGCTTCAACTGCATTTTTTTTGTTTAATTAAAAAAATTGCTTGTTTGGCCCACTTTTTGTTTGATTAATCTTAGGATTGATCTCATTGTTGTATTGTTGTACGAATGATTAATGACTAATTTAGATAAATAGTGTATTAACCCGGGTTGAAAATTGGTCCAACCCACCCAGAACGGATGCATTTGCTCCTAGTGTTTTTAACACAGTAAGAACATGTCATGAAAACCGACGACATTTCGGTCGCAAGCATCATCACGGAAAAAACCGACAAAACATAACAACGGGCCGCAGAAACATAAACCCAACCAACCAACGGCCCAAAAAAGTAAAACCCCAGAGAGAGGGGAACAAAACCCCGCCACCTGTCTTTCTTTCTTCAACTCCTCTCGCAGCCGTCGCGCCTCTCCTTTCTCTCATCGAGCTTCGCCGCAAAAGCTTCACTCTAACGTTGTAAAGGTAACTTCTTTATGCTCTTTGGAGATTTGGGTTGCCATGAACTCTTGACAGAAGCCTTCTTGTGTAGTGAGAAGGGTCTTAAATTGAGATTTCAATCCTTTTATTTGGTACCCTTTACTCAATTCGGAACGTTAGAAATATAAAAACCCAGTCTTTACTCCCTCGCCATTTTTGTTGTAGCTTGAGAGCTTGATTTGTGTTATATATTTTACTTGCGACTAATGCTATATTTGTTGTGCGTTTTGCTTTTACAACTGGTCATAGTTCAAGTCGTTCTCTAGAAACAAACTGCTATGGATGACCTATCTGCTTCTGCTTTTACATATAAATATATGCATAACCATCTGAAGTTCCTATATTTACCTGATTCATTTCGGTATTCCAATTCCCATTTGGTGATTGCGAGTACTGCTTTAAAGGCTCTTTTTTCTTTTTTTTTTTTTTTTTTTTTTTTTTTGTGAAGGACTGTTACAATTTCTGATTTCCAATGTGTTGTCGTCTATCAGTCATGTGATGGTCATCTATTGCAAGCCCATCTTGAAGTGCGTGTTCTATTGTTTCCGATAGCCTTGTCGTTGATTAGTTTTTCATTTGTGATTTAGAATCAGAAGATGAAGACTAAAAAGTCAAGTAAGAAACGGGCAGCAAAGGAGCTAGATAGTCCTGCTATTAAAGAGAAGGTTGAAATCGGTAAGGTTTCTTTTGCTCGATACAACTAGAAGTGCCAATTGAGGTTTTGAAGCATATATGTTGTTATAAGTATTGTAACATGAGTATTGATTGTTTCAAAATTTGATTTGGCTCCGTTAATCTAATCTAAGAGTAGAAATACTGGTCCGGGGTATAACATATGACTGTTGAACATCTGGTTTGTTGAATATTTGTGTTCTGATACATGTAGGTCATGGAGAGGGTACAGATGGAGTCCTTGTTGATCAGGATTTGAATGAACCAACCATGGGAGAAAAACTTGCTAGTTTGAATATAGTTCCTGATGATAGAATGGAGAGTCCAAATAAACAAGGCTGTTCTCTCCATGCAAAGCCTCCAAGTGCAGACTCTGTTCATATTTTGCTTAAGCAAGCACTACACGCTGATGACCGTGCCCTTCTATTAGAGTGCTTATACACCCAAGATGAGAAGGTAGTGGCTCCAATATAGTCATTTTAGTTATTGTATATTGGTGTTCAAAGGTAAGTGTTAATATGCTTGTTATATCTGCTGTTTAGGTCATTGCAAAGTCTGTCTCTCAATTGAATCCAGCTGGTGTCTTGAAGCTCTTACAATCTCTCATATCTCTGGTAGAGTCAAGGTAAGATACCTAGCAGTGAGCTTACAAGTATTTATTTTTCAATTGGGAAGTGTGTACATTGTGTAATAGTTTCTTGTTTTTCTGGGTGGTTGGATGCTGAATCATGCTGCAGATTTGTGTTTGAAAGAAAATTAGGAAGTTGTTGTGTTTCGCTCTATCTCTTCTTGTGTTATAGAACATGAATCGATATGCCTTATTTGGTTGGCTCCATACTCAAACTCCTATGTTAATCTACGTGGTTTATTTATCACTCCAGGGGTGCAATTTTGGCATGTGCGCTTCCATGGCTGAGAAGTCTGCTTCTTCAACATGCAAGTGGAATAGTGTCTCAAGAATCTTCATTAAGCGCCTTAAACTCTTTATATCAGGTCTGGAACTGTTAGTATGAAATGTAGCAGTTAATAGAAAACCATAAAATTACTGATTAATAGAAACCTTGTTACTGTTTCAATTGATAATCACCATGAAAAATTATGGTATAACATATCTATCTTTAATCACAAGTTGATTTTTGATCCGCATTTCTTATTTGTGCAAGAGAATGCTACAAAGTGAATAGTTGACTGTCTTGTAACATACCTAATGGGAGTATGGAGTTATTGAGCATAACACCCAACTGCTTACTGTGCAGTGACTTAGATATATGCACAGTAACTCAAACTCCCAATAATACCGGTTTGAAATTCAACTGTTGTAACAGAATGCTTCATTGTATATGCAGCTCATTGAGTCCAGAGTTTCCACTTTTTCATCTGCTGTTCAACTATCAAGTGTCTTGGACTTGCTGTATACAGGGGTAAAGATTGGTTATGGTTGTGAACATTGTGGCAAGTGAAATGCTCAGAGATATGTAGTTCATGCAATACTCTTCTTTTGCAGGTTGTTGATGATTCGGATGATGAGAATGGCACTACGGGTCCAGTTATTTACGAGGACAAAGATAGTGATGAAGAGGAATCTGAGGACGCCATGGAGACTGATGAAGACGATGAAGATGAAGAGGAGTTGGATGCAGAACTTGGTGGTGTCAGCAACTTTGAAGGAATTGAAGGACTTGATGACCTGAGCGATTGATCCAAATTTTGAGATGCATTTTTGTTGTATTAATGTATTAGCAAATTGTACCAAACTACCATTCACATGAGTATTTATAAAATCATATCGGTTATGAGTTTATCTACGGGCTGCCTATTACAATTACTTGAATTCCACTACTATCCAAATGCAATATTCGAATTAACAATTTTCACAGGTTGATGAATTGGATGATGAGAATGGCACGATAGTAGTTAGGGCAGTTATAAGGACAAAGATGGAAGACGAAGAGGAGTTTGAGGATGCAATGAAGATTGATGGAGATAGATAGTGAAGATGAAGATGAAAAGGAAGTTGGTGCAGAACTTGGTGGTCTAGGTTGTAACAAAAGAATTGAGGATTTAAATTTTGCCTTCATTTTTGTGCCTTTAGTGGGACTACTATCTCCAGCAAGGCAGCAATTACTGGTTTCTTCATCTCCTCTTACTCAAAGAAACCAGACTTTCTAGATACTATAGGGACAACTCTTATCCATTATCCATTGTTTTTCCAGAACTTTGATCATACACATCTATCTAGTTGTGACATGAATGATTATCTGATGCAATTTTGAGATGCAGTTTGTTGGTTATATCAACTTATTTGATACTTTGTAGCAACATATACATGAATTAAATTCGGATAATATAAAACAAAAGGGTGGGATTGCATTTCATATATGACTGACAATTACAATTCCACTTCTAAGAAACCAAATGCAACACTCCATTCTCATAGAGATGGAAGCACAGGGCTTGTAAAACATGCCCGGCTATAACAAAAACAAAAGACAACAGCTGAAAAGCAAACACAAACAACAAAGATCGTTACAAAGTACTTGAAACTATTTCCTAGTTCTTGTCTCTCTTATAATAAACAGGTTCATCTTCCTCATCATTCCCTGCCATGCCAATTGTGTTTTTCACAGTATTAACAGCACTTTGGGCCATGTTCTTCACCTGTTCTCCAGTCTGTTGCAGGAACCCTTCACTCCTTTCCTTGCCATACTCGGCCTTATCTCCGGCTCTCTGCGCCGCCTCCGAGGCCCTATCCTTAGTTGCCTCCTTGCTCTCCCAAGCCTTATCCTTAGTTGCCTCCTTGTTCTCCCAAGCCTTATCCTTAGTTGCCTCCTTGCTTTCCCATGCCTTGTCTTTTGCAGCTCCTGCCTTCTCCTTTGCAGCTCCTGCCTTCTCTTGGACCTTTTGGGTAGTTGCTTGGGAAGCACCTGTTGTTTTCTCTTTGGCTGTCTGAGCTGCCTCGTAGGTCTTGTCCTTGGCTGCTTGAGCCTTCTCCCCTAGTGACTCCATCATTTGGTTCGTCTTTTCCTAATGGAACCAGGATTAACATCACAATGTATATAGTTAGTCAAATTGGTACGCAAAGACTAGCTTCAATAGTATTTTGGACATAGCATTACACAAATTTGAAAGAAATCTCAATGGTTTGGGAAAAATTTAGAACTAATGGCATTAAGCTACAAAGCTAGCTGTTGATGCATTCTAGATTAAAAGAGATTGATGTATAACCTCAGTCTGGCCCTTGGCTTCACCAGCTCTGTAGCTCTGTTTGTGGGATGCCATTTTTGCTTCCGAGTGATAGATCTGCAAGTCCTAAACTTCTGTGAGAGATACCTAAACTTCAGTGCGTGTGCTTCTCTTCTTGTATTGCTTTGATGTGATGGGAGTGAGAGCTACGGCACATTATATAGAGTTTGAAGTGGGTTGAGTGCTCGACGTGTGTCCTGCTGTGTCAACACATTGCTGGACACGTGCCTTGCTGTGATAAAAGCATTTTATGATTAGTGTTGATATATGGAGCCAACCCTACAATCTGTTGCCGCGTACTGGTTCTTATTTTGATGCACCATTGTTTAATAAATTACTACCCAGCAACTGTAAATGTTTGCCTTTACTGTGAGAAACATATGCAGTCCATGAATTTTAACTTAAGGTAACTCATCAAACAATTGTTCAAAGCATCAAAGCATTATAGGTTGTCAAATTGGAGTAGTACATCGTAAGCAAATCAAATACCAGATGAAATCAAGTAGCTAGTATCAATGACATAACGTACAACTTGATGTATTACTTACACATATTTGATTTACATACGTGTTTAAAGATAAGGAACGATATCAGATAACTAAAACGGAACAAAGAGAAAACCGTCTTTCAATTTTCTTGTGTTTTCTGCTCGTTACGGTTGCTTCTTCTGCATGTTCAAGTAATTTTGCAGATAAGATAAGGTAGGTAGTATACACAATGAACAAGATTTTGCCTTAATTTCTTAAAGCCTATATTGGAGGTAACTGTTTCTCCCTTTTTCTTCCTTCCTTTCCTTCATCCAAAAGCATAGGCTGCGTTACACAAGCACTGATAGGCATGCATCGTCAGGGCTTACTCACCCTAGCACAATTCAAACCATTTGGGGTCATAAAACTAATCACAATTCACTATTAAATCAAATCTTCATCCAATCAAATTGTGAAAGAAGGAGAAGCAAAGACCATTTCTCTAGTCTTGTCCAGTCATGTCTTACGTATGCCATATAAAATAAAAATCTGGTCAGTAATTAGTAGCAAACTCTAAATAAATAGTCAATTAGAAGCTACACAGGCTACTTCATCAAGCAGCCTTTACTGTTTACTCCTTCTCTGTATATAACAAAGGCCGGCTAACTCGCAAGTACTTCATCATCATTCTTTCTTCTTCTTACAAAGAACACTTGCTTTACAAACCTTCTCGATCATCAAACTGCTTCTCTCGGAAGAAAAAATGGCGCTAGAGTCGATTTCGCTGATGGATAGCTTAATGAAGGTGGGGATGTTTGTGGTTGTTCAAGCTTTGGTTTATGTAATCCTTTCCAGTTCATCCAATCTCTTCTCTGAGAACAAACTCAGGCCATTCAACAACAGCTTCAAACTTGCTCGTTCTGCTAGCATCAACCGTATTCTCGCCGCCATCTCTGACTGACCCACCGGATCTACCACCACCGATCAGGACTCACCAATATGATCCGCAACCGCGAAATGTTCGATCAAGTACAACATACATATATATACATATATATATATATATATATATATATATGCACGTTTGTCATCTCCCTCATTCTGCTGTAGATGGTTCATCTAATCATATTTGTTCCTCATTCTTTCATTGTTTCAATTCAGTGTAAATATATTTGTTCCTCGTTCTTTCATGGTAGTAATGAATCGAAGCTACGCACATCATGTTAAGGCTATTCGTACGTAATTCATTCGATCGAAACCATCATCTTATACAGACAATACGTACTTACAGTATATGTTACAATCAAAACAAACACTCACTGTTTAGGCATCTTCATCTTTAGATTGGGGATCTCAACGTTGGACAGGACACGTGTTCCTTTGAGATGAGAATATTGTCTCTTTGTTTTGCTTTTAGGTTTTCCAGGTTTGGTTTGTTGGTTTCATGATTTTGGCTAGGTCGACTAAGTATTTACTCATTCGAGCTAGGGTTTGAGTGTCTAACTCGTACTAGCCGGTGTGCTACTTACGTGGCGTTGAGCCTTTAGGGTATGAGTTTTCATTCCGGTGTTGTCAATATGAAGGTAGATTGTTTTTGCATGTGGTCTAGTGGTTTTTAGACACAATTGACTCGGTTTTTAGTTGGTGGCAAGATTGTATAGTTACTCTCAATAGTGGATAGCTTGTTTCGAGCGTAAAATTTAGTTAGGAGTTGGGTCATTTTAACTCATGGACGTTGTTTTTGGTGACGGACACGTAACTATGAATCATGTGTGTCTTGATGCAGTGACCATTGTCGGTTATTTAATTCAATCTGGTTTCACTTCGCCTCATATGTGAACAAAGTGGAGACCCAAACTTCCTCGGCTTTGGGCTTTCATGCCTAAATGTCATTTTCAAAACCTAATCCATGATCACATAAGCTCAACAAACACTAATTACTTACATGGACCAGGCAACAACCTGATGATCTAATTAATCCATCTTTAACAACTTGGTCCCCGGATCATGAAAGCGGATTCGAAGTCCAAACAAATGTAAACTAGCTTTTGGCAATCAAATAACTGAACAATGTAGAGAACTAATTGATTTAGAAAAATAAGAACAACCAATTAAGAGAAAGACACTTCAGTATAAACATGTAAATGCAGTACCAAGTGCTAGTGTTCATAGCAATGAAAGTACCATCAAATATCTGTATAAATTAACCAATTGACCGGCCAGGAAAATAAATAAGCAGTTGAGTTTAGTTCCATAGTATATTCATACGGGTAATTCTTCAACCAGTGGTAGTCTACGAAGTGGTGTTGGCCACCATGGGAGCACCAACTGGAAGAGATCGCCGTCCGTCCAATATTCAAAATACCAGGTGCTATCTACTTTGACCACCTTTCTGTACGAATGTTGTACATGAAATAGTATGTTTTTTTTCCGTTACTTTGTACATGAAAGATATCCTCATCATTCGGGGTCCAAAGCTAGAAGAGCAGCTCCATAATTATCAAAATCAAGAAGCACTTCACTGGTTACTGGATAAACACTCACTTGTTTCATGTAGAACTTGTCAGCTGATCCAAGATCAACGATCACCATCACCTGTTAACTCCCAAACAACGATATCATAATCCCAGTGATAGTACGCCCACGTTTGTAGACGCCCACATTAGCATCAACGTGTGTCTGCCATTGGTGTCGTCCCTCCCTTTTGGGCGAGGGTGTTAGGGTTTTGGTTTGGTTGAGGTGGTGGTTTTGATTGGGTCATAGTTTGTGTCATGGCCAGGGACTATTGGTGTTAACATCTGTGTTTTCTTGTTGTCAATGTAATGGTGAGGTTGCCCTTGCATATATGTTGGCAGTTTTGGTATATATTGTTTGGCAATGTTGTTTCTTCTTAAGGTTGACTGTAAGGAGGTATCGATGTTTCTGGGTGGGGTTAGGAGTATTTAACATTTGAACCCTTTTCGATTCATGGTCATTATAATCGCCAGTATGTGGGTAGGGAATAGTGTGAGGCTGCCTTGTTGGGCCTAGGTTAAGACTTCTTTTGCTCTACTTCGTTCCCCACTATGTCCATAACATGTTATGGGCCGCTAATGACTTCTAAAGTGAACTAGTGTAGTTGAGGTTGGAGTAAGCAGATTTTAACCTTATTGCTACAGTTTGATGGTTGCAGATATTTGAAGCATTGCAATAATTGAGCGCTTCGACGATAGTATTTTCAACTCTAGTATCTTCTTATATCAATTTGGTTATCTCTGCTAGGCTCACAAATAAGTGAGCATCAAATCCAAACGTAATGGTTCTATATAACCCTCGAGATTATCATATGTAGTCATTCTAGCCTCCGAATTATCAATGAAACTTTCATTTTGTTAAAAAAAATCATCTACGTAAATTTGAAAATGTTGAACAAAATTTCCTTTATATTCATCAAAATCTTCCAAATTTCCTTATGATACAATGGATTTCATATGGTCACATTTTGTACTAAAGAATAGCAATCAAACTTCTTTCGAAAAAATAAATTTTATCAAATTCTTTTAACTTGTATAGTGATTTACATAAATAAAATATAACTTGCATGTAAGAATTGTGTATAGACAAATTAATATTTAAGGGCACATTATGACCTGATAAGTGTTGAATTGTATGGCTACGACGTGTGGAAGGGTTGGGAAGGTTGTTGCGCTTGCTTCTATATGGCGTTATGTGGACCTCTATGGCTGGTGGCGGCGGCCAAGCGACCGTGATGAAGCGGATAGTGATGAAGAGTCCTGCTTTAGATTTTCTCTTGTGAGAGAGCAGAGTGGATGAGGATCTTGTAATGGCTGATCTTGTGGAAACGATACACTCTTGTTGCACACGCAGTCTCTTAGCGGAATCTTCAACCTGTGTGAGCTTGGAGATCTCACCGTTGGACAGTAAGGGCGTTCGTTTAAGAGCCAATCTTTATGAGAAATATTAAACGTGTGACAAATGTTTAACAGGTTGAAAGATCTTTGACGGTTGTGGTCTCTTTGTCTATAAGGTTAGTGTTTGGGTTTTGGCCTCTTTTTGAGCCTAACCTGGACATTATTATCTTAGGTTTGTTGGTTTCATGTTTTTGGTTAGGTTTACCAAGTCTTTACTCATTCGAGCTAAGGTTTGAGTGTCTCGCACTGGTCGGTGTGCTACTTTTGTGGCGTTAAGCCTTTTGGGTATGAGTTTTCATTTAGGTGTTATCTGGTTATCAACATAAGAGTGAACTGCATTTGCACGTGGTATGGTGGTTTTTAGATACAGTGTTGAAAAACGTAAGATTTGGGCCATTTAAATTAATGGATGTTGTTTTAATAACAAACACGTAACTATAGATCTTTGTAAGAATATGTGTTGTGATATAGTTTTAATGTTGTATAACGTATTTTAAATTCGTAACCATAATATCACCTCTTATGCGAACAAAGTTGAGACCCAAATTTCCACATATGGGGTTTTGCATGCCTAGATATCATTCTTAAAACCTAATATATAATCACATAAGCTCAACATCACTTGATTCCCATAGAAGAACAGATTTGTCTCTTCCAAAAGAGGAACGATCAGAGGAGTTGCATAGGATCCAGTATTTTCGTCCATGACTTTTCCAAAACAAGAAACCAATCATAGCTATGTACAGAGCATGTAGCCAAAAGTCCCAATGGACTCCTCCACCTCCACGGCTCCACCCGACCACCACACTCCCCTCCCCACTCGGCACTTTACCATTTTTTCAACTTCTGCGACCAGAAAAAGCACTCCTTCAAGTTTTAACGGCCAGATTGCTGTTGGGCTTCATTTGGTTTTTCTCTGAACACAAAAAATATTCAAAACGTTGCGTGCGGGAAATGTCACCTTCCCCAATGTGACTCGAAGTCTCGAAGTCTCTCCTGCAAGACCAAACAAAGAAAGATCCAAAAAAGCCAAGTACTGTTGAAGAGGACAACGCAGACCCCATTTATTATTTCAAATCGAAAAATGTGCTTAGGTGTTTAGAGGAACAGAGACGCTTGTAGTTGTGAGATTCATTGTTTTATAATCACTATGTGACTGAAAAATCCATACAATCCCATATTTCTGAGACTTTGGAAGTTGAGGACTTTGTCATGCCCAAATCAATCTAAGACACGCACAATCCGGGCCAGCTTTCACGGGCTCTTCTCCACCTCGACACAACTTAATGTGATTTGTCTTCGTTTCTTTGGAGGAAAAAGAACAAAAATTGATGCAATTATTGGGAAGCTTTGGTGGATTAGAGTTTGATTGTTCAAGCATTTTTGACCCAGAATCTCATCTGGGTGTTTCAGTTTTTGCTCCTTTGGGACTGTTTTGTTGCTGGGTTAAGTGTTTTAGTTCAAATCTCATCTGGGGATCTGAGTTTTTGGTAAGATTTTTCTGTCTGTTCATGCGTGTTTGTGCTTTCAGAGGTTTATGTTTTGTAGTTTGATTGAGGGTGTGATTTGGGTTTGATGTGTAGTTGAATTGAGGTTTGAAAGCTTCGATCTTTTGATTTGTTTGACTGATTCTACTCATGTGAGTGTGTAGTATGCACTGTTCAGCTCCAGTTTCTTGCAATCTGCTTTCAGTTGTGAAATTTTGCTATATATCAAGTTTGAAACAGCTAATACTGTTTGTGCTTATTGAGAAGTTCTTTAATTTTGAAATGCTGCCTTCCTGTGAATCATGTGGAGAACATTGTCAAGTTAGATGCTTTTGTTGGCTTCACAGTTGAGAAAACAAATGTCAAGTTAAATGCTTTTGTTGGCTTCACAGTTGAGAAAACAAATGTCAAGTTAAATGCTTTTGTTGGCTTTTAACTTTGTCTATAAACTTTGTTAATTTCCGATAGGCATGAGAGAATGTTCTTACCCTTTTCTTAACAAGCAAATTAGGTATTTTTGTCTTATTTTGGACCTAGTGTTACAGAAGAAACAAAGATAATCACTGATTATAGTATATACTTGTTTTGTTTGGTAGTTTAGGGCTATTTCAAGATGGGATTTTAGGACCTCAGATCCCACTTTTAGACCCAATTCCGGAATCCCGGTGCACACTCATACAAATGCACGATGAGTTACACTTTCACTTGTGTAAAGTGGACTTCGTTGCAATTAGATGGCTTTCTTGAAGCTGTAGATTGGCATATTTATATGTTCCTTGTGGTTGATAGATATTCAGATACCTTGCTTTTCTTAACATCAAGTATGCACATCAGTTTTGTTAAAAGAGGAGTTGCACAGGACACTAAGTCTCTGATGGTGTGTGACAGGTAAATTGGCATTTGAGGAAAGCAAACCAAGTGGAGAAACGATTATGATATTGATCCCAAGTTGGAGAGCCAAACATTGACATTTTCGGAAGAAACAATGTCTCCTGGAGGTCGCTTCTGCGAGGATGTGGCTGAGAGTCATATTACATTGGCCGATTCCGATGCAGCGACTTCATTTGCTGATCTACGGACTTCCCCCTTTAGAAAAGCTCTTCCTGGTTTAAATGGAAATGCAGGAATGCCATCAAATAAGAATGTGCATGACCTACTCGAGTGCCCCGTTTGCATGAATTTAATGTGTCCTCCAATTCACCAGGTACTTTTGATCAATGGTAAAAGCTACACTGTTGGGGATAATTTTTTGTTTATGAACATTGATCTACGTTTGATAGGTTTTGAACTATCTGGTAGTTTAACAAACTTACATGACCTAATACGAAGATACACCTTTAGTTTTACTCATTCTATATCCAGAAAAAGTTTGCTCAGTGTTTAATTTAATCTCTTTGCAAAATAAATGGCTCTGCTTGGTTTCTATTTCTACCTAAAGGGCCTTAATTGCATTTTTCCGTCATATGCATTGACAAAGCTTGATCTTTGGACTGCATCAAATGCACGTAAGTTTTCACATGCATTGATAGACTTGATAGCAGAAGACTAGATTTCTTCAGAAAATCTCTTCTGAAGCCTGAATCACACATCCTATCCTATGGTAAAACTATGTGCATGCAAGTAGGGACAAAACATTCTATCTTTTATGTAGTTTGTGTATCTTAGGTCTGTATCTTCCTTTCTATTGCTATGGTAGAGCCTCTAATGCATTTTGACATTATATGCATGGACATTGTTCGATCTTCAGATTGCAGTACATGCATATAGATGTGTTAATGTAGATAATTTGATCCTAGAGAGATCTAATTGAAGTTTGTATTGTAGTGTCCAAATGGCCATACTTTATGCTCGAGCTGTAAGACTAGAGTGCAGAACTGTTGCCCCACTTGTCGCAATGAGCTTGGAAATATAAGGTGCTTGGCACTGGAGAAAGTAGCAGAGTCCCTGGATCTTCCTTGTAGATATCAAATTTATGGCTGCCCTGATATATTCCCTTACTACAGCAAGTTAAAGCATGAGAAAGTCTGTAAATATCGTCCTTACAATTGCCCTTATGCTGGAGCTGAATGTTCTGTTACTGGAGATATCCAATTCCTTATGATGCATCTTAAAAATGATCACAAGGTTGATATGCATGATGGATCTACTTTCAACCATAGATATGTTAAGTCCAATCCCCAAGAAGTTGAAAATGCTACGTGGATGTTAACTGTAAGTCTCTCTTTCTCTCTTTTGCATGCACAAGTTGTTATTTATGGTGTATGCAACGATGAAAATACATCTTTGAAAAGAACTAAGCAGTACAATTCTGTTTTTACTTACTAGTCGAAGTGCCTTTGTTGATCCCAGGATGAAATTTTTGTTCATATTCAAGTATTTAGAGTAAAGGCTGTTCCTTTATAGAGAAATCATATTTACCAGAAGTCTTACCGTGCAATCTTTGTTTCCTTATAATTTCCTCTTTCTAGATCCATAAAAGGACAAGTTTCTGAATCCTGATATTCGTGTTGGAGCCGCATTGACTTCTTCAATTGATGATAAGAAGTGAAAAGAGATGCAATGCAGTCTTGTAAATCTGTTTTTGGATAGGTTGTCTATAGCTCTTTACCATTTGCTCCTCGCTGAAAATGTTCTTTAATCTTTCAGAATGTTGACATTGGTAGCTGCGGCATAATAATTCAACTGATATGTAGTCCTTGAAGTTTTCCACACATGAATAAATTCTGTGTTGTTTGGATTGTGAGAATTAAACAATGAATTTGTCTTTTCTTAGTTGGTTCAGTCTATTTTAACCATTGCAATTTTTAATTGTACTGCAGATCTTTAACTGTTTTGGCCGTCAGTTCTGCTTGCATTTCGAAGCATTCCACATTGGAACAGCCCCTGTATACATGGCCTTCCTTAGATTCATGGGTGATGACGATGAGGCCAAGCAATTCACTTACAGTCTTGAAGTTGGTGGCGGTGGCAGGAAACTAACATGGCAAGGAATTCCGAGGAGTATCCGTGATAGCCACCGAAAAGTTCGTGACAGTCAAGATGGACTGATCATTCAGAGGAACTTAGCACTCTTCTTCTCTGGTGGTAATAGGCAGGAGCTGAAGCTGAAAGTGGCCGGTCGTATATGGAAAGAACACTGAGATGTATAATTTAAAAGCTTGTTCAAACATATCGTAACCTTTTGGCTGTGAAAAATAAAAAGATCGGAAGGAAATTCAGGCATGTCTCTGTGTAAAAGGATCCATCTGTTGCTTGATAAAATTGAATGAAAATGCTGCGGAACATGCGATGGTCCAAGTATTCTAACTCTTAATCTTTGGAAAAGTAGTTCTAAACAATAGAAAAGCCCGAAGCATGTGGAGTGATTTGGAAAACTAGTTAAAGCCATTGATCATTGGAAGTGTTCCTTGGAAGCTGAAGTTTTTGGTTCGAGACATCAGTTCGCAGTCTTTTGAAGAGATCTCACTCTCCCATATTTTCACTCGGAAGTCGACGCCTCACTTGAATCCAACCAGGTTTTACCTCCGTCGGAGGCGGTTTCTGGGGTGGTCAAGCCCATTTACAGCCACTTGTGGTGCATGTCTAAGCAACTGTATGTGATATATGCAAAGCAACATGGTTTGCAACAAGAGTATGTTGGAAGGTAGGGATATTGATTGTTCATTCTTTTGCAGAATCACTATGGTCCTGTCACTCCTGTGTTTGCTTTCCTGTTTTTTTTTTTTTTATCCGAAAGATTTTCTATCCTAAGTTATATACCTTTGATGCTACCACAACTAGAAAATTTCACAATTAAAATGAGTTGAGCAGCAGACTTGGGTCTCATTTGATGTTTTGGGAAAGGGCAAGAATTGAGCCCATAAGCAGTTGCAGCAAAAATACAACAAGCAGAGTATGAACAACTACAGAAATAACAATTAGTGTCCATAACTTGTTTCTCCTGCTGTAAGTTGGAGCAAAAAGGCACAATACGAAGCAGGAAACTGCAGCTCAACAGCTTAATGATACCCTGTTCACTTGCATCATATACAGCTTAATGGTACCTATTCACTTCCCACAGCTTAATGGTACCTGTTCACTTGCATCATATACAAAAGTGATCTTTGTATCTATATCTGCTCAAAATTCATTGAATCATTGGACATCTTATGTGCCTTGGAATATTGTTTTATTCTCATCAAATTTTAATTCTAAAACATTTGTTATGTATTAGAAATTCCAGATTGTTTTTTCTGTTTAAAGTTTAAAATAATTTAATAACCTTCAAATAAGAAAAATATGCATTTCTAAGTTAATAATGTATCGCGAAAAAAATAACTACAAATATATATGTTTTTTTTTACAAAAATAATTTCAGATTTTATAAAGTCACTCTTTTTCATAAAATAAAAAGGGAAATGATTTAATAACTTTAGAAATAAAATAAAAAAAAGTTAGAAATGCTTTTTATGTGGTTAGACAAATATACCCTCAATTTTAACGGTTTCTAATTGTAGGTTTAACGGCAGTGAGTTAAGTGAGAGATGAAATCAAAAGTGAGTAAAATGATTAATGAGTCAAAAGTCACTGATTATTTATGATTTTTTGCCAAAAACAGATGGTGACCAATACGGCGTCGTTTTGTTATCTCCCTAACCTAAAACCCTAAACCCTTTTGTTCACTGTAAACAAATTGAACCCCAATGATGATAGCTCGATCTCACTCCCTCTCAAAACTAAAGCCCCTCATCTCCATCTCCCTCATTTCCCAATCCTTCAAATCCAAACCCCCATCTCCACATCTCCCTCCAAACCCTAACCCCCAATTCCAAACCCCCTCAAAGCTTCAACCTTTAACTTTCTTCAAACCCTTCTCCTCCTCCTCCCAACCTCTTCCTCCCCTCTCTCTCAGCCGCGACGGAAATTACGATGAAGCCCCTGCCGCCCCCGTCTGCCCCGGCTGCGGGGTCCACATGCAGGACTCCGACCCCAAAACCCCGGGGTTCTTCCTCAAACCCTCGAAAAAGGACCCGAGAAGTTACAAATTGGGGCCCCACCTCGAGCCGGTTGCCCTAGAATCCGAATTCAACGAGGCCCTGAAGAAGGGTTTCGTGATCGAACCTGAAGAATTGAGCTTGGTTTCGAAATTGGATGGATTGGGGTCAGAATCGAAGCCCGAAAAGCCGGTGGTGTGTGCCAGGTGCCATTCGTTGAGGCATTACGGGAGAGTGAAGGATCCGACGGTGGAGAATCTGCTGCCGGATTTCGATTTCTATCACACGGTTGGGAGGAAGCTGGCATTGGCTTCCGGGACGAGGCAGGTGGTGCTGATGGTGGTGGACGCGGCGGATTTCGATGGCTCGTTTCCGAGGAAGGTGGCAAAGCTCGTCTCGGATACGATTGACGAGAATGCAGCAGCCTGGAAACAGGGGAAAGCAGGAAATGTGCCGAGAGTGGTGCTGGTTGTGACAAAGATTGATCTGTTGCCGAGCTCGTTGGGGCCCACTAGGTTGGAGCATTGGGTTAGGAGTAGGGCAAGGGAGGGCGGGGCGGAGAAGATTACGAGTGTGCATTTGGTGAGTGCAGTGAGGGATTGGGGGTTGAGGAATCTGGTGGATGATGTGGCGAGCTTGGCAGGGCCGAGGGGCAATGTGTGGGCGATAGGGGCGCAGAATGCGGGGAAGAGTACTTTGATCAATGCGATAGGGAAGCATGGCGGAGGGAAGATTACTCATTTGACAGAAGCGCCTGTGCCTGGAACTACATTGGGGATTGTGAGAGTGGAAGGTGTGCTTCCGGGTAAGACTAAGCTCTTTGATACGCCGGGGCTTTTGAATCCTCATCAGATTACTACTAGGTTGACTAGAGAGGAGCAAAGTCTTGTAAACATTAGCAAGGAGTTGAAACCGAGGACCTATAGGATCAAGGTAAGCCATTTTTTTTAATCTCAAACTATCTATTGTATGGACAGTATGTAGTACTCTTGTTTAGTAGTGATGTTTTTGATCCCTACTTGGTTGTTTTGATAGATTGCTCGATCAACATTTATAAAGTTGAAGGACTACATGTTGATTATTTGTATAACCCAAATAAATGGCTTTAACTTTCTGGAGGAATGGTGAAAGTGGCCTTTAAGGGCTGAAGTTGAGACTTTTATGAGTTTATAGTAAATGTTCCTTGGTAACATAACTAGGAGTTGTGGCACTCCAATCATAGTATAAGTTGTGAAAAAAGTTTTTTAGAGTTGCAGCTAGCTTTCAATTAGTACAATATTCCTTGTTTAACCTATAGCATTCCAACTTCATTTTTATTTTGTACATATAGAGTATGTAAAGTTCAAGACCATCATGAACCAGCTTAATGATTTGATAAGATTGCTGGTGTCTATTTTTGGATGGAATCCAGTGATTGATGAACAGAAGTCCTTTTACTTATTTAACTTGAATGTTATTGTGTCTTCTCATTTGAAAACTGATTACTTGATGGTATTGGAAGACACTCACTCCATTAATTAACGTTGTTCACTTTTTTTGGAATTTGGATTATGTTCTAATGCATAGATCATCATGGAATCCAGGATCACTATATTGCAAACTTAGACGGCTCCATGTGACTTATAAAATGTGTGTCATTTAGCATTAGTCCTGGCTTATATTAATTTATACTTTGGTTGTTGCAGGATGGTTATTCAGTTCATATTGCTGGGCTTATGAGGCTGGATATAGAAGAATCATCTGTTGATTCTGTTTATGTTACGGCATGGGCATCTCCTTATCTTCCATTACACATGGGAAAAACGGAAAATGCATCCGAAATGGTAGAAAAACATTTTGGTCGTCAGTTACAGGTATGATTAGCACTAGTTTGATAATCATCAATAAGTGATTGTTGTGCAATCCAGGATGTAGTCTGATAATCATTAATCTTATTCATCTTCAAGATGTTACTGTTGGCGTCTTTCACCTCACAAACACGAATAAGCAACCAACATTTTAACTGTGGCTTCTACAGGCCCCTCTGTGTTGGTATAATGCCAAGTTGTTTAATGATTTGATTAAAAATAACTTTTAGAGGAAACAGTATTTCTGGATTTGGATGGCAGTCAATATCAAGAGAGTAGCTTGTGCCTTGTTAATGCAAATTTTCTGAGTATCCATAACTTATTTAACAGCATACCTAAATATGATGCTTGTGCCTCCGTCATTTAGGTGTGAGTCTAAAATGAAAGATATAACTATCATATGTTCATTTAAATTTTCAGGACAATGAATGATAAACTTGTATATAAATGAACTGGTTTGTTTCAGCCACCAATCGGAGAGAATAGAGTTAAGGAGCTTGGACAGTGGGTGAGAAAGGAGTTTCACATCAGTGGAAACAGCTGGGATTCAAGTTCGGTGGATATTGCTGCCGCAGGTCTTGGCTGGTTTGCTGTTGGACTTAAAGGAGAGGCAGTTTTGAGCGTCTGGACTTATGATGGAATCGATGTTGTTCTTCGCAATTCATTGCTTCCTAATAGATCATTCAATTTTGAAGTCTCTGGGTTTACAGTCTCTAAAATTGTCTCTAAGGCTGACAAAGCTTCAAATAAGTCACAGCGTCAGGGTGAGAAGAAGAAGAAACAAATCGACCACCAAAAGGACTCTGTCACCTGTTAATATCATATTAAGAACTGTCGCAGGATGAACTTCTTTATAGGCCTGGAAGTGCTACTTGGGATAGGAGACGTGTAAGTGTTCCAACTATTGTTGATCCATTGCACTACACGTGAGTGAGGAATGCTGGGAAACTACACACTTTTGACATCCCATTCAAACTGGGATGATTATCATGAGCAGCTTCATTGCATCGGTACTGAAAGATGGTTTGTTAAAGGATGAAACCTATAGCTTATTGATCAACTATCAGTCGGGTTTCTCATCCTGTGGCATGCATTACTGTGTATTCCCTTGTATACTATAACCTGTAAGTGTCAAGACTAGCAATTTTCTGTTGCTGTGTTCTCTTTTGACACTACTGCTTTTTGGATGGCCAAGAGAGCCAATTTTGGGACCCTAGTATTATTCAGGGATCAAACTTCTGACTTTCTGAGCCATGGTTACTGCTTTATTTTTGACATACTTTGTATAGTCCGTCCCACGTAATGTTTGTTATGCGGCCATGGTGGATCGGTGGGACTTTGAGTTATCAAAGAGACGAAGACACGATGAGATTCGGTGCTTTTTCATCTCGTTGCTTTGTTTCTACAGATGTGTGGATTCTGTCAATACATTTCTTAGTGTCCTCCCTTGACCCTTGTTTGCTTCTCTCACTGGAAATCAGTTTCTTCTAACTGGTTTTCCAGTGAGTGTCCTGCTAATATCATATTAAGAACTATTGCAGGCTGAACTTCCTTGTAGGACTGGACGTACTGCTACTGAGGAAAGGTTATGTTGAAAGTGTTCCGACTATGGTTCATCAGTTACACGACACTTGCGTGAGGAATATTAGCAAACTACAAACTTTTGACATCCCGTTCATACTTAGATGATTATCTCCAGGCACACCATCAAGAACAGCTTCATTGCATTGCTAGTGAAAGACGGTTTGCAAAAGGATGAAACCTATGGTTTCATGAGCTAAGTACATCAGCAAGGTTTCTCATCCTGCGGCTTGCATGACTGTGCATTATTTTTTCGCTTGTAAATTGTTACTTGGAAGTGTCAAGGCTAGCATTAGAGGGCTGATGGTTTCCATCAATGAAAGTCATTAGAGGCTGAGTTCGATTTGCCAATTCTTATTAACTTGAAACATGCATCTAATGCCGAGTGAAGCATGGCTTAAATGAAAACCAAGTTAGGCAAGCATGAGTTAGGCAGAAATAATGTGTGCCTTTAAGATCTCCTTTGGTTGGCATAAAGGAAATTAGTATATTGATTTTTACCGAGAGCATTGGAAAATTAACTTCTCAAAGAATGCTTAATGTATCCTTCATCTAAACAAACATATAACATTAGAATTAGTAGTCTGCGTAGCTTGATCAGATGAGCATACAAGAGTGATCACCTTCTTTTTGTTTTTGACAGGTTGTTGTTGATACGCCTAGATTTTTTGTTCGCAGAAAGTAACCATCAAAAAATATAAGTTCTACCGTGAATACGACAACAACAATAATGACAAATTATTTAAGTCATGAATACAAGGATGTGATTCATACATTTCAGAAATATATTTTTAGTAATTTCATGAGTCTCATCTAAACTGACAAAAAAGTTATTTTATGCTTCTTCTCTATATAGATGTATCCCAGTACCTGCTCTAGTTTTAATGTTTTAATACATTTTGGTGTCGAGTGGTAATTTACATAAGACAAATACTTATTATTATGGGAGATGCTATTATAATATATGTCACATGATGCCTCTTTTCTCTTAATTAATTTTTTTGTTCCTCAGAAAGTGATGTTGGATTACAATATAGAACAAAAGAGATTTTCATTACAAAAATTGTAGCCATCGATTTAGACCAGTTGGGCATGCAACATTGCAACAATTACTAAACTAGTTGGGAGACATAATTATTAATTATTAGCATAAATCAAACTAGTCACTAAACTCTTGTCATTAGTGTCTACCACTTCTTGGACTTCATTTATAACACTAAACAAAGTTGGTATACCAACAAGAGGCATGCGACTAAACCAACTGTACTGGATTGTCCTCATGGCATTGATGATTATCGATTCCTTTCCTCTTGGTTGGAAGAATAAGCTATGAGGTAGAGTACAACATTTGTAAAAAGAAATGAAAGATTATATTGTCAATCAACTTCCATTAGATTCTTGCTTAACAATTTTTTCTAAAAATGTACAAGAACTGCATTGCAAAAAATGGATACATATGTAATCCATGTAAGTTGTTGTGATATTATATCATGGTGCTAGAGTTGCTGAGATGCTTCTTGTTGGCAAAAATCATGGTACTTTGTAGTATCTAATTGTCAGAAATTGATACATTTTTTCATTATTTCGACTTGCAATATCAGTGACAGTTTAGATTTTTTTTAACTTTGTTTTTGCCAACTAGTTTAACTTGCTATATTATGTTTTACAAGAGAGATTTTAGCATTGTCGTTCGCTGATACGGTGTTAGTATCTCCTTTTTCTTGCTCCCACGCTTGGCTGATTTGGCTCCCACGTTGTTAGTATCTCCTTTTTCTTACCAAGGAGCAATGTATTTTTTTTCTCTAATCCCTCTCTAGGCATAAATACAATGATGAAAGTAAAGAGAGAATGAATTATGACACAAAACTAAGTATATATAGTTGAAAAGTAGACCAAGAGCAAGTAGTATGTCACATCTTAGATTTTTTCCTCACACTTCTTATCTCTTACCAATCGATCACTTTCACAATGGATTCTGAATTATCAGGTCATGCATGACTTCATATCCTCTTATAAAAACTATTTTTCTGAATTATCAGCTCAGAACTCCATGTTCTGGTTTTACAATAATAGAAATGGAAAGAAAATCTCAAAATTAGCGTCACAATAGATTCAATAATAATGAGGTACTCGACAAGTATAGAAAGGTACGTGTCGTTTGCATGTGTTTTCGCAATCGGACAGAGCAGAGAAGATAGTGGGATTTATTTGGTGCCTAATTGAGTTTGCACACTTCTGTCCTCAAGACTTGCTACTTCTTAGAATTACATAGATAGAGAGACAGATTTTTTCTAGTACGTTTGTTTTCATCGAGTGTCAAACACATTTCCTTTGTTGGGTGGTCGGAAAAATGGAGGACAAGTCGGATTCCGGTCAAAAGGCGTCGCTTTTGGGAAGCGGTGGACGTAGTCGGCGGCTCAGTCGGAAAAACTCGTACAACACCCTCATAAACGACTTCGTTTCGAGGCTGCCGAATAAGGTCCGAGCTGGACTTGACCCCGAGTCGCCGGACGTCATCAACTGCTCACGTACCTCCGGATTAACCAAAGGTTGGAGATTTTTGGGTTTGTTGGTTTTGTTTTATGAAAAGGGTTGCTTGTGATTATGTGATAAAGTGTGTGCCTTTGTTTTGTTTTGTTTTTTGAGGAAGAGAAATGTTTGATTGATGAAGATTTTTGTCTTTCTTTAGTTTTGTGAGGAATCAAAGAAAAGGGGCTGTGTGGTTATGTGAATGTGGAAGAAAATTGTGCTTGTGATTTCATGGAAGTTTTTGGCTTTCTTGAATTAACCGGAAGATGTACTTTTTGGTGTTTGTGTTTTCGTGTGTGTGGTGTGCTTAGGTGGTGTTTATGTGTTTTGGTAAGATTGGGAAAATGCGGAAGAAGAATGTTTGTGATTCTCTGGTAAAGTTTTCCCTTATGTTTGGTTTACTGAGGAAAGAACCAAAAGCAGGTATGTTCTGTGCTTAGTGATTCTGGAAGAGAAATGCTTTGGATTTGTGATTAAGTTTTGGCTTTTCTTTCATTTGTGGTATCATCGTATTTCTCTACTAGCATACAGACAGAGTATTGACTGAACTCTGAAAATTCTTCGACTTGGGTACTGTATCTGAATCATCTGATTAGGGCCCAGAATATTCGAAGGATTTTGAAAAGATGAACAAGACTTTCAGGATGGCTATGCCCCTTTATCATCGGCACTTTTGGTCATAAAATGTTTTTTGGGGCCTCAAATTGTATGTAGAAGTTTCACTGAACTGGAATTGTTTTGCCTTTGTCATTTGTTATCCTGTCCTTTTTTTAGTCTATTCTTTCATTTTCTGAGGAACCGTATAGAATGTTTGGTGTATGGTGTTAAATTGATTATCCTGGTCTTTTGTTTATCTTGGTTTTCTCTGCAACCAAAGAGATGTTCAACTAAGTAGCCTTGAAATGGCCATTTGGGTCTCTCTGTGTTCATTTGCATCTTTTTAATTGCAGGAGAGAAGGAATACTATGAACAGCAATTTGCAACCCTTAAATCCTTTGAAGAAGTTGACGCTATAGTTTCCTCTGACTCCATTGACGAGGAAGATCTTGCTGAACAATTACAACATGAAAGAGCAATGAAGATTTCCAACTATGCAAATATAGTTCTCTTGGCACTTAAGGTAATGTGTCACTTCCATTTGCTTCAACATAAAATATGTTTTAGAAAGCTTTTCGGGTTAGAATGATTTTATAGAAGTAGTTAAATAGTATGGTTCATACATTATTATAAGATTATTGGAATGTGCAGATCTATGCTACTGTAAAAAGTGGGTCCATAGCCATTGCTGCTTCAACACTAGATTCATTACTAGATCTCATGGCTGGTGGCATACTCTGGTTTACTCACCTGGCAATGAAGAACGTTAACATCTACAACTATCCTATTGGAAAATTGAGGGTGCAGCCTGTTGGTATAATCATCTTTGCAGCTGTCATGGCTACACTTGGTATGTCATTGTAGTTTTTCTTGCCCTTAGTATGATACTAAATTGGTACTAGTATCTGTTGTTTTTCCCTCTTGTCATAATATGTTGTGAACTTCTTCACCAGTTAAATTGATCTATTATGCTTTCGCTTCTATTTTTTATTTTGTGATCTTTGTTGTTGATTGATAAGTATAGTTAAGGAAACCCAACTTCTGCCTTATTTAACATTCTTTTGTCATAGTCAGCAAGCAATTGTAACATCAAAGATTATGAATAGCGGGGTTAGTGGCCAATCTAGCTCAGTTTACTGTAATATTTTCCTATTGCAGACATATTTTAGGATATTCCTGAAGCGATTTTAGATGACGAGAGGAGTATCGAACATTGAATGTTCATGTTATATATCTTGGTGCATAGAAGAAGGCAAATAAAGATTCATTCCCTCTGCTTACTGATACTTTACTCTGCACATAAAGATTTTGAGTGAACATTCTTGCCATTTATTTCTAGTGTGCACGATGTGTATCTCAGAACAATGAACTGTAGAATAGAAACACAATGATAAGGATATGCAATTAGTCTTTCTGAAAATGTAATGCTGTTGCCTTTGTTTTCAATTACTATTTTAATTTTCTACCATTGATTGATAGCAAAGTTAAGTTCCAAATATGATTACAGCAGACTACATTTCATACATCCACCAACCAACTTCACTTTTCTATGTTTTCCCCTCCTTACAGGGTTTCAGATATTGATCCAGGCCTTAGAACAGTTGATTACAGCTGATCCCACTGAACAGATGACCTCAGATCAATTGGCGTGGTTGTATGGAATCATGTTGTTTGCCACTGTGGTAAAACTTGCACTGTGGCTCTATTGCAGAACCTCAGGAAATAAGATTGTCCGTGCCTTTGCAGAGGTTAGTGCTTCTTCCATTTTGTTAATTTTCTTCACCGAGGGATTGTGTTTTATTTTTTCCAAGTTGTTTGACATCCTTCAATGCCAATGACCAGGATCACTATTTTGATGTGGTAACAAATGTAGTGGGGTTAGTTGCTGCTGTACTTGCTGATAAGTATTATTGGTGGATTGATCCTACTGGTGCTATTATCCTTGCTCTGTACACGATCATAAATTGGTCCAAAACTGTCATGGAAAATGCAGGTACTTTTTCCAGCTTCTCTTCACTGCAGTTTTGATCTTAGGAAGACTTCCAGATTGTGAATCGGAAGATGGTGATCTAACGAACTTCACAAAAACTGCACACACTTAACTTCAAAGGATCTTGTTTAGAGTGCACACACTGATAGTGTCGTGTCTTGTTTGAATGAATTCAGAAGTTGTTCATTGTATTTCTACTTGGACTAGTCTAACCGTGGTCTGAAACTTGCAGTTTCGCTGGTGGGACAATCTGCCCCTCCTGAATTCCTACAAATGTTGACATATGTTGTCATAAGGCACCCTAAAGTGAAGCGTATTGACACAGTTCGTGCTTACACATTTGGTGCTCTTTATTTTGTGGAGGTTAGTCATGTCAAAGATGATTTCAATAGTACAATATTATGTGACATTTTTCTTCTGGGTACTAAAATGCAACAACTGCTTTGTTAAAACAGGTTGACATTGAACTCCCAGAGGATTTGCCCTTGAAAGAAGCACATTCCATTGGAGAGACCCTCCAGATAAAACTTGAGAAGCTTCCAGAAGTTGAGCGAGCATTTGTTCATCTCGACTTTGAATGCGACCACAAACCAGAGCACAATGTACTCGTCAAGCTTCCAAACAGTCAGCCCTGAGCTGCCGCGATGATATATCTCAATTTCCAAGTGAGGCAGGGTACTCTGGTTACCTGTTACCTGTTGGGTACTCTGGTTTCAATTCAGTAATTACAGGCCAAAAATCTGGAATCTTTTCTAAATTTTGGAGCAGATGAAGTTTGTAATAGTGATTAATAATGTGTTGTATTGGGTGCATTGTAGATGGCTTAGATGGGATGAGTTTCTGCCTCTTCCTTTACAGAATCCTCCGACTTTGGAGTTTTCTGCTGAAACTAGTCTTGTACGTGACTAGTCTACTTGTGTATGAAACTAGTCCTACTATTTGTATAGATCGGTGGGGATTGCAAAATGGCGGAGCACATACCTGAAGATGTGATAGCGAAGATCTTCCAGAGGTTGCCTGTCAAATCCTTAATCCGCTTCACCTCCGTTTCGAAGCGCTGGCGCCTCATCATTCTCCAAGACCCTCACTTCGCCGCAACCCATTACCAAATCGCTTCCCACAACAAAACGCTCCGTCACAGTGTCTGCTACTGCACATACCTCGACTCTGACCGGTTCTTCGAATATCAAACGACATCGTCTTCTTTTCCAATTGTGAAGAGAGACCTTCGCTGCCCGTTCAAGAAACCTCACAGCATGGTTCACGTGTACTGTTCTTGCCGTGGTTTGACATTTGCAGTTTTTAAGGGTGAGCAGAAGATAGAGTGGTATATATGGAACCCATCAACTGGACTCTCCCTGAAACTACCTGATCATGGTGGTACACATGAGTTTCTGATCTTTACTGGTTTCGGCTACGTCTCCGCCATCGACGACTACAAGATTCTCATCGCCAACTCTAGCCTTGAGGAGGGAGAGCATGCCAAGATCCGCATCTTCTCGTCGCAATCCAAATCTTGGAGAAGGATTCAAGATTCTCCATATTCGGACTTGTCTATGACATTTGTGGGGATTCTTTGTAACGACGCACTTCATTGGCTGCGGTTCAATGATGATGTTATAGCTGCTTTTGATTTAGCAAATGAGAAGTTCCGGACAATGGCGCTGCTAGTGTCCATATCTACTACTAGTGTCATTTACTGCATTACATGGATTCAGCAGTTATATGCATTTCATGGGTCATAATATTACATGTGCTTTTGGTTTGTAACATAATTTTCACAAGACTACTAGGTTGGTTCCAAGTTTTGGTTATTTTGACGGAGCTTATGTCTTTGGGATCCATGTTTTTCATTTTTTCATTATCATCATCATCAAGATGATGACTGATTGACTAATGTTATATGATATACACATATATGATGTTGTATAGAAATTCAGAGCCCTTGACAAGATTTGAAAGCCAAAACTTTGTCAGGGCATGAACTTGCTAGAACTTGTCATCAATCCTCCTTAGCAATCCTCAGGCCAAAACAGTCTGTATCATATTGTTTTGCTGGTTTAGTATTTGCTATTGTTGTTAACTTGTGGAGTTTTGGACATTTGGTTCTTCGATATTTTTGCCAATGGATGTGTGTATATAATTTTAAACATCATTAACTGCAGTCATGGTGGTACTCTGCTAGTTGTTCTATGTTATAGATATGAACTAGTTTCAGATGAAACGTTAACAAAGGGAATTTTTTCTGGTTGGATGGTTGTACAGGTTTAACCTGTAGTCCAAAACTAAGGTCACTTTTTTGTTTTGGTCAAGATGCGTGGGAAATTGTTGGTTGGTTGATTCAGTCAGTTTAGTTCACATTTAACAATCTAATTTGGTAGACATATGTACTGATGCTTAATATTGATTGATATGTGTAGGTGGGAAAGTAAGAAGTTTCATAAATTGACAAAGGTTCTGAAACTTCAGCAAATTTCATAGCCTCCACTTAACTTTTTCTGCATCCAACTTTCTTCCCCTCTCTTCCATACTGTAAAACTTTTTAGCTCCAATAGGATGAGAAAATCCATATGAGATATTACCTAGTTTAGGTAAGCCTCACCCACTGATCAAATGGATCAAAGAAACTAGACAGTTCTCCTTGCTAATGAGAAAAGAAAACTGATTGTTATCAAGTTATCTTTTATATTTTGGGTGGATGATCATGTGGGTTCAGTTCAGGTATCAATGTGCAAAGTCACTTGATCGATAGACTAGATGATTTGTTATGCTGTAAAAACAAAAGTTCTCCCCCAATGTAGTTAATTTACTCATGATGGTTACAATAAATTCAGTGATTTTTTCTGTTTTAATTTCTTTTGGACCAGATGGTTACGGAGGCCTGTTTCAGCTACATACACATCAAGGCTGGTTATCTAGCTGGGAACTCGTATGCGATGGACAAAAAGATGCTAAAGGCATCCTAACTGAGAGTGAAGTGATCAGTTGGCATGCTCTGGGAAATGTCTCAAGGTATTCTTGCCGCTGGGTGTGTATTCTTACCAGTTTGCTGAAATCCAGTAAGTGCTCAATGCTCTAGAAATAGAATTGGTTTTTACTGGTTTCAAAAAGTAGAGTCCTCCAAAACTAAGCTCAATGTTCATACTTCTTAGGTCAAGATGCCATAGGACCCATTAGCAATTTAGCACCAATGATTTCCCCAGCTCTTGTGATTTCAAAAGCAAATTACATACATACTTTCAAAAAAAAGAAGCATATTACATAATTATTTTACATTCAAGTTCAATGGGCAATGACAAGGATCTCAACAAAGATTGGAGAATCCAAGCTAGTAAGAGTGAAGTGATTAGTTGAATTGGTATTGAATTAAATTGCTCTTGTTACAAGGATGCGATATCAGTAGTGTTATGAGTTATGACTAGCTTGATGTGTAGAACGTAGAAATGTTAGAATGGTTTTGGTAAAAAAGAAAGCAGAGTCCTGCAAGACTCAAGGTCAAGATGCCATAGGAATAATTAGGCGCTCATAAACAATGAAAGATATTTTCGAGGCCATCGTGTTCAACCAGAACGAAGTATCAAACATTACAATAACACAAATTGGAACGACCTGTAGACGTTGTCTGGCTACCTACTAATCACGGGGTGAGATTAATTAGAGAACTGTTTGATATCATTTTCACACATTTTAAAGTATTAAGCAAGTTTCGGATCAACTTCCAGATTATCTTATTGGCCGGCAGCAAGTTGAGATATTATAACATCTGGGTTTGGTGTTTTCTCAAGCAATAGGTTTTAAATGACTTCTATGGCCAAGTTGTTAGTTATCTATGTCATGGTTGTTAACAACTTTCTTTTGGGTTAAATAATTTCCACAAGCTTTTGCCAATGAGGCAATGACCTGCAATAGGAGACATTATTGGATCTCTAGTTGTTTCCAGTCACAGTCTCACAGTCAGTCTTCTTCGTCTCCTCCCTTCATTGCTTTTGTCTGGAAATCAGTTGCTGGTTTTCAATGGCCTCCTCCTCCTCTTCATCATCGTCAACTCGCAGCTGGAAGTATGATGTGTTTTTGAGTTTCAGGGGTCCTGACACTCGCAAAGGGATTGCAAACGAGATCTGCAATCGACTTAGTAGAAGTGGCATTAAAACGTTCATGGATGAGCAAGGACTTGAAGTAGGGGATGTTATTTCTCCCGCACTCATAAAGGCAATTAAAGAGTCAAGGTTTGCAATCGTAATTCTCTCGAAAAATTACGCTTCTTCTGCTTGGTGTTTGGAGGAACTTCGAGAGATTTGTCTATCCATGGAAGACGACAGAATTTTGCCACTTTTTTTTGAAGTTGATCCTACTGATGTTCGATATCAGAAGAGGAGTTTCGAAGAAGCTTTCTCTAAGCACGAAACCTCTCCGCGACATGAATCAGAGAAGGTGAATCAATGGAGGGCTGCCTTAAGCAAAGTGGCCAATATCTCAGGGTGGAATACAAATGATTTCAAGTAAGCATTGTGCCTTCAATTTCAATTCTATATATATTTTACCTAACACTAGACTTTTAATCCTTACAACTCTTTAATTCTTCCTTGTAGGACTCACAGTGAACTTGTTGACAAGATTGTGGAATCTCTCCTCAGTAAAGTACCACTTGATCCAATTGAATCCACAGGAGATTTCCAAGCATTTGGAGCAACAAAAGAAGCGACAGACAAGGTTATGAAGGCGCTAACAGATGACAAGATTACTGCCGTTGGTGTCTATGGCATGGGCGGCGTTGGAAAGACAAGCATGGTGAGACATGTAGCTGCACAAGCCTGCAGAAATGGTACTTTTAACCATTGGATTATGGCTGTCATATCCCAAAACCTTGACTTGGAAAAAGTTCAAGGTACATTGGCAGATTTGTTGGGCTTTAAATTCGTGGAGGGGACAGAAGCTGGAAGAGCAAATAAGTTGCATAAGGAGATCATGAGAAAAGAAAAACTCCTGATAATTGTGGACGATGTTTGGGAGAGAATAGAGTTGTCAAAGATAGGGATTCCCACCTACAATGAGCTTCAAAAGTGCAAGTCCAAAGTGCTACTCACCACCAGGAGATTGAATGTCTGTAATGCCATGAAGTGCCATGAAAAGATCGGCCTCAAAGTTCTCTCAGATCAAGATTCTTGGACCTTGTTCGTGAGAAATGCAGGAACAATTTCTTTTGAGCCCACCTCATTTGAGAAAGTGGCAAGGAGGGTAGCTTTAGAGTGTAAGGGTCTACCGATTGCATTGATAGCTGTTGCAAGGGCACTCGGAGATGAGGACCAGGAGGAATGGGAGAAGGCAGCTAAACGACTAGAGCAGTCGAAACATATCAATCCCAGCCATGAGGAAGATGAGGAAAATGCATTCCGATGTATAAGATTAAGCTATAATTACTTGAAAGATGGGGATTCCAAGTCATGCTTCTTGCTCTGTTGCCTGTTCCCAGAAGACCATGACATCGAAATAAAAGACTTGTTCCGGTACGCGATCGGAAAAAGATTGTTTGGAGATGCCGAAACAATGGAAGAAGCCAGAGGAATAGTAGTTTCAGTGGTCAAGTACCTGAAAAATTCTGGCTTGCTTTTGGATAGTGAGAAAGAAGGATTTGTTAAGATGCATGATGTCATCCGGGATACAGCCCTGAATATTGCACAATCTGAAGATGGGCATCGGTTTTTTGTGAAAGCTGGCTGTGGTTTAAAGGTTTCGCCGCCACGCGGATTACATGAAGGCTGCACTGCTATTTCACTGATGTGGAACGAAATTCGCAAGCTACCCGAAGAAGAGTTGGTATGTCCAAATCTCCAGATTTTATTACTAAACTGGAATGCTGTACTAAGTGAGATCCCCGAAAAGTTGATCCAGAATCTGAAAGAGTTAAGGGTCTTGGATCTTAGCAACACTAGTATTTCCGTATTACCCCAATCATTTAGTCTCCTCACCAACCTCCAAGCTTTGTATTTAGATAATTGCGGCAAATTAATTGACATTTCCGTTGTGGGGAAACTTAACAAGCTTGAAATTCTTAGTATGAGATACTGTCCCGGGGGGGAATTGTCTAGAGAAATAGGACATTTGACCAATCTAAGGATTTTGGACGTCAATCGCTCTTGGGTAACGGGTGGTATGGTTACAATTCCATCTAAAGTGATACCAAAGTTGCATAAATTAGAAGAGTTGTACATGGTGCACTGTGGATTTGAGGAGAAAGAACCAATAGAAAGAAGCAATATTATTAGGTTTGATGAGTTAGCTGGTTTATCAAATTTGAAAATATTGCAGGTTGGCTTATCCGATGAAAGTTTCATCCCTAAAAATGTTGAGGTCGCACCAGATTGGGATTACTTTTGTATAACTGTCTTCAGCGGATCCGGGTACCTTGAATACGAACAAGGAGATTGTAATTCAAGATCCTTGTTACTTAATGGACCAACCATCAGTACCTTGCCTGATTGGTTTATCAAAGCGGTGACAGAGAAAACAGAGAAGCTAGTGTATGACCGCTGCGGAGGGATGAGTGACATTGTTATGGAATATGACCATGGGAGGTTACATAAACTCAAGCATCTCACAGTTTCTGAGCTATTTTCTGATTTTTACTTGAAAGAGTTGATGAACACAACAAGACGAGTTGAAACAGGACCCGTGTTTGAGAATTTGGAAGAGTTGCATCTGATAGAACTGATCCACCTGGAGGAGTTGTTGGTTGGTGAGTTACCACCTGGGTCTCTCTCAAATCTCAAGGTGTTTCAGGTGTTATTTGGGACGAGTTTGAGGAGTGTATCACAATTTGTACAGAGACTACCAAATCTGGAGAAACTAAATTTAAACATTATGGACAAATTGGAATATGTGTTCAGATGCGAAGGGTTCGAGCCACAACAGTCAAAACTGAGAGAGATGCATTTGTTAAATCTAAATGCACTAAGAAGCATATGTAATGGTCCCGCTCCACGTGCAATGTTCCGGAGTCTTAAGATTTTGACCATTTTTCGTTGCGAGCTGCTGCAAAGTCTGTTCGCATCTGATGTAGCGGACTGTCTTGTTCAATTGGAAGACCTTCTTGTAGAGAGGTGTCCTTTGTTGGAAAGAGTAACGGAAGCAGTGAACGAGGAGAAGACGGTTCTACCAAAACTCAAGAACTTGCTTTTGAAGGAACTTCCTATGTTGTATGGTGCAATTGCTGCCGTTGATATTGAGTGTCCTTCGTTGGAACGCTTGATGGTGGTGGATTGCCCCAAGCTTTTATTTTCAACCTCTTCCGATCTCTTCGAAGCCTTCAAAAGCAGGAACCAATTTTCATTTTCAGCCTCCACTTCTGACCCGGTCCAACTCGATGATCCACAACTATACAAAACTCTACGTTACAGGTATTGACGTATTTACTTAGTTTGTTCTTTTCTTCTGTATTTTGTAGGGCAGCAATTGGGCAAAAACTGATTTGATCAATTAATATATGTGATTCAATTTTTATTCTTCCCACTCTTTTAAAACAATTGAGCTCCCACGACAGGACAGAACACGAAGCACAATTAAAAAAACATTTCTATTTTCATTCTTATTTTTCTTTGTTATCAGTCATAATGTGAACAACAACAAAAAAGTCAAAATTATGCAGAATACTTAATGTTGATGATTGTTTCGTTTTCTTAATGCAAGTTACAAACAGCATTATGGACACACTCCTAGAATGTTACTTTTTTGTTTAAATCTATAATTTTAATTGTAATTTTTTTTTTTTTTTTTTTTTGCTTGCCTATTTCGATGCAACAGAACATCTGGTTTCCGATCATGAAGTCTCTAGCTCAGCTTCTGACTTCTATTGCAGGAAGTAACCAAGTTCAACTCTATTTCTTTGTCCAGGTATGCTGTGTGAGCAACTGAATTATTTTCTTTTCATTGAACGGTAGATTTTTTGTGATGCCATAGAAACTAAAAATGTTACTTTTTGTTAAGATAATGGAGTTCTCATAATTCATTTGCTTTCCCAATCTTTCTGTGTATTAGTGATTCAGTGCAACAAGCAAATTTGAACTTCAATTTTCTTTTTCGCTCCTATATTCTTATTTTTCTTGTTATAATTCGTCGTTATCAATCATTTCTTTTTTCTAATTTTGATGATTAATTGATGAAAGATATTAAATTTGTGAAAGAAAAACAATGTCACACTGAAAACTTTGTACCAATGAGGATTGTTTTGTTTTCACTACTTGCTAATACAAATTACTGATTTACTGGTATAAGAAAATGTCTGGTTTGAAACAAATTTCAATCAAGATGGTTGCATACATCATGTTTAGTCAATTCATTCAGTCCTCATATATGTAACAAATAATGACTTATTGGACTTGAAGGTTGTAAGTGGACAAGTATACTCTGCATATGAAGCAGAAATTCATGACTTATGAATGGGTACACTATTTAACACACAGTAGTACACACACAAACGTAATATAAAATATATATTCTCTGTACAAATTAGTCTTTGTGTGGCAAGTTTTAGTCATCAATGTTATTGCAGCTAGCCATTGTATGAAGAGAAATCGTGTTAGCATTTTGAAATTGGTCCTTTGAGTGATGATTCTGTAGTCATTGATATATGTGTTTACAGCTAGCATGTGGATGATCGAAGAGTCTCAGAATTTTGAATTAAATTCTTAACACCTTCTGTCATCCGCATCTAGATCTCATCCAAAGTTTGGAGTCCCATCCTAAACCAAATTAAGCTCTTTTTTGTTATATTAATTATGTGGGAATGTGGGGTGCAGATTGATAAACTTACAGGGAAAATTCTCAGTTAATACACTAGAAGAGTTGGTTGATTTTCACTTAAAAACAGCGTATACAAAGATTTTTTGTTGTCATTAACTCATTCGAGTGAAGCATCAATCGACATTTAGGATAATCAATTCATATGATAGTTGTAACTGTAAGAAGTAGTGTTTTGCTAGCTACTTGGAAGAAAGAATTTTCTCAAAGTAGTTCACTCTTTCACTGGTTTTTCATTATGTTCAGGGTTGGTCAACTAGCTGAGGCTGCAAATCCAATTGAGAAGCTTTGCTGGATTGTGACTTCCAAAACAGCCAAAGAGATTGTAACAGCCATTCTTGGAACCTTAGAGAGTGTAGAGATCAGTTGATATGCTCGACCATGCTGTAATTTGATTCTTGCCACTCGTATTTGTAAAAAGAAAAAATTGTTAAAAAAATTCAAGAATACTGTCCTTGAAGGTGTTTCTTATGTGAGTTATGTCCTTTACCTTACATGGTTTGGTTCTTGTGCTTCCTTATTCATATAAGTTTTGCTCAAAATATGTTGTTTGACTGTTTTATATTAGCTATAGCTAGCTTTCATTATGTGACATGCAGTCCTCCAAAATACTTGATAAAATGTGATTATCTTGCTGTCCACGGGAACTAATTGGAAGTGGAAGAATCTTGCTCACAATATGCCTAGGGAAAAGCTCTTGTAAAAGATTAACATTCCGAACACCAGGACTCAAGAATAAAATGTGATACCTTCTTCAAATCAGGAGACCGAAACATCCTCAGATCTTCGTCCTTTAACCACGGGATCAAACCAAATATTAGTACGTACGTTGACCATCACCAAATATTAGTATGCTCATTGATTAATTACTTATGCATGTTAATTATTAGCAAAAGGCATGCATGTACTTGAAGAACTTTACACGATTATGTATTAGACTCTTTTGAGATAAATTACCAAATAGCCTGTACCTATAGCTTATGATTGGGTTTTTGCTCCTTATTGGCAGCCTTCATCTATTTTATCTTTTTGCTTTGATGCTGAGAAAGTTGAGGACAATGATACATGTATTCTGTACAGGAAACTGTTGGTGTTGCATGTGTTTGTGTACTGGCTGAAAGGTTTGTGTTAGATTTGCCAAATAGTCTTTTCGCTTATAGATTGTGGGAGAGTTGAAATCCTTAGTGTGCGGATTTGTGGGATTTGGTTTGATGATTAGTGGTTTGATTTAAATCAATGAGTTGATTTGGGCTACTAAACTTAATATCAGTTGGTTGATGAGTGAGAACTGAGGAGTGATCATACTCTTTCCATTACAAATTCTGTTCTGGGTGGTTTTCTGTTAGCCAGCTATTCTGGTTAGGGGAATTGATTGAAAGTATATAGTTTGTATTGGCTTTTGAGGTCCTATATTGGCAGTGCTGCACTTTCTAACTTGGAGATTTGTGTCATTATTCCAAGGTTGTATCTTTTGCGAGTCCAAGTAAAAAAGATTGTATTTGTAATCACATATAAGAGTAAGTAGTCACACATAGGAGAAACCTGGAATTTGTAATCCACAGCTTGTATTAAGGCCACAATATGGCTAGACAAGGGGACAAAGTATTGCTGAGGAATGCAGAATATATCATTCCAACATGCTCAAATATGGAAGAACTTGGTTCATGCTCTAATGAGTCTAATCTTGTTTTTTTTTTCCTTTCTTTTTCTGGTTAGTGTACAATCCTATCTATATGGTTTCACCGTTGTTGCACTTGTGATCTAATACCTATGTATATTAATCATGCAAGTACAAATCAAAAAAGATCTTTAATTAACTTGGTCTCTAAGATTCGGTTTGTAAATATATGGCTTGGTTCCCCGTTTGATATTAGCTTAAGCTTTAGTTTGGGATTCTGAATTGCTTCTCACTGGCTGCTGAGCTACTCTACTGAACACTCTTGTTCGGCTGCTGATCTACTGTATCACTAGACATGGATCATGCTTGATTTTCCATGGCATGATGTATAATTTGTTTTGCTTTGAAGAAGTATGAAAGTGAACTATTATGGCTAGACCAAGCTCCAAGCATCAAGCTACAAGTCATGAAAGTAAGCAACTACACATCACTTGGAACTTTGGATTTTGAGATTGAAATACAGAAACAACAGATGACTTTCAGATTACTACCAAACAGAGTTAACAAAAGACGAGCATCTACTAAATGAGAACCTAAATATTGTTACCAAATTCGAGTTTCAATTGATGCAGCATATTAAGTGATAAACCTAAAATAGACTTATAAATAACCCTGCAATCACAATCAAGTTATCAATGGTAGTATAGAAAAGTAGGGTGTCTCCCGCAGAGGATTGTGACTTAACAATTGCAAATATGACTCTGAAAAACTGAACAGACACTAGACAAAGACGCAATTAAAAACTATAACTAGACTCAGCGAAAAATTATGAAATTAAATCTGGAGAAACTAGACACAATGATTAAGACACACACAAAATTTGGGGGAAAACTGTGTAGTTTTGCTATACTAACAAAATTCAGAAATATGACGGACAGAATGATCAAAAACAGAAAACTAAATTTGGGGATTTTGGTTTTGGAAATCAAATAACAAAAACTAGTTAGGAACTACTCCTCACCACTAGACAATGATTACACCTATGATGTGTTTACTAACATGTTCAATTCATTCGGATATCCTTACTCAAGCAAAGCCAATGATGTGTTGAACTTAACCTATCAATCTTTCTTACTTGGTATGTTAAGAGAATGATGTTTTCAACTTAACCAAGCATCTAGAATGAAGCCTAGAGTGATGTTTTCGCACAGCTCGCACCTAGAAGTCATTAAGGTCTAAAAGATTATAAATAAGGCTAGACAATGTCGGTACTGATGTTGTCCTAATCTACCTAGACATTGATTTATGTGAATGGGCTCAAGTCACTCACTCGCTACTCTAGAATGCAAGTAGACATGATGATCATACAAAGCATTCATAGCTTTACAACTTAGCATGCATACTAATGTTGGCCACCATCAATAAACATACAAAGTTGATCAATGATATAACGATAAACTAATGAATATCCGAAATCCATGGAACAAATTAAATAAACGCCAACTTCATAGTTACACCATGTCTAGGGCTTGGAAGCAGCCCCTAACTAAGGCAAAATTAGTTACTCATCATCTTTGAAAACACACCAGAGAATTTCATGAGGTTCGGGAAGAAAAGAAAATACAAAAGATAAAAAAAAAACAGGGGAAAAGATCGATTTTCTGAGTTGATAGATCGATCTCTTCGGGGCTCTGAACTTTACTTCTCCTTGAGTTCTTGACGGCTCCCTCTTCTCTTGTGCGTTTTTCAGCAATGTGAAAGCTCTCTTCCCGTATGACGGCTTAGAAAAACGTTATGGTATTAGGGTTTTGCCTTAAGTAGTCTCCAAGTCTTCAAAGCTTCTTTTTCAAACTATGTTTCATTCTTTGATTAGAATCAATGTTTGAGCTAGCTTTTGAATGTCTTCCATATATAATATGGGCTTGGCTTTTGGGAAAAATTATGTTAATGATGTCACTCTTCAAAATCGTGCAAAAACCCCCAAGAAAGCTTCTCAGAATCCAGCCCAAACACTGCCTCGAACTTGACTGCTGCACAGCTTTCCCGGAACTTCTGATTTTCTGTCCAACTTCGATGCTTCATAAATCCAAGATGTTATCACCGATTTGGATGATTCTTGAGTCCAAATGGATCTACAAACGCACCTCTAAAAATCTGGGCAGTAATCTCGGTGAAAAAATTCTCGTAACCTTATGGAAATAGGCCTTGAAAACCGGAGAAAATAAGCATAAACCAGTTTTCAGCTTTTTGTGTTTACAGCTTCTGTTTTGGTGAAGTGGTTCCATCGCCTTTCCTTGATATTTTTGACCATGTGAGTGATCAAACTCCATCCTTGACATCTCTACTTCGTATTGGAAGCCTTGCTTTCATCACTTGAACACATATTTGCATTATCTTGCTCCACGAAGTACCTAAGAAAATAACAAAGTTAAAACGATCTTTTTAAAGGAAAATAGCCAAGTTAAATGTAAATGTTAAACTATAAAATCATCGCATTTTATGCTCCTATCATTAAGCCTAGAACAATACACACACCATCCATCACAGTACCTACCACTCTCCAGCTCCAAGAGAGAATCTTCAGAAATTATTACCGCTGAAACCGGCAAAATAAGCTTACACAGAGTTTGCAAGCTAGGGGCAGCCCTGCTATTACAAGTTTACAACACAATACAGTAGTGGAAATTACAGCTACCTATACATATGTTTGCCTTCATAACCAATCTAAATTAATTGATTAACACTATTGTGAGGTGTGAACTAGAAACTAACGGTCACATTGCCGAAAAAAATGAACCCTTCTGTGGAGGATCACTCGCCGGTTCTGTTGGATGGCTTCTGTTAAGAATTTTGGCACTAGCCGACCATTGTAGATCTTCTCAAGTAGCTGCTTTTCATCAGGCCTCCTGAGAAGACCTTTGTTGTTTGGTACACCAGTCCCTAAACATACGGGGCAAACGAGTTTCCCACGACCTGACCACAAGAAGAACCAATCACTCGTCAAAGAAAATGAGTATCCATAACAGTAGGATACAACACAACAGAATGTTGATATGGGAGGGACAAACAACAGCTCCAAATTCACAAGTATCTGCTATGGTTGATGACGAATCTTATTTTTTTATTTACTTGATTCAGTTTCTGATGACGAAAAATGCAACAAAACTGTAATATGTTTTTTTTTTTTCAAGTAAATATGGAACAAAAACAGAAATATGAATATCAATGGGAATTCATACCATAATAATTTGGACATTATGTAAACTCATACATCTTTAGCTCGTTTTCTGTTGAGAGCTTTCCATTTTGCAGTACCACCACACATATCACCTAAACGAAAAGCAAATGAACAACTCATCGGCAAAGGTATACCACATATAACAGTACATCTAAACTGAAAAGGAAAAGGAAATCCAAATAATGTATGTGTCCCAAGCAATGTATCTATGTCCAGATTTTTCAACATATTATAGCTAACAGGAGAAGAAGAAGCACTTTGTTTCTCCCCAAACAAGCCAAAGCAAGAACCTTGAGGCATAATCTAAAGCATCTCAGTTAGTTGAGTCTAATAGGCACAACTAGTTTTTGTGATGAAGAAAACCAGGAACCTATTATCAACAAAGAAAACAGGAGCTCATATATGAAATGATTATGGCCAATGAAAAACTCAAGAGTTCGTTTTCTAGCTGAACCGTTGAACCAATATAATCTATACACAACTTCTCTGCACACGCGAATAGTTGGCTAAAAATATAATACCACAGGAGTGGACGCGCTCATGCGCAGTTTATCTTCCTACATGAATATTGAGGAGATAAGTACAATATCTGAGAAGGATTTACAGGGAAGATCCCAATATAATGAAATCGAGATCATGTCCAACCATGGATAACAAATAGCAACATTTATACTTACAAAGCACAGCTCCAACAGAAGATGGATATATGATCATAAAGAGGTTGAAAATTAGAAGAGTGTTTCTTCATTTAGTGTTATAACGAGTGCAAGAAAGAACACAGATTTACGTGGTTCACTAACAACGTGTTAGCTACGTCCACGGACAGAAGGAGAACAGTTTTATTATGTTGAGCAACAATACAGAATGACATATACACAACACACAATAGGTTGTATATATACAGCCCTAAATCCGATATACTAGTCCTAATAGGTAACCATAACCTAGTATAACCCGAATAGGTAACCATAACCTAGTATAACCCGTCAGCACAGATTGGATGGTTCAAGGCATATATTAACAAATCTCCACCTTGACTTGAATCCTCTCACAAATAACAGATGTACCAGATGCACCATAGTGATGCCAGATGTACAGATAACTCCTTCTGCCTCAGATGTCGCCCCCAAAGGGCAACTAACAGCTTGTAACATTTAGCAAGTCCAAACAATGTTGGAACTTGCTGTGTGGAACCGACTTGGTGAACATATCAGCGGGATTGTCAGCAGTGCCCACCTTCTTCACCTTAATTCTGCTCTCATCTCTCAGAAAATGATACCTGACATCAATGTGCTTAGTCCTCTCATGATGAACTTGATCCTTAGCTAAACATATTGCACTCAAACTGTCGCAATATACTATAGCCTGATCATGATGCAAACCAAGACTACTGACCAGTCCCCTTAACCATATGCCTTCCTTTGCAGCGGCTGTCAGAGCCATGTACTCTGCTTCAGTAGTAGACAAAGTCACTGTAGGCTGCAAAGTAGCTTTCCAGCTAACAACAGAGCCACCAAGAGTAAAGACATAACCAGTCATAGATCTCCTAGTGTCAACATCTCCAGCATAATCGCTATCTGAATAGCCTGTTACCAAACAGTTTGTATCACCTCCATAAATGAGACCAACATCAGACGTACCTTTGAGATACCGAAAAATTCTCTTCACAGCCTGCCAATGCTCCTTTCCGGGATCACCCATAAATCTGCTGACAACACTAACAGCATGTGCAAGATCAGGCCTAGTGCAAACCATAGCATACATCAAGCTTCCTACTGCACTAGCATAAGGAACTCGAGACATGTATTCCTTCTCCTCAGCAGATTTAGGTGCAAACGCAGTAGACAGATGAATATTTGCAGCACTTGGAGTATCTAAAGATCTAGATGTAGACATACCAAACCTGGATAATATTTTCTGGATGTAGCCTTTCTGAGATAAGAAAAGCTTCTTCTGACTTCTATCCCTGTAAATCTCCATTCCCAAAATTTTCCGGGCTGCTCCCAAATCCTTCATCTCAAACTCTGCACTGAGAAGACCCTTCAACTTCTGAATATCAGACTTGTCTTTTGCAGCTATCAGCATATCATCTACATACAGGACCAGATAAATGAGGGAATCATTTGTTAACTTGTTGTAGTAGACACAACAATCATACGGACTCCTGATGTAGCCGATTTCTATCATATAGCTATCAAACCTCTTGTACCACTGTCTAGGAGACTGCTTTAGTCCATACAAGGACTTCTTCAACTTGCAAACATAGTCTTCCTTTCCAGGGACTTGAAAACCATCTGGCTGAGTCGTGTAAATCTCTTCTTCCAATTCTCCATGTAAGAACGCTGTCTTCACATCTAGTTGCTCAAGCTCCAGATTATGATGTGCAACTATGGCTAGTAGCACCCTGATAGAAGTATGTCTGACCACAGGTGAGAAAATCTCATTGTAGTCAACTCCCTCTTTCTGATGGAACCCTCTTGCAACTACTCGAGCTTTATACTTGATGCCCTCAGCAGGTGACAACCCTTCTTTCTTCTTGAAAACCCATTTGCAAGTAATAACCTTTCTCCCCTGATCAGGTCGTTTGGTCAATTCCCAAGTCTGATTTTTCTGAAGTGATTCCATTTCATCTCCCATTGCAGCAAGCCATTGAGCTGACTCTGTACTTGTAACTGCTTCCTTGTAGGTGGACGGCTCATGAGGATCCACCTCTTCAGCAACCTGTAGTGCATAAGCCACCATGTCCTCAAAACCATACCTTGTAGGTGGTTTCCCAAAGTTTGATCTCCTAGATCGCTCATGAGTCAAACTATGCTGATTAGCAGCCATTTGTTCTGATTCTGAATGTAGGTATTGATCTTCTTGTTGTGGTTCACTCACATCTTCAGTGACTTGTTGCTCCACCTGTTTCTCAACACTACAATTTTCACAGAAACTAAAATCCTTGACCTTGTGACCACCAAGAAGATCATTCTTTGACAGAATTTGCATCCCTCTTTCACTTATATGACCAAGCCTCATGTGCCATAGCTTGGTCATATCATCCTTGTGAACCTCTGATGATGCAACAGCAGCCGAGCCTGACAGCGTTGAACCTTGCAGAATATATAAAGTACCTCGCTTGACACCTTTCAGAACCACATTGACACCTTTGTAGACATTTAAAATTCCACATGAGCCTTTGTACTTGAAACCTTTGCTATCTAGAAGACCCAAAGAAATCAGGTTTTTCGTCATGTGTGGAGCATGCCTAACATCATTCAATGTACAGAATTTACCATCATGTGTCCGTATTTTTATTGAGCCAATTCCAACCACCTTACTTGCAGAACTGTTTGCCATAGAAATATTGCCTCCATCTATCTGCTCATAGGTTGAAAACCACTCTCTGCGTGGACATATATGATAAGACGCCCCGGTATCCAAAATCCACACATCCCTGTGATGTATGTGTGCATCTGCAACCAAGGCCAGATCTTCTTCCGAAGTGGTGTCAACTTCTGCTACAACAGCAGTACCTGATGCTTTCTCAGACTGCTTCTTCTTCTTTGGACATTCGTTTTTCCAATGTCCCTTCTCTTTACAGTAGTTACAGACATCATTGGATTTGGAACCCTTTGAAACTGGATTCTTGTATTTCTTCTTCCCCGAGCCTTTTTGTCCCAAACTTCCACTGGCTACCAACCCTGCAGCCTGACTGTCTGAACTAGTACCGGTCACCTTATGGCGCATATCTCTAGTATGTAAAGATGATCTAACATCCTCCAGAGTCAGAGTATCTCTCCCACCAATAAAAGAATCCACAAAATTCTCATACGACGAAGGTAGAGATACCAACAGGATTAGAGCAGCATCCTCATCATCAATTTTAACATCGATATTACGCAACTCTAATAGAACAGTGTTTAACTGATCTAAGTGATCTCTTAGAGATGTACCTTCTTCCATACGCAGACCAAACAGACGTCGCTTTAGAAGCAACTTGTTGGTTAAAGACTTCGTCATGTATAGACTCTCAAGCTTCAACCACAGACCAGCCGCAGTTTCCTCCTCTGCGACCTCGGTGATTATATCATCTGCAAGGCACAACATAATTGTCGAGTGTGCCTTCTCCTCCAGACTGGCCATCTCAGCGATTTCTTGATCCCCTGACTTCTTAACCAGCGGCGCCCACATCCCTTGTTGTTTTAACAAGGCTCGCATCTTGATCTGCCATAAACTGAAACTGTTCCTCCCTGTGAATTTATCAATCTTCACATTCAAACCAGACATCTTTCTTGGCGGAAATCACAACCAGGCCAGATAAACCTTGCTCTTGATACCAATTTGTTATAACGAGTGCAAGAAAGAACACAGATTTACGTGGTTCACTAACAACGTGTTAGCTACGTCCACGGACAGAAGGAGAACAGTTTTATTATGTTGAGCAACAATACAGAATGACATATACACAACACACAATAGGTTGTATATATACAGCCCTAAATCCGATATACTAGTCCTAATAGGTAACCATAACCTAGTATAACCCGAATAGGTAACCATAACCTAGTATAACCCGTCAGCACAGATTGGATGGTTCAAGGCATATATTAACATTTAGGTTTGCTGGATTCTTTCACGTTGGAAAAGAAGATTGTCCATCTGAAGTAGAAGCCCAAGCGGACGCGCGTTGAAAAAAAGAAAGAAAAAGAAAGTTTGTTATTGGGTTAGTTTTCCAAAGTCGTCGACTTTTCTTGTTTACTGACTCAGTTAATGGAATTTTGTTATTGGGTTCTCTCGGTTTTCTTGATAGTTTGAGCTGTGATTATTTATATGAACTTAGATAGCTTATAATTGAGTTCCATAAGCGAATGTTATGCATTGTTATGTGATAGAGGTGACTCCCACTGAGGTAGCTTACTTGGTTTGAGCTCAATTCAGTAATTACAGGCCAAAAATCTGGAATCTTTTCTAAATTTTGGAGCAGATGAAGTTTGTTTGTAATAGTGATTTATAATGTATGGTTTGTATTGGGTGCATTATAATGGAGAAGGATTCAAGATTTTCCATACTCGAACTTGTCAATGACAATGGCGGGGATTCTTTGTCACGAGGCACTTCATTGGCTGAGGTTCGATGTGTGATGGGTCTGGCGAATGTTACTACTATGGATTTGTGCGTGATGAAGGAATATGATAAGGGTAACTCCTGGACTAAGCTGTTTAACTTGAGGATTGCCGATCCTGATGAGCAGATACGTTATATCCAGCCAATCTTGGTTACAGAAACTTGTACATTTCTGGAGACACAAACTGCATCAGGAAGCAGGCCGAAGCTGGTGAGGAGTTATCATAAGGAAGAGAAGATCGAAGAGGTTCATGTGAGGGCCGGAGTGATTGGATATGAAGAGAGTCTACTTTGGCTTGAGTAATTCGTTACTCTCTGCATCCAAATTCTGGTTAGTTGCTCCTCATTTCCACTCTGTTCAATGTATTTTTGTTTCAGTTCTCATTGCTACATATTTACTTGTTGAATATGTGTTCAATGTACCATTTACTTCTGTAACTGTTGAGTCTGTGACTTCAAATATGGGTAGAAAGTTACAAGTCCTTCAAAATTTCTTGTATTAGAAAGGTGTCCTGACAAATGGCTTTTGTACTTGCTTGATGTTATACCATCATACAGATAATAAGTGTTAAACTTTGCCTATATAATTTGATGATTGCATCCGGAGATTGATCTGTGCATTCAAATTCTGGTTATCCTTTTGAAACTCAATCATCAATGGTTCCTTTTCCTTTTTATTTTTTTATTTTTTTTAACCATTAGGCTTCTAATAATTAGACTTTCATTCTTTGGAGAGTTTGCTAGATACTTTGCCACATTCAAAAATAATAAAAGGCCACATTCAAAGCTTCGCACAGGGCCTCATATTCCGCAGAACCAGCCCTGTAAATGAGCTTGATATTCTGCATCTTCTTTTTGCTGTTTTTCACTCTTAGATGTGTGACTTAATGGATCTTATATCATAATGTGAAACGGTATTGTTGCCTAATACATGTTTCCATAGAGCTTTAGAATACATCACAGTACACTCACATGATATGATCTCATTCAGCTCAACGTTAGGACATATTTATGCTTATAGGTCAGAAAATATTCTTGGCAAATAAATTCAGTCTTAGGTGTAAGAGATGAGTTAGTAAAATCCAAAATTTTCAGAGCTTCAAATTCTCTTTGTTCATCAAGCAAATCATATCAGAGGGGGGTGTGTTTATTTATGGGCTCTGTATTTGATTTGAGTTAGTTTGATTGGAGATCAGTTACTGGTTGCTTAGTTTGTGTTGGATTTTCTATCCGACTACAATTGATTGGTTGATACTAGTTTCATGTACATCTCAATGCTGGGTCGTTTTGTGTTACTCTGATTTTCGAAACAAACAGAAAAACATCTCAATGTGCAATCAGAGATGGCCGTTTAATTACATATGATTATCTTATTGGCCGGCAGCAAGTTGAGATATTATAACATCTGGGTTTGGTGTTTTTTCAAGCAATAGGTTTTAAATACTTGACATTTTTGTATCATGACATTTTCACCATGTGAAACCGATAATTAAAATCACCTTATTCAGATAACTAACTCATTTAAAATGACTTCTGTGGCCAAGTTGTTAGTTATCTATGTCATGGTTGTTAACAACTTTCTTTTGGGTTAAATAATTTTCACAAGCTTTTGCCTTTCGTGGGTTCCAATGAGGCAATGACCTGCAATAGGAGACATTATTGGATCTCTTGTTGTTTCCAGTCACAGTCTCACATTCAGTCTTCTTCGTCTCCTCCCTTCATTGCTTCTGTCTGGAAATCAGTTGCTGGTTTTCAATGGCCTCCTCCTCTTCATCATCGTCAACTCGCAGCTGGAAGTATGATGTCTTTTTGAGTTTCAGGGGTCCTGACACTCGCAAAGGGATTACAGCCCAAATACGCGATCGACTTCGTAGAAGTGGCCTTATAACGTTCATGGATGAACCAGATCTTAGAGTAGGGGATACCATTTCGCCCACTCTCATAAAGGCAATTAAAGAGTCGAGGTTTGCAATCGTAATTCTCTCGCAAAATTATGCTTCTTCTACTTGGTGTTTGGAGGAACTTAGAGAGATTTGTCTGTCCATGGAAGACAACAGAATTTTGCCACTTTTTTTTGAAGTTGATCCTACTGATGTTCGACATCAGAAGAAGAGTTTCGAAGAAGCTTTCTCTAAGCATGAAACCTCTGGCGGACATGAATCAGACAAGTTGAATCAATGGAGGGCTGCCATAAGCAAAGTGGCCAATATCTCAGGGTGGAACACAAATGATTATAAGTAAGCATTGTGCCTTCAATTTCAATTCTATTAATTTTATCAATTAATATCTGTGATTCAATTTTTATTCTTCCCACTCTTTTAAAACAATTGAGCTCCCAAGACAGGACAGAACACGAAACACAATTAAAATAACATTTTTATTTTCATTCTCATTTTTCTTTGTTATCGGTCATAATGTAAACAACAACAACAAAAATCAAAATTATGCAGAATACGTAAAGTTGATGATTGTTTCATTTTCTTTACTTTAGTAATGCAAGTTACAAACAACATTATGGACACTCTTAGAATGTTGCTTTTCTGTTTAAATCTATAATTTTAATAGTAATTCTTTTTTTCTTTTTCTTTTTTTCCTATTTTGATGCAACAGAACATCTGGTTTACAATCGTGAAGTCTCTAGCTCTGCTTTTGACTTCCATTGCAAGAAGTAATCTATATATTTTACCTAACACTTAACTTTTAATCCTTATAACTCTTTAATTCTTCCTTGTAGGACTCACGAAGAACTTGTTGACAAGATTGTGGAATCTCTCCGCAGTGAAGTACCACCAGATGCAATTGAATTCACAGATGATTTCCAAGCATTTGGAGCAACAAAAGAAGCGACAGACAAGGTTATGAAGGCGCTAACAGATGACAAGATTACTGCCGTTGGTGTCTATGGCATGGGCGGTGTTGGAAAGACAAGCATGGTGAGACATGTAGCTGCACAAGCCTGCAGAAATGGTACTTTTAACCACTGGATTATGGCTGTCGTATCCCAAAACCTTGACTTGGAAAAAGTTCAAGGTACATTGGCAGATTTGTTGGGCTTTAAATTCGTCGAGGAGACAGAAGCTGGAAGAGCAAATAAGTTGCATAAGGAGATCATGAGAAAAGAAAAACTCCTGATAATTGTGGACGATGTTTGGGAGAGAACAGAGTTGTCAAAGATAGGGATTCCCACCTACAATGAGCTTCAAAAGTGCAAGTCCAAAGTGCTACTCACCACCAGGAGATTGAATGTCTGTAATGCCATGAAGTGCCATGAAAAGATCAGCCTCAAAGTTCTCTCAGATCAAGATTCTTGGACCTTGTTCGTGAGAAATGCAGGAACAATTTCTTTTGAGCCCACCTCATTTAAGAAAGTGGCAAGGAGGGTAGCTTTAGAGTGTAAGGGTCTACCGATTGCATTGATAGCTGTTGCAAGGGCACTCGGAGATGAGGACCAGGAGGAATGGGAGAAGGCAGCTAACAGCCTAGAGCAGTCGCAATATGTCAATCCCAACCATGAGGAAGATGAGGAAAATGCGTTCAGTTGTATACGATTAAGCTATGATTACTTGAAAAATGACGACCACAAGTCATGCTTCTTGCTCTGTTGCCTGTTCCCAGAAGACCATGCCATCTACATAGAAGACTTGTTCCGGTACGCGATCGGAAAAAGATTGTTTCGAGATGCGAAAACAATGGAAGTAGCCAGAGGAAGATTAGTTACAGTGGTCAAGCACCTGAAAAATTCTAGCTTGCTTTTGGATAGCCAGAAAAAAGGATGTGTAAAGATGCATGATGTCATCCGGGATACAGCCATTCAAATTGCCAAATCTGAAGATTGCCATCGGTTTTTGGTGGAAGCTGGTCGTGGTTTAAAGGATTGGGCTCCACGGGTATTGCATGAAGGCTGCACTGCAATTTCACTGATGAACAACAAAATTCGCAAGCTACCTGAAGAAGAGTTGGTATGTCCAAATCTCCAGATTTTATTACTAAACGGGAATGCTGTACTAAGTGAGATCCCCGAAAAGTTCATCCTGAATCTGAAAGAGTTAAGGGTCTTGGATCTTAGTTACACTGATATTTCTGTATTACCCCAATCATTTAGTCTCCTCACCAACCTCCAAGCTTTGTATTTAAATGGTTGCGACAAATTGATTGACATTTCTGTTGTGGGGAAACTTAAGAAGCTTGAAATTCTTAGTATCAGAGACTGTTCCATGGGGAAATTGTCAAGAGAAATAGGACATTTGACCAATCTAAGGATTTTGGACGTCAATTCCTCTGCGATACGATTCATAATTAGAAGAGGACGCCAGATGTGCACATTTCCCTTTACAATTCCATCTGAAGTGATACCAAAGTTGCATGAATTAGAAGAATTATACATGGTGTACTGTGGCTTTGAGGAGAACGGGTGGTGTGTAGCTGAGGGACCAACAGAAACAACCAATATTATTAGGTTTGATGAGTTAGCTGGTTTATCAAATTTGAAAATATTGCAGGTTGGCTTATCCGATGAAAGTTTCATCCCTAAAAATGTTGAGGTCGCACCAGATTGGGATTACTTTTGTATAACTATCAAAGGCAGATACCCCAACTCTGTATACGAACAAGGAGATCATAATTCAAGATCCTTGTTTCTTAATGGAGCAACCATCAGTACCTTGCCTGATTGGTTTATCAAAGCGGTGACAGAGAAAACAGAGAAGCTAGAGTATGACCGCTGCGGAGGGATGAGTGACATTGTTATGGAATATGACCATGGCAGGTTACATAAACTCAAGCATCTCACAGTTGCTGGGTGTGCTCGTGATTCTTCTTATGTGTACTTGAAAGAGTTGGTGAACACAACAAGACGAGTTGAAACCGGACCCGTGTTTGAGAATTTGGAAGAGTTGCATCTGAAATTTCTGATCCACCTGGAGGAGTTGTGTGTTGGTGAGTTACCACCTGGGTCTCTCTCAAATCTCAAGGTGTTTCATGTGTTTTCGTGTACGATTTTGAGGAGTGTATCAGAATTTGTACAGGGACTACCAAATCTGGAGAAACTAGATTTAAACTATATGGTCAAATTGGAATATGTGTTTAGATACGAAGGGTTCGAGCCAGAACAATCAAAACTGAGGGAGATGCATTTGTTGCGTCTAGAAGCACTAAGAAGCATATGTAATGGTCCCGCTCCACATGCAATGTTCCGGTGTCTTAAAATTTTGACCATTGACCGTTGCCTGCTGCTGCAAAGTCTGTTCGCATCTGATGTAGCTCAGTGTCTTGTTCAATTGGAAGACCTTCTTGTAGAGGATTGCCCTTTGTTGGAAAGAGTAATGGAAGCAGTGACCAAGGAGAAGACGGTTCTACCAAAACTGAAGAACTTGGGTTTGATGAATCTTCCTATGTTGTATGGTCCAATTGCTGCCGTTGATATTGAGTGTCCTTCATTGGAACACTTGATGGTGGAGGATTGCCCCAAGCTTTTATTTTCAACTTTTTCCGATCTCTTCAAAGCCTTCAAAAGCAGGAACCAATTTTCATTTTCAGCCTCGGCGTGTCAGGTATTGACGTATTTACTTTGTTTGTTCTTTTCTTCTGTATTTTGTAGGGCAGCAATTGGGCAAAAACTGATTTGATTCAATTTTTATTCTTCCCACGACAAGACAGAACACCACGAAGCACAATTAAAATAACATTTTTATTTTCAATCTTATTTTTCTTTGTTATCAGTCATAATGTGAACAACAACAACAAAAGTCAAAATTATGCAGAATGCTTAAAGTTGATGATTGTTTTGTTTTCTTTACTCTAGTAATGCAAGTTACAAACAACATTATGGACACTCTTAGAATGTTACTTTTCTGTTTAAATCTATAATTTTAATAGTCTTTTTTATTTTTTGTCCTATTTTGATGCAACAGAACATCTAGGTTCCAATTGCGAAATCCCAAGTTCAGCTTCTGACTTCCATTGCAGGAAGTAACCAAGTTCAACTCTATTTCTTTGTCTAGGTATGCAATGTGATCAACTGAATTATTTTCTTTTCATTGAATGGTAGATTTCTTGTGATGCCACATATATAAACTAAAAATGTTACTTTTTTCTAAGATAATGGAGTTCTCATAATTCATTTGCTTTCCCAATCTTCTGTGTATTAGTGATTCAGTGCAACAAACAAATTTTAACTTCAGTTTTCTTTTCCGCTCCTATATTCTTATTTTTCTTTTTATAATTCGTCGTGATCAATCATTTCTTTTTTCTAATTTTGATAAGTAATTGATGAAAGATATTAAATTTGTGAAAGAAAAACATTGTCACACTGAAAACTTTGTACCAATGAGGATTGTTTTGTTTTCACTACTTGCTAATACAAATTACTGATTTACTGGTATAAGAAAATGTCTGGTTTGAAACAAATTTCAATCATGATGATTGCATACATCATGTTTTAGTCAATTCATTCAGTCCTCATATATGTTAAAATAATGACTTATTTGACTTGAAGGTTGTAAATGGACAAGTATACTCTGCATATGAAGCAGAAATTCGTGATTTATGAATGGGTACACTATTTAAGTATTTAACACACAGTAGTACACACACACACAAAAAATGATGATGATGATAAATTAAGTTACAACTCATACCCCCATTGCTCTCTTTCACTCTTTGTTATTGAGTTTATCTAGTGTATAGAAAATAGAGTTAACAAAAGACTAGCATCTACGAAATGAGAACCTAAATATTGTTACCAAATTCGAGTTTCCATTGATGCAGCATATTAAGCCTAGAACAATACACACACTATGCATCACAGTACGTACCACTCTCCAGCTCCAAAAGAGAATCTTCAGAAAGTATTACCACTGAAACCGGCAAAATAAGCTTACACAGAGTTTGCAAGAGCAGCCCTGCTATTACAACACAATACAGTAGTGGAAATTACAGCTACCTATACATATCCAATCTAAATTAATTGATTAACACTATTGTGAGGTGTGAACTAGAAACTAACGGTCACATTGCCGAAAAAAATGAACCCTTCTGTGGAGGATCACTCGCCGGTGTTGTTGGATGGCTTCTGTTAAGAATTTGGCACTAGCCGACCATTGTACATCTTCTCAAGTAGCTGCTTTGCATCAGGCCTCCTAAGAAGACCTTTGTTGTTGGTACACCAGTCCCTAAACATACGGGGCAAACGAGTTTCCCAAGACCTGACAACAAGAAGAACCGATCACTCATCAAAGAAAATGAGTATCCATTGCAATAGGATACCACACAACAGAATGTTGATATGGGAGGGAAAACAACGACTCCAATTTCACAACTATCTGCTATGGTTTATGACGATTCTTATTTTTTATTTTTTATTTACTTGATTCAGTGTCTGATGACTGCAAATGCAACAAAACTGTGATAGTGTATCGATGTTTATTAATATGGAACAAAAACAGAAATATGAGTCTCAATGGGAATTCATACCATAACAATTTGGACATTCTGTAAACTCATACACATCTTTAGCTCGTTTTCTGTTGAGAGATTTCCATTTTCCCGTACCACCACACATATCACCTGAATAAAAAGCAAAAGAACAACTCAGCGACAAGCGTATACCGTATACCACATGTAAACAGTACATCTAAACTACAAGGGAAAAGATCAACAGAAAACGAGGCATAATTAAAGGAGAAGAAGCACTGTGTGTCTCTCCTAACAAAGCCAAAGCAAAAACTTTGAGGCATAATTAAAGCATCTCAATTATTTATCTAACCAGGACAACTATATTTGAGATGAAGATAACCACTGACGAACACCAGGAAACCTATTACCAACAAAGAAAACAGGGACTCGTATATGAAATGATTATGAGAAGTGAGCTGGTACAGTATTTGTATTCTGCATCACGTTTCGTATCAAACAGACAATTACAATGCAGCGTGCAATTATAGCCTAGTGTTCATGATCTTAGACACCTAAAGCAAGTAAAATGCAGTTAGCACGGTGCTCGTGATGCACAGTTCCAAGAGTGATCCATCAATTGGAAGGTATGTTAGATTTGGTCACAGTAGGTAAACAGCATACTATACAGCAAAGAAATCATAACATATCATAGTTCTATATAAGGACTCATGAAGCAGAAAATGCACATGTTTTGAAGTTGGATTTTCAGGAAAACCCTTAACATAACTGCAAATTCAATTTGAAGTTTATCTATCTCTTATAAGCTTCAAGTTTTATCTGGATGGATAATAACTCACCGGTTGAAGGCAGGGATCAAAACTAGACCCATGAGATTCAAGGAAACCATTATGCACAAGTTATTGATACGCCTTCATCGTAAAACTCTGAATTGGATTTACTACATGAACCCCGAAGCTCCCCATCCCTGTGTACTTGACACTTGCAATACCATATTCAAACTCAAAGTTAAAAAGAAAGCTATTGGAACATGGCGTTAAGCCAGTGCCAGCCTCGCTGAGCCGTCTTATTGTTGTATTGGATGGAATATAGTGCAACCACACATTACCACACAACTTCCACCAATGGTGGTCTTCTTCCAGCCCTTGAATGATGCACACACCATTAATGTAGATTGTACGTAATCTGAGAAATGAAACCCTGTAGTAGCATACATCAGTCTGATGATGAACATAGAATGCCAGTCCTCCTTTGCTTTCCCATAATTTGAAATTTCCAGGAATGTCAATTTTGAACTTGTATACTTCGACTCCTTTCCCATAGTATATACCCTTAGGCTGGGGCAACCTCTGAAAGCTCATACGACAGGTGAACCACTCTGGAATTTCACTTGCTGCAGGAAAGCAATCCTGGAAACTAGATTGCCAGCATGAAAGAAACAGAGACAGCAGAGCTGAGACCTCTGAATTATCCCCCGGTAAAGTATTCTCTATCTTCATCTTTGCCAAGTAATCAATGGCCAGATTGCGGCACAGCGTATGCAAAGATGCAACTCCATCCAGGGGATCATTTTTGACTCTCTGCCTTCCACAATGTTTGACAGACTTGAAATTGTTCTCAACAAGACGCAACCCCTTGTGTCTAAGGACTCTAAGCCATCTATTTCTCACAGGAACTCTAAAATTTCCACTAGATTCCAGCACTATGTCAAATTGATGAACTCTTGAGAATCATAGCGTAACTTTATTGTCTTTAACTCACACTTGGTTGGAAATGTAGCCAGATTGTAACAATTGGTCAAGGTGCTTCAGATGTTGTAACTCAAGAATGCTGCAGGGAACAGTTGTTACGCTACAGCAGTTTGTCACAACGTAGCTCTTCAAGATTAATGAGAAATCTAATTGATGAAGGAAATCCTTTGATGCCAGTACGCCCTAGGTCCAGGCTTTTCAAGGATCTCATCTCTTCGACAATTTCAAACTTCTGAAGTTTCTCACAGCCACTGAGGTTCAGGTTGACCAGATTCTTAGCATTTCCAACCTCAACTTCAACTAAATTTGTACAATGACTTAGATTCAAGTCCACTAAATTCGGGAACATGGACAAGCCACTGATCTTTCTTACACCATAAGAATTTGACATGTCGATAGATTTCAAATTCTGCATAATCTGCATATGTGAAAATATTAGAAAGAAATTATAATGTCATTTTAATCAAACAGCATTAGACCATTAATAGTAAAAATTACCTTCGGTGCCTCCCCCAAAGGTGATGTTTGGCGGCTATGATGCATCCTTAGTACAACAAGTTTCTTGGGATAAAAACTAGGCGGAAACGACAGTAATGGACAATAATCCCAAACTAGGAGCCTCAATTCGTTGGAGAGATAATTTATATGATCTCCAGTGAAGGAGCCTCCAGTGTAAAAATCACGAGGGCTTACAAAGATTTGAAGATTTTTCATCTTTGAGAAGCTATCAGTGTTCAGATGTATCTTTTCTCCCCTGCAATTCAGGTCATTGAGCATGATGCCTCGAACTTTATCCGATCCCTACAACCAAAAAACAAAAATATTGTTAAAAGCTCAATGTGTCTCATAGAATTTCACATATATTCTCAGTTCTGTATTGTACATAGAAGATGGTCTTCAACTATTGATATGGGATATATCACTTACTGTGTTTTCCATAAAAACTCGGTAAACATCCTCATATAGCCATAATCTGCTACGCTCTCCAGGCTCAGTAGGAGACTCTTGACAAACTATTTCTTTCCCCATTTTCTCTAGCAGATCATGCATCAAAATGCAATTCTTTTCATTGATGCTTATGAGGGCCTTTTCTGTGAGTGCTTCAATACCATATTCAGGATTGAGATCGCATCCTCTTAGAATATCTATCACGTAGTTCTTAGCTTTTCCGTTAAAGAAACATGCAATGTGAAGAAAAATCTCTTTTGTCAAACCATCCAGTGCATCATAGCTTCTTCTGAGGATTTCTTGAATCTCTTTCTTTGGTTCTGTTGCATAACCATCTAATGCAACTTTCCATTGATCTACATTTCTACCACGGAGATGTGAACCCAAAACTACCAATGCTAAGGGAAGCCCTTGAGCATAAAGAGTTAGATTATCAATGAGTTCAACATAGTCATCCATATTTTGGTTTTTTTTAAAGGCATATAACTTGAAGAGCTCTAAAGCTTCATGATGACTCAACTTCTCCATTTTGTATATATAATCATGAGCAGTAAGCTGACCCTTATCTCTTGTTGTGATGATTATTCTACTACCTGAACCAAACCAATCAGACTTTCCGACTAATTTATCTAACTGGTTGAAATCATTCACATCATCAAGAATTAAGAGAACCTTTTTATGGCACAACCTTTCTTTTATGAGAGTGATCCCTTCATCAACACTAGTAATCCTTAATTCTTTCTCCTTGAGAAACTTAGAAAGAAGAGAAATTTGCAATTCAACTAGGCCTCCATATCTGATTGATCTCTCTCTAACATTTTCCAGAAAACAGCTACCTTCAAAGTTATGAGCAATTGAATTATACACACCTTTAGCAATCGTTGTCTTTCCGATTCCACCAATTCCCCATATCCCCACCATGCGGACATCATCTTCTCCAACACATAGAAGCTTAAGCACATCCACCACACGAGGCTCTATTCCAACAGGGTATTTTGCCACGCTTAACTGAAGGCGATCTAATAGTTGTGCTGATATCCGTTCCACGATTGTATCGATGAATGTAGATTCATGACTGCCAATGAGAAGCACTTGATTATTGGTTCAAAAAAGTATAGCAGATATTATGAGTTTAGCTTACAAAGAAGACTACAGCTACCATGCAAGCAGAGCTGTTCTTGTACAAGTACCTTCCATCAATGAAATGCAGGCCAGAGAGATTTGATGCTTTAGTAAGAGCTTCTCTCCATCTCATGACTTTCCCCGAGTTGTCTTTTAATCCGCTTTCGTGGTGAGCTAGTGCTAGGCCAAAACCACCTCTTTGATGTCGTACATCCGATGGATCTACCTTGTAAAAAACAGGGTAAACCAGTTGTTGCTTTAATTCTTTACAGTCAAGAATGCTGACAAGTTCTTCCAAGCACCACCCAGAGGAAGCATAATTCTCCGAGAAGATGACGATAGAAATTCTGGATTCTTGAATTGCTTTTTGAAGGGCAGGTGATATCTCATCTCCTGTGCCAAGTCCTTCATTGTCAATGAAGGTTTTGATTCCTTTTTGGTCCAAATTTCTGCACAGATGGCTTACAATATTGTTGCGTGTATCCACACCTCTAAAACTGAGAAAGACATCATATGTCCATGAGTGATGATCATGAATGGGAGAAGAAGAAGAAGAGGAGGAACAGCAAGATGCTCTGCCTTGTTTCTTGCCAAGAACTGAGCGGAGATGGAATCCATATTGTTTGAAAAAATTAGCATGCTGGGGATACTTGATAACCGAAGCTGATTGAATGATGAGTTTGTTAAATGAGGGGTTATTGAATCGGCTGTGATTTGGTTTGAACTTAAATTGAGAGGATATGATCAATGCTTGGGAGGACAACATGATCTATCTTCGATCGGGCTGAGAAGTTGACCAACTATATAGTTGAGGGTGCATGTGAGTTGGGGGTGCATGTAATTGCCTAGTAATACTAATACCAATAGATCCTCTCACATTTGACCATTTCAACCAGTTGAAAGGCCCACTACTCTTTTTTGTTTTGTTTTTTTTTAGTATGAAAGGCCAACTAACCAACTAATTAATGAGGTTTTTACAATTATATTATTATAATTACCACTAGCAGACTCCTACCTAGTCTTTCTCAGGCACAAAGAAAATGAGTATCCATAGCAGAAGAATACAACACAACAGAATGTTGATATGGGAAGGGAAAAGCAAGGGCTCTAAAACTCCACATTCATAACAACTCATATGTCTAACCATCATAACTTCTGTATTATTTCCTCCAAGAGTTCACATTTATAACAACTCATACCTCTGACTATCATACTTATGTATTATTTCCTCTAATCCTGACAATTCATGTATGTATAATGTATATGAAGATACACTTCGTGTATTAGAGATGTTCTCTATGGTTTATGACGAGTCTATTTTTTTAGTTTCTAATGACGAAAGTTGCAACAAAACTGTAATAGTGTGTCGATGTTTTTTGCAGGATATATGGAACACAAACAGAAATATGAGTATCAATGGGAACTCGTACCGTAACAATTTGGACATTCTGTAAACTCATACACATCTTTAGCTCGTTTTCTGTTGAGAGCTTTCTATTTTCCCGTACCACCACACATATCACCTGAATAAAAAGCAAATGAACAACTCAGCAACAAGGGTATACCGTATACCACATGTAAACAGTACATCTAAACTGCAAGGGGAAAGGATACCCAAATAATGTATGCATCAAGGTTTAGTTGAGTCATACAGGAGAAGAAGCACTGTGTTTCTCCCCTAACAAGCCAAAGCACAAACTTTGAGGCATAATCTATAGCATCTCAATTAGTTGAGTCTAACCAGAACAACTACTATTTGAGATGAAAATAAGCATTTAAGAACACCAGGAACCAATTACCAACAAAGTTAAGAGGAACTCATATATAAAGTGATTATGGCCAATGAAAAACTTAAGAGTTCGTTTTCTAGCTGAACCTTCAAACCAATATAATCTATACATCATTCTGAGAAGAAAAGAAAAAAAAATATAATCTATACATAACTTATCTGCACACGCAGATATTTGGCTAGAAATACAATACCACAGGAATTATAAAATCGGGATCATTTCCAAGTTCCAACCATGAATAACAAAACGCAACATCTATACTTACAAAGCACAGCTCCACAATTTTGGCAGACTGGTGGTCTGTGTTTTCCATCCAGTGCAACTGCCTTTAGAGAGTTGCTTATCAAACCACCAGCTAACATAGACAAGTGAGACACAATCGTCAAGAGATTAAGACCTCAGATCTTTAATGTTAAAACATATCCATGGTAATTTACAGTATTGTTTTTTTTTTTCTATAAAAACTTAAACGGTATTTTTTTTTCCCGACTAACGGTATTGGTTTTGAAAGCCTCCAACACCAATCAGACAATTCAAACTAACATTACAATATATATAAATATATAAACAATTAGGTTGAAAGGGCACCAAGTTTCAAACCAGGAGATAGTTTCTATCGACTTAAAAATCCTATCTAACTGAAACATTCCGTCAGAAGATATCAAAGCAATGTTAACGCCCAAAACACAGGAGACTCAATAGAAAGACTCTATCTTGTCTTGAACGAAATACTATATCCATGATTCAAGACGCAGAGATAATGAACTTGACCTACACAGCCCATAAAACAGAAGATATTGAACAAAGCAATAGTGTCATTACCAACATGCATCAGGCTACATGAAAGAAATAACAAGCATCAAGCCAACACATACCCTTTCTCTCATGCCATTTTTTGTTAGAAACTATAGTAATCGCTTTTGATCAAGAAGATAGCTGACAGAAAAAAGATCAATACATTCGATGGTTTAGCCCGAATCCCCAGGACTGCCACCCTCGTTGTCAAGATTTGGATCTTACATGAAACCCAACTGACTTTGAGTTCACTGCCAAATTTCACACATGCAAATGATAGTTAAAACCATTGCCTAATCAACAATAAAATCTCTACATATGTTCTACTGTATTCATGCTTTTGTAGATACATGCAACTAAAGAAACAGAAAAAACGAGATGAGAGTATCTGAAAGGAAATGACCGGTTTCAGTTTCAGAGTGAGAAACAAGACTCACAGTGGGCTGGTGAAAATTGCGGCAAGAGATGAGACGAAGAAGAAGAAGCCACATCACCTCTCTTTCTAAATTAAGCGCATTGGGCTTTTAGCGGGCTAGGCGGTTACAGTACACGTCATGGCGGTCGGGCCGTGATGAGCCTACACCGACTGGGGATCCACGTAACAAAGTCCAAATTTCTGAAAAAAAATAAAAATAAATAAACAAATCAATTTTAGTTGGGCTTTTAGCGGGCTTGGCGTAGATAGTACATGTCATGGCGGTCAGGCCATGGTGGGCCTACATGGACAAGGGTCCAACATTTTAAATAAAAAAGAACGACGAGTCGTAGCTCGCCGTCTTCAACGACGAATTGAGAGCAGTCCATGACGACCCAGCCGGGTACCATCTTAAACTTGGTTGCCGATTAAGCTGGGAAGTACTCTAAGCATTTGGATTAGTTACTGATAGGAGCATAAAATGCTACGTTTATAATGTACTTCCGACCCTATTTAACTATGTAATTCCTTTAACAATATTCATATTAACTAAGTTTATGTTTTTAGGTCATAAATAAAGCTGAGGAGCCTAAAAGAGACAAAAGAGGAGAAATCTTGAAGGAAAAAGAATTCATGTCATGCAAGGAAAGAAATCAGAAAATCTGCTAGAAATTATTAGTCAACTTCGACAGAAGATTGTGATCAGCTCACAACGATCTAGGAGATGTGTCATATATCAATGGAAAGCTACAAGAGTCTACTTTTCAGAACTTTTTACAGATCGTCAATACCTATTTTTAAGAAGAATTTATGACTGTTTTAAGTGGCATAATGTCAGTCTGCCTGAATTTCTGATTTGGACCAAAACATCTATTTTGAGGCCCAGACCACATTGGCAAGCCCATTGACAAGTTTTGAGGGTTTTATAACCCTAATCACAGCAGAAAAGAGGGGGAGGACGTGAAGATTAGAGGAGGTCAGCGATCTCACATCATGAGAACCTCCATAGTTGTAGACTCGCACAAGGAAGCCGTCAAGCTATCATTGATATCTCTCTATCATCCACGGTTTATCTTTCCTTTGTCATCTTTTATTCTCCTTGTGTGTCGTTGCAGCCATGTGTGGCTGATTTCTCTTAGTTAGGGGCAAGGTTTGAAGCCCCAAGAATGTTTTAGATATTGTTTTGAACCTTGGTTTCGAATTATTGAGTCTTTCAAATTGTTTATTTGGTTTTGGTTTATGGAGAACTCTTGCTTGTTTATGTTCATGTATGCGCAACATAGAACATTATGAACTTGTGAGTGGGGCTAGAAATAGGTTGATTAATCTCCTAAACGGTTAAAAGGCATGTTTCAAAGTAGTGAAACCTATAGGACAATAGGTGAAACCAAATAAAAAGACTTGCATGCTAGGTAGGCGTTCCATACTAGTTTTGCATACTTGTTCAATTAAATTTTCATTGATCTTAATGCTTAGAATAATTTGTTGATAGGATAGCGTCTATACCTTGATTGGTTATTCTAAAGGCTTAGTAATGATGTGTTTATCTTGCTTAAGTATTTAAGGGAAGTAATAAGGACTTACGTAGTGTGTTTACGGTTTGTTCTTGATTCATACCAATTTATGACTTAATGATTGAAGCTTTGGTTGTTAACTTATCTTGAAACATACTTGGCGGTGGATTTCCGCAGTCTCTAACGTCTTATCCATGTGATATTTTCTACTTTATTTTGTTTCTTTGTTTTCTCTTGTTTATAATCACAAAACCCCATATCTCTAGTACTATTATCTTATGTTTTCTCTTGTTTTGTAATTAACGTAATTGTAAAGGTACCCTCAATCCCCGGCTTGTAACGATACCCTTATTTGCTATATACTACAATTGACACAAAATGGTTTTAATTGAAACGCCCGGTTTTGGTCGCTATCAATTTTGGCGCCGTTGCCGGGGATTGAAAAACCCCTAGCAATTTACGTTAATTCTTGTATATATATTTTCTGTTTTAATAGCTTTTCAGATTATATTCTTTATTATTTTAGGATTTGTGATTTAGCTTTTTATATATTACTAACTATAGTTTCTATTTTGTTTTTCAATGTGGCATCAATCTTACGAGGTGTATTCTAGATGCTCCATGGTAGGTCATTCAATGCAGACATGTCCAAGCATCAAATATCATGGATACTATGATCAAAATGTGGTTGGAGGATTTCAAGAGAACCAAGGGCATTGGAATGATTACTATTCACCTCAACACAACACAGTATGGGATGATCCTTCTTATTCTTCATGGAACACCGATCCGGACATGCAACAAGGATTTTCCAATGAGTTCCAAGCTTCACCATATTCATTCCATGACTACTGGACACAAGCACCATCTCATCAAATTTCAGCTAAGTTAAATCATTACGATGAGATGATCAAGTCTCTAAATGAGATGAATAAGGCTCTAGCTGCTTCAAATAAAGCTTGGATTGAGGAGCAAAAAGCTTTTAATGATAGTTAGGCAGAAACTAAAAGGATTTTGGACACCTTAATATCTCAAGAGCAGCCATCTTCATTGATGACAACTTCACATGAACTTCCCGCAACTTCAGCTCCATGTCAACCTCATGATTCAATATTTTTCGAGGATGAAGAAACGGATTCGGAGGAGTCCTATGAAGAGCCACTCGATGTTGAGACTTCTGAGGATTGCTTAAACGAGGAGTCTACCAAAGCTCTTATATTTGAACCTTTATTGCTATTACATGGAAGACCACATGATTCTTCACTCCATCACTCAAGCTCTACACATGTTCTTCCTATCCAAGCATCATGTGAGTTTGTTGAGCATGTGGATATGGTGGTACCTGAATGTCTCAAATTGGATAAGGAGATTCTTGTTGTGATTGTGAATAGTTGGAGACAATGGAAGAAGAGAAAGAAAAAGAGAAGCTTCATATCTTATATGTCCATTGCTCCTAAGTTACTCAAATTGCAACCAAATGACCATGAAATATCTTTGAAGAGGGTGAAGCATTTGATCGAACCGCGGCCTAAGCCTCCTGATTACTCTTGTTGAAAAGCCGTTGTGAGGGAACCCAATTGTCTATGCTTTCTTTATTTTGTTTCTGTTCGTTTTGATGTGTTTTGTGTGTGTGTGCAGGTTAGAGTTGAGAAAAGTTGAAGAAAACTCCAAGTTCAGCCAAAACAGTGCTCTCGGCAAAACAGTTCTTCCGACTTTGGAGGGCTATGGTTTGCAGCTCCTAGAACCTGGGAATGTGTGCTTTATATGAAAAGAAAGATCTCTGAGTCTAGTTTTTGTAGGATTTTACAGAAGTTGATTCAGAGACCCGAGTCATTCTCAGTTTGATGTTGAAGGCAGCAAGGTCACTGCCAGGAAACCAGAAATTTGTGCAATACAGCCGGGAAAAGGTCAAAACAGAGGATACTTCCATCCATTATATGGAGAAAAGCTATATATGCCTGAAAATATTGTTGAATTAGCTTCAACTTTTATTTAAGACACTTTTACATTCCGACACAAGAACTTATTGGAAATCAGGTTTGAATGGGTAAAGGTCTGTTTCTCAGCTTTTCTGTGCAAACTATGTTTTTCTTCTAAATTTGTAGGGCTGCCATTTTCAATCCACTTCGAGTTAGGAAACGTGCCACAGATACACATAAAGCTAGTAACGCCATCTTTCATCTCCAATTGGAATCTCAGACATTGGATGCTGCAACAGGGACTTATATCAGCTGGAAGTTGGCTGCAGAGCACACAATGGGGGAGCTTTTCTCATCTTCTACCTTTTGTTTTGTTCACTTTCCTCTATATATCTATTATGCATTGTTTGATCTATATTGTTCTCACATTGTGGACAATGCGTAGTTTAAGTGTGGGGGAAGGGAATGCACACATTTTGTGTTTTGTTTTGTTTTTGTTAGAGTCGAAATTTGAAGAAAAAAAATTGTGTTTCTATGAGTCATCATGCCTTTCGACTGTCTAGGATGAGTATATATCTCTGAAATTATGGCTAAAAGAGGATCACACGATTGAGATGATGTTAAATTAATTCTTTGGTTAATTACGATATATACTAATTAAGCATATGAGTGTGTAGTAGAAGCGGTTTTTCATTGACATTGGTACAAAATTTTAAACATGTTGATGATGAGTTTTGATTCATAATTACCCTGGTGAGAATTTGAGCTTTATTGTGTTATTCTTTCTGAGTGCTTATTGAATAAATCATCATCTATTTTCTTGGCAATTCTTAGCGATCTCATTATCTTTCTTTTTGATTAACTGCTTGTCGCAGATTAAGTTTAACGGACCCTAGTGCTAGAACTCACTTTTGTGTTAGTCGAGACTTTTATCGATATATGTTCTGATTTTGGAAGGGATTAAAAGGACTTAGGATTTCCACCATTGCCAAATTGCCATATGTCCCAATTTGTGTGCGCGGCACACCCCTTAGTTGAACCCCTTTGAGCCTACATTATGCATTTATGTCATCACCCATGTAATTCTCACCTTGAGCTTAGTGTAGTGATATCTCTACACTTGTCCTTAGGGCTTAATAGAGTTTATGTTGTGATGTATTGTACGTGTGGAATAATGATGAATAACAAGTGTAGGGGGAAGGACTTGTCCATTAAAAAAATAAAAGATATGTGTTGCCGAAAAAAAAAAAAAAGAAGAAGTAAAAGAGTAACAAAAAAAAAATGAATGTGGCGGCACTAGAAAAAGAATAATGATGAAAGTATGGATTAAGTCTCCCTTTGTGATGGAGGAGTTTGTTTTAAATTGAAGACCTAATGATGTGATATATGGTCTTTGTCCTCATTCATAAATGTTTAAAGGTGATCCTATGACTCTACTAGGTTTTTAAGGGCGATTTGCTATTCCTTATCCTTTGTTTCATTAAACCTTAGTCTTGGTCAAACTTTAACCTTGATAAAGTTCTTTTATGATCCAAAAGATGGGCAGCCATTGATCTGTGGAGATTGGTTACAAAAGTTGAGCATATGGGTTGGTCCGTTTGGTAAGTAGTTGATATCTTTCATGAGATCTTTTTAATTTCACAAAGTGCATTTTTTTTTTCTTTATATGTGAGCCTACTTGTTTGTTTATTCTCTCACATATATATACTGAGTGAAAAAGCTTTTAAGCATTAGCCTTGATTCTGAGAGAAGAAAGAGTGGTAATCATGTGAGGTTGAATCTTACTTGTTGGATACATGCTAAGCTCCATCCATCACCATTGTCACCCCCATGTCTTACATTTCTTATATGCGGAGTATATATTTTAATTAACACTCATAATTGATTCTTGATTAAGTGCTAATCTTGATGCTATGAAAGTAAAAGATTTGAGCAATGGACATATAAGATATGAAACTCCTATCAGTTACAACACATACCCCTTTGCTCTCTTTCACTCTGTTATAGAAAAAGAGTTTACAAAAGACTGGCATCTACGAAATGAGATCGTAGATATTGTTACTAAATTCGAGTTTCAATTGATGCAACATATTATGCTTAGAACAATACAAACACCATGCATCGCAGTACATACCACTCTCTAGCTTCAAAAGAAAAACTTCAGAATTCAAAAAGAATTATCACTCAAACTGGAAAAATTTACCATATTACTAAAGGATGGCCATAGTGTTTTTACTGTTCACTAATGACAGTAAAAAAACGGTTATGCCCTCCTTATTACGGATTTGCCTCTTTTGTTTTGCGTGTTTCTTAAACTTTTCTTTTGATCTCTCTCGATCACTCTCACTTCACAAATGTATACACTACGTCAAAATAGAGAATCTGCTAGATTTTAAGTATAATTTTTTTAAAAATTTTAGCTTTTGTTTTCTTATTTTAAATTTTTTTAAAAGAATCAGTTGGAAATACTCTAATTCTAGTATGCTTACAGAATTTGCAATAAACAGTAGCGGAACTTACAGCTAGCTACTCAGCCTCGAGGGTCCCACCTTTAAGAGGGAGAATAGCAAAGTCAACGAACTTGAAATTTGTATTTGCTTGGGCCTAAGAGGGATAGGCAGAACCCGATCACGTCATGGCAGTTGCCAGGATAGTGGGCCTACCGGGGCTCACCTTTAAAAATAGAAATAAAAAAAATAAAAAGATGTTTGACCTCTCTCTCTCTCTCAGACCGGTTGTGTTTTCAGTTTCATTTTTGTTCCAGTTTTTCGACCGCCAAGTTCTATTTTTTGTTTCAATCATCAGGTACACCCTTTCAGTTTCATAGAGTTGACTAGAACAAAAATGTAATGAAGTTTTGACTTTTTCTTCTTTACTGAGTCTGTTAATGGAATTGTTATTGGGCTCTCTCGGTTTTGTGATATTTTGAGCTGTGAGATTGTTTGTATGAACTTGGATAGTTTAGTATTGAGCTCCATAGGAATCATTGAAATATGATAGAGTTGACTCCGGTTGAGATAGATTGCTTGGTTTGAGCTGAATTATAGGCCAAAAATTTGGAATGTTTTTCTAAATTTGAAGCAGATGAAGTTTGTGTTAGTAATTTATAATGTGTGGTTTGTATTGGGTGCATTTTGTAGATGGCTTGATGGGATGAGATTCTGTCGAGTTTTTTTGCTGAAACTAGGCTTTTACTGATGTGCATGACTAGTCACCTCACTCAGTTTTGTTATTTTATCAGTACATCATTATCTCGGTGGGGATTGCGAAATCGTGGAGCACATACCTGAAGATGTGCTAGTGAAGATCTTCCAGAGGTTGCCCGTCAAATCCTTAATCCACTTCACCTCCGTTTCAAATTCTTTGTCACGAGGCACTTCATTGGCTGAGGTTCGATGTGTGATGGGTCTGGCGAATGTTACTACTATGGATTTGTGCGTGATGAAGGAATATGATAAGGGTAACTCCTGGACTAAGCTGTTTAACTTGAGGATTGCCGATCCTGATGAGCAGATACGTTATATCCAGCCAATCTTGGTTACAGAAACTTGTACATTTCTGGAGACACAAACTGCATCAGGAAGCAGGCCGAAGCTGGTGAGGAGTTATCATAAGGAAGAGAAGATCGAAGAGGTTCATGTGAGGGCCGGAGTGATTGGATATGAAGAGAGTCTACTTTGGCTTGAGTAATTCGTTACCCTCTGCATCCAAATTCTGGTTAGTTGCTCCTCATTTCCACTCTGTTCAATGTATTTTTGTTTCTTTTCTCATTGCTACTTATTTACTTGTTGAATGTATGTTCAATGTACCATTTACTTCTGTAACTTTTGAGTTTGTGACTTCAAATATGGATAGAAAGTTACAAGTCCTTCAAAGTTTCTTGCATTAGAAAGGTGTCCTGACAAATGGCTTTTGTGCTTGCTTGGTATTATACCATCTTACAGATAATAAGTATTAACTTTGCCTATATAATTTGATGATTGCACCCGGAGATTGATCTGTGCATTCAGATTCTGGTTATCCTTTTGAAACTCAAACATCAATGGTTCCTTTTTTTTTTTTTTTTTTTTTTTTTGTATATTTTTTTCTTTTACCATTAGGCCTCTAATAATTAGACTTTCATTATTTGGAGAGATCGCTAGATACTTTGGGTTAGTATGAGAAATCAATTTATTGGGATTGATTTGAAGACATTTGTGGTCACCATAGAGCAGACACTAAACTGTCAGTTAGCCTAAGCGGATATATGGTAGAACAGGGATCATTTGAACCAATTTTGAAACTGATGAAAGATGGTTAGACACATCATTAAGAAAGTTGAGGTATCTCTTCTGATCATTAGCAACAGAAGATCACATCATCATATGTTATACTATAGCTGTTCAGGCTGACAAACTAATAGAATCAAGGCAGGTTAACCACTGTTTGTGATCAAGAGGTTTAATCTCTTCAATTTGAATCTTGATTTGTATTTAAACTATTTTGTCCTTTTGTTTCCATAGAGCTTTAGAATACATCACAGTACACTCACATGATATATATGATCTCATATGATATACCAGTCATCTTCTATTGTGATGCAGCTCCAACAGAAGATGGATATGTTTAACGAGATTGAAAATTAGAGTAGTCTTTCTTCATTTAGATTTGTTGGATCTTCTAGTTTTTTTGTTTTTGTTTGGTTGTTTTGCATTATAGTACTATGGACTTGGTCTGCATAATATCATTTGACTCCACTACAAGTGATTCCCAACAATTCTTGTGTGATCTCTTTGATTTTTTACTTATTGTTTGATCCCTATTGTTCCACTGAAATAATGAATTGAAAGAAGTAAACTTATATATGCCCCTAGAATTAAATCATGCAAAATTAGTTGAATTACTGTATCAACTTTTGCATTGAAGAGGACTGAGTCAAGTTTTGAAAATGTGTAGCATGTTTAATCCCTCATTTTGAATGTTATCAAGATGACACGGTCATGTGTATTATGACATTTGACTTTCGGTGTTGAATATTTGTGTCTGTCGACACTCATAAAACCCAATGGCAACTGTCCATGGTCTCTGAAATTCTAAAAACTTTGAAATGAGCATAATATTCTGCATCTTCTTTTTGCTGTTTTTCACTCAGCAACAGATGTGAGCATTAATACATGTGAGCATTTTAAATGCTTGATTCATTTCACTTTAATAATAAGCCAAAAATATGCTTAGCCTGATGTTTGTTGGTTATTAAGTTAACATGTCTTTGTTGTAGGAAATTTAAAGTATACACATGCAAGAGCAAGAGTGAGGACCAAATGAAGTGGAACCAGTTCTGGGGATCTTAGATGTCTTTGGTGCAAGTCACCATTTCCCCAAGCTATTGTTTATTAGAGGCTATACCGTATTTATGCATCTCTGTTAGTATTCTTTTGTTAATGTATGACGATGAAATGCTGAGATAATGTTGAGCATTCTGTAAACTCACACACATCTTTAATTCGTTTTCTGTTGAGCATGGAACATTGCTTTTAGCACGATTTGACAATAGGATTGTGTTTAAACTGTATGGTGTGATTGTTGACATGTTTGGTTAGCTAGTTACCACTGTGGATTGTGTAGTTCCTTTGCTAACAAGAACTTTGTTTCGACTTTCGAGTCCTAAATAATTGAGCTCTCACACAGGTGGCGGAGGCAATATGTGCTTGAGGCAGAACTATTCGGGTCTTGGAGCCACTGGCTTTGAGCACATTGAGATCGAGAATGCAAGCAGGTACTCTATTTGTCTGAACTATGCTAATTTAGTTGCTGAGACGTGGATTGTTGGGAGAACACCTACTCATCCTATAAAATGTTGCACTTGAACTTACAAGTAATGTTGCACTTGAACAGATAGGTAATGTTATAAAATGATAGCATCTGTTATAGTATGTGAAACGATAACCTATTTGGTTGACATTTCATATAATAGTAATCACTAAATTATGATATTCAGGAAAAAAGAAAATTTATGAGTTTGCAATTACAACCCAAAACATGGTTTGGAAACCTTCTCTACTGAATTACTTGCTCGCTGGAGGTCTCTGACGCGAGGGAATGTATTTTAGGAAGTGGAGTAGGCCACCATGGTAGCATAATCTGAAATGTTATTCCAGTAAAATCGTGCATCTCCATCTTGGAACATACCCTTGTGTGAATGTTACACTCGTAACCTGAATTTTTATATTTTGGACCTGTTTTTTTCATTGTTAGTGCTCTTCCTCTGTTTTTTTCTGTTAGAGACACAAAACATTTATTTGAATCGTTTGGATCATAACCGAAATACTGCATCCAAGTATATAGCTTATCATACTGTACCCTGTCCATTATCGAATAATCTTTCCGGTGTCTCTGACCTAGTTCTCCACCGCGTTGCACCGCCATTTGTTCTAGTTCTTCTTTTGCGAACTCCCAGACAACTAGCTTAGCTCCATTACCGTCCTCATTCCTATCCACCCGCACCAACTGCAGACGTCCAAGGTGTGACTGGAGGTGATATAATGAAGGAGGTACATCTCCATCTCCATCTCCATCTTCATCTTCATCTTCATCTTGAAGTTTAATAAGATGAAATTGATATCCCGAATCACCATCAGCACTTTCAGCGGCAGTACTATTAGAACAATCGGTAGTGCTCTTGTTGTTGATCATCAAAGGTCCCAGCCCGAGCAGATGACCTTCTTTAGCAATCCAGTATAGCATTCCATTGCTAGCAAAGGCGCCTCTTGGGTGCTCAGGCTGGTGCTCAGGTTTGTCATAAATAAGTTGGTAATAATCAAACTCTTTTGGACATTCTACTAGTGACTCTCTCCACGCACCAATCTCACTAGAGAAGACCTGAATCTTGAAAAAATCATGATCGTTTTGTACGACCTCAGGAGGAACTATTCTCACAACCTTGAACTTAGACTCGGCATTGATTCTAATTACCTTCCTTTTTTCTCCTTCTTCCTTTTGATCAGTACTACTGTCGGCGTGTCTGTCATCTTCTTCTTCTTCCTTATAGTACGGCTCACAGATGAATCCCACAATAGGATCCCAGAACAAACCACATTCATGGATCCAAGGAAGTTTAACAAGTTGCATCTCTTGCTTGGACGTTCTTGGATTGCAGATGTAATATTGACCATCATCACACTTACAAGATTGTTCGCAGATATGGTGACCGAATCGGCGAAGAGATCTGCAGAGAACCAAGTCGTTCCATGTAGCTAGCACTTCTAATCTCTCTATCTTCTCGGTTTCGAAACTCCTAAATGTTGCAAACAAATCTGTGGTAAGGAGTTCATAACCCCACCTGTTTATAATAGTACCAGGTATTAGGGTTTGGTTCTTTCTTTGGAGCCACAAAAAGCGGCCGATGAAATCAGGATCCGACGTGAGTGAGCGCCAACTCTTTGAGACAGACTTGCATCGAAACACAGATTTTGCGCAAGGCAGTCGACAAAGGATTTCAACTAATAATTCCTTCGGGATATCATTTATACTGGTTGATGATGCTCTTTCCGGTTCTAATCGTTTCGACTGCCTCAGGTCATCATCAGACGAAGGTTTCGATGCTTCCCTATGTTTTCTTTTGTTGTTGCTTGCAGCATGTGTTGATGAAAATCTCTTGGTTCTCTTCGATTGTCTTAGGTCATCATCAGACGAAGGTTCCGATACTTCCCTATGTTTTCTTTTGCTGCTGGCTGCAGGATTTGTGTCACTGGTTGATGATAATCTCCTGGTTTTCTTCGATTGTCTTAGACAATTATTAGAAGATATCGAGTCTTCGCTACCTTTTCTTTTGCTGGTTGCAGTATTGCTATCATTGATTGATGATAATCTCTTATTTCTCTTCGATAGTGGTAGGTCATCATCAGATGAAGGTTCCGATACTTCACTAGTTTTCCTTTTGCTAGTTGCAGGATTTCTATCCCCTTTCATTGATTTGAAATCTTGAAACATATTCGGTAAGTTCTTCATATCCATGGGATCACTAGTCGTCTTTATCTATATATAGACTCGCACGTACTGCAACATAAGGCCGGTATCTTATTTTAAAAGGAAAGCTTGCAGAATCCTAGATGCACTTGGACAATAGAATCCAAAACCATCAAGGGTTGGTAGGATTAATAGAATCCAAAACCAAAACCAAATCCAACAATAGAAAGAATAAACGGATGGATTTCCTTCGTGAAGGATGACAATTCCATATTCCTAAACACTAAAATTTCACTCGCAAGTCAAATAGGATAGTTTTATCACCCTCTTCCTCTACACTAGTCTAGCTAAATTAATACCACTTCTTCGTTCAATATTTACTCTTCTCCTTGTCAGTCATGCTCACATCAATCTAGCCGGCAATGAAAATCGATACTGATTCAGTGATTCAAGTAAAAGTAAAAGTAAAAGTAAAAGAAAGAGGGCAAAACGTACGACTTCAAATGAGGTAGGCAACACAAGTAAAGAGAGGAGACCTGCACACAAAATTATGAGTTCAAGTGAGATGTGTACCACAAGTAAAAGGGGGAGGCTTTCCAGTGATCAGTTCACCAGTTGTGCACCAACACAAGCGCGTCCCCAACCCCAAGGCCAAACTGGCTTGATCTCCAACCTGACCTCTTGGTTGATTTTGAACCGTCTTAAACACCTAGATGATATTTTATTATTTTTCCTTTGTTTTCTGCAGACATTTGAGGAAAAGTTTTTTGTATCATCATCAGGGGCGGATCCAGGAATTGAAACTAGGTGGGACTTACTTTCCACCACAGACCAAAAAAAAAATGACGGTGCAAGTACTGTAATTTAGATATTGAAATGAAAAATACACCTAGAGACATGGGGGATGTAGTGAGCCTTTACCTCTCAAAAATGTATTATATAAAACAATATTCATAACTCTTTAGATGTAACACACAAGAAGCTAGGTAAACATATCAAATGCAATACAAAATATGTCGATGTAAAACCTCTCTACTAACTATATATAGAAAGCAATAACATGTTCTTTTATCAAAATTCGTCAACCAACTAACAACCTTGATTTAATTTTGCCCCAATCTTAATTTTGGTAACTATATATAATCAAACAATATTAAATACTCACATACAATTAAGATGAAGAGTAATTAGGTGGTAAGAAAGAGAGAGAATGAGAACGACAAATTGGATGGGATGGAACTCACGGAAGAGTGAAGAACTTGTAGAGATATATATCTCTCAGTGAGTGAAACCTAGGCTGAACATAACATTCAATATATAATTTTTTTTTTATAAGCTAACTACATGTAGTAATTTTTTTTCCCCAAACAATTTGAGTGGGACTTGAGTCCCAGGCCAGGAAGCCTAGCTAGATCATCATATTAAGTTACCTAGTAGTTTTATAGGTAGATTTTGTCAATTCGATGTAACTATATCTGCTGTGATACTCGTTATGCTTTAAATGGGAACGTAGTTATGAAAATTTAGTGACTTCTATTTGTCACATATAATTCCTACTTTTCGTACCCCTTAGTTTGTTTTCTATTGAGTTTTGGAGATTAATTATGATCACTTATAATCACCATTATGGATAGAATTTTTGTTTGGTAAAATCTTAAAAACTCCTTATTTAAACCTTTTTAATTCAACTAACCACGATTTTAAAAAACAGGTTGGAGGTTGCTTATTTAAAACTGCGTTTTATAAAAATTGAGTTTTTAAACCACAATACCAAACTAAACCTTAATTTGTTTTCTTACTTTTGTTCTTTCAAAGTTGGTGAGAATTGTTGCCATCCTCTGATATAATTTTGATTGATTACTTGTCATTTTGAAACTATAATTCAAATCAACTCGTAACAACATACTGAGCCTGTAGGGGTTTTCGAAGGAAAAAATTGCATTTGCCTATCATTGTTGTTGTCATTGTGTCCATCTGATTTATTTAAGCTAGCAGTCAGTCATCTCTTCTTTAGCCTTAATTTGTATACTTCATGCTTGTTAAACTGATGCTCTTCCAGGAAAAGTATAAAGTTAACAGCAGCTGAATTTTCCGAAGGGATTATAGCGTCATCATTGTTCGGTGTGAAAATGGATTTTCTTCGAACAACCAGCTCAGGCGTGCCAGCACTTTTGAGTTAGGTGCAACTTGTTCACTGTGCTTGTTCGCCTTCTGTCTTGACTTCTTTTCAAGTGATTGTGAGCAGGTGCTGATCAAACCTGCTACTGGATTCTTTCTCAGACCTAACAGATGGCTGCTAGGATTTTCCTCCACTCCACGTGCAGTGGACGCTTCTTACTCAGACCGGTGTGGTTGAGCAGAGTCAAACAATATCAGGATAGGGTATTCGCCAAAGATTACTCTCTGACCGGGGATAAATAAAGGTTTTACCCTCTAACAATGGTTGTTGGCGGACTTGTGCTCGTGAGTCTTTATGAACTTGGGGTGGACTTTTGCTCGCGATGAGGCTTTGGTGAGGTAGAAGCGGAAATTGCTCGTGATGAGGCTTTGATGGAAGTAAAAAGGCCCTGGGAGTCTTTTTGGTAGAGGTGCTCCGAGGGAGGCTTGTTTTGCAGGGTTGCAAGGTTGTTTGTAAGTTGATGTGTGTGTTCTCTGTTTACCATCGACCCCTTTTTATAAGAGACTAGGGTTCGCCATTCCTTGCGGATCAAGGTAAATCAGATTCTCTCAATCAATTAGGAAAGAAATCTCCCAAAAAGATTATGAAATAAATCCCTGCAATCTGCAAATCGCGTCACGCATGACCCCAAAAGAAGGAAAAAATATGTACAGATATTTTGACGGCAGGTATCGGTCCATGTATAGATGAAGATATTCACCTCAAATCCAACTCTTAAAGTTAGACATGTACGTCCGTCTAGGTAATATAATTATCTCTTCACATACCCTGACCGTGCGTAGACTCCATAAAGGAATGAAATGCTTGCTGCAATATAAAACTCCATCTTGCATGAATCTGGACGTGTGCTTATATAACCCAATTATGGAATGATGATTTCTAATGGCCAAAGACCATGCACCACATCATGCACGGCAAATTCCCTTTAGGAAATAGCGAAAATTATAGAGCGCACCCGGCCGATCTCACCGTCCACTCACCCGTGCCGGCCCCACCCGGTGATCTCACCGGCGATCTCACCGTTAAATTTCCGGGTGCGCGGCGCACCCGGGTGCTCCGAATACGCTCTCAGGAAATAGAGAACCAAGGATGATTAACTTAAATGACAGCAAGCCTCTTATACCTTAATCACCAAGGTAATAAGTCTTCCTTACCAACATGACATACGTCTACATCACCTCTTCTTTGCACGATTTTCCAATATTCACTCAATCTTGATCATCAAGTGAGCCATCATTAATTACCACAGTCACAATAATCGATCATACTCCAGATTTGCACCATAATGGCTTGTTCTCCAAGTAGCCTTGCTATCGCATATCCAACGAAATACACAACCATATTCGCGACCAACCGCTCAACCGGTTCAAGACCACATACATCCAGGAAAGTTTATTTTACACCCTAACATAGCCAGGTCTTGAAGGAGAAGCCATGCATCTTGACTGAAAAGACCTATAATCCCCATACATCAAAAGCCACTCCCGGCCCTGTCTTCACTAACAAATATCCCAAACTAAGAATACTCTGAGCTCGCGAATGTAAAGACAAACCTCAGATGTAGGTCCTGAATTGATGACAATGAGCAGTAACTAGACAATCCAAGTAATAGCTCACTTAACCATCAACTGATAATCATGCAATGGACTTGAAAACCTGAACTTGAGAATCATGAAGCTCCTGCTGAACACTCCGACAAAGAGAAACCCCCCATGCTTAATTACACATAGTAACAAAAGTACAAGACCACAGGTATTGGTCTCGAATCTCGATGATACACTGATGCTTGAATAAAGCTTGGCCTCAAAGTAGATGAATAAAGAGAACTTGTTTCAAACAACTGGGCATCGATAAGCAGCGCCCCAGTTTAAATGAGCATGATAAAAGACCACATGTTTGGTCTTTTGATGAAAACTGAAGCAATGCAAGCGTTTTGCTCTATGAAGCCAACTCTAATTGATGCAGCATATTAAGCCTAGAACAATACACACACCATGCATCACAGTACGTACCACTCTCCAGCTCCAAAAGATAATCTTCAGAAAGTATTACCACTGAAACAGCCAAAATAAGCTTACACAGAGTATGCATTTTGCAAGGGGCAGCCCTGCTATTACACACAAACAGTAGTGGAAATTACAGCTACCTATACATATCTTTGCCTTCTTAACCAATCTAAATTAATTGATCGACACTCTATTGTGAGGTGTGAACTAGAAACTAACGGTCACATTGCCGAAAAAAAATGAACCCTTCTGTGGAGGATCACTCGCCGGTGTTGTTGGATGGCTTCTGTTAAGAATTTGGCACTAGCCGACCATTGTACATCTTCTCAAGTAGCTGCTTTGCATCAGGCCTCCTGAGAAGACCTTTGTTGTTTGGTACACCAGTCCCTAAACATACGGGGCAAACAAGTTTCCCACGACCTGACCACAAGAAGAACCAATCACTCTTCAAAGAAAATGAGTATCCATAACAGCAGGATACAAGTACAACACAACAGAATGTTGATATGGGAGGGAAAAGCAATGGCTCCAAATTCACAAGTATCTGCTACGGTTTATGACGGCTCTTATTTGTCTATTTACTTGATTCAGTTTCTGATGACTACAAATGCAACAAAACTGTAATAGTGTATCGATGTTTTTTTCAAGGAAAATATGGAACAAAAACAGAAATATGAGTATCAATGGGAACTCATACCATAACAATTTGGACATTCTGTAAACTCATACACATCTTTAGCTCGTTTTCTGTTGAGAGCTTTCCATTTTCCGGTTCCACCACACATATCACCTACATGAAAAGGAAATGAACAACTCATTGATGAAGGTATACCACATATAACAGTACATCTAAACTGCAGCGGAAAAGGAAACCCGGATAATGGATGTGTCCCGAGCAATGTATCTATGTCCAGATCTTTTTCCAACATATAATACCTAAGAGGAAAAGAAGAAGCACTCTGTTTCTCCCCTAACAAGCCAAAGCAAAAACTTAGGCATAATTTAAAGCAGCTCAATTAGTTGAGTCTAACCAGAACAACCAGCTTTTGAGATGAAGATACCCACTAAAGGAAATCAGGAACCTAGTACCAACAAAGAAAAGAGAAACTCATATATGAAGTGATTATGGCCAATGAAAAACTCAAGAGTTTGTTTTCTAGCTGTACCTTCGAACCAATATAATCTATACACAACTTATCTGCACACGCGAATATTTGGCTAAAAGAAATAATACCAGAGTGGATGCACAGTTTATCTGCCTACATGATAATTGGGGAGATAAATATAATATCTGAGAAGGATTTATAGGGAAGATCCCAATATAATAAAATCGAGATCATTTGCAACCATGGATAACAAAAATCAACATTTATACTTACAAAGCACAGCTCCACTTCCCCCACAATTCCGACACCCAGGTGGTCTGTCTTTTCCATCCAGTGCAACTGCCCTTGGAGAGTTGCTTATCAAAGCAGCAGTTGAGCATAGACATGTGAGACACAATCGTCGAGAGATTAAGACCTGGGATGCCTATTGTCAAATGAATATCCATGGTAACGTTTACAGTAATGTAGTTGAAATCCATTAACACCAAACTACACACTTCAAACTAATATTACAATACAAGTGAATTAGGTTGCACAAGTTGAAGTTTCTAAAGAGAGCAAACGTTATATTCCACCGAAGACCAAAACAGGAGAAAGACTATATCTTGTCTTGAACAAAATACAAAATCCACTGCTTCAAGACACAGATAGAATAAACTCTTCAGAAAGCCCACAAAAAGAAGATATTGATCAAAGCAATGAGTGTCATTAAGAACATGAATGAGTATCAACAGACTTACCCAATAACATGCATCAGATCACATGAAAGCACTAAGAATCAAGCCAACACACATGCCATTTTTTGTTGGAAACTATTGTAATTGCTTATAAAACACAAAGACAATTCAATAGAAAAAAAAAAATGAATACCTTTGATGGTTTAGCTGAATGATCCGAATCCCCCGGACTGCCACTCTCGTTGTCAAGATTGGATCTTACATGAAACCCGACTGACTTTGAGTTCACTACCAAATTTCACACACACACACACACACACACAAATGATAGTTAGAAACTTAGAATCACTGTCTTTCAACCAACTAATCATCAAAGGTATGCCATTTCTACATGTGCTACTGTATTCATGCTTTTATAGATACATGCAACTGAAGAAACAGAAAACCAGATAAAAGTACTGAAAGCAAATGACTGGTTTTAGTTTCAGAGAGATAAAGAAGACACTCACAGTGGGCTGGTGATGATTTTGGCAGGCGTTGCGGTATGGCTGAGAGATGAGAAGAAGAAGAGGAAGCCATCTTCTCTCTTTCTATCTCTGTGTTAACTGGAAGTGATATTTGTTATGTACAGAGTGAAAAGTACTACGTGGACATTGATTTGGAGGGAGAAAAGCTTCTGGTTTTGGATACCATATCTCCCAGTAATCCTCTGCTATCTTTTTCATTGGTCCCTGCATATTCTCTCTCTTTCAAATTAGACCCCTAGATGTTTACTCGTTTTTATTTAATTAGTTTCTCTTAATTTTTTGGTCGCTTTGGATACGTATGCAATGAATTCTGGAGATTTACTTGCTGAGACTACTACCCCGATTATTCTTACGAGAACTCGAAGACTATGGCAAATGTATTTTCTTAGCGGTGAGCTTATGACTCCCAATATAGGTAGTGATCTAGTTTGCATATATGAACTCATAGATTACACAAGCATAGAGCTTGTGCATAAGTGCCTGCAATGAAAGTTTAAATCCAGTTCAATTTGAAGAGGCAACATCTGATCTCTACCCTGTGAATTATCAATAGGTGGAAATTTGGGACATCTAAGAGGGTAAGTTTGAGTCTGGGGGCACCATGGTGTAATCTACCAATCTGCACCAATAGTAGTGATCCAGACCTTGAATGCAAGGCGCAAATGACTTGCAGGAGTTACAGCACATCTGTGATAGGATGGGCATTATTACATCTTTGCATAACTGTGAGAAAATCAATATGGCGAAAATGCGCTGAACTGCATACTGTAGTTTACTAATAATTACTGGGGAGTAAGATCTCAAATAAAAAGGCCACTAATACGGCTTACACTTATGGTACAACAGAGTTGGTGCTGGTGCAGCCAACTCCTCTCCTACAACAAATTTTTCCTTACAGACAATATTGACCCAGGGGACCAAAGAAAAAAGACATCAACATGATTTCTGACTGACTTACAAACTCCATGCAATTGAACGGAGTCTAAGATACGGTGCGTCCATAGCACAAACATGCAAGATACAGATTTTTTGCCCATTTTTCCTGTGCAAAAGACGAACCAAGTCAGTCCAAGATCAATGATATATCAGTCTTCAAAAAATAAATCATTATTGAAGTCGTGCACTTCATGCTGATACTGCATTTTCTAGAATCACAAAAATCTAAATCTATACCTTGACATGTGTGCTAGGAAATTGTGATGTACGCAGGGTCTCCTGTGTTTCGTCACCAGGTTTGCGCTTGGGAACACTCAAGATAAGAGCCGCTTGGTCCCAGGTTGCAGCTGTTGATGTTATCCGGAAACCATTGTCCCAGCGTCTGTGGATGCCTTCACTTGGATAGAGAAAATCCAGCTCCACCACCTAAGATAAGCAAAAATGACAAATGAGAGAGGACACAACACAAGTGTATACTGCCAACTGTAATTAGATGCTTAAAAAGTAGCACATCACTTTGCCATACTCCGGGTTAACTTGTAAAAAACAAGGTCATGGATGTAAGATTACATTTAACCATCTCTGGAAAAACTCAACCTAGCATGAACAGTATCAATAGACCATGATAGATCTCTCGGACTAGTTACCTTAAAAAAGATCATTTCTCTTTAGCGGAAATTAACTTGAAAATACCCTATATTTATTAATTGTGCCCCTCCTGAGATTGTGATCAATTCAAACACCAGTATTCCTATTGGGTGAACAACAGCCATCGAGTATAAGATGAGTATAGGCACCTGATCACTGAAGCCAGCATTCCGAGACATTACAACACCCCACCGGCTCCCAGCAGTTGCCATTGAAGTTACATGAAAACCTTCCCTCCACTTTTTGTTTATCCACTTGAACGGGAAAGAATCACTCACCTTGTAGGACTGTTGAGTATACTGGGTTCCTGCACAATTAGGATCAGAGTTCCATTATCTAGTGGCTGAAACATGGATTGAACTGATGTGGATGCCAAACAAGACAGTCATGCTGTCTAGCAAGGAAATCTAACATTACAGAACACACATCCACATAGTTCATGCACCTCATCATTAGACAGTTTAATACCACAAACTAATCATATAAGTGAGCATACCTTTGGACATCACCACAAGGGAACTTCCATTGTTAGCACCAGCAATAGAACTGATGTAATAATTCTTCTCCCATTGTTCCATGATCCATTCCTGTAATTAGAACAGCAAGTCTGACTCAGATCTTTGCAAAAATGAACAAGTACGACAATTGCTTATAGAGTATAGTATCTTGTACAAGTATACACATGCAAAGAGATCAACCTTGTGCAAGAAAAAGGGAGACAGCTCATAAACTTGGTTTGAAAAACCAGTTCCAGCATCCATAATAAGTGCCCACAGATTAGAACACGAAGACACGCAACTTATAAGCAGACCATCTGCAATCCCTCTCTCCACATGTTGTGCCAACCTTGCATCAGCGACGTTGTAGTGATACCTAAAAATAAATCAGCAAAAGGTAAGGAACGAATAGTCAGGGACTCTTGTTCAAAACTTCATATGTCTTTTGAATCTGTTTTGAGGAATACGAAAAACCGTCCAACATAAAATGAATTTATACCTTTGTTTCATAGGCATCCGAGCATTGTAAATTGAAATCCATTGCGTAGCGGGTACTCCTAGCCGAACTTTCTTCCTTGGCTGCCCATCATCATCTTCCTCAATATTCAATCTGCCCCGTTTCTGACCAACCTGGCTAATAATCTACAAGCATTTGTAGTAAACAACATTAGGAGCCCATAAACATCCAGAAAGAACTCTATAACAGTATAACATGTTGCATCAAATTTACCTTCTGAGCACCATCAATTTTTAATGGCCTTACAGCAGGATTTGTTCCTATCAATCCCTCAAACAGTGATATCAATTTCGAATAGTTAGGCTCTTCATCAAATTTCATGTTCACTACAATCTCAAGAAATTGCCTTAGGGCTGCAGGGCAGAAACAGCACAGCATTTCAGGTGATGTTGCCATCTTCTTTTTACATACTAGGAAAGATTTGTTATCACCCTGAAACAGGAGCAAGTATAGTTCAGATAAAGCGTACAAAATCACTTGAAGAGATAACCAGAATCAATTCTAGATTATTGCACACCTGATAGCCCTGCCATGGCAACCTTCCTCGATGCAGAAAGATAAGTGTATAAGCAAGTGATTCAAGGTCATCTCGTCTACTTGCGGTTCTTCCCAGGTGAGCATGAACACTAGCATATCGAACAGTTCCTCTGGAGATGAGACAGTAAACAGATTTAAGGTTAAGGATGAGAAATATCCATTTGCAATCCATAAACCAGGAAAGGCAGATATTAGCTCACCTAAACATATCAGGACGTTGATCATAATCAACATGAAGCCCACTTGAGCTATCTTTCCACTTCGTTGCTGCAAGATAAAGTTGTAATATAATCCATGAGATATGAAACTAGATTATATAACTAGAAAGAAGAAGGTAAAAAGTATTCTGTTCACCTAGTCCAAGATCAACAAGGTATAACTTCTTCTCTTGAGCGGTATTTGGCTGACCAAGCAAAAAGTTCTCTGGCTTTACATCTCCATGCACATACCTGATATTGAACAAACCGTGTTCAAATTGATTTGGAAATCAAAAGCGAAATTCCTTTTAAGTGAAGAACAAGAAAAGAACAAGTTTGTAAAGATCTTATATTGTTATTAGGCAAAATTAGACCACGAAAGTGCTGAAATGATATGAGACTGTATTGACATACCCTCTAGAGTGCATCTTCTCCAGAATTGATAAAGATTCAACAGCTATACAAGCTACCATTTCTGCAGACATCCTGAGTACATTCAAACATAACCAGAGAGTTTGTAAGTAAACGTGGTTTCAAGAAGCACAGGAACTGAGAACATTAATGGAACATACACGTTTAATTGTTGAAATCAAGTATGCAAAGAAAACTACACCACCCTCCTACACTAACATGAACATAAGATTAAATCGAACAATGTGCATAATTCAACTGCACATAAATTGCAGTATATTCAAAAACGAAATATCGCATACCATAACAACAGATAAGAAAGTGCCTAGGCAAAGAAGTAAACACTAGCCAAATGTCTACATGTATCCTATTCTCTATAAGGCAGTAAAACCACTATCATCATTATGAAATTCCCATTAATGACAAAAGTGGAAAACTCATTAATCATCATTAAGAAATTCCCATAAGCAAAAAACTAATGCCTTGAAGCAGGTTTCTAGAGTTTTTCCAGCAGTAAAGCCTCCCCATGCAAGCCCCAGAAAATTTAAAACAAGGTTTCCAGCTCAATTGCATAGTTGAGCCAAGATATTATAATAACAGCAAATGAATGAACATAAATAGTGGATCTTCAGGAATTTCATAAGTACTCACGCTTGCCCTGAAGTATTCCACACATCCCATAAGCTGGGTCCTAGCATGTCCATAACCTGCAAATATAGAAATTAGAAAGTTCAACATAAAAAATTTCTATCAATAACTGAAATTTGATACAGATGATAGGACATTCTCTTTTAAAAGCAGAAGATAGGATAGTTGAACATACCATAACATAATAGTCCCCTTGCTTTCCCTTATAATGTACTCTGGGAACTCCATGACTACCACCAAGGGTGCTGCGAAACAATAAGTAATAATCAATTTTTTGAACAAGTACATAACGTATATTGGAACATGAATGTAACGGTTGAAAGGAAAAAAAATGGAAAGATTAATGATGTAAGGGAAAGAAAAATACTCACTTGTAAACTTGCCACTCATATGGAGGACCATAGCTGCAGCCTTTACTATTTCTGTGCTCGAATTTTAATGCTACCTGATAAATACAAAAAATCCGAATCAAGAACACTAATTTACAAAAAAAGAATGAAATAACCAAACATTTTTTTGCAAAATAAGAAATTCCAAACTTACCTCGATAGCACCAGGACCACTTGTGCGATCAACTCCACCTGTAACGCGACGACCAACAAACACCTGACCAAAACCACCTTTCCCCAGCTTCCTTTCCACCTTATATTGCGGCGATCCTCCTACTTGAACCTTCACAAATCGAACCCAGAGCATATATCAGTTAACTAATCATTACAAGCTGAAAGATAATCTCTTTCCCTTTATCATGATATATTAAACATCAATTCCAGTCACCGAAAGCATCAATAGCTAAATGTACAGCAAATCAATAAATTAAACAACACGAATGCTTCATGCATCAATATCAGCACCACCATTACCGCAATTAAACAAGGGAAACAGAACCAAACAAACAAAACACAAAAATAAAGGGCGGAAATTTCCGGATACCTTTTCGGGAAACGGCGCCGTACTGCCCTCTTCTTCTGCCCCGGTAACCTTATTAGCGCTCAGGCCACCACTATCGTCAGCCATCTCAGCTTTTTCGTCCTCCTCCTCTTCTTCTTCTTCCTCCTCCTCCTCTTCTTCTTCTTCCTCTTCTTCTTCGACTTGTTCTTCTTCCTTTTCGCCCTCCGAATCGGACTCCTCCTTCTCCGAAATCACAATCACGTTCTCCTTCTCAACCTCCTTCACCGGCTCCGGCACGTCTTCCTCCTCCTTCAGCTTCTTAACGGCCGACCTCGTCCTCGGCCTCACCACAGCCACAGCAGCCTCCCTCGCGACGGCGGCACGCGTCCTCCTCGACGGCGGCGGCGGCGGGTCCGAAGGCTTGTGAGCTTCTACCCTAGCACGACCACGGCGGACACCTTTTCGAAGCTCCGGCATTGCTCAAACCCATAAAATGAATTCTCACGGTGCTGCAGCGACTCGATCATTATACCTCACGAAGCTTCCATGGACAAATCGGTCGAATCGGAGGTCGATTGAGGCGGATTGGGGTTCGATTTAGGGTTTGGTGGGTGGAAGATTGGAAATTTTGGGGGTTAGGGTTTGGTTGAGAGAGAGGTGAGAGAGGCCAACTGTGAGACGATGCGGGAAAACAGAGAGAGAGGGAGAGAAATGAGAAAGGAGAGAGAGGAGAGGAGAGGAGGGTTTGGTTTTGGAGGGTGTGGACCGTGTGGTGTGGTGGGACTAGTGGCCTCATTCGTCAATCCGATTTTGGTCAGTAACGCATTATTTAGGGCTCTCTCTCTCTCTCTATCTACCTTCTTTTCATCTTCTTTTTCTTTTTTCTCTTTGGTTGTTGGTGATGTTTTTGAAGGTGTGTATTAGATCTTTTCAAAAGGATTGATTCCTATGTAGAGTGATTTCAGTGCTTTTCAGTTTGGTGATTGGTGTGATTTGTGCATGCATTTTGTGTTGTTGTTGTGCATGGCGGTCAATCTAAGTGCGTCGCGGTCGTCAGATTTAAGAGACTGATTGCGGTTCAGATTTGAGAGACTGATTGCAACGGAATAATCATTTGCGGACAAAATTAACTTTTTTTTTTTTTCTGAAAAGAATTCACTTTACGATAAATGGTTGGGCACGTTAGATCTCAAACCAAGAATGATCTCAAAACAAGAATCATTGTTTCATGGTTTTATTTAGCAAGACGATCTAATCATTAAATGTATTGGATCCTATGGACGCAGTTCCAAACATCAACTTTCATCCAAAATGTTTGAAGTTTACGTTAAATGCTCGTCATTCGTTAGATCTCATAGAAAAATCAAAGTGTTCGTGTTTGCAATTGTAAGACGATCTAATAATTAAATTTTTAGTTTACGTTACATGATTGTACAAGTTAAATCTAAAAAAAGAATCAGTGTTTTGTGTTTTTTTTATTTTATTTCGTAAGACTAATCTTTAAATGTATTGGGATCATGTGAATGTGGATTCAAACATCATTTTCTTTCAAAATGTAGAGTTTACGTTAAATGCTCGCATTCGTTAGATTTCATAAAATGATATGTGTTTCGTGTTAGTAGTATGTTAGAGTTAGTCTATCTAATTGTTATATGTATCCTGTGCAACATGGTCTTGAACCTTAGAAAATACATTAAAATCATGTTCAAAAGTAAAAACATGTCAATTCTGTTAGCCACAAGTTGGGCAAATTGACCTAAAATATGTTAAACCGGTGGAAACATGGGTCTTGAACCCATTTACTTGGTATTGATTTACATTACCGTCAGCGGCTTGTTGTCACTATCATTAGCATTACTCAACTTCAGGCGACAGTCACTTGCACCATTACTATCATCGTCTCACTTTATCCCATCAAGTCTGCAAATACTGGGTTTGGCTATGATCCTGTAAAAGAGATTTGGCAAACCTCAATAAGATTGTGCTATCAAGTGTGTTTCACTATAAAGGTGGAGGCCACTCATATAACACTCGAATTTACTGAGATAGTGGAACCAAATGAAGATAATCGTCCCAATGTTTAGTAAGATTACCAAGATGCAGCAATATAGTAAGATTTGGGCAACATCCCAACAAGGTAAAAAGATATCATTTAGCTGCTACTTCAGCTGAGGAACAACATATACAATGATTTGAGCCAGATAAGATGATGTAAACAAAGAAATCTAAGTCTGGTAAGAGTTGTAGAATCGTCATCAAGACCAGCTGATGTTATAGGTATGATCTTAATTATCACAGGAGAGATCCAAGGACTGTCCAGATCATCGATCAGCAACGAAATTCCATTGACAGTAGATGTGTTGTATGCTGCAAGCTAGAGACCAGTCACCATCCCGGCCACTAGAAGTCATCCCACTTTCAATTGATCAGATGATAGAGCCGAGACAACTTCAACCAAGAGGTGGAATACATACTGAAGCTCAAAGCCAACTCCTGACTAAATCAGAAACCAACGTTTCAGCCGAAGTTAACTCATACCAACCCCAACAACTCAAAGAGTTCCTGCAGGCACCTATAGTTCAACACTATCATTGTCACTTACAATAAAACCTCCAGCTGCAAGTCCGACTTTGCTCTAATCCACATTCAGCTTTACTGTGCCAATAGGAGGATCCCGGTGCTGCCTACTCAAACTCTAGTTAAGTCCAAAGTACAAGCTATAGGAGAAAATTAGGGAATTATTCTTCATCATCTACCTAGATCTATGTTCCAAAAGTACCAGCAAGTAGCTGTAACAATAATACTAACAATCCACAGTTCTACACTTCTACAAACGCCAAAGGTTAATCAATTACAAGCAGGAATCAGAATCAAATAAAATGAGGCCGATTGGGGGGAGGCAACAATACACTTTGCAAGCATTAATCTTGCACTAGACATTAGATGAAAGCAAGAGTGTTTCATAGCAATCGTGGTATTACGGCATATCAAGTCCTAAGCTTTTTTTCATGACACGGATAATCAAATCACTTCAGAAATGCATAGAAAGCAATCGAGACTTACTCAGCTGGATATTCACCAGCCTCCATTACACAGAGCAATTCATAATTAGTTATATGGTTCGTAGCAAACAATGTGTTTCACAAGATCCCAAAAGAAACTCAGACCTTCATTGCAACTTTCATCCAGTTACAAAATACTAGTTCAACGCCTTCTAAAGAAACCCACAAATCCAATTCACATTGCAGTAAAAATGTCAACTCTTGAACCACATAATCTCATTGAAGCTACTGAACATTCAACTAGTAAAAACAAGAGTGCAGTAAAAGTAACAGCATTTCACCCCATTTTGGTGTCAAGCCCTTTCCTGATGCTCTGGAAATAGCGAAAATGGAGGCAATCTCAGCACAGCTTCCTCAGTCTCAATTGGGTCCGACCTCAGAATCTATCAAAAACAGTTAAAACACACAAACCCCAATTCAAAAATCAAAACTAAACCCTAAACCTAAAAATCACACCTTTAATATTCACACAAAGAACAACAGAGAAAATATTACTGGGTCTTGAAGCACAGGTTTGCTATCATCTTTGGCCGGAACGAATTGAGGCTTCATCGTCTTCTTCTTCTCTTTCGCCATTGAAACCCCAGACTCCGAACCTTTCATTGTTTCTGATAATTTTGAACGGTGAAACTGAGAGTTTATATATAAAGGGTTCAATTCTTCTTCCCCTTCGATAATACGACGCCGTTTTGCTATTTGCTCCATTACTTCAGAAAAAAATTCAGAAATAATAGACTGAATTGATCGGACCCCGGACTCATTTAAAGCTCTCTCCCATGGTTTCCCGCCAAATTCAAACCCTAATTCACCGATCGAAATCAGCGGCTCATCTTCTCCAGCTCCACTCTCCGGTCGTCAAAACGGGTCTTGATCACAACCCAAATTTCGTCTCCGATTATATCAACTTAGCGAGCTCGATTTCAATTGAGTTTGCGAAACTGGTGTTTGGTTATGTACCGATATGTCCTCCGCTTTTTGCTTGGAATTCGATTATTAGGGTTTTTGCAAAGAGCTCGGTTCCGATTGAATCGGTCAGATTCTTCTCTGAGCTGCACAGAGTTGGGCTTAAAGGTGACAACTTTACTTACCCTTTTGTTGTGAAGGCCTGCGGTCGATGTGGGATGGTTGGAGTTGGTGGGATGCTGCAGTGTTTGATTATGAAATCTGGTTTCGATTCGGATCGGTATATAGGGAATGCGGTTTTCAGAATGTATGCTGATTGCGGTGAGGTTGGGATTGCGCGGAAGGTGTTTGAGGAAATGCCTGTGAGAGATGTGGTTTCTTGGAGCTCTTTGATTGCCGGATATGTTGCTTGGTATGGATATCTAAACCTTTGTTTGTTCTTTGCATTACATACGAGTTTAGGTATCTGATCACTGCTGTCAAACTTTACTTTAGACTCTTTTGGTAGAGTAGTCATCTAACAGAAATCAAGCTAAAGTTTAGTACATTGTCGTGAATGTTGTTGTGTTTTTGTGTTTGCAGCAACTACCCATTGGAAGCCTTGAGGGTGTTTCGAGAGATGAAGCTAGCTAATGAAAAACCAAACTCGGTCACTTTGGTAAGCTTGCTTTCTGCCTGTACTCATCTCCACGATATTAGCATAGGGAAGTCGATTCATTGCTACATTATCGTCCATCCCATAGAGATAGATGTTGCTTTGGGAACTGCTCTGATCGAGATGTATTCTAAGTGTGGGCATGTTGAGAAAGCCTTCCATATGTTCAACTCAATGAGTGAAAAGAATTTGCAGTCTTGGACTATTATGATTTGTGGTCTTGCCGATCATGGTCGTGGAAATGATTCTGTCTTGTTGTTTAACCGCATGGAACAAGCTGGGCTGGTACCCGACAGCATGGCATTTTCTGCTATCTTGTCAGCCTGTAGCCACTTAGGCCTCCTAAGTGAGGGTCGACAATTTTTCAATCAGATGGTGAGAACATATAATATTGAACCAACAATGGAACATTATGGATGCTTAGTAGATTTGCTTGGAAGAGCTGGTCTGGTTGAAGAAGCTTATGAGGTTATCAAAAACATGCCAATGGAGCCTAATTCAGTTATAATACGGAGTTTCTTGGGTGCCTGTAGGAACCACAACGTGGTTTTTACTTTAGATGATAACTTTAGGAAAGTCCTTACATCAGAGTCTCACCTTGGAGCAAACTATGTACTTGCAGCTAATGTATCTTCTGTCTCTGGTTGTTGGAGTGATGCTGCTGATATGCGAGTATCCATGAAACAGAAGGGTGTGGTAAAGGTTCCTGGGTGCAGTTGGGTGGACTCTGGAGGTGGGTGGTAGTTCGTCTTGAGATATTTTTGAAGAGACTGTAAGGTAGTTTCAATTTATATACAAGGGATGAGCAAGAGAGCCAAGATTGACAAACAAGCATACGAGTTACTGTTCAAAAGGTAACAAATCGTGGATTTGAGAAAGCATATAAATTTGGCATCGAAGGTCAAAAGTTCAATCAGTAAGCAGTAAGGATTTGGTGTTGTTTCATTGCTTTTCTGAACTATGCACGGAAAGAGCCCAGAATATGAGAGCTGCAAGGTTGACATCTAAACTAATTTTTTGGTAGATGCCATGTAAACTTCAAAGGAGTACCTTTGTCCAATATCTTGATTTAACAGATGATTAAGGAGCAGGTCCTGAGGAGTGCAAGAAATGAGATTCGGAAATCCAGAAATTTGTTTCCTGTCATCCAAGTAACCATAAATTTTGCTTCTAATTGATTATTCCTCCAGAGTCTAAACTCTCAATTACCGGGAAAGCTAGGTAGAAGTAATGGAAGATCACACTAATCCTATTGCACAAAATTACTGATTCTTCATCAACAAGTTGCCTGTATGTCTCCTGTACAGCATCATGGACAAGTATGATTGCCGTGCCTCACTCATAGTGATATTTATTATTCCAGATGACTTGATTTGAATACTGACTTTCTTTTCTTTTTGTTTAAGTCCCAATGGCTCTCTGCAACTCGTTCCTGGAATTGTTGGCTATTTTGAACAATGATACCCTGACAGCTCCAAGCATCTGCCACATTTGCTGGTAATTTTTCCTTTGGCTTCTAGTGATTCCAATTCAATTGGGATTTTTACTTGTATTTCCTTTCTCATACCTACTAACCTTCCTTGCATTGCCCTCTTTCTAGTTAAATAGATGTCTTTATATTCGAAATTCGCTTCTCCTTAGTGTCTTCATTTCCATTTGATTGCTGTCTTTTTCTATTGAAATACTTGACGTGGAGAGACTGGTACATATACTAAAATGATTGCCATACTTGTTAGTGGGAATATTCATAAAGTTATGGCCGAGTCTGTTTTACTTCCCACTAAGCATTAACCTGCAGAAAAGTAAACAGGAAACTTGGAAGTTAAGAACTTAGGAGATGAATTATGTTTGAAAAACAAACTTCACATACATTCTGGACGGTTCTTATCAAATGTTACAATACTCAGCCTGGATATTTTATATATGTGCGAGGCAGTTCCTTCAATTTAACTTGCATATGAAAATCTCTATATGCGTATTCTAATATGGATCATATAAATTTAGCATCATGATGCTATCTAGCAATCAAGTACAATACTTCACATAGTAGTGCATATACTCTGGTTCATTCACGTACTTTTGATCAAAATATTATTTTTCTTGATCTTTTTACAATAGTATCATATATTCCTACCATCGCTTAGCATTTGAGTTGTGAACAACTTCCTTTTAGGCTTGAAGAATATCCATTCTAGTTATTTCATGATGAACTGGGATGTGAGGCCTAATGAGATTTGGAAGTTCACAGTACCTCTAGAGCACAAAGTTGCTCATTAGTTTATTTCAGGCATGATGGATTCAGATAAATTATACATCATGCCTAACGTGTGCCATTCATTGCTGCTGAATTACCAACTTTACTTGAATCTGACTGTACATTTTTGGTACTTTTCTAAATATAGTTTTATACCATGAGGTAATCTCAATTTTTCAAACATGTGAAGCATCCTACTGGCTCCCCACCAAAAGTTTCTTGACACTGACACTTCTATGCATTATCATATGGTTTTATCGCTTCAGCATTCAGTAGGGTTAAATTCATGAGTCATTCTGGTGAGTATCTCAGTCCATGTAGAAGAGGATTTACATTCCAACTAGGTTGGTAATTATTCTCTGTTATAGAGTGGAGAATGGGACAAAAGTTGCAAAATTACAGTCTCAATTATTTGTCCTGCTGCCTAGTACTCATATGCCAAATCCACAAACTTAAATACAAACTGAAGATCATTTATATGGCCTTTCACTACTTGTAAGTCTTTTCAAAATTCAAACACACTCACCCACAGAAGCTTCACTCTCTCTCTCTCTCTCAACATTTAACCACTTCCTTATGGCTTCAGCTCCCAGATCAAGTTCTTTGCTTTCCAATCTCACAGATAACTGGCTCCTACTTGCTACTACAACACTCATTTGTGTATTTGCAGGTTATGTTGTTTATGACGCTGTAATGGCCACTGTGTCTGAGCTGCTGCAACGCTTGCTGGTGATTTCGCCTTTGCTGTTAGTGATTGTGGTTCATTGGCTATCCACAGGCAGCCAGGTCAACATTGGGATTCCGGGGTCTGAGCCAGGAGCTATCCACAGAGCTGGGGGATCACCTTGGGGTGTGGCCTTTGTTCTAGTACTGCTGTTCTTTCTCATATCGTATCAGCCTTCTTTCCTTGGCCTTCTTGTGTAGCTCAATGTCTTTCTGTTCAGAAGGCAAGTATCAATAACATAATGTTGGCTTCTATCTGATGAGCTGAGATATTATGTAATTCCTATTACCATGCTTGTTATATATTCAGTAGTTGATCTTCTTTCAAAGAGTATGCTCGAGTCTGTTCACTTGTACTTTATAACATGGCTGGAGCTTACCATGCATAGTTACCCTACTTACCAAAGTGTCAGATCTTAGCTTGAGCTTGATACTTCTTCTGCTAGGAAAAACTAGGCAGTGACGGAAAATCTCTAGAGTTTCAATACTCCGGAGCACTATAGAATTTTTCTGAAAGGTAGAATCGTTCTATCTTCCATTGCTGCAGTCAGCAATCTGCATAAAGAGTTTGGTTACAATTTCTGGTGACCTTTAATGGGTCGGGTCCTGACCATCCGTACTATTCCCGTGGGCCTGTTTTTAACTTAGTGCAATGCTTCAGGCCAAACGTCACGTGCTGCTGACACCTCTGACACGTGTGGAAAGCAACACTTGTCATTGTGCTCTGCTGTATTGAATTGTCTATTTTATACTGGGGAGCTTTACTTAGTCCCTAATCAATATCTTATTCTTTTTCAAGAGAGATACTGAGGTTTCTAGTTTGATTGCTAGAATAAGTGTACTCCTGCACTTTCTTCTTTTGCGAAGTGGTGATCTAGTCACGCTAAAACTATAATTGAGTAAAGCGACGGTTATTTCTATGAGCTAGTTTAAATCCAAGCGTAATTGTGTCGATTGAGTATGAATTTATTAACTAGAAAAATTTAGAATATCATATGATGTGTGTACGATTGATAATGTGGACGCTGGTTTGGACGGGAAGATAGGATAAGACATTGAATAATTGATTTCTTATGTCCCTTTGTAGAAATGTCTTATCATTACTACCTCATCCAAACGAGCATCTACATTACTTGAGAACTCGTCACTCGTATATTTTTGTAGCAAATATTCAGAAGCGGACATGTAGACAAACGTCTTGCATTTCCCTCCAACCTATTTGATTTTGGTATACTTCTTACGAACCAAGTTAAACGTTTAAGAAATGGAGCCAAATATGACACTCTCAATTGATCTCATATCTGTTTATATACATGCCTACCTCTGCTTGCGTAAGGAGTAGGAGCACCATTTGATACATTATCCATGGATTAAGCACACTTTTTAAACCATACAAAATGTTGCCACATATTTGAGCTCTAGTCTAATATGAGATCATCATAGAGAAGGCCAAAAGAGTGAAAGACCCACATACAGAACCCCAGAAAAAGATCAAAACTTTAAATTAAAGCTGTATTGATGGGAAAAGACTGGAACAAATTTTCTACTTTCAATTGTCTTCAATGGTTTTAATCGCTCTTGTTCTGCAGAGGATCAGATCTTAACTAGTCGCTAATATTATTTCACTCATTTCTAACTGAGAATAAAGGAGAATTGGTAAGAATGTTTTGCGTGATTTTTTCTCATTGATATGATACAGACTTAAAAATTTGCTGCTATACAATTTAGATCCTACATATCTGCTATTACATTTAAGGAATGATGAACAGCTGCAATTCTGGGATTTTCAGTTACAAGCAATGTAATCATGCATTTGATATGAATCTCCAGAATTAATGTAGGGAGGAATTCTGGGGATTGCAGATTTATTGCTTATCAATTTCTTCACGTTTATCACTCAATTTACTGGGGATTTCATTATTAACCGCTTGAGGTAGAGCAAAGTAATCTAGCGCAATTAGCCAACATTCTGAAACAATAAAAAGAGTTCGTAAATCGATCATAAGTTGCACATAGATAGAAGTACACAGGTAAATAGATCATATGTATTTCCAGAAACAACAATAAGCTATAGCTACGCGCGTACATACAAAATAATATTCTCGAAAAAAAGCAGCTCTGTAGTTAAGTAGCTAGTCTTGTATAGTATGCCTAAAAGAACAAGGAAAAGCGATTGAAGCCAAAGCTCTAGTACTCTTAATCACTATTAGAAAAATTACCGTTATATAAAGATTACCCTTTTGGCCGATTTTATACACAGCTAGCTAATAATAACATTACATAAACACCCCCATTCGATCATATTCTTCGTCATCGATCTACTTACTGTATAAGGGAAACCAACGTTCTTGGAAAGAAGACTGGTAAGAGATCATGATAAAAAGAAACACCAGCACACATGCGACGCCCCACGGAGACCCTCCGGCTCTGTGCAGCGAGTCCTGCTCCGGCAACGGCACAAAAAACGACATGCCACCAGACAAGCAGTGAACGACGAGTAGCAGAATCACGGGGACGATCATGAGGAAGAGCTTGACCTGAGCCATCATGTCTTCGATGACGGACTCGTAGTTTATGTACCATGTGAAGCCCAAGATGAAGAAGAGGATGGAGATGAAGAAGCAAAGGTGGAGAGGAATAGAGAAGTAATCCCAGTAAGAATCGTAGTCGTTGTAGTACCTGGCCATATTGTTGAATCACTTCAACCTAATTAGCTCGAGTATGAAAATTTGAATGTTGGTTTTTGATGAAGGGCTTGAGCTGGTTTATATAAGGGTGTAAACTGTGTAAAGGGTCATGTAGGTTTCTTTTCTTTCTTCACTTGCTATGTAGAGGGTGGCAGATCCATCGGGATAATTCCAAAGACGGTGAGAATTGTTTCATGGTTAAGATTCTTTGATAGTGGTGTGGACCAATGGAGAAGGAACACGTACGACCGACCATGGACAGAAATATGGGGAGGAGGAGGAGAAGATAGAATAAAGAAAAGGGAGCAGTAGGGTTTTTATTTTAGTGATCGACCTGAGGCAAAACTTGCAGAGCAGCAAAAGGGAACATATTATTGGGAAAGTTGCGCCTGAAATGGTGGTCCAAGTCAGCTTTGCATTGCTTTGTTTGTATTTTAAAGGAATCTCAAGCTTAATGAGAGGGATACATATGCATATTCATAGGTTTTATACATTCACTGCTTTCCAAGTACTACATACGCTAGCTAGTAGCTGTTGCTTGACGGTTGTTGATGATTTTTTTGTGAGAAATTAGTAAGTCAAGTATTAAGGGACAAGTCTAAGGACATATGTGGATGTCAGGTTGAAAATCTGCTATAACAAAAGGATTTCCAACCCGATTAAACTATAAAGAGTGACATGAGACCAATAACTTGTTAATCTAAGGAACAAATGCCTTTACACCGATAGAATACTAACAATTAGACTAAGAGCAATACAACAATATAAAAAAAATCACAATATGATACCTCCTTTTGGCAGAAAAACAGAAATCACAATATAATACTAGTTTCGAATAAAACTAAAATCAATCGAAACCCATTTGTGCATATAACAACCAAGTAATTCCTTTTTGTTATGGATCGCTTTAAGTTATAAGTTATAATTTACATTCTGTGTAAGAAAAACATACATATAAATATTTAAATAGAACGAAAAAAATACAAAGTTTAACTCAAAACTCTTACAGATAAAGTAACATTAATAGACGTAAGATATAATTCACTGAAACAAATAACGGGGAAGAAATAAGGATGGAAGGTTTCAAACTCAAACAAGACCTCTTATAACAACTCTAATAGCTTCTTCATACATATAATTGTCCCTAAAATAGGGAATGTGAGGACTGAGGAAAGAGAAAATGAGATTCCGTAAATTCACAGTAATCTCCAAACTTTTAAGGATGAAATATGAATATTCTGGAGATTACCTTTCATTTTAGATGCGCATGTTCATCTTATTATCCTATATTGTCTTTTACGTACTTTAGATGCGCATGTGCATCTTGTTATCTTTCATCGCTTTATTTCGATGCGTTTATATCTAGTATAACGCTTGGCGTCTTTCTTAGTTACAAGAAAATATGGTGCTCAGGCTCCGCTTCTATATTCATGTGAAATTTACGGTTTTATATTTCAAACTTATTGATTAAGGAATAAATTTTTATTTACATGAAAGTAATTAAAATCTAAAAAGGAAAGTTATCATCAACTCATTCATGACTTTGACTTGGGCAGCGAAAGCTGTAATATTGTGGCCATTGAAAATTGAGGCCTAGACTTGCCGCATTTATCCAAACCACACAATCGAGACGTGGCGTATTCTACTTGGTCCCTATACGCATCAGCATATCATATACATGATGACATGCCTGATCTTATTTGACCATAAATCAAAATACAAATGATCGACTTTTGTGACTCTAATCAGATTTCGATCCACTTCTCATCATTTCCTGTTGATACGTTCATTTGAATTTGATCGACCTAAAACGACGTGTACAGGTGGAATCACACTCTTGACTTTAACAAATTCCTCAAAATCGAAAAACCAATGGACGGACTGAATTATGTCAAACATGAACCGTTCATGTTTGTAACAGAAAGACGTCATTTTAAGGGTCTTAACGATTACCAAATTGGCTGAAATTTTGTAAAGATGATCTACACAATATTATCTAGATATTAGATGGTGGAGATGAGGAAATTCGATCTAAAAGTGATGCAAAAATGAAAATCTGCACCAAAACTATTAGTGCGGACGTCCGTAGCTGAGAAGGGTTGTATATATATATATATATATATTACTAGAGCATTGAATGACTGAGTGGTTACTAGAGCATAACCCTAGCCCTTGAGCCCTTCCCATAAGTTTTCAGCTCGGGTCGGGGCCTTGGGTTAGAGCATTGTCGAACATTCTTATTAGGCCAAACCTTGTTTTGGAGGAGTTAGTAGGTGGTTGCGCTATTGTTACGGCAGAGGGATTAGAACCATCAACAACGTCGTGCCAATACAAATGAATATGTGTGAGTTTTAAAGAAATCTAAACACAAGGATTACATAAGCTTTTCTTCTATATTTCTTGATAATCTTTACAAGGTTTAATAACAAGTATATATAGATACAATGAGAATCGTATAAGAGAAGCTAAAGCAAACTCAACCATAGCTGTGGCACTGAGACCGAGGTCACCATGTTGTTGCTGGTAGAGAGACAAGCAGCAACAACCAACCTGTTGCTTCAGAAAAAAGAGATCAGCAGTACATGGTAGCACAGCTGTAGCTGTCATACACAACTCACACTTCTAAAGTCAACTTGAACTAGATTAGTTCAGTTAGAACTATCTCTAACTCTCAATAAGTTTTTCTTTCTTTAAACCGAGAAGCTTGGGGTTCACTGATTTCACAAACTCATAATCTTCCGCGCAAACTAAGATCATTGAAAAGGAAGACAGGAGGGAGGATATTAGGAGCAATTGTAAAACTGTGATGTGAAGGATTCTAGCGCGCCATGGTTGATAGTTTGGCAGATAATAATTAATGTGTTTCAGAGTTTTTTGTCTTTGTGATTATATACATAAACTTCAGGAATACTCGGCCAACTTTGTGGCTGTGTGCATCTGTACAAGCTCTGGTTAGGAAGTAAACCTTACATATCTTGTATATTAGGAATGTGATTATCCTTAGTTATTTGTGTTGGAAATGTTTTGATAATTTAGGTAGAAAAACGTATTAGTTGGGACAGTGGGAATAATTCTTACATAGAAAATAATTAAGGAGGCTCGAAAGGCAACTACAGCTAAATGAGCTAATACAATGAATGCAAATTGATACACAACAATGACTACTGAATATCCTAGTACCATATCAATCCTTTTTAATTAAGCGTCAAAATACACTTTCCAACAATTTGCACCATATATGAGTACAAGATATTCAAGATTTAGTTTTGAGAAATTTTATGAACACATCCCTAAATGCTAAATACACATCTCTTTTTTTATACAAATTATATAAGACTTTGTGGGTACGTAAAATTACCAAAAAAGACATTCATATCAAAAATAAAGAAACTTGGTTAAAATAAAATATCTTGTTTAAGACGTTCATATTAACTATTGTATTTCAAATACTTTTTCATTTTTAGTTTGAATCGAGTATCAATATTTTGACACCGTATATGAATATTATGCAATGGTTCTCCAGAATCAATTAATTTAGTTTTACACAGGATTGAACATTCTATTGCTGAAAGTTCTGTTAAGGACTTTGGTGACGTATTGTTTTGTTTCGGTAGACTCAAGAAATCTTGAAATCAATTTGAGTAAGAGGCTCTTTGAAAAGAAAATTTGTCTAGGAAAACTGATGAGAGAAAATGTTATCAAAAGAAAATCTCTCAAGAAAGATCTTAACAAGATGAAACCATTTAGAGAAAAAATAAAAACTTTCGAGGAATATGTCAATGAGGTGAAACAATACAAGGAAAGATGAAACATTTTGAGAAAAATCTCAGTAATGTGAATATAATTTTTTTTTAACAAATTGAGTAGCAGATCTATATGTGTAGTTAATGAGTTGTGTATTTAATGAATAAGTTGTGTATGTTAAATGAGGGTATTATATGAAGTTTGAGTATGTGTATGTGTATCTAGTAAAATGTTAAAACAAAAAAGTTAATATGCGATGTATTAAGTATGAAATGTGTATCTAGTAATTAGAGATATATTAATAAAATTTCTCTTTAGTTTTACAAGATATCCTTAGAAAAAGTTGTTGATGAAGCTCATTCTCAAAAAAAAAAAAAAAAAAAATTATGAAACAATTGAGTTAGTGCTCCAACAATTCAATACTAGAGGTCCAGAACCACATATGTCAATACGTTCCAATCAACCTCTGGATTATTACAAGAAAGAGAACATTCCATGCATTTTTTCACAATCACATAACACGTAATTATTAGCAAATGATGAAACAACTAGCTAGTTTCAATAATGCAAGACATAGATATTATACTCCACTATAGCATCGTCACTTTTAGAGGCATTGAACGACTGAGTGGATGCTAGAGCATAACCCCTAGCAAACCTGAAAACACCACTTCCTCCTATCACAGACAGCTCCCTCACTTTGTTAAAGATCGAGTTCCTCCCCATCAGAGTTATGGTGCTACCGTTATACTTCCCCTGAACGAAAGCAAAGTTCTCAGCCATCAACAGGCTAACGTCTTCTTGTGAAGCAGATCCGTAAAACCCTTGAGCCCTTCCCACAAGTTTCGAGCTCGGGTCGGGGTCTTGAGTTAGAGCGTTGTCGAACATTCTTATCAGGCCGAACCTTGTTTGGGAGGAGTTAGAGGGTGGTTGCACTATTGTTACGGCAGAGGGATTAGGGCCATCAACAATGTCGTGCCAATATAGGCGAAAATGGGTGAGCTTTTCTTTCTTCAAACCGAGAAGCTTAGGGTTCAGTGATTTCACAAACTCAGGATCTTCTGCAGAAACTAAGATCATGGAAAAGGAAGACAGGAGGGAAGAGATTAAGAGCAGCTGGAAAGTTGAGGTGGGAAGGATTCTGGCCATGGTTGGTAAACTTGGCACAGTGCTATCTGCATTACACTTGTAAATGTGTAATGCACAAATGCTCTACCTGCTACGTTGACCATTAATAATGTTTCATACAATAAAAATCTAAACGTCATCCTCTGTATAACTATATATACTAGATGGAATTCTCACCCAAAAAAAAAAAAATATATATATATATATATATGATTTTTCCCAGCTGCGGACGTCCGCACCAATGGTTTTGGTGCGGATTTTCATTTTTGCACCACTTTTCGATCGAATTTTCTCATCTCTACCGTATAGTATCTAGATAATATTGTGTAGATCATCTCTGCAAAATTTCATCCAATTTGGTAATCGTTAAGGTCCTCAAAATGGTGTCTTTCTGTTACAAACATGAACGGTTCATGTTTGACAGAATTCAGTCCGTCCATTGCAACTAATATGCAATATATTGATCCAGTCATCCGAGTCACATTATCATGCATGTATTCTAATACCGTTAATAAAATTGAAACCGAAAAAAATAGACCTAAGTGTTTCCAACACAAGAGGTAAGGACCTGAGGTTGAATAAGAGGTACTTTTATTATAGGCGCTTAATTTAATCCGATCAAAAATAAAAATGAAAAAAAAAGAATATATGTTCTCTAATCTTCATTGGATCTTCGCATACATCGATTTGATGACTTGCACATTAATGGTGCAAGTTGGTGCGTATAATCCGCCCCGCACGAAGAGATGTATGTGGTTTTTATGCCAAATTTTGTTGCAAGCTTTCTATGATCTGCATAGAGTTGACGTACTAGACTTTTCCAAGTCGTGTTCTAATCTATTTTCATGTTCTAATTACTACTCCCTGAAATAATTGAACTGCCACAAAGCATTATGTGATTGGTGCGAGAACTTGACCCAGTGGATTTCTAGATTGAACAACACGGCCGGTACTGAAATATTATTTGAGTTTGGTGAAGCTAATAGGGTTGACTCACCAACCCTTTGATTCTCACAGAAAGCATACCCCGATTTGTACTCCATTAACAAAAACAAAATCGACCAGATCAGGTGTTTAATAATAACAATCAACTTGGAGGGATTCATGAAAATTATACACAAAATGGGCGGCAATATATTTTGATTATAAGTATAATGTACTGCTCAGTTTCTCTTCTGAAATGAGATTCTATATTTGGCTAGAATTGCATTTCCATCCCTTGCTAAAGCTTTCACTTTTATAATTATACCCAGCTATGTTTTGTGTTAGTGGTGGAAATATACTAATCACAAGAAAGAATACTTCCACGATTCACGCATGTGAGGTTCTGAATTTTTTAACAGATCTATTATTTGATCGTCAGAGTTAACAATTTGAAAACTCACAATAAGATGTACTCCAGTAAATTCTTGTGCATGAACAAATGGCAATAGAATTGATCGAAGATGGTAAAAATGCATGCGTCTGGTTATTATACTTGTACAAAGATGGTAATAGCTAGCAACCAACCCAACTAAACTTGAAAGTAGACAGAGGTGGGTAGCTGACACGATTAGAACGTAGCCATGACCTCAAAAGAGAGTACAATAGCACGAAGATAAAGCTCAAAAGAGAAGAAAACAACAAACAAAAATAAAGAAGCATCAATAATGGAGCACATAGCAATTGTACTCGATGATGGCATCTCCGGTGCTCGGAGTGAATGTGTGAGTTCTTGCTTCAACATAACCTCTCGCAAACCTGAAAAGCCCACTTCCTCCGATCACCGGCATCTCCCTCACCTCGTTGAACACCTGGTTCCTCCCCAGCACTGTTATGGTGCTCCCATTATACTTGCCCTGAATAAAATGAAAGTTCATGGCCATCAACAGCGCGAACTCGTGTTGGGAAGCTAATGCGTAGAATCCTTGAGCCCTCCCCAGCAGCTTCGAGCTCAACTCCGGCTTTTCGGTGAGGGGATTGTCAATCATGCTCACGGCTCCGAAGAATGTTGATGAGTTACCGGGTGATTTCACCACTCCGATTGAGCTTGGGTTTTTGCCGCTGATAATGTCATGCCAGTACAACCGGAAGTGACTGAGCTTTTCTTTCTTGAGCCCCAAGAGATCCCTGTCCATGGCTCTCACGAAATCGTGATCATCTTCTCCCTGGACCAGAATGAGGGCGAAGGAAGAAAGAAGGGAGATAACTATGAGTTGTGTAGCAAAGATGGGAGGTATTCTGGCCATTGTTGGAACCTGCATTCTCCAACTGAGAGGGTTGTTTCCACACACACACGCATATATAGAAATGATCGAGTAGAGTACGTCATCGAGCTTGACCTCATAATTGATCTGCCCACCAACTACGGAATATAAATTTTAGGATCCTAAATTTTATATATTTTTTATTTTTCTTTATTAATAAGCTGTCGGATATTACATCTTATGGCAAGGAGCTAAATGAGGCCTCATCTAGTCGTAAAACAGACTACTACATCCTTATTGTCAAGTAGACATATCATCAAATATTACAACATCATCGACGGCCTGAACTTCATCTATTCGAAAAGTCTGCCTAGCAATACAATGAGCTGCTTCATTATTGTTTCATGGAATCTTCCTCCAAAGAATTGCATCAAATGTCATGCTGATCAGTCCTTTAACTTCTTCAATGACCGCTCCAATCACACTAAGATCACATACAAAATGATTAAGAGCTTGGATATATAACATTTAAGGAATCAGGAATCAGGAATCAGGAATCAGACTCGACAACAATTTCCTTAAAACCCTCCATTTCTTTTGTCCAATTTTCTTTTGGGGTGGAAGAAAAAAACATACGACACAAAACCACTAATAACATCGAAATTAAAATATTGGTCCAAATTAAAAGCTGAGCTAGTCGAAATAGAAAGCATTTATTGCTTGATAATCGGATAGAAAGTTTGATATTCAAGAGAGGTAATTGTGTCCGCCACAAAATTTGCTTCACGAGGAATGTGAGAGAAAGAAATTTTGTCAAACATGCTAGAGATGTCTTGATTGTCTCGAACTAAAGAACAAATCATGCAAGGAGGATCACAAAGCATGTCTAAATCCATTGGCAGGGGAAAGCGCAAGCAATGCTACAAGTGCAAGAAATATGGACACATAAGGCCAGATTGTCCATTGTTGAAAGAGAAGGATGATAAGGGCTTAGATTGCCATGACTGGCATAGAACATGGTACTGATGACTTTGGAGAAGTTATCACAATCTCCAAAGGTAAATACACTTGTTCTCAACGTGATTGGATATTGGATACTGGTTCTTCTAATCATCTTTGCTCTAGGAGAGAATATTTTGATACATTTCAAGAAATCCAAGGATTTATGTCTTGGGGTGATGGCACAAGGCGTTGTGTAATGGGTGTTGGAACGGTGAAGATCAAAATGTATGATGGAGCAGTTTGCACTTTGGGTGATGTGTATACATATGTCCCAAAGTTCTGGAGATATTTAATTTCGTTGAGCCAATTAGACTCCAAAGGTTGCAGGGTTTCGTCAGTAGGGGGAGTTATGAAAGTATCATGTGGTTGATGAAAAAAGAAAAGTATGGAAGTATGTTTCATCTGATAGGAAAAACTCAGACCTCGTAGGTTGTTGAGAAATGGTGTGCACAAGAATACAAGTACCTGAGGTGGGTTGTCACATCCCGACTCTTAAATTTTTACCCTAATTACTTGCATAGTATTAGCAGGAGTTTTTACCGTCTTCGTTAATGAATTTATAGTTTCAAAAGACTCTAGAGATGTTTTGAGAGACGAGTATTACGGAGAAATTTTTCATAGAAGAAATATTTGAAGATGGTAAAACGGTAAATTTTGGTTAGTAAAAAGGTAAAATTTTATTGGGTTATGTTTTTGGGATGTATTTTATTTGGAGTTGGGTTTTAAATGGTTTGGGTTGGGGGAACCGGTTTGGGAAAAGCCCAAACCCTACACTCTCTTCTCTCTCTCCCTGCCGGAAGTTTCCCGACGTCGTCCGGCCAAGCTGTGCCGCCGCTCCGGTCCCGATCGAACCCACGCCGCCTTTCCCTTCCTGGGCTAGTAACTGAGCGTGTAAGGCCGCCGATCGGGAGAAACTTTCTCGAGAACCCGACTGCCTCTTCGCCGGAACTCCCTCCTCCGGCCGCCATAGCCGGAGCTGCTTGGCTCAATTGGAAGCTCTCCTCCCGTGTATCAATCTCTCAAAAGGATTCACTCTCCCTTGGTCTAGGTAAGGAGAATCGGGTGTTAGAAATCCTAGGGTTCCATTTTGTGTTTTGATTCGATTGACCTAGTTAAGCTTGAAATTGGACTTTGTGCTAGTTAGGGAAGTTGTAGAGTGGGTTGAGAGGAAGATTGTATCAAATCTTGGTAGGCATTGGAGTCTCCGGAGTAGGCTACTGGCCGCCGCTATTAAGTAGTTTTTCAAGGTTTTAAATTTGGTATGTTGAGGGAAATATAATGATGTGAAGTTTGGAATTTTTGGAGGAGTTTTGGATAGGTTTGGGATTTTTCAAATATTGGTGAATTTGGCGGTTAATGGGGTAGAATCTGTCCGTTGGATTAATATTGTTAAGACTGTAGAATGTTATAATAAGGCTGTAGGTATTTGTGGTGAAGTTTGGACCATATCGATTTAAGAATGACGAAGTTGGGCAAGGATGAGCGTGTTGAAGGCTCACATTTAATTTTGTCTATTTTGTATAAGTATTGAATTTTAGTTGGGAATTTAATTATATACTTGAAACAGGACGTGAGGAGGCTCGAGCAGAAGAGACCTCGGATCGACGTCAGGATTAGGCATAAAGTTGTGAGTGGACTTTTGTTTTAAATAATATGCATGCAATGATTTATTGTTAAGCAATTTCTTTTGTTGGAGCATTTGACGTCATTTTAATTTGACGATTATATTTATTTTGAAGAGTTACCGAAAATGGGATTTTTCGGTGAATATAAATATATTTATGAGGAGAATATGTATATAAATGTTAGCTAGTCATATGTGTCCGTCCACCTTAATGGCACAATGAATAACCGCATTATGGTGTAACGTGAGTGTTAGACGCGTGCGTAGTAGCCCTATATGAGTGTTTAATTCATATAGGGGGTATTGACACATAATTAGACACCCGTCCGTCCGCCTTAATGGTGTAGTGACTAACCGCATTATAGTGTGACGTGAGCGTTAGACGCGAGCGTAGTAGCCATATATAAATTTCTTTAAATCCATAAAATTTATATAGAGAGTATGGACGTGTGTAAATACATACTGATTTTTATTAGAGCCTGAGAGACTCGATATTTTATGAGTTAAAAGTTTTATCGCTTGAGGCATGCATCTGTTGTTCTTTGGAAATTAAATTGGGAAAACATAAATATTTTTATTTGTTCATTTTATTAAATTTATTTTTTTCCACTCACTCTAATGTCTTCAAATGATTTCTCCTGGGCCCTTCATTTTTAAATGTCCAGTTTGCAGGTTAACATAGTTGAGGTCGGGCGTACACGGAGATGAGGCATAGTCAATAGTATAGTTTCCGCTTATTTATTTATTTATGTTTCTTTTTCTTCACCATTAGAGTCGCTCTAAACCTATGAATGTTGGTTGTGAGATTAATTATTTAGATTAGTGAATAATTCGGGAGGAATTGAGGTTATGCCGAATTTTCGGTAATATCTTCTTTAGAGGTGGTCTCCGCAAGACTTACTTTAGGTTTCAGAGTGAAATTCGGGGTGGGTCCTGACATGGGTCTCGTTTGCAAGCATAGCAGAGACAGCAAGTACAAGTTTCCAAGGTTCATACGATGGTGAGAAGGTACATCCTGCTAGGGAAGAGGTGAAGTCGAGGTTCCTCTTCGGAGTCAACAAGTGATCGTTGTCTCGGTGTAGTTACACATGGTATTGGCCGATTTAATCATGGGGAGTATGGACCATATGCAATTAATTAACTCTGATTGATTATGTGTAACTGGCGCAAGTACAAGGCCAATGGAATTAATGCTTGTGGGTATAACAAGTTGTGTCTCGAATGGAGATGACTTCAAGGGTTGAAGTGGTGATGCACAACTCTCCACCAATGTCGGGAAGGGAAGATTGTTGGGTTTGGTGCCTATCCCTCCATGGTGGAGTTGTGGTTTTTATTCGGCCAGAGAAATGTGTTCTTATTGTGGAGCTTTGAGTTCCTACAATTTGTGCCGATTGTTGTGAGTCATACAACTTGTTGTTGGTCTGTATGTTGTATCTTGGAGGGGACAAGTTAAGAGATTTATGGTGCACCGGTATTATTCCGCAGATGGCTTGAATCTTTTTAATTTAAGAGAGCGAGATACTCGCGTCTCAGCCTATTGTTAATGAGTTTTTGTAATTGAAATTATTATTTTAATTTTAATTTCACCAACAAGAAAATTACAACATAAAGTCTCTCACGACACCAAAATGAATTGGTCTAAAAGCCGAGCAGGCGAAAGAGATAGCTTGTCTCGCCAAATAATCAGATATGGAGCTTGATATTCAAAAGAAGTAAATGCGCCCGTCACAAAATTTGCTTCACAGAAAAAGATTTTCTTAAACATGCTAGAGATGCCTTGAATGTCAGTATGTCACGAACTAGAGAACGAATCTTCCAAGGAAGATCAAAAAACTTGTTTACTGTCACGCCCCGACTCTTAAATTTTACCTTAATTACTAGCATTGTGATAATAAGAATTTTACCGTCTTCGTCATTGAATTTATAGTCCTAAAGTCCCTAGAGATGTGTTGAGGGACGAATATTTCGAAAGAATTATTCAAAAGAAGAAAATGTGACGACGGTAAAAATGGTAAATTTTAGCTAGTAAAAGGTAATTTTTATTGGGGTATTATTTTTGGAGGTGTTGAAATTTGGATTGTATTTATAGTAGGTTGGACCGGTTGGGCCAAGCCCATTTCTTTTTTTTCCTCTTTCCTTCCTCTCTCCCGCACCCGCTTCCTCTTTCATTCCCTGCCGGATTTTCCGACCGCCCGTCCGCCGCCGTCCGGCCGCGCCAGACCGCCGCACCGGTCCCAAACGATCGGTCTCCAACCCAGCTACAATTCTAGACCGGTGGCAGCCTCCCTAGCGCCGCCGTGAAGGAGGAATCGACGCCGAAAGCCCCGACTGCCGGAAAATTCTTTTGGTCGGAACTCCTTCCTCCGGCCGCCATATCCGGCGAGCCTTGGCTCAAAAGGAAGCCCTCCTCCCGTGCTTCAATCCCTCCAAAGGGCTCCTTCCATCTCGAGCTAGGTAAGGAGAAATCGGTATTTGAAATTCTAGGGCTTTATTGTGTGTTTGTGTTCGATTGACTTGGTTAGGCTTAGAATTTGAGTTTGTGGTAGTTAGGAATGTTGTAGAGGAGGTTGAGAGGAAGGTGCTGGTAAATTTTGGTAGCATTTGCAGGTCGCCGGAGCTAGTCGCCGGCCGCCGCTGCCGGCGGAGCCGTCGCCGGCGCCGCCGCCGAGAAAATGTTTTTGGTGGAGAATATTATGAGGAGTTTAATGGAATGAGTTTTAGAATGTTTGGAGGAGTTTTGGATAGGTTTTGGAATTTGTTAAGTTTGGTATTTTTGGCGGATTAATAAGTTAAAATCCGGCCATTTGATTATTTTTATGATTAGGACGTTGGAAGGTGATTTTGAGGATGTCGGTAATTTATGGAGATTTATGGTTGGCAGTGAAGTTAAGATTTAGGACGATAGACATGGTTGAGCGCGGGAAGCTCATATTTAATTATGCCTATTTTCTTTGAACGTTGGGATTTTATTTAAGGAATTATTTATGTATTGGAACAGGACACGAGGAGGCTCGAGCAGAGGAGACCTTCGGCCGACGTCAGGCTTAGGCCTAAGTTGTGAGTGGACCTTTGTTTTTAAATAATGTTTTTTTGTTGAATATTTTCCTTTGTTGGAATTTATCCTGAGTTGAGGATTTCCGTGATTTTACTCATTTTATTTAACGTTTATGAGTATAGTATGTATATGAGAGAACGCTAGCTAGCAATACGTGCTCCCCTCATAATGAGGAAAAATGTCATTATGAGGTGACGTGAGCGTTAGACGCCAGCGTCTAGCCCTGTACGACTTTCTACTTTCCGAGTTCATTCTATGTTTTTAGATTCATTCATAGAATTCGTACAGGGAGTATACACGTATAAATACCACCCGGTCCCACCCTCATACTGAGGAAAAATGCCACTATGGGGTGACGTGAGCGTTAGACGCGAGCGTCCTAGCCTGGTATGACTATCTACCTTCAAGCTTATTCATAGATAGCATACATGGAGTAGACGGGTGTGAATACACACTGATATAATTATATAATTTAGCCTGAGAGGCTGTATTGTTTAAGATTTGGAGACTAGCCAGGACTAGTCGTGTCATTGATAGTTTTTCTTGGGGAAATATTATTGTTTGTCGGAATTATTTTGTTCACTCACCCTGACGTGATTAAATATTTTCCCCTGGGCTTTTCCTTTGTTTTAATTGCCCAGTCTGCAGAGTTCGGGTGGGGTCTAGAAGGAGGCGCCGAGGCATAGTCACCCACTTTTCCACTACTGTCCGCCAGTAGGTCATCTGTTTAACCCACTAGGATTTTCTTCAGCTTCCGTTGTCTTTCTTGTAGTAGCTCTGAATATTTTCGGAAAAATAATTGTGTATTATTTTATTCAGTTATTTGGATTAAAGTGAAGTTTAATATTTTGGGTTAAGAGGGTGTTCTATATTTTTCCGAGTTAGGGTTGTCCATTTTCAAGGGAGGTTTGCCGAGTCATTCGGTAAATTTTCCTTGGAGGTGGTCCCTGCAGGACTTACCTCGGGTTTCAGGGTGAAATTCGGGGTGGGTCTTGACATTTACAGTCGATCATTAGCTTTCAGTCACCCTCTACTAGAATGAGCAATTGAGATGCAGCGCTTGGAGGATGCCATTTTTTAGCACGCTACACTTCGCCACAAGAACAATAGAGGAGCCAACCTTCCTAGTTCCAGTCATTACATATGAGCCACACCCAAAATCGTCTTGTAGAAGTCGCCATTAAGTGACTTTAAATGGTTGCTAGGATTGACATTGGTAATGTATAATAATCTCCTAATTTCTACGTGTCGTTAATGCAACACTGCACGTAAATGACGTAACTTTACTTATTCGTCTTAGGCCCACAACCACTCAATCTTTTAAAGCTTTACAGTTGGTGACTGCGTAAGAGCATGATGTCTCACACTGGCATATATTTGGGTGTGTTGTTTATCTACCAATTGTGCCGCCACAATGCCCCAAAATGAGTCTTTAACGGCAATTGGGTGTCTATGTTGGATACGAATCTCCAACTATAGTCTGTTATATAAAACCCTTGACAGAAATATCTTTACCGCTAGATTTATTTATGGATTGTCACTTTGATGTAACAATCTTCTAGTTGTTATGGAGGACAAGAACGTCAACGTTCAACAAGAACAACATGAACTGTCGTAGTCTATCTCAATTTTGTCTCATCTAAATCCTCATACCGCACAATCCAAAGTTGAAGTGCGAAGCATTATAGATCGTACAAAATGTTGCAAATTCAATGACTTATGTGTTTGCTAAAATGACGAGATCACATATTACAAATGAGTTTGCAAAGATTGATGTCCCTGCCAAAGGACATGAAGTCACCAAGGAAGGCGTCAAAGTAGCAACACAAGCCACAGGTTCCGCTACGAAGCATGGGAGACCCCGTTAGGATCAATGGATTCTCGCCTTAATTAGAAAGAGAGCGAGTTTAGCACATTATGATCCATTAATCACCAACATTCGAATTATATCTCATGAGTACATTTCAGATTATGATTATGTCCCCGAGACACATCGTTGTACATAGAGTCATAGACCGCCTCAACATCAAAACATATTCCTGAGAACACAGAGATCTATGTTAACTACACTAGTGTACACGTGAAGTTCTGAATTTTAAACATAAAATTTTATTTTATCATCAGCTTTAACGTATTGAAAACTCACCAAAATTAGGTAAGAATAATTGACAATAGAAGTGAATATGGTGAAATTGCGTTTGGCTATTATACTAGTTATGCCCTCACTTGTAGAAAGACGGTAATGGCAGCCAACCCCACTAAACTCAAAAGTAGACAAAGGTGGGTAGCTGACATGATTAGACATAGCTAAGAAAAGTAGAAAACAACTAAGGAAAAAAACACAAGTAAGAAAAAGAAGCATCAATAATGGAGCACATAGCAATTGTACTCAACAATGGCATCTCCGGTGCTCATATTAAATGTTTGAGTTCTTGCCTCCACATAACCTCTTGCAAACCTGAAAAGCCCGCTTCCTCCGATCACCGGCATCTCTCTCACCTTGTTGAGCGCCGGGTTCCTCCCCAGCACAGTTATGGTGCTTCCATTATATTTGCCCTGAGTAAAATGAAAGTTCATGGCCATCAACAGCCCGAGCTCCTGTTGCGCAGCTGATGCATAGAACCCTTGAGCCCTCCCTAGCAGCTTCGAGCTCAGCTCCAGCTTTTCGGTGAGGGGATTGTCGATCATTCTCACCAATCCGAAGAGCGTTGATGAGTTACCGGGTGGATTCACCACTGAGACTGCGCTTGGGTTTTTGCCGCCCACAATGTCATGCCAGTACAACCGGAAGTGACTGAGCTTTTCTTTCTTGAGCCCCAAGAGATCGCGGTCCATGGCTCTCACGAAATCGTGATCATCTTCTCCCCGGACCAGAATGAGGGCAAAGGAAGAAAGAAGGGAGAGAAGTATGAGTTGTGTAGCAAACATGGGAGGTATTCTGGCCATTGTTGGAAGCTTTCTCCAACTGAGAAGGTTGTGTCCATATATATAGTGAAATGTTCGGGTGGAACACGCCAGCCAGCTTGACTTCATCATTCTGGCCACCACCTACCGACTCATAATTTCTTTCGTCTTTTTTTGGTCATATATACTTGATACATGTTTTCACATTTATACTATATTTATTTTATTTTATAAGAATATAAACCTATGTCAAATACATTAGCGAGTTATATATTAACACATTCACTTAATTAGTTATCATTCGGTCGATGCTCTCAAATCTGTTAGTACACGTGTTTCTCAATTAGCTAAGCTTATATGAAAATTGATCCAAGATTTTCCTTACAATATTGTGACCTAGCCCTAAATTGTAATTAGATTGAATAAATCATTACAACACCTTTGATTATGATGTGACAAAGGTAGGTTGTATGTGCCTTAGCGTATAAAGCCTTGTCAATCTGTTTGATATTGATATTATTTGCATTTCATGCTTTATATACGTGAGACGTCTTTGACCAATGGATACCGGATGATCTTTGATAGCATAAAATGCTGGCTGATCCTTCTTGCAGGCATTATTGTAACACCCCGGACCAAATTTTATCTATTTACTGGGTATTCTCCGAGTACTGAAGAATTTAACCGTGTTCGGTAATTTGGTAATTTAACACTCGAGTTTATTGTCGAGTTTTTTCTCAAAATGTTAAATTCTTCTTTTAATGCCCCAAGGTTGTAGCGCGCGACGTCATGAGTTCTCCAATGTCTTCAGGATTATTTTTGGGAGCTTAGGACTATTTTTTTTTTCCACATTAAAGTTTTGGTAAAAAGAAATTAATTTTCTGAAATTATGATATAACCTTTAATCGGGGCCATTAGATCAGCTAGGGTTTTGATCTTGGCCTTTAGATTAAGTTTAAAAGGAAAAGAGATGGTTGACTTTGGTCAAAAGCCCACATTGGACGTTGACCGTCTCTCTCTCTTCTCCCCGACTCTCTCTCTCGTCCCTCAGCCTTGCCGCGTCGGAGTGGCTCCGTCCGGCCACCTTTGGCAACGAGACCACCACCCAAAATGATCCTCTTCTTCTCTTCTCCCTGACATTGTCCTTAAATTTCATGTGCAAGCATGTTTGATGCTCTGAACCTATGAGTGGTTGGGTATGAGATATTATTTCTTTGGAAAATAAATTGGGAGATGTTGTGAATTTGGGGAGCACGAAGGCTCCAGGAGTTTAACGTTGGGTTTAGATTTTCAGAATTGTTTGCATGTGTTTTTGGGAAGAGTTGTCCATTTTCAAGAGAGGTTATATCCAATTTTCGGTAGAATCTCCTTTGGAGGTGGTCCCCGCATGGTTTACTTCGGATTTCAGGGTGAAATTCGGGGTGGGTCCTGACAATTATATTGGGAAGTTTAACTCATTACTTGTATATGTATGTTTGTGATGTCTTGCATGAACTTTCCATGACTTGCATTTACAGGCTAGTATTGACTCTCATGCACTCTAGTTCATGATATCATAATCTTGGCTTACCAATTTTAAGTCTATCGAATTTACCCATATTTAAAAAGAGATAAATTTTGTGACAAATGTTTTAGTTACTTTTGGCCATCAAGTTAATAGTGGTTGCTAAACTACTACTTTGCCTGATGTAGCTCTTGATACTGTACGTTTGATCTATTAAGCTTATGATATGCAATGTATATGGTTTCTCTTTGAGTTTTATATATTTTGGCGAAAAAAGAGAAATATGTGGTTTTTTAACAAATTTCTTGCATATATATATATATATACACACACACACATATTTATATATATAGATGACTGTTCCAAGCCAAGTTTTGATCTTTTCTTTAAAATAGAAAAAGTTATTTTGTGACGAAAATCATTTCGTCGCCTTAATGATCATTTAGGCAGCGGGATACTATTTTCCGTTGCCTAAGTACATACATACTTACATCACGTCACTTAGACGATATATTTTCGGTCGTCTAGGTACTTAGGTGATAAAAATAATTACTTAAGTGACGAATCAATTCCTTCGCCTAATTAAGTGATTTATTCCAGTAGTGTGATAATGTTCTAAAGGTCATTACTGAAATAAATGAACTGGCACGATAAAATGAATTGTCACGAAACATTATCTGATTAGTGTATAAAACTTCTTTTTGTTGGCAAGAAAGAACAAATTAAGAAACAAAACATAGAGCTCATGTTTCATAGTAAAAACATATACCAATTACTCATTGATCTCATCATTCGATCTGCCCACCAACTATATACGGACTCTCGATCATAATTTATTTCAATTTTGGACTCTGTTTAACTCTCGCATCTTAACTAATATGTGAATTGTATTACGTTTTAGCGGTGTCTCTTTCTGACAGCCCTGCAAGGGCGGGTCATTGTGTAATATGGCTTTTGGTTATTGAATAAAATCGTGGTCTGACCTCCTTTCATTCAAAAAAAAACTCTCGCGTCTTTGTTCGTTCCCATGTCCTTAAGTCATGGTAGACATTTAGACGTTGTGTAACTTTTTCATCTTTGTTTGGTCATGTCACTAACACACTTTTGACTGCTGGTACACATATGGCATGGTGTACAAACTCAAGTAACTAAGCCTATATGAAGAACATTTTCCTCAATTATGAACAAGATTGTAATTTTAAGTCCGATCGAATACGTCATCACGACACTTTGATTATGATATAACAAAGTTAGGTCGTATGTGTTTAGAGAAGGTTTTGGTTAATTATGTCTCCTTATGATCGTCACCATACCTTAGCTAGCGTATAAAGCCTAGTCAATCTGTATCAACTATCAAGGGATCGGTGAAGAGAATAACCAAAAGAAAGACAAAGAGCTCCCACAGCAAAACAGTCAAGTCTCGATTGGGTTTGGTGGATCTAATTCTTAGTTACTTTGAGTGGCCGGACATGAATTGAAGAGCTTATGTGGATTCCTCTATTCTTTCTCTTCTTTGTGAAATTTTCATAGTCGAGATGTTACGAATTTTCAGGGTAAAGTACTGAAGGTGAAGGAAGCCACTATATAAGAAAAGCTGGTTTTTACTAATAAGAAGTTGGCCACCACGATCTCACAATCCATTGTGTTGAACAAAGGCACTGCATTTTGCTTTTAGGTTAAGCATGCCTGTGTCGATAAAGGATAAACAATAAGAACAAACATTGTATATATCTTGGTACATCAGATTCAGATCTCCATGACAATCTTCGATCATGATTATAGACTCAGGTCTCCAGAGCACAACTGAAACTTTCCTACTTGCCTTAGAAGCCACTGCTGATCGATCAGTGATCACAATCATACCTAGCTGCATGCCCTTTGTTTCTTCTTTTATTTACTTTCCTCACTAAAGCTGCAAACAGTGGCAAATTAAAGAGTACGTGAATCACCAGAAAGCTAACTTTTTGTGTCAAAACTCAAAACATGAGTACTTAAGAGTTAAGACTAAGAGTTTTTTTTTTTTTTTTTTTTTTTTTTTTAAGAGAGACTTTGACACACTAAGTAAGAGGTTGCAGGCCTAAATTAGAAGCTAGCTGACTATATGGTATACAGGTATAGACGTATAGTGCAGTGTTCTAGTCCCAACTGTGCCTGAAATCCATTTTCTCAACGGCCCATGCCATTTCCGGCCTTCTGCTTTTTAAGGCCTTGAGTTCTAGATATAAAAATTTCTAAATTACACAAAAGCAAAAACAACTACACACACACACACAGATATATATATATATATATAGTGAAACTCACTCTTCTTAAGAAGAGGTATCCGATGATCAATGGACCTGATGGGAGGAAGGCTTGTAGGTGCGTCAAACAGCTCCCTGTACTTGAAGAGAATACGCTGCAGCTCGGGAGATCTGAAAAAGCCTACCTCGGTAGTCCTGGTGCTGCTGGGTACGTTCGACGTTTAATCATGATTTTAATAACGAAATAAATCATCTTTTAACAGGGGATAGGGTTTAGGGTTTAGAGTTTAGGGTTTACCTTACATGCGTAATTTAACGACATATGTGAACCGATATGGACAGGATGGAAAAGTTGACAACTAATAATATACAATTAAGGTTTGGCCAACGACTTGCAAGTCTAATTACTTGTTGAAAACGTGAGGCTCCAAGCTTGATTAACCAAAACAAGGTTTGGCCAACGTCACTGATGACCTAAATGAAACGGTTAGAGATTTTCTTAATTAAGGGGGTTATGTTAATTAACCCGTTCGGATCAAAGAACAAGATTTTCTTACGTACGTTTATCTGCTAGGTGTGATCGTTCAAGTTCTAATTACCAATTAAGTCAGAATCTGCTTATTATAAATCCTGAAAATACATAAGCTGCTATATGCTAGCTGCTGCAGAAATATTAAGCTATGCTTGCTTCGTCAATTAGTTCACGATGGAGGAAAAGAAAGAAGGACAGGTTAATTTGAAGTATAAATCCTTTTATGCATGCAGGTTTGAAGTTTTAGAGATCGGTGTTGTTCATCGTGTCCCTTTCATCTTTCACTTCAGATTGTTTTAATTAGCAGTTGCATATGTTAATTCGTCAGATATACTGAACACTAATGAGCTTGGTCAGCACACATGTCATTAGATAACTTGGGTCCCAAACATATAGCAGCCCTTCTTTCGTTTTCGTTTTATTTTTTTCCTTGTGGATTTTCATACGTACGCGGTACGCCTTGTGGCCAGGAGTAAGTCTACAGTAGAAACCACATAATCCAACAGCAAGGAACCTTCTTCCTCAAGAACGTCCATACCCCCCGGGAGAAGAAAGCAAATTAATCCATACCAGCTTCGGAAAAGGATAAGAAAGAAAAGATCGTACTCTTTTGAACTGGGTACAAAACAGATTGATGAGTACGTTGACATGAACAATTTTCATTCTTGATTCTATGCATGGTAGTGGCACACGCAAGATGCATATAATTAAGTTTTTTTTTTTTTTTTTTTTTTTTTTTTAAGTATTTGAGTTGAGAGGTGACAAACGTGATGTGATGATAGCTAGATTGACAGATTCACCAATTTTTTCTTTAGGGGAAATGATTTTTACCACTGCAAGATTCAATTTATGGAATATATATAGAGTTTTATGGTTTAGGGCTTAGAATTTAGGGTTGTGATCAAGGGGCATGGCAAAGCATGTTTTCGATTCGGTGAAGCAGAGTATTCGAGTACCTTGCAAAATAGTTGAATTCATGCAACACTAAACATATAACTATCTGAAGATCGACATACGTATAGTTTTGGATCTAGACACTTGATTAATTGTCTCTGTTTCGCGATCAAGTATTGTCTTCATTTTAAGGGATTATAGCATGTAGTGAATTTTCTCAAATATTTTCTCTCTAAAAAAACAATGTCAATATGTCATGATCGAATATTCCACTCGTGTTTCCTGTTGGCTAATTTGAAATTGACCAAGAAATTTCGTGAATTCGTGTTCTTAGAAAGATGTACGAGCCTTGTGAACCTTCCCAAAAGAAAAAAAATGCTAGTTTGGACCAAGATTCTCATGATCCATTTATTTACGTACCTATTATCAATATATTGATTTGTCGCCCTTACTTGTTTGTAATGACAATCATGTCCTTTCCAAGCTATGTTATTTATATATGTTTTAATTTGATACACTATACTCATATATGTTTTCACAGCTCACTGAAGATCTTTTTACTTATGGGTTTTGTCTGCTATACTGAAGTGTATAGCATACAAACTGAACAGAGGTGGGCAGTTTTGAAAAAACAAGTATGTATGTCATACATTAACCTACAACAGTTTTTTCCTTTACTTATAATTGACTGTTTATTTTGGTCTCTCTTCATTGACTAGAGAACATAGAAGTCTGTAGACCTAGACTTAATTAAACCATGCATGTATAGTTTAACAAATCAATGGCGGGGCAATCATGTCATTTCAGTTGTGGACAAAAGGAAAAACCAAAGTTGTGCTCCTGCCATGGCTAACCATTCTAGAAGCCTGGTTTGCCTTGGTATTTCCATTACTTGGAGCTTTTAATTGAAGTACTGGTCATAGCCTCGTATATTGGTCAACTATTGTTTATCATTCAAGCCACCAAAAACAAGTTCAAAATTTGTAACACCCCTCCTTCAGAAGCCTCTAGACACCCTTGGAATTTAACTTCAAAATCATCCTTTAAAACCCCATTCTCATTTCCCACCCCTTCCCCATCTTCCCCTCCATAGCTTTCTTGATCATCTCAAGCCTCAAACAACAACTACTACTCTTCTCTTTGAAACTATGGGTACTTTAGTTGGGCATGTAGTACCAGGCTTTGGGTTTGTTCTGATTGGATTATGGCACCTCTTCAACCACATCAAGCTCCATCTTCAACATCCCAACTCCTACAGGGCACCAATATGGTTTCCCGCCTCCAAGTTCAGGTACTTGGAGCTCTTGTTGATCATCTTAGGTTCATCAGCCTCCGTTGCCATGGAACTCTTCATCAGTCCTGAAAAACACCAACCGTTCGACGACGACGGAACCATCCCTTCAAACCATCTCCACAACTTCGAGCACGCCTCAATCTCGATGACTTTCTTGGTCTACGCTGCATCGGCTATCGTTCTCGACAAATTAGCACCTAGAGCTCAGCATGGTCTGACCCAATTCCTCGGAGCCGTAGCCTTTGGTCAGCAACTGCTACTCTTTCACCTTCACTCTTCTGACCACTTGGGACCTGAGGGCCAATACCACTTGCTTCTTCAGCTTGTGATTCTTGTCTCCTTGATCACAACCCTAATGGGACTTGGTTTCCCCAAGAGCTTCCTGGTCAGCTTTGTGAGGTCACTCAGTATATTCTTCCAAGGTCTCTGGCTTATGGTCATGGGGGTTATGCTCTGGACACCTGGGTTGATTTCCAAAGGTTGTTTTCTAAATGATGAAGAGGGTCACGAAGTGGTTAAGT